>CM062811.1:256964461-257594770 GCA_031772625.1 Pinus tabuliformis
GTGTAGTTGCTAATCCCAATTTCTTTACAATTGCTTCAGAAATCAGATTTACTTGTGAGCCACTATCAAACAAAGTATCAATCTTCTGATTTTTGGAAACAACTCGAATATGGAAAAGCTCATGCCTTTTTCTCTCATGTTTTTCATCAATAACAGATTGAGCATAATTACTAGTAGATGCTTCAGAATTCTTACCTTTTATACATGTGGCTGCAATGATTGTTTCATCTCCCGAGTCTGACCCCAAATCCTTCTGAATAGCTGCAGCAGTCTTCTTCTTCTTGCCCTTGGACTTCTTAGGTCTCAGCTCTGGATGCAGAATCCAACAGTGCTCATCATCATGCCCCTCCTTTTTATAGTGGGTGCATGAGGCTTTGCCTTTTTGTGCAGTGTTAGCCTTCCTTGCTTCCCACTTCTGCTTTCTTTTCTCCTTGCTCTTGCTTACAGTGGGTTGGGATGGTCCCCCAACTTCTGGATTTCCATTCTTTCCTCTAGTTTCCAGATGAGTAGCTTATACAGATACCTCATCTATACTAGTGGGATTAAACATGAGGATGGTATGCCTCATGTAGCTGTGTAGACCACCAATGTACTTCAAAAGAGTTTTTGGTGAGTCTAATGAAATACCCAACATCAATGCTCTCTTTCTAAACTCTTGAGTATACCCTTGTACACTTTGCCCTTTCAACTGCTGAAGAGTTTGCCAACTCATCATGGCTTGTTGCATGTAGGCCAATGGATAGAACTGCTTTTTGATTTCAGTAACAAATTCACTCCAGACAGAGATGGTCTTACCATGCTTCCTCATATCAGCTTGGGTTCTGCCTTCCCACCATACCAAGGCAGTGCCCCCTAGGCGAAGGCTTGCCAGCTGAATCTTGCTCTTGTCCGAGTCTATATTTTGTACTCTGCAATACACATCAATTTGTCTAATCCAATTGTCCAACTTTTCAGCATTTAGCTCTCCATCATATATAGGCAAATCAAATTTAACATCTAACTTAATCAAAGATGCCTTATTATTATGCACAGGGCTACTAGGAGGTGTAGGGATGCTTTCTTCTTTCCCCTTTCTTTTGGAGTGGTCATGGGAATGAGATTCATCTTCTTCTTTATCTTTCTTAGAGCCTGATGAATCTTCACCCTTATGCTTTCTAAAGTCCCTATACATTTCTTCTACCATGGACTTTATAGCTAGGAAACTTTCTATGAATTGAGAATCTGGCCCTATAGAACCTTCTTCTGACATTGTCTTCCGAGAATAGACTCTCCCAATTTCAGGATTAGTTTCCACCAACTCTCCTTCTCCTAATTTGAGCTTTGATCTAGTGAGCATTCACAGCTAAACCAACACAAGCTTGTCTAACCTTACAGCCTAGAGCTCTGATACCACTTGATCTGATAATCACCCTATGAGTGACCTCAGTGAAGATTTATTAAACAAAAGGTATTACAGACCCATGTGCTGGTGTGTGTGTTCTGTGTTATTGAAACAACGGATCGATCAGATTTCCAATACACAGAAAATAAATGGAAAGACAACAGAGAAATACAGTAAGCAATACAAAGACACAAACAATTTTTAATAAGGAGTTCACCCTATTCTCCAGGGCTACGTCTCCAGTCCAGCTTCAATGGTGGCCTTGTTTTATTGTGTTTTTTAGCAGAGAAATTACAATGCAGGGACTCAATATGAGTTCTCCTGAAGCAGATTTTGCTTGGGAGGGTGGTTCTTGGATTCCCCCAGCTACTAGGAGTACACAGACTCTTGTTCTTCCTACCAGCTTTGTGACCCTTGGTCTACAATGGAAAGAGCCAACTGTGATGCTCAATCCAGACAGATTCCTCTATGGGAAGGCTTGATTCTTCAAGCTCTCTGGTGCTCGATGCTGCCTGTGGTCAGCTCCGCCCTCTGTCTCCTTTGCTTGGATTTACTGCTCTCTGTGCTCAGTCCTCCTCTTAGGGTTCACTGTTCACTGTCTCTCTTGCTCGCTTGGACTCTTCGTTCTGAATCTCTCTTGATCTCCGTTGAACTATCTCTGTTCATGGCTTTAGCTAGTCGACCTCCATGCCTGTTCGGTTCCTCTCCCGCCTACGTCGATTCGCCTTCCGCCTGTGTGTTTGGAGTTCCCTGTTCCGCGTTAGCATGAACGCTCGAGAAGTAGCCACGCGTCCCCATCGGAACTGCGCCAGCCCGCTCGTCGATTCGTTGCTTTCTCCACTGTGGTGGTCAACGGATTCCAAATCCCCTTAAATCACGGCTTAATTCCCCGTCAATTCCGCTCTGTCTATCAGACACAATCTCAGCCATCCGATCTGGGCTCCTCCAGATCCAACGTCATTCGCATGCCATGCGCGGTTGACTTGCTCGACCGATAACGCGCGATCACGACGATTTTTCTCTCACCTCCGCTGCCATGCATCGATCGCTGAGTGTGATCGCTCCGCTTTCTCCAAAACCGCTTACTGTTTAAGGGCGCCCCGATCAATATCGCCAGTTCCCAGGGTGCGTCCCGCCTTTGTACTTTAGTGCCTTTACCTTTTTCCGCCCGCGGTCCTCTGGTTCCTCCACACGACCGAGTGCTTAAGGCTCCTCCTTTTCGGCCCTGTTTTCCCAGTGATGCGCATAACACACATCGAAAATCAACTCCTTTTCCCGATCCGGGGCTCCCAGGGGCTATTTTGACCTCTTGCGCAGTCTCCATGGGTCGCGGTTAGCGCGCTTTGACCGAGGTCCTTGTCGTTCCGCGCCGGATGCCATGACCACTGGTTCAAGGTGTTTTCGATTGCTCTTTTGGATTCTTCAAGGATTTGTTTCATCCCGATATAGTCATGGTTCTATGACAGTTGTTTATGGATCCGATTTGGATCAAAGCTTATGCAAAGAAGAAGAAGAAGAAGAAGAAGAAGAAGAAGAAGAAGAAGAAGAAGAAGAAGAAGAAGAAGAAGAAGAAGAAGAAGAAGAAGAAGAAGAAGAAGAAGAAGAAGAAGAAGAAGTTACACACCTTTTTTCACTTTGTAGGAGCTCGATATTGAATCTGATGTATCTCTGTAATTTCGGATCATCCAGTTTTGAAATTGTGACCTGCAGTAGCCCTCTATGTCCTCTTTCCAATGCCACTAGTCTGATCGAATTTAGATTCTCCAAGACAGAGTTATGCACAATCTCCCAAGATGACCTGATTATAGACCTTTCCACAAGAGCGAACTTGTATGAAGTGCCACCTATCACTGTTTTGACCTTAGTATTTGAAAAATATACACAAGAAACTACAGTCTGCCCTCTTTCTGTAAATTCTTACGAAATTTCAATCTGATGCTTGAAACAAAAGTTATGACGATTCTCCCAAGGTCACCTGTTTAGAATGTAATTTAGGAGTCTGCAAAAAGGCCAACTTCCTCAGATAATATTTCCGCAAATATAGTGCGAAAAGCTTTGAAATTCGGACCCGAGGTTCAACGCGATTTCGTCTCAAATGGGTTTTTGTTTCGCTTCTGAAATGTCGTAGAAAAAAATTATAGCGAAAATGCCACAATGACCTATTTGGAGCAGCGAAACCCTAGAATCCAAGCTCTAATACCAAATGTTATGAAACTAGTTCACAAAAAGATAGAAAAGATAGTTGAATGCGTTAGAATTCAGCCTCTTCGAGGGGGCAACCTCCTTTACTTTACACAAATGAACAATTCTTGGATGATACAAATGACAAAACCTCCTTTCTATATATAGGAGTCTAAGGGGTCACAATATAACCAAGCCGATCTAACAATAACAATATAAAGGCACAAAAATAACAATAGAGGGATTCTATGGGGCACAGTAATAACAACATGCGAACAATAGGGGCACAACGATATTAATAAGAGATACAACTACAATAGTAATGGGGGCATCACTAGTATTATAGGGACCTAACAATTTCGCCTCCTTACCAAGTTAAATGCTATATGATGCAAATACTTTAAAATAAGTATCAATTTGAGTGCCATGTCTTTCTAAATATATCTGGGAGACAAACCATACATCATATATACCTTTGGGTGTAATTTTCAAAGATGGCAAGTGGAAGAGATTGCCATACATTAGATAGTTAAAATTTAATAAGTTGGTCCAAAAAGACTTTCTAACCCCAACTTCTTTGATTTCACCTCAAACATCAATATCTTCAAAGTCAATAATAGCACTGTGTAGTGAATTCACCACCCACACCCCCAATCTTTCTTACGAGTTTATAGAGCATGTTCCTATTCAAAGTAACTTACATGATTTAGTAAATTTTATTCCAAAAACACTACAAACTATTTTATTTTCAAAAAATGGTCAAATACATATAAGATATATTATATCCCTCACCAAAATAAACACCTAAATATAAACATCTATCATTAATATAACTATATGATAATTACCAAACTTTATTAAAAACACCAATAAATTATCACATAATTAAAAAGCATTATACATAAACTTATATATATATATAAAATAAACTATAGATTAACCTTTTGTAAGGTTCTAAGGATTATCATATCTCTCTTTCTTTTTATAATTAAAAAATATAATTTTTTTGACAACCATTTAATATATGAAATCTTACTTGAAATGGGAAAAAACCATGATGTTCCATAAATTTGAACATGGTAAGTGTAAAATCAAATTTTAAATACAACAAAATAATTATATTCATCTCTGAAACAGAACAAAACAATATGTTCAATTATAAAACAAAATAATTAAATATGCATATCCACAATATATTAGAATCAGGAAAAACGAAACTTAACCTCGCGACCAGAGCTCCCGAGGCGGGAAGGGAAGCGATTGAAATGCAACACTATTGATTGGCAAGGTGAGCAGCGAGAACCAGGGGCAATAGCAATGTCGAGGGCAATTCGGGTGTTGAATGTGGCAGAAAAGCCCTCGGTGGCAAAGACGGTATCCAATATTCTGTCCTACAACAATTGCAGGACGAGGGATGGCCGTTCCCGCTACAACAGAATATATGAATTCAACTACACAATAGGCAACCAGCCGTGCAACATGCTCATGACATCGGTGACCGGTCACCTAATGGAGCTGGACTTCGATGATCAATACAGGAAGTGGCACTCTTGTGATCCTGCCCACCTTTATCAAGCCCCCGTTCGGAAGATCGTCCCACAGGTACCAACCCAATTCCCATTTTCATCATCATTGGAAGTAGTTATTTGAGGAAGAAAATCTATTCTAGTTTGTGTCCTAGAAATATCAATATGGTATCAGAGCAAGGTTGAAGAGCAGTTTGACGAATTGATAAAATTCTGTTGAGTTTATGGCAAGTTCTAGGCATTCAAATCGAGTAAACAAGACCGAATCTGTAATTACACTTGAAAATAGAGGTCCGAACTTGTAATGATGATTGTGATAGAGGACCGAATATCATCTGAGGTATGTAACACTATTTACTATTCAAGTGAGCTTCTCTGTGGCATGGTATAGGTACATTATCTCTATGTCAACCGAATTTCCTGAGGGACTACTTCCCTGTGGATATGCGAGCTATTAAGGCACCCATCCGGATCACTTGAAGTCCTCCTCTCGTTCTCCTTGACATAAAATTCGAGTTCTGGAATGATATTCCTTTTTAAAGCTGAAGTGAAAAATAGAGTAATGTAAGGAGGGCCGAAAACCTTGTTGAAGCCTGGATTCTAGGTTTGGTTACCTTACGGATCGGTGGAAATGTGCAAACTGTGTGGCACCCTCTGTGGCAACCCTTCGTGTGGAGGCATCTGAGCTTTCTCTGTGTCATGTGGCATCTAGTTACTTTGAAAATGTGAGAACTCCTGTGGCATCTTATTATCTCTAGTATACGAGCTCTTGTTACATCAAGTTTCTTTGTGAAAATAACGAAAAGTTCTGTGGCACAACTTGTTTGAAGCACAAATCAAGAGAGTTCTGAGCATATTAGAAGCAAATCAAAGGAAAAAGGAGTCTCATAGAATAGCGAGTTATCTGTGGTCTATTTCTAAAGGACGAAACTTCTACAAGTAATTCCAGCTCTGTGTTTTTCCACCCCTCTTATGCCTTTTTCTTTTTATTGATTTTTCTTATGTATTATTGCTCAAAGCTCTCAGGATAAGAGCATGTTTTATATGATGTGGCAACATTTATTACCCCCTTAAGGTGGTGCAGTTCATTGCCCACCAGGGGTTGGGACATGCAAGGATTCCTTTCCATAATGTGGAAGGGCACAATTGGCCCTAGGAATTGGATAATGGTCATAGATGAAGGGGTAGAGCTCATGCTTGGCTTTGTGTGTCCGGACTATCTCTTGCATTTTATGATTTTCTTTTCTTATTGGTTCTTGCTTGTGGCCATTTCTGCTTTTAATCCTTTTTTTTTTCTTGCACCAACCTACCGAGGCATCGTTTCTAGGCCCGACCCAAAATGTGGACAAGGGGAAGGGGATGCTAACTCCTTGTGGACCCAATGGATAGATGTGGACCCAGATGGGGAATATTAAAAAAGGGCTTATAACGAGTGGAGGGGAGTGATCTATATGGTATCGGGGAGTGGGACCACCCAACCAAAATCAGGGTTTCCCATGTAGTGTCGTTCCTAAAGTTTATAGCCAATAAGGGAGATCCCATGAGACTAGGATTCAGGATTAACCCCCCATTTGAGGTGAAGTAACAAAACTACGGCCAAACCCATTCCCTTTTCCAAGTCAACCCATAATCCATGTCAAGTGTCCAAAATGAATAACAAGCATAAGCACCCTATCGCATAATGAATAACATACCTTCTAAATCAATTGCCCACCTTCTAACATGTGATCATGACAGATGAGCGAATGGACACGATGGCTGGCTCAGGTGGTGGAGATAAAGTAACACATCAAAGCTATCAAGTGGTTATCATGGAGCTGCTGCTACCGGCTGAAGGAGAATACATCAGAGAAAATCTCGCCAAAGGGGTACCCCATTTTTGGTGGGCTACATTACCTAAGTGACCAATGGCTAGGATTAAATCTTGAGATCACTTGAGATCCACGGTTGAGATTATATCCTTTAAGTCACTTAAATAAAGTAATTTCCTTATCATTAGAATTAGGCCTAATAGTTCTTGATAATTAATTATTGAACTTTTCCTAAGTTAAACTTAGGAAAGAAATCAAAAATCACTTACTCCTCAGACAAGCACCTAAAGATGCAAATCAAAGTCTTCTCCATGCTAAGACACAAAGCTAGAAGAAGATCTTTTGCAACTACAGAAATCAACGCTCCCTTCTAGCCAGGAAGGGATTCTCCATCGCCCCTAGCTTCTCCTTGTAAAACACAAACTTCTCCTTCACTAGAGGTTTGGTTAGAATATCTGTAGTCTGCTCACCTATAGGTATGTACTTCACTCTCACAACACCTCTCTGGACCATGTCTCTGAAGAAGTGATACCTTATCTCTATGTGCTTGGACTGATAATGAAACACTAGATTCTCTAAAAGCTTGATGCAACTTTGGTCATCGTAGTGTATCACAGTAGGTCCCATCTCAAGATCAAATAAATCGGTGAGCATCTTGCGAGGCTAGATGGTCTCACAACTCGTTAGACTCGCTGCCATGTACTCTGCCTTTTCTAAGCTAAGTGCCACTGAACTTGCTTCATGGTAAACCACAACATCACTGCTAACCCTAAGCTGAAACAACACCTAGAAGTAGATTTCCTGTCTATTGCACTCCTTGCCCATTCAGGATTTGTATACCCTTGCAACTGTATTCCTCCAACTATGACATATCTCAGTCCAAAATCCATTGTACCACGAAGGTACCTCAACACATGCTTCACTGCCACCCAATGAACTTGCCTTGGCTCTAGCATAAACTAGATGAGTGTGTTCATTGCAAAGCATAGATCTGGCCTGGTATTGACTAGATGCATCAAGGACCCAATAAGTTACCCGTACAAAGTGGGATCGACCAACTCACTCTAAGAAGCATCAATCTTTCTCAAGTTGGTGATCATGGGTGTAGACATGGGCCTTGAATCCTTCATCTCGAATCTGCTCAGAATCTCAACTGCATACTTGCCTAGCATAAGGAAAATCTCTCTTAGTTGTTGCCACACCTCCAATCCCAAAAATTAGTGCATGAGCCCAATATCCTTCATCTTGAACTTAGAAGCGAGCTCTTGTTTGCACATCCCAATGAGCTTCTCTTATCCCATCAGGAAGAGATTGTCAACATAGAGGACGAAGATGAGCTACTCACCCTCAACAAGTACATAGTAAAAGTTTGAGTTTGCTCACTTGTGGTGAAGGCCAATCCAAGAAGGTACCCATCGATCTTGGAGTACCATGCACATGATGCTTGCTTAAGTCCATACAAGGCCTTCTTTAATTTGCATACATGGGACTCCCTCCCATGCACCTCAAATCCCTGAGGTTGCTCAACATACACCTCTTCCTCAATCACCCCATTGAGGAAGGCAATCTTCACATCCATTTGATGTATCCTCCACCCCATCTTTGAAGTAATGGATATGACTACCCTGATAGATGCATATCTGGCGACAGGTGCAGAGGTCTCCTCGTAGTCTACTTCCTCCTCCTGGGAGAACCCTTTTGCCATGAACCTTTCCTTATACTTCTCAACATTGCCATTTGTTGCATGCTTGATCTTATAGATCCATCAAGAAGTGACCATTGACTTCACCTCAAGCCTTGGTACAATGTCCCACACATCATTCCTCATGATGGAACTGCACTCCGCCAGAATGGCATCCCTCCAAACCTGTTGGTTTGCTGCCTCCTCAAAAGTAGAAGGCTCAATGTTGTAGATCTAATCCAAAGATATTAATATACCCAAGAATAACAAGATCAAATATAGATAAATGATTATTTATTAATCAAACCCTTAAGGTAGGGCAACACCATACATTCACTCCTTAAGGAAGGAGAGCACTCCACAAGCCATATGCCTGTTCATACAAGAATACTTCTCTTTATATCCTCCATGTGGAGTCTCTAGCCTCTATATAGGCCTCATACATACAATACCATGGGTCATTACCATGGTTCCCTCATACCATCAATTAATACCATGGGCCCATTACATTATTATTAACTACTTGTGGTCCCTTACATGACATGGGTTAACCACCTTATTTATTACTATGGCCCATCCCATTATTACATTATTACCTTGCGTACCTCCCTTGGTACCCCATATTATCCCCCCTAGGTATATAACATTCCACCCCCCTAAGCATGTTTCGTCCCCGAAACATGGGAAGAACACAAATAATAAGATCTACTCAAAAGAGTAGTCCACTGATACCATGCACGTGCATCTAGCCATCCAAGAGAAAGGTGAACCCTCGATCTCGCTGGTGCCTCGCTCGCTTGAGATGGAAGTTGACCGTGGCAGCTCTTCTGTGTTGATGTGCAGTGGGTGGATCTTTTCTCCTCGCGATCCGTCATGTGACGACTTGGTTTCCATCTTGATGGTTGTCTCGCTGGGTGATGTGGGTGATGATATGTTGAAGTTTTAACCCACGATGGCTGTTTCTTTACTTCACCCTGCTGTGGTGCCTGTTGTGGTGTCTTCTTTTTCAATATGACTTCAACCACTGAGCCCTCGTCTGATGTATCATCACCTGTAACCTTTTCTTCTGCAACCTCTGTTTGTGTTTGATTGTTGATCATCAAAGGCTCATCATCTGATGTGTCAGTCCCTTGAACATCTTCTGCTTCAGCCTCCTTGGACTCTACTTGCTTATTAATGGAAATATCCTGTAATGTAATTTTTTTCTTTTTATACCAGAGCTTCAGGAATTTCTTCTGCACATTAATATTGGTAGCACCCACTAATTCCATCCAAGGGTATCCCAAAACAACATCCATGTTATTCGTATCTGAAGCATAAAAATCACCATGAAACACATACTTATCCATAGAAAGCTTCAAATCCTTATAGATTTGAACATCCTTATCATCAACCTGTGTATGTTCAATTTGTTTTGCTGGGACTTGCAATTTTTTTGCCAAATTAACACTAATAAAATTATGTTTACAACTAGGATTGATAGAAACAATGATCTTCTCTTTCTGAATCAATCCATGAATCTGCAATAAGGATATACCAGTAGGAAGTAACCCTTTAGGTTCCATAGTTTCCTTCTTTTCTGTAAAAATAAAATCTTTGCTAGGCAATGTGACCTGACGAGTTAACTGGCAAGCCTCCGCCCACGTGGAAGGGTGGTGAAGTAGAACTTGAGCTTTGATGGCTTCTTTAAGACCGAAGATAAAACAGTCCTTGAAGAATGTATCTGTGAGACCCCTAGTGCGGAAGGCTAAGGCTTCAAAAGCGGTAATATATTCCTCCACTGTACCAGTCTGTCGGAGCTTAGTGAGACGACCCAAAAAAGATTCTTCCTGTTCAAAGCGATCTAGGCCCGCCATCACAAAAATATTGGCGAAAAATTGAAATGGTCACAGATCCGTCAATATTGCTCAGAACCTGTTTTTAGAAATGGAACAATCATTCTGCATCTGCCCATGTGATAAAAATCCTGATCCAGGCACTAGAATTCAAGATCTGCTCTGCTACTCTCCCGCCGTCACCCAAAATGTCTGCAAAAAGAGCTGATTTTAAATCAGCGATATCTCCCTCATCCGGACTCCGATTCGACCGATTTTTTTTTTGAAATCGGGTGTTTTTTCCCAAAGAATAGAGATCTACAATTAGATTTTGCAGATCTTGCACCAGGGCTTCTAGATCTGCGCCGCAAAACTCGCTGCTCTGAAAATTGTCTGCAACCCCACTGATTTTTAAATCAGCGATATCTCCTTCATCCGGACTCCGATTCAACTGATTTTTTTTTTGAATTTGGGTATTTTTTCACAAGGAATACAGATCTGCAATTAGATTCTGCAGATCTAGCACCAAAACGTATAGATCTGATCTGCAAATTCGCCACCCAAAAATCCCTGCAAAAAATTAAAAAAAATTTTCTCCACTTTTGTGCCCAAGAAAGTGCTCTGATACCAATTGTTGTAGATCTGATCCAAAGATATTAATATACCCAAGAATAACAAGATCAAATATAGATAAATGATTCTTTATTAATCAAACCCTTAAGGTAGGGCAACACCATACATTCACTCCTTAAGGAAGGAGAGCACTCCACAAGCCATATGCCTGTTCATACAAGAATACTTCTCTTTATATCCTCCATGTGGAGTCTCTAGCCTCTATATAGGCCTCATACATACAATACCATGGGTCATTACCATGGTTCCCTCATACCATCAACTAATACCATGGGCCCATTACATTATTATTAACTACTTGTGGTCCCTTACATGACATGGGTTAACCACCTTATTTATTACTATGGCCCATCCCATTATTACATTATTACCTTGGGTACCTCCCTTGGTACCCCATATTATCCCCCCTAGGTATATTGTAGCGTCTCATAAAATTCATGGGCGTATTTCTGATCATTGGTGCCTTCATGAGCAGGATCAAAATTTATTTTAGGAGTTGAGATTATATTACATGATTAGATTTGCGGCGAGTTTTCCACCAAAATTTTTGGGTCGACATTTCTGAAGCAGCTGCCATTTCCAATAGTCAAAGGCCGTGGTCGTGAATTGGCCAATCTAAATCGCTATGGGCACCGACTGGGATACACGAAAGCACGAAGGACGTAGCACAGAGAGGAGCCGCCATTTGCGTGCATAGGGGGCCGAGAATGGTGATCGTAAATCAGATGGTTGTTGAATAGACTGTCATGCTGATGTTTATCGGAGATTGAGAATGTCTATGCACTTGAAATGACAAAACTCAAATTTCATTGTCGTCGATCATGAGGGCTGAGAGCATCCCATATAAGGATAATGAGATCAATTTCTCTACTGTGGATGAGTATTTAAATTTGAGGCAACAATTCTCAGTGATCAGAGTGTCTATATGCTGATACAAGGACCGATTGCATTTTTTGTGACGTTGTTGCAGAAATCAGATGTCATGAAACAAGGTACTGAGACAGGGATAATCTGGTGGACAGTGGCTGTTGTGCATGGGACGAGTATGCAGGCTTTAGACGAAGCGATTAATGTTCCTTTGCGTTGATCAACCCCAACAATAGTGATGGGAGGATGCTATGTGTATTGTGGGATTGGTATATGGTTCTAGAATTAATATTTTTAGTGGACCGCATTATTGTAGCTAAAGAAGACTCATGATTTTAGATTGAATCTTTCATCAGTCCTTAAGGGAAAAAGGGTTGAATCCATGAGAAGAGCCAAGTAGTAATTGGTGTTAAGCACAAATCAAGTGTAGAGTAGATTAGAAGGGGAATCATTGGGTGTTCATTCTAGGGAGTCATTGAGGCACGCATCCACAAGTGGAATCAAGTTATTCTGCAGGTTGAGATCTTCCAGTCACTAGGTTCTGGCGATATCTTTCAAAGTCATCAGTTCCAGGTTCCTTATTTTCTTTATTTCCTGTATTCTAATTCAAATCAACACTGTATAATCTTCCTGAGGTCAACATATATATTAGTGACGAATATTTTGAGGCTGCAATAGTTACTATGCATATTTATTTGGATTGAAACCGTGAAGGTACACCTACAGTAACGAGCCTATGATATGTTTTTTAACTGTTTAAACCAAACAACTCTCTGAAAAACTAGAAAAACAGTGACCTCATTATCACGGCTAGACATGGATGAGATCTTTATAAACTCCCTTAATAAATCAGCAGCAACAAACAACAGACCCTTCTCAAAGGGGTCTATGCCATTCTTCAGAAAGAACAACCAAAGGATGTACAGAAGGGGTAGGAAATAGGGCACACAATATTTGCACTTGGGACATATTTGAAGCACATGAGGGTCACATGGAAAGTCCTTTTCAAACTGGATGAACTAGATGCGCTCAAGTGAACCCGTAAGAAGGGAAGAAACTAATTTGGGCTCTAAAACCAACTATGCTTGCTCTCATACAACCCAAGTTCTTGGAGGAACCTTGTGAAGGGGTTAGACTTCCAGTTGCATCTTGTCTCAGTAACATCATGAGACTGACCGCACCTATACCTCCTTTCAATGATGATGTTATGAGGAGAGTTTTCAAGCTGATAGTAGAGACTTTTCAGGACTTGGACAACAGTGCAGGTTCTACCTTTGGGAAGAAGCTTGAGGTTCTAGAAATCATGGCCATGGTTAGAACATATGAAATCATGTTTGATCTGGGGTGTGATGACTTGATCCATCAGATGTTCCAATGCTTCTTTAGCATTAAGAAACATCATCCTGACATGGTCAAAACAAACATGCTGTCCATTTTGTCTTCAGTTATGGGAGATCGTGATGCCATTTGCAAGAAGATGCAATCTGAGTTGTTGGCCATTTGGAGGAAGGAACAGTCGATTTCACCTGCTGCTTATGAACTAGCCGAAAGGTTGGTTGAGTAGAACATTGTGTTGTTCAGAAGACAGATGACCAGGGCTCAGGATTGGTGGACCATGTAGCAAGAATGAGTTAAGGAGGAGGGGTCTTTGCTTCATCTGCAAAGAACCTTGGGGACCTGACCACTCATGCTTGAGAGATGCAGAGGAGATGGCAGAGGTAGAGAAGGAAGATATTCCTTCTGTCTTTTAGGATGAGGACTCTTCTTTGGATGAGTTCGTGGGGTCATACGAGGATGCCTCTGGGGAGCATGAGCAGTCATGTGGAGTTGTTGACAGCAGGCCAGATTTATATTCTAGTTTGTATGGTGAGCCATCAGTGGACCCTATGGGAGACATTTGGGATCACTAATGATGATTCAACAGGAGCAACATATGGTGCAGCATGAGTCAACTCGGGGAGGATGATATGCATAGTATGCATGATGAGCCTTTTGGGGAGAGCCAGTTGGAGGTTCATGTTGAGCCCATGAGGGAGGAGGATGAGCAACCATCCTTGGGCCCAACCATTGATGAGGGGTGGGCAGATGTACAGACAACTAGCAGGGTGGCAGTATTTGCAGACATATGTCCTCAGGAGGTGCGAGGGTCTGACGGGATAGTTTTGTAGGAGGTTGGTAGACTAGAGGAGCGTGGAGTTTTCAGCCAAATGAGGGTGGATCTTTTTGAGATGGTGGTGCATCCATCTTTGGGCCGACCCACTGATGAGGTGCAGGTACTTGCATAGGCAATTGGCAGAGCTGCAGTTCTTTCAGGGAGCATCCCTCTCTAGGAGTACATAGACAAGGCTTGTAGCACATCTTGCCCACTTTTGCCTATTATAGAGCGAGGGGCAAGTTTCCTTAGACAGATCTTGTTGATTGACCAAATAGAGCATCTTGAGTTGAGCAGGGACCCATATCAGCCTAGTCGACTTGTTTCTTACACAGGTGCCCGTGCATTGGATTGGCGAGAGATCATGAGCTGGTACCCTATTGATGGAGTATCATTTTTAGTCAGGAGCATTGCACTGCAGGAGCCCTTAGATGTGAGGGATACTACATGCTCCAGTTGGTAGCAGGATGTAGGCTGGCCACTCATCAGTATTTCAGCACAACATCAACATGGTGAGATTGACCTTGGTCTATGCCAAGGGTTGGATTGGAGAGAGGTGATGAGTTGGTACGCGGTGGATGGAGCAACACTCATGGTTGGAGTTATAGCACAACAAGAGCCATGGAGCATTGATACTTGTTCTGGGTGGCATTGGGATCCAAGAGGATTGGTTGATGACAGGTTCAGTCAGAGATTGGTTTGGGATCTGGGCATTGAGGGGTCCATTCATGGTGGGTTGACACAGGGGCATACCATCACCCAGTGGTTTATATGGGATCCAGACATTGGGTCTCAATTACATTGGGCCACCAGACTGGTCCACAAGTTTTGATTGCTTGAGGGCAAGCAATCTTGGGGCTAAAGGATTTGTAATGTTCCTTTTTCTTGTGTACCTTATGGCATGGATAGGATGGACTTTCAGAGTTGGGGCTAGACAGGTCACAGGTGCAGGTTGGTGTCCTTGGCAGGCCCAGGGGCTTTTGGAGGGGTTTTGAGAAGTTTTTATTAGGTTTGATGGCATTCGCTTGGTATATTCCATCATTTGCACAATTTGCCTTTCGTTCTGTTGCATTTCGACAACTTAAAAAAAATGGAGTTATTGATGGGTTTGACTCAATTAATTACACTTAAGGTGGCATTTCGGCAGGAATACTTGGCAGAACACCTTAGTGTAATAGCTCGTTGGAACTGGGACGAGAAAATCTACAGGATGGGATGGTTAGAAGTGATTTTTAGTGACCTGAGGAGGCATGGTGGCCAATTGACCCTTTTCCCACATTGAAAATAATATTTTAATTGAAATAAAAGAGAGAAAAGTGCTCCATGATTAAAATAATAATAAAATAGGAGGTTCTAGAGGGGTCCATCAGATTTATAAAAGAGGAGGATGAGGCCATTTGAAGACATCTTGGATTTGTGTTTTTTTCTTGTGGAGAGGTTTTAGAACTCTGTTCTCTACTTCCTTGGTAGCCCTAGGACAAAAACCCTCGGGTGATTTAATGAGATTTGGCGAGTACTCATTTCCCCTTGTTGAATTCATCCAGAATTCACAGGAAAGCTTAGCAGTGGCAGATCTGTTCAGTTTTGGTGGCGGGTCTGTGCAGCATTGGAGCAGATCCTTGAGGTCAATTCTATCTCAGCTATATCAGCTATTTTGTATTTCAGCATGTAAAACCCCAGTTTATATATTATAATAAAAACTGAGATTATTTCTGCTCATTGTATGATTGAATTGCATGCATCCTCTTGTTCTATTTTACATGGCAATCTTCTGTAAATTGAATGGAAATTTTATGGTGAAATTGGGTTGAGTTAAATTTCTGCATAGTTAGCAAAATATCCCATTTGGGATATTACAGCACCTGGGAATAATACTAGAGTTTGAGGGAATCTCCCCCACAATATATCTCTCAAAGTGGATTTAAACAAATTAGAATATACATTATTGATTTATTATATGAAATCTCATATTCAGGATTACCTCACGATGTACCTTGGAGATTAACTGTCAACTTGGCAATCATTGGGTTTGACAGGACTGAAAAGGATGGACACTGAATGGAATATTTAAAATTACCTAACTACAGCCTTATGCACTTACTATCTCTTAAAGATCTCATTTTCCAGTCCATGCATTCAAAGAAACTTCTGCACATTTTATAATATTTCCCAGTCGTATTAAAATGTTATATTCCTTACCTTGCTGTTAAATGTTTCCAGTTAGTAGAAATTAGTCTTCAGTTTTCAAAACGTTCCTGATTATTTCTTTTTGCCATAGGAAAATTAATGTCATTATATCAGGCTTTCTCAATGGTTGGAATTTGTCGCAATTAAAATATAATTTGGGTTGGAAGCATCCTATTTATAAATGTTTTTGTGATGCACACACTGAGATTCAGGACAAACAAGACATAAAAAAGACTTTGGAAGAGGAAGCTAGGAGATGCCAGTGGCTGGTTTTGTGGCTGGATTGTGATAGAGAAGGAGAGAACATAGCATTTGAGGTCATAGATGTCTGCCGTGCTGCTAATCCTCATCTCAACATATGGCGAGCTCATTTCTCTGCTTTGATTGAAAGGTATTATGTTTCATGCATGCCAGGAACCATTCAGTGAATGTGCTTTTCTATCTTTTATTTTTATCCTTAATGTATGTAAGAGCATTTCATAGCAAGCTCCAATGAATTGGGATTTTCTGTTGAGAGAGTTTATGTTTTGTAGAGATATCCATGAATCTGTGCAGAGGTTGGTCCGTCCAAATCAGTTTTTTGCAGATGCAGTTGATGCCAGACAGGTCTGTATTTTTTAAATATTCTAACTCCTAAATTGGAATTTGTGCCTTTTCTGTAAAATCTTTTTAATTCAATGAATGGAGATATAAAATTTGTTCTGGCATATGCTGAAATATCTTTGTTTGCATGAAACGAAAGTTGTTCTCCAAATCTTGTCTGTGAACCTATCTTAAATTTTAATGGTTGCATTTCAAATCTTCCACTTATTGCATCTTAAAAAATGTCTCAACTGTAGGCTGGATGGTAGAATTGGGACCTTCCATACATTGAGTTCCCAATTCCACTGTGGCAACTTTCTTTCTGTTGAGCATTATTGAACAGCTGACATAGTGGTGGATAGCAGGAAATTGATCTTAGAATTGGTGCCTCCTTCACTCGGTTTCAAACTATGCTATTGAGAGATGCCTTCTTGCTTCCTTTTGCTGATGATGAGAGAAAGCTTATCTTAAGCTACGGACCTTGCCAGGTTGGCTTATTTTATTATATGTGGTGCCTTACTGTGGTGTTTTGTTTAGTCTCCAATTCCAAGTGTCTGAATAGAATTCTTAGACACTTATGTTCGTGATTAAATTTGGCTGTTACAGTTTCCAACTCTTGGTTTTGTTGTTGAGAGGTACTGGGAAATACAAGCACATGAGCCAGAAGAATACTGGACCATAAATTGCTCCCATACTTTAGAGGATGGTACAGCAACATTCAATTGGGCGTATGTATTCCAACTGTTATCTTGATCCATCTAAAAGAGTCATTTTGTCCATGTATAAATATAAATTGTCAATGCTTCCTGAAATATTCTTTCACAGGCGGGGGCATTTGTTTGATTACACATCAGCAGTGATAATCTATGAAATGTGTGTGGACGAACCCACTGCAACAGTAAGTGCTTCCTAGTGGTTTTCTATCTGTGATTGTAATCTGCTATTTTAGTAGACATTTTTATATCAAGTTCTGTATATATTAATGTTTGTAATTCTAGGTGTTTTCTAACTGTAGTTGATATGCTTCCAGGTTACAAAAGTTACTCAACAAGAGCGGCGTAAGTATCCTCCTCATCCATTAAGTACAATTGAATTACAGAAACGTGCCTCCCATTATTTCCGCATGAGTTCGGAACATACTATGAAGGTGAGCCAAATGGTGCAACAATCTTTTGGTAGATTTTTGGTCTTTTCTGATTGTTAATGTCAATTTCATATTTTTTGTTTTACATTTTACCTAATAAGAAGACAAAAGACAGCAAATTATTCCTCGTTCCTCCTTGATGCCACACATATCAAGTGTTTGAAAAACTAAAAATAAACACCAATGTACCTCATAGGAGATGACTTTTGCACTTCCCTATCACTCATTCTGACAAGTTGTACTTTCCAGTCTCTTTGACCTATTTTAGTCATCTGTGGTCACTATTATAATTTCATTTCATATCTCAGGGATATCCTTTAGTATCCAAAAAAAATTAATGTGTGTCCCATTCTCTTTGATGTTTCCTCTCAATAATAATTACAAAATTAAGCTGCATTTTTTAAGATATTTTATATTTGGTAATGTTAAGGGTGACGTAATAGTCCAAAAATAGTTTGGTTGTTTTCAAGCAGTCTTTCTGGAATAAGGATAGTGATTTCTCATGTTACGTCTATATTTTGACTTCTCTTTCCTCTGATGCATGTTGGCCTTGCATTTCTAGGTTCGTTATGTGATCTCTCTCTCTCAGGACTGGAAAAGTCAATGCGACCCTTTATTTGAGTCTGAATTGTGATCTTAATTCTTGAGTGCTGATGCAATTTTGCACTCTGTGGTATTTCATTCTATTCAGAAAACAAATTTGCAAAACATGTTGGCATAATATTATGAAACCATTATGATTTCATCTTTACCTTCAGGTCTACTACCATATTTTTGGGCAATTAAGTTCGTACATTTTCCATATGTTTAGGTAGATGTTCATACTTTTAACATGTATTCTATGACTCGGCTCACAGTGTCGATGCAGAATTGTGACTGTCTTAGTAGGAGCTATGTGAGAATATCCAATTTTTGTTTCTCTATCTGCCTCGCTTATATGTTAAAGTAGGCTTGTATGGTGAATTTATGGGTCTTTTCTCTTTCAGTATTTCTATTCTATTATGTTTGTAGAATTCTGCAGTAATCATGCTAGAGGAGTGTTATCTCTTAGACACTCGAGGGAAATTCCTAACCTCATTGGAAGGGGAGAGCCTAAGGATACTACCAAGTGGTCACTCTCTGTCACTTAGTGACTCACTTCACTCTTTAGGCTTCAAAAATCCAAGCCAAGGGGGATTCATTGAACTAATCCTAAACCTATTGTTAAATTTCTAATACCAGCCAGATTTAATTTCTCACTGCAAATTAATTTATCCCCAGCAGTTTATTTATTTACCCACATAAACACTGATTTGCCGAAAAATAAAATCACTGGTATTTTTAACTTCTAGAATTAAAAATATGCAGTGGAAATAAACCAGAGAGATCAATCACACATTGCAAAATTAATTAACCCACAATCAATTCTCTGTCATTTCATTATCTGGAAAATCTGGGTTTTTCAACCAACAGAGATACAAGGAAAAATACAAATCTGGAACCTGCAACTCAGCTCCCTCAGAATGAATTTGGCCTAGGTAAATCAACCTCAAGGAAATCTGCCTTCGGACGAAATTGGCCTGAAGAACTTGGCCTCCAGCAACTCAATCTGTGCCCTCCAACAACTAGATCCATGCTTTGCCACTAATGCACACTGGGAAGAACCCAGCTCTCCGGCAACTCGGCCTCCTCTAGATAAATACAGTCTCCCTCCGGCAACTCAACCCTGCAATCTCCTCCTACACGACCTCCCTAGATTTGCACGAACCCACTTGCACTTCTCTTTCTCTGCGCGTTGGTCACTTAGCCACTTGCACTGCAGAGGAAATCACTTTCTCTTTGTGATGACTCACTCACACAACTTGTGCTCTTTTTCTTGTGTCTTCACCTCCTTGTTAGGCTCCCTTTATAATCTTCATTGAGTCTAAATCCCTAACCCCAATATCTCTTCTGAACCATCTTGGAAGTCAACGATTGAGATATTTCTAAGTCACTTAAATAATTAAATTATTTATCCTTAGAAAATATTTCATTAGTCCACAATAATTAATTTAGTTTAATTATTGTACTTTTCCTAAGTTAAACTTAGGAAAATAGATTTAATTATTGTACTTTTCCTAAGTTAAACTTAGGAAAATAGATTTAAATCACTAGAAGAGGCAAATAATGTCTTCCACATGCTAAGACAACAAGCCGATGTAGAAGACCTTCCGATGCTACCACTGACATCAACATCGTTGCTATAGAAGAGAGAACTTCCTAGGACAAGCTCCACTAACTCATTCAAAGATCTTACTACCAATGTAAATCAACTTCCAAGGCCAAAAGTTCAAACCCCAAATGGTGATGATTTCAAGGTTAATGTAGAAAAGTGAGTTGCTGAGCTGACCAAGAACTGGATCCCATTATACTGCAAGCATAAGAATTGAGTTTTGCTTTATTTATGTTTTCCAAGTGACCGTTGCTACAAAATATAGTAGGCCTTGTGAGGGGATTCACAAGGTAAGGGCATTACCTTGTAGTAACAATGGAGGAGATTGCCACTGTCACCTGAACAATCTTCCTTTTGCTCTTTAATGGAATTTTAACACAAGGGAGGTTTCTCTGTACTCACCTATAAGGGTACTCTAAGTTTAGGGCTCAAAGTAATGAAAATATAGACTAGGTGAAGACACTCTATGTTGGACAAGCCTTAATTCTTCTCGATAGAGGAACAATGTATCATGCACCTAGACTTGATTGAGATTTCTATAAACCAGGGCTTCTTGATATACAACAACAAAGTAATACCTAGACATATAAAAATCAAAGAAAGGGTTTGATAAAATACTAGATCAACAAAGGAATAGAGCAAACCCCCAGAATAGGCCTTAAGTTGAAGCTAGGCTAGTGTTAGGGTTTCTAAGGCACAAATTGTATAGAAAAGGATGATGTCAGCCCTCCTAGGGGAAGCTTTACCACTATAAAGGCTAGATTATGCATTTAGAAGGGAGCAACAAGATAAATCTTGAATTTTTATTCCACCAACATGCATCCAAATTCTCTACGAACAATTTAGCCCTTGGAAAAACCCTAGCGGTTGTAATGTCCTATTCTATTGAAATTGCCCAAGGGAGGAAGAAGTAGCCTATGCAACCCCATAGGCTATAGTCATTTATAAAGGGGGAAACACATTATTCAATGTTATTGGGGTAACATTGGGTAAATTGGGGTAATTGGAGGAAAACTTGTGGAAGAAGCCAAATTTGGGAAAAATGGAGGGAAACTTGTTAACCCCTCAAATTAAAATTAGGAGGGAAGACCCCAAAAGGAATCTATAAAAAGGAGAGAGGAGAATCATTTTTATCATCATGGTTTGTGGATATTTCTGATTTGTGAGCTAAGGCTCTTGAAGGCTTTTAAGACCCCTAATCTTTGATTCGGTGGTGAAAGAT
The DNA here is from genome assembly GCA_031772625.1 of Pinus tabuliformis. Taxonomy (NCBI): domain Eukaryota; kingdom Viridiplantae; phylum Streptophyta; class Pinopsida; order Pinales; family Pinaceae; genus Pinus; species Pinus tabuliformis. The sequence continues at coordinate 256,985,834 of CM062811.1, forward strand.
TTCACCTTAGCCAATCCCTTTTGATTCTGTTTAGCATAATTTCTGAAGCATAATTTATCTGTCTGTGGCAATCAAGGGTTTTTGAGGGAGGAAAATTTTGTGGTATCGAGGTTCTGTGGCTATTTGGGTAGCTAAGGATTACTCTATAGCAACGTAAGCTTGTTAAGGAATTTACAAGGGCAACAAGGGTCCGCATGTAGCAAGACAACCCTGAAAGCTCAATTTTAGGTCATGTGACTTGTGGAGAAATCTAGGGCATAACAATTGGGTGATTTCTCTTTTAATGATGACTGTTTGTGAATGCTTTTATTTTCTACTTTAGATTAGGATCTTCTCTTTACGTAGATTATTATTGTGTTCTTCTTCATCAAACAACTACTAATGCATAAACAATAAAGAGACAAGAGAATCTGAATGTAGGTGATTAGCCAGGGCCAAAACCTCTCCCATTTGAAAGGAAAACCCAAGCGAATTATTCTTCTTATAGAAACTTCAATTGACAAACATCAAGACCATGACTTAGACCCTTGACCAAGATTCCTCCAAGACCAAGTCACAAGGTTTCCTTGATGAGTTTCTTCTTCCTTGAGTCAATGATAGTTAAACTCCTTGCTTCTTCCTCCTTCTTAGCTATCCTTTAGAATTTCGGTCCCTTGGGTCTAATTTGCAACTTTTGGCCCTATTCAGAAACCCTGGCTGAGGTATATGAGAGATAGAAAGAACTTGATTCCCTTCCCTCTAGATGGAGGCCTTCTCTCTTCAACATCGCTAGAGAATCGCCTTGTTCTTCTCCAAAATCTATCCTCACAATATGACTGTGGTATCTCGTTCTTCTTGCAGTAGGTAGCAACAAATTCTCGCACATGTGGAGTGTACTTTAGCCCAGAAACACACCCAAAAAAATACCAAAGATTTCACTCTTCCTTTCCTTCTCTTCACTGGTTATGAGGCTCCTTTCCTAGTGATTCTCGCACTTCTTATTGCAGACTTCTCCTTGACCGAAAATATGAGTTCCAAATGGAGGCTGAGCTGCCTATTTATAGTGGTTTGCCCATGAGAAATAAGCCGACTTGATAGATTCCTAGGCTGACATGTCATTTGGTGTCGCTTCATTATATCATTTAAGGCCGACTTGATGGAGGTGCTCAAGCTTGGTCTTGGAAGGTCTTTTTGACTCTTTCAATGACTCACATACATATATAACATGCCCAAGAAGGGTCTTCCATACATGACATTGACTCAATAGTTTTTTATGACTTGATGACAAAACCTAAAGGCTCACAATGGGAACCTTAACTAAAATAAAATTCCTTGATCATGAAACCCATGATTCAAGCATTACAAAAATAATTTTATTTTATTTTTTACATCAATTACATAAAATCACAATTACACGTCATTATGAAGATCAAACCTAGTTACACTTTCCAAAAGTATTGCCTAGAAAATTTCTGCTACTGTTGCTGGAGGAAAACTCTAAAATGATCCCTCAATAATGCCCAAAAAATTTTGAAAAATTAGGAGAAGGCTCCAGACACCCAATCCAACAAAACACAGAAAAAGATCAAGCTGAATCCACTACTCACTAAAGCCCCAAAAATTGTGTGTAGTCCCCCCTCTTAGTTTGCCAGTGAGCTACAGAAAGCGATCCATAGTAAATTGCACAATTTTCCCAAAGGGAAACTCCTCCAAAACCCCACGAAATTCCTTCCTCAAACTCTCGGCCAAAATCAGCTCCAATATCTAGCACAATAATGCTGCTCAGCCCCTGCGTAGAAAATAGCCAGTAAACCCTAGCGTAGGCCCAAAGAAGAAGAAATTCGTCCCACAAATCTCCAACGCTTCTAACTCGAAAATTTCCCAAAATCAACTCGTCCTTCTTAGAGGCAAGATTTCTACAAAATAGCCAACACAAAATACTGAAATCATCCCACAAATCTCTCTCCTTTAGTGGCACTCAAAGTCCGTTGAAGAAGAGTTGGAATTTCCGCCTAGAAATCCCTTGTGTGCTAAACAACATTGGTTGACTTGGCTAAGCAGCTCAAGCAAACTCTCCAATTGAAATGCCAAGACTATCCCAAAATGAGGCTCTTCCCTTCCTTTTATAATTGCTTCTCAACCATCCTTGTGGGCTCCACCAATTCAACCCCCTTGCTTGACCCCTCTTTCATGTGGTTCGATTTCTCCTAGGGAGTTCAATTTCCTTCTTAAGTGACCCCCACAACTTCACTTTAATTTCTCCTTTTTCTCCTAAGGGAAACCTCTATTTCTTATCAAAATTAAATTTGAGCCTCCACAACTTATTTCTCCCAAGTTTTTTATTTATCAAATATTATATTAATCGCTAAAATTGCAAAATTGAGATTCTTTTTAGCAAAATTATTAACTGGGGACATGAGAGTCCTACCCTCCCAAATGTTGCTTGTCCTCAAGCAACTGCAATGTTGGATGCTATAAAATCTATTCTCCCTTCCAAGTAGCATCCTCCTCTAGTAAATCTTTCCACCTGACAAGATACTCCTTGATAGTCCTGTCCCTAAGCCTTCTCTCCTTCTCCTGCAATATGGCCTTAGGTATCAAAATCAAATGAGCGTCATCATCCAAGGGTGACAACTCTGCTGTAGCTGTAACGTGTTGTCCCAAGGCCTTTTTCAGGCAAGATACATGGAACATTTATGCACCTTGCTTCCTGGCGGAAGCTCTAGCTCATAAGCCACATCCCCAACTCGCTTGATCCCCCTATATGGTCCATAAAATAGGGGTTTGAGCTTCTCAGCTCCCTTCTGCTTCAATGTGGACTGTTTGTATGGTTGGAGATGCAAGAACACTAAGTCTCCAACCTCAAAATGCCTCTCCACCTGGTGCCTGTCTGCATACATCTTGTATTGGTTCTACGTTGTTTGTAGGTTTTCTTTGAGAACCCTCAAGATATCCTTGCTCTCCTATATCGAATCCTTTACCTCGAGGGCTCAGCTGTTTCCAAAAATAATGCCAGCAAATGATAATACATCATAACCATAAAGAGCATGAAAAGGTGACATACTGATAGACATATGGTGAGTGGTCTTGTAGCAGTACTCTCCCATGTGAAGCCACTTCACCCATGCGCACTGCTGCCCTATCACATAATTATGCAAATGTCCCTCCAACCATTTATTCACAATCTCAGTCTGCCCATCTGTCTGGGGGTGGTAGCTAGTACTAGGAGTGAGCTCAGTGCACACCAACCAGAATAACTCTTGCCAAACCCCCCCCTTAATTCTCTTGTCTCGATCACTAACTGTGGTCTTGGGAAGACTGTGCAACCCCCTTGAGGCCTCTCCAAGAAAAACGCTCCCTGATGGTCCAATAGGGTTTGAAAAACCCTTGATGGCCTGCTATAAGCGAGTTGTTTGCCGCATGCAAAATATTCTCCCTCAACTGTGAACCTGGCACCAAGTATATCTTATCCTTATAATATATGACCTCATCCATCACCCGATACCTGTCATCCCCAAAAGTACCATCCAAGATCTTGCATGCCTGTGAATCGTTGGAGTACTCTACTAACAACTGTGCCTTCCAATCCTGTGTGATGTCCATAAGTGAGAGTGTTGCGGGCCTCCTGGATAGTGCATCTGCTACCACATTATGCTTTCCCTTGACATACTCAATCTCAAAGTCATAAGCCTGTAACTTACTCACCCACTTCTGCTGCCTCTCCTAAAGCTCCTTTTGCTCCAAAAAGAATCGAAGACTGTTGTGATCAGTCTTCACCTTGAACCTATTGCCAACCAGATATTGTCGGAACTTGGCCAACGCATGCATTATGGCCAACATCTCTTTACCATAAATAGGATACAATCTTTCATGTGGGAGTAGCTTCCAGCTCTCAAATGCAATTAGGTGGCCTCCCTGTGTCAACTGCTCCAATGCCCTCTCCAGATGCATCACACTCCAATACAAAAGGTTGTGAAAAATCTGGCAAGTCTTGAACCAGACAACTGCTCATCACTCTCTTAAGGCGCTCAAAGGCCTCTTGTGCGACTTCTTTCCACACAAACGCCCCCTTATTCGTCCCACTTCTATCCACTCTAATGCCCCCTTCTTCGTCAAGTCTGTGAGGGGTGTTGCCAACTGTGAAAACCCCTTTACAAATTACCTATAGTAAGTGCATATGCCCAGGGAACCCCATAACTCTATCACATTCCTGGGTGTAGGCTAATCCATTATAGCTCAGATCTTCTCTTTATAGACCCTGACTCCATCCTGTCTAATTGCGTGTCCCAAATATAACATCTTTGTCAAACCAAACTCACACTTAGACATCTTGGCATAGAATTGCTGTTCCTCCAAGATGCGCAAGACCTCCTCCAAGTGCTGCAAATGCTCCGCCCATGTCCTGTTGTAAATCTGAATGTCATTGAAAAATACCAACACAAATCTACGTAACTGCTTGTGGAACAAATCTACGTAACTGCTTGTGGAACAAATCTACGTAACTGCTTGCGGAACACATGGTTCATACAAGACTGGAACGTAGTTGATGCGTTGGTTAGCCCAGAGGGCATCACCAAAAACTCAAAATACCCGTCATGACATCGGAATGTAGTCTTTGGGATGTCCTGCTCCCTCACTCGAATCTGATGATATCCCGAACGCAAATCTATCTAGAGAAGTATTTAGCTCCTCTAAGCTCATCCATCAACTCATCAATGCGTGGAATCAGGCATCATTTCTTCAGTGTCTTCTTATTCAGGGCCCTGTAATCGATGCACATGTGAAGCGTCCCATCCTTACTCTTCACCAACACAATTGAAGAAGCGAAGGGACTAGAACTGGGTCTGATGTGTCCCAAAGCCAACAACTCCTGTATGGCTCTCTCTATCTCATCTCGATAGACCTTGGGATGTTTGTAGGTGTAGTGGTGACTGCATGCACACCCTCCTCCAACTCTATAGTCTGCTCAAACCCTCTATTTGGTGGACGTCTCGGGGGAATGTCACCGAACATTGCCTGATACTTCTCTATTAGTGCCAAAATGTGTGGATGTAGTTGCTGTTGCTTCCATATCTTAGAAATGTGCAACTCTACTGCCCATGCAATGTCCCCATGCCTCAAACCGGTCTCTGTACTGTGCTAATACTCTCTGCGGTGGATATGAGTGCATACCCTTTAATAATACTGGTCTCCCATCTGGCCCCATGAACTCCATCTCTAACTTCTTCCAATCGGTGGTGATGCGTCCCAGAGAGTATAGTCACTGAACACCCAACACCACATTGCTGTCCGACACATCAACCACAAAGAAATGACCTGTCATCGAATAATTCCCCATAGTCAGGGTCAAGCTGGGAACATATCTAGCGCACTGCATGGTCTGATCCCCCTGGAACAAGCACTGAAAATCCCTCAAAAGTCTCCGTGCGTATGCCTCTCCGCTCCGCTATCTGAGCATCAGTAAATTTGTCGGTAGCCTTACTGCCCATTAGCACCAAAGCACGCTATCCTTGCATTGTGCCCCTCATCTGTAAGGTCATGTACTTCGGCACTCCCTGGAGTGAAGCTATGACCTCTCTTGTAGACAAGACAAGTCCCCTTCTAGGTGGTGGTGGTGGTGGTGCTCCTCCTCTTGTACCCTACAACTCAATATCTCCTACATCGACCCCCTTCTCAACATCATCCTCAAGCTTGATATCTAAAAACACCTCGATGTAGTGGGCCTTGCCCTTGGTGCATTTGTGTCCTGGTGCACATGGCTCCTGGCATGTGAAACATAATTTCCTCCTCCTAAGGTCCCTCTGAGTCTCATCATCTAACTGCCCACGCCTTGCTATCTCCCTCTGTGGTTGAGGTCTAGTGTCTCGACCTCTCTGAGGGAAAGCCGTCTTCATGGGTAAGGGTGCCTTAGACTTGGGGATTGCACCCCACAAGTCTCTTACTTTGTTCACTGCGTCCTGAAAGGAAGTGGGTCAATTTGACCTCACAAGCCCACGCAAAGGCTCTGCCAAGCCCTTGACGAATAGCAAGACCCTCTTGGACTCTGATAGGTCTAATACTATCACAAACAATCTCAAAAACTCTGCTATGTACTCCTCATCGCTGCCTATCTGCTTGAGATGTGTCAACTCCCAGAAATGTGACTCAGAGTCTCTCTGCTCGAAACGATCCAAAACCTTCTTGGTAAACACCTTGTAAGAAGTTACATTGGCATGCCCCAACATAGCCAATCCAAGAAACCACCAGTTGTGTGCACCCCCCTCCAAATGCAAAGCGGCCAACTTAATCGCCTTTACCTCCGACATCTGGTTAAGGTGGAAATAGGTGTCTAGCTTCTCCACCCATGCCCTCGCAGTGCATTTAGAGGACCCATCAAATGTAGGGAGGTACAATCTCTCGACTGTGCGCTGCAAGTTTGAGCCCTACCACGATGAGCTGCCTGCTCCCTTGCCTCGGTTGTTATGCTTGAGCTGGAAGAAATCTTTGAAATTAATCACTTCACAGAACTCCGCCCCCATGGACTGCCACTCTCGAAAATAATCCCCCATAGGCATCTCCCCGACATCAGGTTGTTCCCCACTCCCAGGAGCTAGAAATGTAGGCATGGTGGATTTGGTTGCTCCATGGTGGATAAGGGTGTTGTTTTGAGGGATGTCATTCTTCGTGTGGTGAGATGCTCCTGAACTCTCACCTCCAATAAACTCCTTGTGGCTGTCCCTAATGCATTGTTGCCTCAATTCATCCATCACCTCCCTTTTCCCTCTCACAACATCATTTTTCCCTTTCACCAAATCATTCAAGGCACTCAAGATGCTCTTGAATGTTGTGGCCATCTCATCCTTGCTACTATCTCCCATTTCTACTATGTTTACCCTTGTTCTAGAGCCTTTGAATCTGGGGGAAGTTTCGACTCCCACTCTCTATGCTTGTACCTGTACCTTCTGTAAGTGATGTTTTGCTTATCCTTTAGGGTCATAGAAAGAAATCCTCCCACAGCTGGCCATACCACGACTCTGATACCACTGTAATATCCCAAACTAGGAAATACAATGAATATCAAAAACATGAACTAAGCTACAACAAAAAAATCCATCCATGCAAGCACAATTTTACATAAGCAGAAATAGATCAGTAAATCATAGAATAACAACAACAAATCTGAGCCATTTTATTAAATATTTCTTGGAGCTGAATACAATGGAGTAGAATGATAGAACCTGGGCTTGCTATTGCAAGCATGTAATACCCAAGTGAATATCTAAACAATCTCCAACTAGAATAGGCCCAATCTGTCCAATCATATTTCCTATAAATTTTTTGCTGCTACTGCTACTGGATGCAAACTCTATAATGATCTCTCAATAATGCTCCAAAATTTTGTAAAATATAGGAGAAGGCTCCTCACATCCAATCCAACAAAACCCAGAAAAATCTCAGCTGAATCCACCGGTCATTGAAGCCCCAAAAACTGTGTGTAGCCCCCTCTCAGTCTGCCAGTGAGCTACAAAAAGCGATCCACAGTAAAATGCACAATTTTTCCAAAGGGAAACTCCTCCAAAACCCCACAAAATTCCTTATTCAAACTCCCGACCAAAATCACTCTAATATTTGACACAACAATGCTGCTCAGCCCCTGCGCAAAAATTAGCCTGTAAATCCCAGCGCAGGCCCAAAGAAGAAGAAATTCGGCCCACAAATCTCCCGCACTTCTAGCCCAGAAATTTTCCAAAATCAACTCGTCCTTCTCAGAGAAAAATCTCCACAAAACAGCTAGCCTAGCTCCTCAAACCCCAACGAAGTTCTCCATTGCGTCCTCCAAAAACTCGCATAGGTTGAAGAAAATACTGCAAAAGCCCACACAAAACACTGAAATCACCCCACAAATCTCTCTCCTTGAGTGGCACTCGAAGTCCCTTGAAGAAGAGCTAGAATTTCTGTTTGGAAATCCCTTGTGGTAAACAACACTGCTTGACTTGTCTAAGCATCTCATGCAAACTCTCCAATTGAAATGCCAATACAATCCAAAAATGAGGCTCTTCCCTTCCTTTCATAATAGCTGCTCGACCATCCTTGTGGGCTCCACCAATTCGACCCCCTTGTTTGACCCCTCTTTCATGTGGTTCGATTTCTCCTAGGAAGTTCAGTTTCCTTCTTAAGTGACCCCCACAACTTAACTTCACTTTAATTTTCCCTTTTTCTTGTAAGCACAACCTTTATTTCATATCAAAATTAAATTTGAGCCTTTACACATTTTTTCTCCTAAGTTTTATTTATCAAATATTATATTAATTATTAATTGGGGACATGACAAAGTGACTCGCTTGGCCTCTGGATGATAACCCCGGCCTTCAGCCATTGAATCAACCTCCTTTCCAGCTAAATCAAACTGGCTCTCTGAAGCTTCTGTGCAACCTCTTTGTGGAATAATGCGACCTCCCTTACTTGCCAATCCAGCACTGGAAACTGATTGGGAAACTCTTCGAAATCCTCCTGTTGCTCCCTCAATCATTGATGCTCTTCTTCTGGCTCAAAATATTCTTCCTTGCTGAATCGTAACAATTGGATAGCTCCCTTTGCCAAGGTAACTTGCGCCCCTCTTGTCTCTATCTCCATCCCATCAACTTGCTCTTATAATCTCTTGTTGGAGCACCAACGACCATCATTAAATCCTCATAAATGGCTAAGATCTTCTTAGACACGGTCTTCCTTAAGTAATTCCCATTAATTGACCAATTTTCCGTAGTTAGAATTAGGAAATAATTTAAATGATGGCTAATTAATTTAATTAAGGCGTTTCGCAAGCTTATCTCGCGAAATCTTTTTTAGGTTTTGAAGATATCATGTTCCTTAGCCTCTTAGACACAAGTTGAGACTAGAACACATGTCTGATGCTACCAAAATATAACACTCCCTTTTAGCGAGGAAGTTGTTCTCTCTCTACTACTATACCCATCAACCTCATTAATATTCTACATCTTGTAGTTGGACTATCTCACGCTGTTGTTGTCTGACAATTGTGATACAACTAGCTCTCACTGTCCATCAACCACCGTACATGCTCTTATTCAGCTGCTAACCCTGCAGCTTATCACCCTGCATCTGCACTGCTGTTGACATTGCATTGTGCCTCCCTAAATTGCTGCCAACTCTGCCTGCGCTACATCTGATCTCATGTTGCTACAACTGAAAGCTGATCTATTATCCCTGCAATTGGCCATGCAATTGTCCATTGAGTCTCTAACTGCAACTAGCTTTGCTCTGTCTACTAAGTAACTATTTGTGCCGAACTGTCTCCGTGCCCGTCTAGTATCTGACTGCAACTAGTTCTGCATTGTCTCTCAAGATCTGACTGCGCCTGCTAAACACTGATCCTCTTGCTACTGAATATTGTGGGCCCTCGTAGCAAAGGTAATGATCCTTGAGGAAACACTTGTCCGATGCTAGCCTCTATGGATCCTACCCAAGCCTGCAACTTTGAAGCATCATGCTTCTCGTCCATCAGGAGGTATAGTTGCTATCAATGTAAACTCCTCCAATCTGGAGGTCAACTCATTTATCTCTATCAAAGCTGCAGTTTGCTGTTCCCCCTTATTGTCCTTCTTTTTCTTGGGACATTGGGTGTTGTAGTGACCAAAATCACCACATCTGAAGCATTTGATCTCTGACGGATCCTTCTTCTTCTTCTCGCCTCCCTTCGAGTTTTGTCCTTGGTTAGGACCTTTCTTTGCCTTTCCCTTTCCTGCAAGGGCCACGTTCTCCTCCTCCTCAACCTTCGACCCTTTGCTACTGCTGCTGGTAGTACCCTCGACAAGACTGAGCCTTAACTCCTCCTGTGTGAAGTCACTCTATAGGTGTTTCCAACCTGCTAGTTGTTCTCATCCAGTGATTCCCTGAATGAAGGTTGCCCACTCTTTGGAAAAACCATTTCTAGCAACTCGCACAAGTTCTTTGTCTTCAGACTTCTCTTCTACTGCAGATAGCTCATCACAAACATTCTGAATTTTGGTAAGATAAGAAGTGACGCTCACACCCGTCTACATTTTGTTGTCCTCAACTTCTCCTTGCGAATCATTTTACGATTCTCTAATGGATCTTTGTATAGCTTCACAACGACATCCCGCATTTCCTTTGTTGTAGCCTTTTTTGCCATGTGTGGGATGATATGATCCTGAACTCCATCTAGGATCATCCTCTTTACTTTGGCCATATCCTTCTTATACTCATAAAAGTGGATAGGGTCTGTTGGTATAGCTATGATTGCTGTCGCGAACTCCTTCAAACCATGCTCATTCAAAAGGAATTGCATCCTAGCCTTCCATACACCAAAGTTTGAGGCTTGGTTAAGTCTATCCTAATCTCTGAAACCTACTGCGAATATCGTTGTCAAAACTCAAATAAACTGGAGACTATAATTGGAAATCTCCTTCTCTTCCCTGCTTGGCCTCTTCTCTGCTACTCACACTCCTTGTGGAATGCACAAATCTGCTACTGCCTGCCTCCAAAAGTGCTTCTCTGACACTCACACTTCCTACTAGTTCAACTGGGCAACTCGCTCAACCTTCCAAAAGTCCTCCTGAATCTGGCACACGATTTGATGCTCCTAATGCTCACACTGGCTAACTGGTAAAACTGCTATGATCTACTGCTTTTGGAAATCACAGATCTCTTCCTGAAAACTGGAACTAGAAACCCTCTGAGAAATTTTGGAAATTACTCGTGTGCTTTTCTCTTCCTCTTAGCGCTAGTCTACTATTGTGAAATCTACTACAAAATCACCGCGCCCAGATCTGCTCAATGAACTAATTGATTTGCTCACAGGAGCCTTCTATCTGACAAATCCATTGCCTGCAAATTTTGCTTCTGAGGCTATTCGAATTTTCCTCCACCTGGAACTGGAAATCGAACCCCACCACCTCTGTAATTCGCACTACCTGCTGGCCTGCGCAGATTTGAAACATTGTGCTTCAGAACTCCCTCTGAACCTGCACAATTTTGCTTCTCTTGCTTCTGAGCCTTTGCCCTGATCTTCAATGCTCTGATTGTTGATTTGGGGTAGCATTGGATGTTCTCTAGCCACGAAATTTGGTGGAGAGGTTGGGGCACATGAGATCTCCAATACCCAGAAAGGGTTTGGGTAGATTCTAAACAGTTCAGGAGATATTAAAATAATTTCTATTTTTAATGGAGTCCCTAAGTCTAAACTTAGGGAAAATAAAATATTAATGTTTATTAATATAAACTGTGTTAGAATGGTCCAAAAGACATGGATCAAGCCAGATCTAATCTTAGCCGTTGATTAGGGACTTAATATTGGCCGTTGATATGTCAACAGGAAAAGTATAAGAGGAGGCTTGAGGGTCACTTGGAGAACGCACTAGAGTGATCAGTCATTCTATTCTCTAGAGCGCGGTTTGCTAAGAGAGATAGAATTAGTGATCGAGAGTTGCAACTAATAAGGGGCATTGAGTACAGAGAGACAAAGAGGCAGAGATAGCGCTGGGAGAGCAGCGCAGTAGCTAGTGAGTGTGACGTAGAGCCAGCCAGGACTCACGTAGAGGCAACCGGGAGCTGCGCAGAGCCTCAGAGAGGCTAGCGTTGCTGCGTAGAGGCCAGAGGGTTGACGCAGGACCTCCTAAGGCTGACGCAGACCCATCCAGGGTGACGCAGGGCCAACGTTGGGCAGAGAGGGGTTGATGTAGTCCAGCAAAGGCTGATGCTGGGGTTTTTGGGGCAGATCGGTGCTGAGGAGCTGTCGGAAGGATTATCTGGGGTTTCAACCTGGAGAATTGTCTCAAACTGAGAGGTGTTACTGCTAAGGAAATTCTCTGTTGGGTAGGCCAGTTTCGGTACCCAGATTGTACTCTGATATTTCTTAGTAAGAAAACCCTCAGATAGCTGCACCAGTTTTCCCACATTGGGTTTTTCCGGGGACATTGGTCCAAAAATAATGGTGTCATATGGTGTGATTGTTTCTGTTTCCTTTAGTTGTTGATCTATAATATGTTGAGCATGCACTAGTGTTTATTTTCAGTATTTACATTGTAAATAACTTGTTAAGTGAAATAATAAGTAGGTAGGAATAAATCAGATAAAGTGCATGGAGGGTTTCTAACTAAGTAGACTTAGAAACTTCAACACTGATACCATGTGAAAATTCCTTGATTGCAATTGCTGGAAATTTATCTCCTAACTGTTGTGTAGTTTATTTGTTATTACCACAAATATCGATAAACTCACAATTGTAATCTTCACGAAAATAAAAATGTTGCGGAAAATAAACTGGAATTGAAAAATTGATGCACAAACACAAAATAAAAAATATGACACCGGTATTTTTGGATAATTGTCACCGAAAAAAACCCGAAGGAAAATCCATGCAGTAGATGAGGGTTTATTTTATTATTTAGCAACAAAAGTTTTGAGTACAATATCTGGATGGGCAATTGGCAATCCTCTGACAAATATATGGCCAAAATATCTATGAGACTAATTGCCTCAATGCACAACTAATTCGGCTCCAAACTAGCTCGATCTAGGCTCACACGAAAATGCCCAATGCTTGCGCAGGCCTATACACATTGCCTCTAGAACTGCTACGAAATCAACCTCTCTCCCTGTTGCTGCCTCTGGAAGTGACTCACTTGGCCTTTGGATGATAACCCTGACCTTCAGCAACTGAATCGATCTCCTCTCCAGTGAAATCTAACTGGCTTTTTGAAGCTTCTGCGTAGCCCTTATGCAACATCCCTTTCCTGCCAATCCAACATTTGAAATTAACTAGGAAACACTTCGGAATCCTCCGACTGCTTCCTCAATCACTGATGCTCTCCTTTTGGCTTGAACTCTTCTTCCTTGTTGAATCACGACAATAGATAGCTTGATCTGCCAAGGTAACTTGCTCCCCTCTTGTGTCTATTTCCATCACATCGACTTACTCTTATAATCTCTCACTGGAGCACCAATGACCATGATTACATGCTCATCAACGACTAAGATCATCTTAGACTTGATTCATGTGAGTCTCTAGAGCATTCTCGATCTTCCTTAATTAATTCCCATTAATTAACTAGTTTTCCTAAGTTAGAATTAGTAAATAATTTAAATGATGGCTAATTAATTTAATTAGGATGTTTCACAAGCTTGTCTAGCGAAAACTTTTCTAGGTTTTGAAGATCTCATGTTCGTTAGCCTCTTCGACACAAATCGAGACTAGAACACATGTCCGATGCTACCAAAATTTAGCATACTGCAACCCAAGCTTTGGGTACCTTACCCACAAGTACCCTAGCGATTTGAGAAGTATATTGACACCCATAGGTGAAGCGTTGAGAGCCTTGGGTCTCCGAGCAATAGTAGCGCATCACATCTACCCCAGGGCACCTTTTACACCCAGGAAGTTCTGTCACTTTGCACTACATTTGATGATTCTTTAGGATAATGCACCTAGACTAGCATGCTCCTAGGTTGGCCTTAAAACTCACTAAGAGATGGTAGCGGATCTGTAGCTCAGATGGGGATGATCTCACCTTCTGAGACAAGGGAGGGCTAGTAGCACCTGGAAAGCCATCAACGTTGGAGCAGAGATGGACATTTTGAATAGTTGGAGATCTAGGAGTCAACCTTTTGTGCCCCAAACAAGATTTTGGGGTCCACAGAGGGATTTTGACAAAGAGTTGAGGGCCAGTCCTCACCTCATGATTTTTAGAGGCTTCTACACCACTTATGGAACCTCAGAGCCTCAACGCAGGCGATATGGAGCTCAACACATGGATGATGTCAGCCTTTCTAGGCCTTACAGCGCACATGTTTGGACAAATCATTCAATTTTTGTCTAAGCTAGTGGGTTGACTTGTTACCCATTGCATCATTGTGATTTTACATGTTTCCCTAGGGGCTTTTAGGCTAATTAGGATCTATTCCTCCTCATATAAATAGAGAAGAGGACTATTGTGTCTCTCATCATCATCGCTTGTGAACTCAACCTCTCTTCTTGAGTATTTCGACCTCTTTTCCTATTGGAGAGATGTGATCTATGGAGCGAAATTTGTCTTGGAGCTATTGTCTTGTCTTTGGAGAAGTTATCTTGGATTGATGATTGGATTGTTCATGCATATTATCTTGTAAGTGCTCTTTTATTGAAAATTTGTGATTTCATGTCCAATGTATGTAATAAATGTTGAATTTTGTAGCTATGGTTGGTCTTCATAATTAATACTTTAATGATAAATATAAAGCATGTTCTTCATGCTAGTGTCAAAAGATAAAATATATGACATTTTCTTCATGTTGGTTTTAAAAGAGAAAAGTTGTAAATTTTGAATTTGAATTTTTGGCTCCAAAGATGACCTGGTCGACCCTCCTACAAGACAAGTCGGCCTAGCTTCTAGAGGCACCCATTCGACCTCTCAAGGCAATATTTATACACACCATTTCATCCTCCTCCAAGAGCAAGAAACTTGGTCTTTTTGAGGCAAGCGAAGAAGACGAATCTGAGGCATAGAAGAATTCAGATCTGAGGAAGAAAAGAAGTTAAATCTAAGGCAAGCAAAGAAGATGTATCTGAGGCAGAGAAAGGGCAAATATGTGGCAGAGTTTTTGGGTTTATCTGGGGAGCAAAATAGAGTTTTTCTTGAGAAGAAGAAGGTCGAAGTTCAGTCCTTCCAAAGCAGACTAGGCGGAGCTTATTGAGCAGCATATTGACTTGTCTTGTGGGCAGTGTTACCAGGTGTGACTAGGGTTGTCAGTTTGACCTTATGTTTGACTTAGATGTATCTCTGTTGACTTGAATAATTTCTCCAAGGAAAAGGTTGCTAGGTTTTTCCCCTAAGTGGGTTTTCCTAGGGTAAAAATCTTGTGTTCTTGTTTGGCTGTCTCTTTATGATCCTACTGGCATTTTGTTTTACTGTTGACATCCTCTGTGTAATTGCTTTATGATGAATATGAATGTAAGAAAAGATTAACCTAAGAGAAATCATAAGAAGTAATTATCAGTTTAGAGGATGCTTGAAAAATCAACAATAAATTGGTGATCTAGGTTAAATTTTGTGCCCTAATTTTGTTGAAATCAACTTTATGGAAGCTAGGTCATATTATTGCATGCATTACTCAATATGATATGTGAATGGCAATCCCCTTGGTGATCTTACATTAGCTCTCCCATGTGACTTTCAATCCCTCACAAAGGTAATAGTTTGGGTTTTGATGCTAGGGCATCAAAATATCCTTACTCCTTTGCAAGTTTTAGCCAACTTAAAGAGCCCATAGACTCCATCAACCCTAGGACTAGGCATTGGCCATCCTTTGTTGGTGATCAAATCAAAATTTATCCATAAACTTTTCTCTTTCTCTCTCTCTACCTAATTCGACCCTTTTAAGGCCAAGTGGCCACCTAGGGCCTAGTGCGAATTGGCTAGGAAGGAAAATTTTGGCTCTTGGAAAGTCTAAATATCAAGGGTAGGGTGGTTGCCACAAAATCACTCACTTTGGTAGGCATTCATTCCAATTTCGTCCATAAATTTCCTTGCCCTAGGGTAAAACCCTAGTTTGGTTATAGCTTCAACTTGGGTGCTTCTTGAGGGTTTCATGTGCCATAACCTTGTTGGAATACATTGTGGGAAACCCTTTCTTTGCACCTTGACCTTTGGCCATTCCAACTCTCAACCTATCAATCAAACCCTAGGTCTTGTGTTGCCCTAGTTGGGCCTCCTTCGAGGAAAGCGAATTGCCTTCGTTTGGAGCCTTGTGCCTAAATTGTGTCTTTCCCTTGAAGGCCTCTTTGTCACCTTGCATCTTTAAGCTTAGAATACCTATTAGGTGACCTATATACATACTGGGACTAAATCCATATAGAGAAGGGGGTTTTGGCTATGGTGACAGTGGGCCATCACCCCATTGTTGTCACTTAGTCTAGTGATAGCCTCGAACGGTACCCCTCTCGAAGGCTTGCTAGATTTTGCGGCAACAGGTAGCATTAAAGTGTGATATAGTGGATAGAAGTTTGGTGGATCTCCAATAGAGAAATATCCATTCTCATCATATCCAATTGTTGGTTGGATGCACCACTGAAATGTGTGTTGCCAACATCTTCTTTGACATGGTTGGTCTAAATAGGTTTGTATTTTGTGACAAGCGATTTTCTTTTCTTGATATGACCTCTAAGGGAGGGTATTACTATATTTTATAAATGCTATATCTTGTATTATATAGATTAGGTATGGAGTCTTAATAAAGCGACTCATGTAGAATAAAGTCAAATGTATGAAACAAATAAAATTAAGTCAAAGTGTTAATATGGCTAAGTTATGAATCAATGTAATGATAAGTGGTTGCATGGATGGCAAGACAATATTTCTCTCATAAGACAACTCTATGTATTGACATTTACACACATCGGATAATATAAATCAAGTAATATCTCCCTTCACTCTCTCATCTCTTTACAAGTATTCTTTGTGAATGAGTTATACGCAATTTCAATCACACAAATGTAAATTTCATGTACTTCCTATTTTGATCATTTTATTTGCATTTTGAGATGTCATGTTTGTCTACATCACATGAGCATTTTTATTTTGACTGCTCTGTTTTTGTTGTGTAAAATGCACCTCTTTCCTTCCTATGTTTGCATTTGTCATTTCCCTCATTAACTTAGCCACATTTGCTTTGACCATCTTAAATGTTGAGGTTTCTACATCATAACGTCTTGATCATGACTTCTCATGATCTCCACTCATCAATTTTAATACGTGTGCGATAGTATTTTCATGTGATGTGGGGGAACTATTTTCATCATGTCTTGTATTAGGATGATAGCTCTTTGTAAATCATCATTTCAGCAAACCATTTGTTATCTTTGTTGCCATCTTCTTCACTAATACTTTAGATTTCACACTGTAAAATCAAACATTATGGTCCCTCTCCTTTTTCATATTGTAAATTTCTTTGACCTCCTCTTTTTTATCACTCAATTACTTGAATTCTTTCTAAAATTCGGTTCCTAATGTCTTCAAATCTTGAAATATTTTGAGGGGAACTTCTTGTGTCCATCATTTGCTTTGTCTTGGATTGTTGTAGGGAATACCTTTATGCAATATAACTCTTTCATCTCACATGTTATTTGTTCCCAACACCACTAAATATGGGCAACTTTTGCCTCCCAATAAGAAGTGCTATGGTCTTCAATATTTGGGAGCATCTTTATAGGTCCTCTCCCTAACTTTGTTATTGGCCTCATTGGATGTCCTTTCCTCGATCTGTGGTCTCCTCCTTCCCACCACTTTAGAGATTAGGACCTAAACTCAATCTTTTCCTTTAGTAGACTATGCCAGATCAAGCTACCTACCTCTCCACCTTTGCTCAAGTTTTGCAAGATTTTTGAATCAAAGAGGAAATTGTCTCCTTTTGGTCCTATTATAGCAAAATCCAACATCTAGTGCAAAGCCTCACTAGGTGACCTAGACAATGTGCAACACATGAGCGTTACCATTGACACCTCATGAACTACTTCTCTCTTTTTAGTGAAGGACACAATCCAACACAAGGGAGGCTTCCCTTGTAGGGCTTAGGGATCATGTAACTCAAGGCTCCTAAGTTAAATGTCCACTGAATGAAGGTAACTACAAACTAGGGTTTGCAATGAATGAAGGAGGAAATTCAAGACTCTTGTTGAAAGGGCCAATGGGTCAATCTAAAGGCTAGGGTTTAGCCTAAGGAGTCTCAAATAGGATAACCTAAAACACCAAATCAAGAACAACTCAAGGATGCTATAAACTAGGGTTTTAAAGCAACAAATTGTAGCAAAACCAAAAGCTTATAACAACAACAAATTTAATCGTTAAAAATGTGTAAAATTCACATGAAGTGAAGGCTAAATTTAAAAGAAAACCAAGGACAAATTTAGAACAAATTTTGAGGATTAAAATTTTAATTAGGTTCTCTAGTGCACCTTTAAACAAAACCTAACCCTAGGGCATACATGAACAAGCCATTAAATGATAATAACAAAGGATTTTACTAAAATTTAGGTTTTAAAAGGAATGCCATAAATGATAAAGATTAGTGCCTTATCAATCTAGGGCAAATGGAGTCTAGGGTACAAACTATTCTAGGGTTTCTTTTCGAGAAATTCTAAATCCAAACAAAGCTAGGGAAAATAAACTTAGCCTAGGGTTTGCAATTTAAGTTCTTAGATTTTTGGATGATTAAGGGAAATAAACACCTATCACTATTCCTCAAATAATTGGAGAAAGGGTTTAGCTCGAAAAGGGATAATGAAGCAAATACTAAATAAAATAACTTAGCATAAGAACATACATCCCATCGAACATAAAACCAAGATATCAAATAAACTAACTTACTTCACCATGCAACATCCAAGATGCCTGATAAGCATCCATAGAAAGAGATCACATCACATCCATGATCTACCTAAGAAAATGTCGCTCTACCAGTATTCCATTGTGCACTAGAGAGAAGAGATCACTAATGAACAAGTGTAATAATCCAAGTGTGACAATCGTCCAAGGCAAATCAACTCCTCTATTTATAGCCAATAAATTATCCGTAAATTAGACTAAAATGCCCTAATATATAATTAAATCCATGATATATGGTGCATAGGTCATAAGCGGACCCCCAAGATAGCCAAAACAATGAAATAAAATAAATGAAACCTCAGCTAGCTCACACATGTGAGATTAATCATTAATGTCCTCCAAAAGTGATGTCATCATTTAAAAGGTATGTGTCTCCATGAAAAGGTGCAAGGAACAATTTAAGGGATGTACCTCATCCCCTAAGTCATGGATTTACCAGTAAATGAGGTGGTATATCATTAGTATAGCCCTCTAAAGCCCACACCATCCTCCAAAAGAGCAAACATCATCGTGGCATGAGGAACTAGGATGACATCATCCAGGTAGGGAATGGTATCAAGGTAGGTAGTGCATCTTCGCTCTAAAGGGGTCTCTGGTGATCAACACCATCAATCACCGTCAAGAGAAGTGCAATGTCCATCAAGAAGGTACAATGCTAGCACATGGGAGTTCATTCATCTAAGGGTTGCACCATCTCTGAAGTCAACATCGTGGCTCCAAAACTTAACATCCAATGTCTTGGGGCTAGAGGAATGTCACATCATTAGTGCAAAATCATCATCAAAGACAATGCTCAATAGGGCTCCAATGTCCTCCATTAGGTGTTTTGCTCATCATAGAATGTAATGTCCCTTCCTAAATTATTTTGGAACATGATTAATTTCTACATTTTGGGGCCAATTTTGGAGGTGACGGGGCCCATTTCATTTTTATTAGAAGACTTAGGAGTTAGAAGTAAGTTATTTGGGATTTTGTTAGTAGCATGTGGGGCCACCCACACAAGGAAATACGCACTCCCTAAGCCAATGGTTTGAAATGCATGAGAGGGAAAATCAAAGGCTTAGTGAGGGACCCACGAAGGAGGGAAAAAGGAGGGAAAAAGGCTCCACGAAATCTATAAAAAGGAGGCAACACTCTTCATTTGACATCTTTGGCATATCGAATTTCTTCTCAGTTGCTCGAGCTGCTTAGCCGGGTCACTTGCTGTTTAGCAAGAGTTTTCCAAGCGGAGAACTCACCCTTTCTTCGGGGGACTTCGAGTGCCACCCTAGAGAGGTTCATCCATAATCTTCCGGAGGTGATTTTCAGTGTGGTTTCCAACATTTGTATTCAGTGTCTCCAGGTGGTGCGTATTTCTGGAGGACGCAGTAGGAGAAACCGAGTTGAGATCTTTGCATTCTTCCGGGGAGCTTTTGTCGGGAGAAATTCCGGGAGAGAAGCTTTGGTGTTTTGCTTCCTTTTGGGTGAGTTTGTGGGTTGAAGGAGAGAGCTTTCATTCAGTGGGAATTTTGCACTTCCTAGGCCAGCGCAGTAGGGAGAGATTGGGCACACGTGGGTAGTGGAGACTTAGCCTTTGGAGTTGTTCCTTGTTGGGAGAAATAAGGGAAGCATTTATGGAGGCGATTGCTACCTTTTCAGAGTGTTTGGGGAGGATTTTGCTAGAGTATTGACAGCAATTGTGTGTTCAACAGTTTTGGAGGGCGTAGGGCTTTTTGGGGGTTGATTTTGTAAGGTCAAAATCTGGCCAAACCATTTCTTGGGTTTTGTGGGTTTATTGAGAGTAGTCTTTGGCTAATTTTACAGAATTTTTCGGGTGATATTCGGATCTGAAATCCTAATTCTTATAACAGGGCGAATTGCTAGTTAGCTGAAGAATTCAATATAAATTAATTTTAAGGTAAGGAAATAATAAGGAATTAATTTACCTAGGTTGTTGGAATAGAGATTTTAATGTTATCTATACCCACTTCGGGGTTTTTGAACCCTGGTTTTCATGTTATTACAAGCCTGATCACTTCTCTGCTGGCTGCAACCACACTCCCATTTACTAATTTCTTTTTGTATGATTTCTGTGAAAAATCTGAGCTATTACTAAAACAAATTTATTTTGGACTATATTACTGGATAATCACTCTCCTATGTGAATGATCCTCATTTTTTAAGATTTATTTGGCATAAGGAGAGAGATTTCCTATGTATATTGCAATTTCTAGGTATACATATATGAATTGTGCTCTCTCTCGTACTACTTGATATGTTTATCTTTGTCATCGTGACACTTAGTTCAGGCCCTTGAATTGATGATCATAAGCTTGCACTGATTCCTTCTCCATACAGATATTAATATCTTAGAATTGATTATGTTGCATTAGGGAACAAATCCTTGCTGTGGGTTGCCATCTGGGGCACAACAACATTACTAGACATATAGTTACCTCTGTACTTTGAAGTTTGATTATTCTTATCATAAACTAGCCGTTATTGCAATGAATTTGAGGTCAAACTGTGATATTTTGTTTTTCGTTGATTGGCAGGTAGCAGAGGAGCTATACCAGTCAGGTTTTATAAGTTACCCACGTACTGAAACTGATAGCTTCTCAGAAAATACAGATTTACAGGTTATGTTTGCACTTACTCCAGTAGCAGAGATGGAATTGCATTCATTTTAATCTTTTCTTTTTATTTTAATGCTGTTAAGCACTTGCATTGAATTTGGATTCTTTCTGGGTAAATCTTTAACTCTAATGCAAAAAATTAGATGCAATCCATGAAATTTATGTGGTAAAGTCTGTTGAACAATTTCCTTAATACAAATTTGCATTCCATGCATATCATGGTGGAACATTGCAGTTATGGTGCTGCATAAGAATTCAATGAAAAAACAGGAATGGTATTTATTGCCCATAAAATGGAAGTTCTGTCCATTACTAATGACATCCTTACTCCACAATATTCAACTGCTGTACTCGATGCTAAATAACAGCTAGACATTACATTATGTTGCAAACATCCAATACAATAATAGCAGCTGTACCATGCACATATGGCAACAGCAATATCATACTAAAATGACAACCCCACATTTCATTAGTTGTAGGCTGTACCATTCTTTAAGTGTAGGAAATACCTTCATTAAATGTAATCTGTACTCTGTAATCGTAAGCTATAATACAAAAGTTATAACAGGCTGACCTGCACTAAGTGCAGGCAACCACCTTGCAACTATTGCTGGGCCGATCTAAAAAGCTCTGCATATATAGTAAGTAGTGGCATCCTTTTTTTGTCACTAATAAAGTGGTCTTCTCTGTAATGTATTGTGTGTATAATTAATATATGAGAAATAGAAAGTTTCAACAGAATGTGAGATTACGTAAACCCGACTTATCAGGCTTTTGGATCACATTGGTAGTTAACTGGGTGGGCTTGTCACCATGATTGAGGGTTTAGTGATAAGCACCTAATCCCACGAAATTATATAAGTTGGAGGCGTTAGACTTATTTGTACAAGATTGAAGAACATCACTTACTAATTGAGATTCTTATTGGAGAATGAATTTTCCCCAAGGTTTTCCACTATAATCTTTGTGTTCATGTGATGATGTGTGTTGGGCCATTTACTTTCATTGCTAAGTTAGTGATGCTTGGGTTTATATATATGTTATGGTGAAATCATGCTTGATGATGAGCTCGTCCAGTAATGTATGATTCTCACATTGTGTCAGAGTGCATGGTCGCATAGGAATAAAATAATGCCCCATGTCTATTGTAGTGATTGCGGTGAGTTATAAGTCTTAGCACATTTTTAGGGCATATCTGAATCATATTCCATCTGGGAGAGTCTTTTGGAGGTTGTGGTTGGAATGGTGACTCCCAACACTCAAGTTTTGACCAGGTTAATACAAATTTAGAGTGTCAGAGGTGCTTGAAGGAAGCTTGTAAGCATTTTTGTCTGCAGAAATCTTCAGCGATATTTAGTAGGTTGACTTACTGCTGTATGAAGGCCTGAGAGTGCAAATTTCAGCTTTTGGAAGTGTGATTTTCTCCTGTTATCACTGGATTAACCAGTTGCAAAATATTTATAGCGCTTGATATGCGAAAGAAAAAAAGAAAGCAAGAAGGTAAAATAAAACAGGTTGAAGCAAAATAAAAAAAGCTACCACTTCAAGGTTCTTGTCATCAAGAAGGAAACAAGGATGAAGAACTTTCAGATCTTCATTTTAAACTAACAGAGCTTCTAAGTGATATAGATATTTATGAAAATATTGTCATTTCTCCAAAGGATGAGATAATTGTGAAAATTTCACTGCTGAAATCCTATTGCAGCAATTGGTATTAATTCTTCTAACTGATAAATTAATTATTCAGTTTATTGTTACGGCAACATTGAATTAAACACAATGCAACCTTCACAAATAAAATTCTGTGGAAAATAATAGCACTGGAAACTGAGAAAATACTAGCATACAAACTGTTGGTACCATTCCTTGACCTCCTTTTTCCTCTTGAAACACATCGTTTGCCTACCTTTTTCCTTCATACATCTCTTAGACCCCTTGAAATTGATTAGTTAACAGTATTATAGTTGTTAAATGCATTAGAATTGATTTATGAGTTTTATGTTAAAGAATTAGGGATTTTGGATAAAAAGACTACAGGAAGTTGCAACATCCTGTAATTGGTTTATTGTTTGACATATGGCACGACAGCTAAGCTAAAGCAAAGGGTAGGGACGAAAAATAGAATGTACAAGCATGGACGAACACCTATCCTACAGCAGAACCAACACTCCTGAATGCGCGGTCAATGATGGTCAAAGCACAGCATGTTGGCGACAAAAGCAGCAACAACATAGGGTTCTAAACCGATTTAGTTTTGTTCCTTTTTGAAATCGGTTCAGAATGGAAACAACTTAAAAACTATGCCATAACAAAAGCGGCAACAGCCGCATAACGAATGTACATTCATTCCAAAATGTAAACATTGTTAGTTTTTTTAAAAAGACATATGTAAACACAATTACGTGTTGTTGGTTAGTTGTTATCAGTGTATCGTTTTGAAAAACAGAGCTTTTGAACTTAATACCAGAACTCGGTTGCAGTCACGATTTTGTTATTGCGTTGATTCTATAGTTGCTTGAGCGCAGTCCAGTATACCTTTGAAACGCGGATGGGCCCTGCGTGGAACGGGTATACTGTCATTTCATTTCATTTGCAACTTCTGAATATTCAGTAGTATGCACAGTGATTAGAGTTTGGTTTATGCTTTCGTTGATTTAATTAGCAATTCGTATGAGTAATGTTTATGATGGTGGCTTCAAGGATTCATCGCTGAGATCATTGAATTGTATCCTATAAGGGATCTGATCTTTCGTTATTTTTAAAAGCATCTTCATGAACCCTGTTTCTCATGTATTTGAATTTTAAGTGTGCTTATGATTTTAGTATGTTTCAATCTTTCATGAATGATAAACATTGAATGCTGAGTGTTCACTGAACAGGGGTTTTATGCACAACATCCTCGTAAGGGGATTGAAATCTTGGTTTAAGTAATACACAGTGTTTTAAAATAGGTAGATGAATTGAGTGACCTGAGTGTCCAGGTGATAGGGAGCATACCTCAACCTTCCGTAAAGAAGTTCTGTAACCTACCATCATGAACACTTAGTCAGGAATCCTTTATGTCTATAGATTGTAGACGCATGCCTCGAAGTTTACTTATCCTGGTCGATAATAAATATAGCCTAATCTAGCACCCTAGATAGGACACTACATTTTGGCGCCGTTGCCGGGGAGGCGTAGTTAAAGGATTTAAAAAGAAAAAAAAATTCAATAAACAAAAACGAGCAAAAACATAGATTTAGAAATCATGTTCACTTATGCCTAGATCTAGAGATAATCAAGGTAGATTCATAAAAACCCCCCATCCAAAAACTAACCTATCATCAGGAGCAGACTCTTTAGGAAATACAACACCAGCTGAGGAAGTCACCATACAAGCATTAGAGGATAAACTAAAGTCAGGGCAAAGACTTACTCTCATCGAGAGGCAAACTTTATTAGCACACAAATCGCAGAAGAAACACTTTCCTAGATCCTCTACACAAGGAGAAAGTAGCACAGTGACCGAACAATCTTTCTTTAATCTTCTCTTTGAAACAATAGACACTGACACAGAGGAACCTATTAAAATGGCTGAGGAAGGAGATGGATTAGTACCAAATCAAGGACGAAGAGATCAAGAAGAGTCAACCTTTAAGTTTCCTATTCAAGAACCACAAGAAGATGATGAGATCAAAATGAAAAACATACCTCCATCCGTGCTACCAAAATTTTATGGCATGGCTTCAGAAGACCCAGACTCATTCTTGTTCGAGTTTGACATTGTATGTCGAACATATGGTTACACAGATGATGCCCATAGGCTTAGACTCTTCCCAGCGACATTAAAGGCATCAGCCTTAAGATGGTTCATGGGGCTTGGTGAGCATGCGATAATTGATTGGGATGGCATGAGAAGAATATTTCTAAAGAAATATCAACCTTATTGTAGATCCAAAGATTCCAAAGATGATATCTTTAGAATGAATCAACAAGAGGATGAAACCTTAGAGGAATACTTAGAACGGTTTGTCTACAACTTACAAAAATCCAAACACCGAACTATGCCTCTTGATTTGATTCGCACAATATTCTTGAAAGGCATCCGAGAGGAATACATGGATGATCTTAATTTGATGGGCAAAGGTGACATTTCTACCTTACCTTTTGAAGAAATCGCTGAATTATGCGAAAAGTATTCAAGGAGCAAAGCTAAAATTGGAAAAAGAACCTTGTCATCCAAAGTCACAAAATCTGCTTCAGCAAGTGTCACAAGGGCTGAAATAGGGAATCTGTAAGAAGAATATAAAACAGATCTGTTAAGCACCTTAGGGAACCAAATTGACACTCTAAAAGCTAAGAAGAAACAAGAAGATGAAGATCAGATAATGACTATCTTTTGCCCAAAATGCCGGAAGAAACATGCCTTAAAAGACTGCCCATTAGAAAACATCCAAGTTTGTGCCTTCTATACTGAAAATCATGATATATTTAATTGTCCTAAAGTTAAGGTTTTGCAGAACTGTAATATGGCAGCTAATGCAGAGATGGAAAATGTGTATTACATGGGCACAAAGAGACCATGGCAGCCAAGACCAACACCTCAAGGTATGTTTCCAAATCAAAATCTGCAATTTCCTGTAAATGATCAAATGTATGCTTAGAATTCATGGAATGTACCCATGCCATGGCAGCACCAAAATCACCCACAGCAACAATGGAGACCATCTCAACAATACTCTCAATCATATCATACATATCCTCAATCATACCAACCATATTCGCAGCCATATCAACAGTATCATCAGCCATACTCATCACATCCTCAACCATATCAGCAGTATCCTCAACAACAAGTTGTTTACCAACCTCAACCTACTCAACAAGCACTACCTGCTCCTCCACCAATAAATCCACCACAACTGCAATTTCCATCTAATTCACAACCTCCCAGACCTACTCAAATTCCTGCTCAAACTGTCCCAAATCCAAATAACAGAGCAGAGAGACCAGCCTACAATGTAGAAGAGGGAACCTCATATCCCACACCACCCTTGCAAAATATCAACTTGAGGTCTGGTAAGGTACTCCACAAAGATTCTCCAACAACTGATAAACAAGAAGAAAACACAGAAAATGAAAACGAAACGACAAATCAAAGAAAACTAAACGATGATACCAAAGATAAGCAAATGCAACCATTGCATCCACCTTTTCCAGACCGATTGGTCCAAATGAAACTTCCAATGTCTATACCACAGTTTGATGTTTTAGATGAGCTCAAGAATGTCTATATAAAAATTCCGCTACTGCAAGCCATAAAAGACATTCCCATATATACTAAAGCAATCAAAGAAATGTGTCTTAAGAAGCCCACTAGGAAAAGGATTGATCCACAAACCATTCATGTTATAGGACATTTAGCTGGCCTTATGACAAATACCATCTCAATGGAAAAGTATGTTGATCCTGGTATCCCCAGAGTTACTACAATCATTAACAACATACAGATTCCAAACACTTTAATAGATCTTGGGGCCGCAATAAATGTCATGACTCTTGAAACCATGAGAACACTCCAGCTTATAAATTTGCAACACACAACGATTGTTCTAGAACTAGCTGATAGGTCTAAAGTGATTCCTGAAGGGATTTTGGAGGACATAATTGTTTCACTAGACTCTTGGGAGTATCCAGTGGACTTTTTAGTTCTTCAACCTAAATCCAATTTAGGAGGGCACCCTATCATCCTTGGTAGACCATGGTTAGCGACTGCTGATGCATTCATAGGATGCCGATCAGGCAACATGATCATTTCACGAGGAACTGAAAGAAAACAACTCACTCTTTATCCATCGGCACAATCACCAGTAGTAACACACAATTTATGGCTTGATGATAAATACAATGATAAAGAAGAAGTACAATCTGTTTTTAGCATTGACCAAATCTATGATTTCCAAGAACAAAATAATAATGATTTGGTAGAATGTTGGCATTATGATTCAAGTGTTGTCCTTGATGGCAACTCACTCAGAGGTTGGTACAGATGCTCAGAAGTTGGTACAGGAGATGGCAACTTAATCAGAAGACAGATCCTAGTACAGCTTGCCAAGGAAGTTCATACACGCAGGTTTGTTAAGACCAAGTCGCGTGTACACGCAGGTTGGCTTCAGAAAAAGCGCGTGTATGTGGAAAAGTACCTTTGGTCCATGGCGGTTAGTCCTTGGAAGTTGTGCCTATGGTTTCGGACCATTATGTCTCGACGGACGTGTTGATCCCTAGTTTCGAGGTTGATGGTATTGTGTTTCTATGGTTTTGGCTCTTGGTATTGAACAAGGCCTAAGGCTATATAAGGAGAAGATCACTAGGCAAAGGAGCATGGATTGTGGTGTCTGACACAGTGAGAAGATCTGGTATTGCTGGTTATCTGTTCGGGACGCTTGGCAAGGGTCGGATCTGACAGCAAAGGCAGAAGTAATCATTTCTAGATCTGCACGCGGGTTGCCTTTGGAGAAAGCGCGTATACACGCGGTTTTGGTACAGTGAAGTAGCGTATGCATGATAAGTGTTAATATTTCAGGTTGCTGCTGATTCTGGTGGTTGTTGCAGAGTTCTAGATTCTGGTTTGGGTTCTGTGTTCTTGATGATAGGGTTTCAGTGATTCGGTATTGGGTTGTTTAATGAATTATGATGCAAGTATAAGTTGATGATTGTATTGCGGTAATGTTTGCTTTGTACTCTTGGATCCAGTATGAAAATGTATGAAACGTGGTCCCTGAAGGTTGTAGGGTCAGCACCTACGTACTAGTAAATGGATCAGCTAGTACAAGAGCTGAGGGGGTTGTAGCTCCCTTCCAAAAGTAGTTGGAAAACGAGAGAGGGTTGTAGCCCTCTGCAGGTTGTAGCCTGCGTGCTGGTAAAGGACTGCACCAGTACATTGTAAAAGAAGTTTCTCATTAAAGAAGAAAGAGACAAATTGCAGCAGGTGGTTTTCACCCACATTGGGTTTCCACCTTATATCATGGTGTTCATGTGTGTGGCTTTTGTGTGATGATCTATTTTGTTATACTGCACCTGTTTACTGTTAATATGCTTAATAATATCCTGATGCATTTACTGAAGATAAGATTAACTGAATCATAAGATCTCTGCATATACGCTAGTTGCTTTAGACACAGTCGCGTGTACACGCGGGTTCACTTAACTGAAGTCGCGTATATGTTTCTGAGTATGAAATTGAAAAGTTTTATCTGATCTGATAATACTGATTCACCCCCCCCTCTCAGTATTATTTCCAACATAGAATTGTTCCTTTCTCAACCTGATATTTCCGAAAATTTGAGAAACGATCAATATCATGCTGCAGATGTGCTTTTAGCCCAAAATTTTCAGGAAACATGCACCATTCAATCTTTGCAAACAACATTTCACGATATTTTTCCAGTTCAATCCATCACAAACACACAGAGTCAGATCATAGAGATTAGTCCAGGGAAAACTCTGAACATTGGCAATCACCTAGACTCATCTCAGCAAGAGAAATTGATTCAACTATTGAGAAAATACCAGAAAGCATTTGCTTGGGACTACACCGATATGCATGGGATTCACCCCGACACATGCACTCACTATATTTATACAGATAGTACTATCAAACCAGTGAGGCAACCGCAGAGAAGAATGAACCCCATGCTCCAGGATATTGTCAGAGAAGAATTGCAAAAACTGTTGAGAGTTAATTTTATATATCCTATTTCTGATAGTCAGTGGGTATCCCCATTGGTTATAGTGCCCAAGAAAAATGGTAAGTGGCGCATTTGTGTTGATTACAGACAATTGAACAAAGCAACGCTCAAAGATTATTTCCCACTAGCATTTATTGACCAAGTGTTAGACACATTAGCTGGGAAATCATCATTCTCTTTTCTTGATGGTTTTAGTGGCTACAACCAGATCAGGATAGCCTCAGAAGACCAGGACAAAACCACATTCACTTGTCCTTGGGGCACTTATGCTTATAATGTTTTTCCATTTGGACTTTGCAATGCTCCAGCTACATTTCAAAGAGCTTTATTAGCTATTTTCGCTGATTTAGTTCATGATTGTGTTGAAGTTTACATGGATGATTTCTCAGTGTACGACAATTCATTTGAACATGCATTAGAGAACCTTGAAAGAGTTTTGAAAAGATGTTTTGAAGCTAATCTGTCCCTGAGCAATGAAAAGTGCTTTATGATGTTAAACGAGGGAATAGTATTAGGCCACTATATTTCTTTTCAAGGCATTAAAGTTGATCCAGCAAAAATCCAGATCATTGTTGATTTGCCAATTCCAAAGAATCAAAGAGAGGTAAGAAGTTTCCTTCGGTATGCAAGCTATTACAGAAGGTTTATTGAACATTTTAGTAAAATAGCTTTACCTTTGTTTAAGCTTCTAACAAAAGATGTACTTTTCAACTGGAATGAGAACTGCCAGCAAGCATTTGAAGCACTCAAAAAGAGGTTATCAACCGCACTAGTCTTAAGGGGGCCTAACTGGAGCCTACCATTTCATATCTTTACAGATGCATTTGACACTGCAGTAGGTGCCTCAATAGGCCAAAAAGAGGAATCTTGTAATTATGCCATTTATTTCATTAGCAAAAATCTAACACCTGCAGAATCAAACTACACAGTCACAGAAAAGGAAACACTTGCCATCATATATGCTGTGAATAAATTCCGACATTATATAACTGGTTATGAAATCTTTGTACATACTGACCATTCTGCCATTAGACATTTAATGAATAAACCAATAATTAGTGGCAGAGTTACCAGATGGTTATTATTGTTACAGGAATTTAACATCACAGTGTTAGATAGACCAGGTAAAGAGAATCAGGTGGCAGATTTTCTTTCTAGACTGCAAAATCTAGGTGAGGTTGTTCCGGTTGAAGATTCTTTCCCAGATGAAAATTTATTTGCAATTTCCATAGTGAATCCATGGTATGCTGACTTGGCCAATTATTTGTCTACAGGAAGGACACCTCCATACTTCAAAGGAAAAGAAGAGACTAGTCAAACAAAGTGCTCGATACTCATGGATTAATGGCGATTTATTTTACACTGGTTATGATATGATTATTAGACGATGTGTAAGAAATGATGAGATAATTGATATTTTAAAATCTTGCCATGATGAACCGTGTGGTGGGCATTTTGCAGCTAAGCGAATAGCATTCAAAATTCTTAGTCTTGGATACTACTGGCCATCCATTATTAAGGATTCCAAGAAGTACGTGAAGAGTTGTGA
This sequence comes from Pinus tabuliformis, assembly GCA_031772625.1. NCBI lineage: Eukaryota > Viridiplantae > Streptophyta > Pinopsida > Pinales > Pinaceae > Pinus > Pinus tabuliformis. The sequence goes on from CM062811.1 coordinate 257,016,081, forward strand.
TAGCTGCCAAAGAATGGGCAGGCCAACAGCTACATATGAGATGCCACTTCAGCCCCAAGTTCACCTAGAGCCATTTGAAAAATGGGCTCTAGACTTTATAGGACCCATTAACCCAACCTCCAATGGTAAGAAGTACATCTTAGTATGTACTGATTACGTAACAAAGTGGGCTGAAGCAAAAGCACTAGTTAGAGCCACCGAACAAACAGTGGTAAACTTCCTTTTTGAAGAGATTTTTGTAAGGTATGGGGTACCAAGGGAGATAGTGACTGATCAAGGTACTCAATTTACTTCAAAGTTAGTGAAGGACATCACAGGCAAATACCAAATCAAGCACAGAAGAAGTACACCTTACCATCCACAGGCCAATGGGCAGGTGGAATCCACAAACAAAAATTTGGAAGGGATCATCACTAAAACTGTGGCAATGAACAGAAAGAATTGGGAAGAGAAGCTCAAAGATGCACTCTGGGCTTACAGAATTACATGGAAAAATTCTACAGGATTTACACCATATCAGTTGGTGTATGGCAAAGAGGTAATGCTTCCTATTGAGTTTCAAATACATACTTTTAAACTGGTTGCATATTTGCAAATTGACCTGGACCAAGCACAACAAGAAAGAATTCAGCAGTTGAACCAGCTGGATGAAATGAGGCAGCAAGCAGAGGAAACCACAATCTTCATGCAAAAACAAAGGAAGCAGTGGCGTGATGCACATATCAAGAAGAAGCAGTTCAAGGAAGGAGACTGGGCTTTACTTTTTGACTCTAAATTCAGAGATCATAAAGCCAAGTTTACCACACATTGGATGGGCCCATACCAAATTATTCAGGCTTACGACAATGGTTCAGTCAAGCTCAAAACTATTGATGGAGAAGGTCATTCCTTTACTGTCAATGGTCATCGCCTGAAACTCTACACTAAGCCCATCAGCAAGCAAAATTTTCTCCAAACAGTATCTCAACAAAGAGAGGTTGAGATACTGCAGCTGCAGTATCTCTGCCTTAGTTCATTTCATTTCAATTTAGAAATTCATAAAAAAAAAAAAAAAAAAAAAAAAAAAAAAAAGAAAAAAAAAAAAGAAAAAAAGAAAAAAAACACATAAAAAAAAATAAAATATAATAAAAATGGGTTAGATGTGAAAACCAGACTCTGGCACACTCTAACCCAAAATTCTTACTTGAAAACCAATTCGTTGGCGGGTAAGAATTCCTTTTCTTTTGTTTCCTATTTGATTCATCAACTGAATAATGACTTGAGGACAAGTCAAAACTTTAGTAGGGGGAGAAGCATCAGCATTTTGTTTTCTTATCTCCTCATTGTAAATTCTTAAAGATTTCTTAACTCATCTCCTCACTGTAAATTTCCAAAGAAGTTTGTTTCAGCACTCCAGATTTCAATAAAGAAGTTGTTTTGTCATTGTTTTATCTCAGAGGGACCTGGTTAAAAACATTATGCAGGGGGATCTGTTCTGTCCAGAAGACCATGTTACCAACACCAGCAGTAATGGGACCTGTTCAAGACACATAAAAGGGACCTGTTAAGAGACTGTTACTTCAAGATTACTTCAACAAAGCTTCATCTACAGGTTGCTGGTCACCAAGACTTCATCAAATACCAAAGATCAAGGAACCTGTATACATATAGTTCTTTTTCGGATTTCAAAGAAGCTGCATCAACATTTTCCAGATCTCAGAGGGACCTGTTGCAGTCGAATCTATTCCAGGGGGACCTGTTATGAACAACAAAGAGTAGTCAAAAGAGACTAGTCCTACCTAGCATGCCAATGCAACGCTTGAACAACCAACAAAAGTGTAATGTATTCCTTATTCTTAACATTTAAATTCTTAGATTAATTTTTAATGTTAAATTTAATAACTGTGACTGCTACGATCAATTTCAGAGACACCTCCATACCTATCACTCCTTATCCTATTGTTAATCCCTATCATCTTCCAATACTCCAACCCATCTCATACTTATATGATTTTGTTAATCCCCTCTCATATCACCTTTTCAATCTCTGTTACCAACCAATCAGACCCTACAGCCATCCCAACATTTCTATTTGGCCGGGTACCAACAGAAGCAGGACACGTGGTGAATTGTTTGAAAACCAAATGTTATGCGGGCTTGTTCATTATGTTTGAAACGACCGAATTATGATTTAACCACCCGACGAAGCCAAATGATGCAAACGACTACCTGAAATCATATCCTAGTACTTCATATATGCTCCTAGCGCTTCTATGATGGCATCCATACGACTAGTACAGCCATTCCTCTGTTCCAAAAGATGAATATGTTATGAATTGAGTAAGCCGGTTATTTCATTATCATTCTCAGTTATTCTATGTTAGCATTCGACTCCTGTGACTTCAACAGTAAGGGCTGAAAGTAGCAAGCGCCACGAAAGGAAAATGTAGTCAATTGGGTTCGACCTCCACCATAATTACAAGACAGTCAATCGAGCATCGCTTGGGTTACTAAAGGAGCTAGTGTTAAAGAGCCGAGGACGCCACCAGGTCAGCAGTATTGGGGCGGAAGACAAAAGGTAACAAATCAAAACTTCTTTGTTGAATTTGCAAAACATAAACAAAGAAGAGTTAGAGCAAAACTCTCTGCCAAAATGACCAATAGGGTCGAGCCAAGCATATTCGACAGTTCCCAGTATCACGAAGATTGCATTTCAATTCTTAAAGAAATACAGTGGCTGCCCTTTTTAGAGAAATTTCGTGGAAGTAATGAAGAGGTCACCAAACAATTCGCTTTTACATTCAACGGAGAGAAAGCTCTGATAGGTAATTTTTCATTCAGGGTGTCGGAAGACACCATAGCCCAGTCCCTAGGGATCAGCCCAGAAGGGGAGAAGTACTTCAAGACAAAGCAATTTAAAGAGAAGTCATGGACTCAATTTATGTCCAGATCCAGGGTTTCATCCGTTAATTGGAAGAAAGGCGTCCCAAGGAGTTGGCTGGTGCATCCCTGGGACGAGATGGTCTATATCATCCAAAAGTTTGTGACTTGTGAAGGCCGCTACAGTATTGTTTACTTGTACCATATCAAGTTACTGTTACATTTGAAAGGGCAGTGTGTTATCAGTCTGCCATACTTCCTCTTGCAAAGCCTAACCAAAATGTCGAAGACCATCCAAAAGCAGAAAGGTAACGAAGACAAGAGCTTATATCACTTTGGGCTAGTTAAAATTCTTATTGAGTATGAGTTACAGAGAAGAGGGAAAACGTGGAAGGAATTCTTGGCTGCTAACCAAATTAAAGATGAAGAGGACAAGGAAGAACCACAGGAGAACTCAGGATTTATGAATGATATCGATGAAGAGATTCCTATACACAAAGCAAGCAAGGTACCTCCACCTGTTAGCAATGTGAGGACAAGGAAAATGAGAAAACAAGATGCTCAGGAAGCAGAGCAAGATAAAATTTTTACCACCTATACAAGAAGAACCAGGAGAGCATCAAAGGCCCAGCTACAAGAAGACCAGCCTGAATCAAATGCACCTATACCGATGGATATTGAAAGTAGTGCCCACTCACAACCTGGACCAGGAGCTGAGATGGAGGTTGAAAGCAATAATAGGCAAGAAAAAGATTCACAACCTGCCATTAAGAAACAGAAGAAACTGGAGAAGCAAATTGAGAAGTTAAAGGAAGAACTAATGGAGGCCAATATGCTGGAAAAAGTTATCAAGAAAGAAAATGAATTGCTAAGGGCACAGAGTAAAGAAACTCAACAGAAAAATGAAAAGTTAAGGGAACGAATCAATGAACTTGAAGTTGAACAAACAGATATTTGTAAGTGGGCCACTAAATGGTACAACCAAAAGAAGGCCCTCAAGGAAAAGTACAAAAGTTTAAAGCATGACCTCCATGGTCAGAAAGATGCCCAGGTGAAGAAGAATGTGGATACATTGTTGAAGGCAGCAGAGGTACAGGCAGGGATAGAGTTCAGAGGAAGCACATCGGGGTTAGCATGAGGTCATGCTAATTCATTAAGTCGGGGAGAGATGTTGGTACCATTCCTTGACCTCCTTTTTCCTCTTGAAACACATCGTTTGCCTACCTTTTTCCTTCATACATCTCTTAGACCCCTTGAAATTGATTAGTTAACAGTATTATAGTTGTTAAATGCATTAGAATTGATTTATGAGTTTTATGTTAAAGAATTAGGGATTTTTGATAAAAAGACTACAGGAAGTTGCAACATCCTGTAATTGGTTTATTGTTTGACATATGGCACGACAGCTAAGCTAAAGCAAAGGGTAGGGACGAAAAATAGAATGTACAAGCATGGACAAACACTTATCCTACAGCAGAACCAACACTCCTGAATGTGCGGTCAATGATGGTCAAAGCACAGCATGTTGGCGACAAAAGCAGCAACAGCATAGGGTTCTAAACCGATTTAGTTTTGTTCCTTTTTGAAATCGGTTCAGAATGGAAACAACTTAAAAACTATGCCATAAAAAAAGCGGCAACAGCCGCATAACGAATGTACATTCATTCCAAAATGTAAACGGTGTTAGTTTTTTTAAAAAGACATATGTAAACACAGTTACGTGTTGTTGGTTAGTTGTTATCAGTGTATCGTTTTGAAAAACATAGCTTTTGAACTTAATACCAGAACTCGGTTGCAGTCACGATTTTGTTATTGCGTTGATTCTATAGTTGCTTGAGCGCAGTCCAGTATACCTTTGAAATGCGGACAGGCCTTGCGTGGAACGGGCATACTGTCATTTCATTTCATTTGCAACTTCTGAATATTCAATAGTATGCACAGTGATTAGAGTTTGGTTTATGCTTTCGTTGATTTAATTAGCAATTCGTATGAGTAATGTTTATGATGGTGGCTTGAAGGATTCATCGCTGAGATCGTTGAATTGTATCCTGTAAGGGATCTGATCTTTCGTTATTTTTAAAAGCATCTTCATGAACTCTGTTTCTCATGTATTTGAATTTTAAGTGTGCTTATGATTTTAGTATGTTTCAATCTTTCATGAATGATAAACATTGAATGCTGAGTGTTCACTGAACAGGGGTTTTATGCACAACATCCTCGTAAGGGGATTGAAATCTTGGTTTAAGTAATACACAGTGTTTTAAAATAGGTAGATGAATTGAGTGACCTGAGTGTCCAGGTGATAGGGAGCATACCTCAACCTTCCGTAAAGAAGTTCTGTAACCTACCATCATGAACACTTAGTCAGGAATCCTTTATGTCTATAGATTGTAGACGCATGCCTCGAAGTTTACTTGTCCTAGTCGATAATAAATATAGCCTAATCTAGCACCCTAGATAGGACACTACACAAACACAATAAAAATGACACCGCTATTTTTGGATAAAAGTATCCGGAAAAATTCAACTTGGGAAAACCGGTGCAACAGTGAGGGTTTTATTATTATGTAGCAATGAAAATCTGAGTACAATCTGGATGCCTGAAACTGACAATCCATAACAAGAAAATTTGGGCAAAATAATTTTAAGGGAATTACCCTTCTTCCACAAGCAATCCCGACACAATTTCCTTCAGAAAACTAGGCCTCCTAGACCCTCTGCGTCAGCCTCTGCGCTGCTCTGCGCAGACCCTATGACATTAAACCTCCAACCTGCCTCTGATTAAGTCATTCTGCCTGTCTCTGCTAAGGAAATTGCCTCTTCGGCACTTTGGACCCTCTGCGTGACCTCTGGAGCTGAGAACGAATTTCTCTTTAGCAAATCGAACTACTTCTCTTAAGCAACTGCGCAGTCCTCTGTGTTGCCTCACTGGAAATAACTCGACCCTCTCGCTGTTTCCTTTCCAGATCTGGAAAACTTCTTCCGGATCACTGTCCCTACCCCTCACTATTTTTGCTGCCTCACTGAAGCTCGAACTCTTCTGCAACTAACTGCTGCTACTCTGGAAAATCGGATTCTTCAAGTGACTGGTGTATTCTCCATCACCACATCGATCCCTTCTTATATCTTCCTGTTGGGACTACAACGACCAAGATTAAATCTTAATCGATGGCTCAGATCGTTTCTGGATCGATCCGTGTGAGTTTCTAGAGAATTCTCACCTTGATTTAATTAATTATGATTAATTAGCCATATTTTTAGACTCAGGAAATATTTAAAAATCAGATAATAATCTAATTAAGCCATCTCTAGGTGGAATTTCCCGAAACGATCTATGGGTTTTGGAGATCTCATGTATTCTAACCTCTCCAAATTTCATGGCTAGAACAAATCTGATGCTACAAAAACTAACACTCCCTCTTAGCGAGGAATGTGTTCTAGTATTGCACATCCGCTACAACACCTGTTTCTGTATCACCTCTTGTCACACTGCTGCTGCTCACCAACTACTGCGCAACTCTGGTGCTGCACCTGTGCTGCTGCTGAGACTGCCATACTGCTGCCAACTCTGCATCTGCACTGCAACACCCTCTCATCTGTTGCTGTTGCAACTGCAACTGCAACTACTACAACTGAAAAACATCCAAAATACTGAATCAACTGTGTTCAATATGATGCATCTGTCTTCTGAGTCCTGATTGCTACTAGCCTCTGCACCGTCTCTGAAGAATCTGTGCTGCTGCTGATTCTGCACTGTTGCCAACTCTACAATGTGCTCTCCAGCATCAGACTGCAACTAGTCTGCAACATTCACTATGGAATTCTGACTGCACTTATGACACTGATCCATCCCGCTACTGAATACTGTGGCCCCTCGTAGCCAGGTAATGATCCATGAGGTGGACTCCTCAAGCCCAATCTCCGTAGCTCTCTGGGGCTACAACTCCAAGTCACCCCACCTCACTCCTAGAGGTATGTGGGCAATCATAGCGAAGTCTTCCTCCAACCTGGAGGACAACCTATCTATCTTAGCATGTGCTGCTGCCTGGTCCTGCTTCTCCTCTTTGTCCTTCTTTTTGAGAGGACACTAGGTACTGTAGTGGCCAAACTCGCCACACTTGAAGCACTTGACCTTAGATAGGTCCTTCTTCTTCTTTCTCTGCTCCCTTGTCCCTGACTAGGAGCCTTAGATGCTAGGGCAACATTCTCCTCCTCCACCACCTTTTGTCCGCTATTACTGCTGCCACTGATAGAGCTCTTCAACAGAGCTCGTCTCAACTCCTCTCGCTGAAAATCTAACCACATTCTGTCCCATCTTGGTAGCGTGTCTCTGCTCAATATACTTTGCAGGAAGACCTGCCAATCCTTTGAGACACTGTTGAGTGCCAATCGTAGTAGCTCTGAAGGTTGAGGCATTGCCCCAACAACTGAAAGATGGTTTTGGACTTCCTGAATCCTGGTGAGGAAAGGATCTACGCATTCCTCCTTTTGCATCCTAATGCATCTCAACTTCTCCTCCAGGAACATCTTCCGCTGCTTGGAAGTACCCTAGTATAGCATGGAGAGAGCATCCCACATCTCTTTGGCCGTTCCCTTGGCCGCTATATGTGAGACTATATGGTCCCAGACTCCATCCAAGATCAATCGCTTCTCCCATGCCATCTCCTTCATATATTCCTTGAGCTGGTCTGCATCCTGAGGAACTGCCACTACATTATCAATGTAGGCTTTCAGGCCATATTCATCTAGAAGGAAGGACATCCTAGCCTTCCAGATGACATAGTTGGAAGCTCCATCCAACCTATCTTGATCTCTAAGCCCTGTAGTGGCCATCTCTAAATTTGTTGAAAACTCCCTCTTTCCCTATGCTCGGCTGCTGCTTTGCTATTCGCACTCCCTCCTGGAATGCGTGGCTCTGCTAGCTGCTACTGCCAATCTGCAACTGGAAATTTGAACTTCCGAGACTCGAAGTTCCCTGAGGAAAATTTTCCCTCTGTTATGTGTGCTTTTCTCTTCCACCCAATGTGGATTCTGCTTTTGCAACCTATAGCAAAACCCTCTGCGTCCAACCAGGAATCTGCTCAGTGAAAATTTGAGTTGCAGTTGATTCCTCTGACTACTGGAATTACAATCCCGTGCAATTTGACTTTTCTGCACTCATGCAACTGAAAATCGAATTTCTTAGCCTAAGCAATTCAGCCTACTTGTCTTGATATTGTGCTGCCCTTGAGAATTTCGACTTGCTTCTCCCTTTGAGCAATGAAATTCTCTTCCTTCGCTTCTGAGCTTCAGGCTGATCACTTACGCTCTGATACCATGTGAAAATTTCACTACTGAAATCCTATTGCAACAACTTGTATTAATTCTTCTATTTGATAAATTAATTATTATGTTTATTGCTACGACAACATCGAATTAAACACATTGTAACCTTCACAAATAAAATTCTGCAGAAAATAATGGAGCTGTAAACTGAGAAAATACTAGCACACAAACACAATAAAAATGACATCCTTTTTTTTGGACAAAAGTCCCTAGAGAAACCTAACTTGGGAAAACTGGTGCAACAGTGAGGGTTTTATTGTTATGCAAAAGTGAAAATCTGAGTACAATTTGGATGTCTGAAACTGACAATCCACAGCAAGAAAATCTGGGCAAAATTATTTTAAGGGAATTACCCTTCTTCCACGACACGATTTCCTTCAGAAAACTCAGCCTCCTAGACCCTCTGCGTCAACCTCTGTTCTGCTCTACGTAGACCCTATGACGTCAAGCCTCCAACCTACCTTTGATGAAGTCGTTCTGTCTGTCTCTGCTGAGGAAATCACCTCTATGACACTCTAGACCCTCTACCCGACCTCTAGAACTGAGAACGAATTTCTCTTCAACAAATCGAACTGCTTCTCTGAAGCAACTGCGCAATGTTCTGTGCTGCCTCATTGGAAATAACTCGACCCTCTTGCTGCTGCCTCTCCAGATCTGGAAAATTTCCTCCGGGTCATTACCCTTGCCCCTCACTATTTCTGCTTCCTCACTGAAGCTCGAACTCTCCGTCAACTAACTACTGCTACTTTGGAAAATCGAATTCTCCAAGTGACTCTGGTGTATTCTCGATCACCACATTGATCCCTTCTTATATCTTCTTGTTGGGACTCCAATGACCAAGATTAAATCTTAATCGATGGCTTAGATCATTTTTGGATCGATTTGTGTGAGTTTCTAGAGAATTCTCACTTTGACTTAATTATTTCTGATTAATTAGCCATATTCCCTAAGTTTAGACTTAGGAAATATTTAAAAATCTACAAATAATCTAACAAAGCCATCTCTAAGTGGAAATTCTAGAAACGACTGGGTTTTGGAGATCTCATGTATTCTAGCCTCTCCACCAAGTTTCATGGCTAGAACACATCCGATGCTATAGAAACTAACAATAATCATATGCTATGTAGTAAGAGGGATCAAATCTTCACGTTACTGTATCCAAATGACACATATTTCATTACAATGCATTCATAACTTGCTACAAGGGTTTCCTTTACAAAAACCAGCATATGAAAATAAATTGCACACATGAAAGCCTCACATAAACAACATGTTGTACCTCTCTTTACCCTTCATTTTGCATGAGGCCTATACTAGTGAATGTTTTCACTACTCATGTGATTTTCCTCACGAAGAGATGTTTACAGGTTGATCTTTTCAATGGATTAAGGGTTGTTCTTTCACTATATGAGATTGTTGGTAAGGTGGCCATGTATTCCTTGGTGATGATGGTGCTTTGGTAGTCCTGGTGATAGGTTAACTGAATCTGGTTCTAAAGTATTGATGTGCATCTACTAAAGAATGGTATGCTAACCATCTTGGTGTATTTGATCATGATATAGACCGAAAGGACCTACATATATAAAGTGCTAAAAGTGCATTGCCTTGAAGATGATGCGTAAGATAGGATGTTGAGGTTACAAAGATTGCAAAGCATCAACACCGTTTGCTAACATAGACCTTATGCTATGTCAAGGGAGTATTGAACTAGGTAGACGTGACTAGAGGCTGAGCTCCTTTGTGTAATTATTTTTTGATTAAAAAGATTAAAATCTTGGCCAAATTCTAGGGTTTTGATATTGGAAGATCTAGGGTTTGGAAAACCTAGGAAGGGCTCAAATAAGAAAACCCTAGGGTTTGTGTACAAAACCCTAGGATTGATCATTTCCATTGAAAGAAGAAACCCTAGATTTGCGAGGATGGATTGACATTGGGATGTTGACGTGGATGAAGTTGATAAAATTGGAAATGGATACAAGAAGTCAAAAGATTAAGAGGGAGTTGACATTCTTCGCAAAAGATAAGTATTCTATATCTCTCTTATTTGATTATCCTTATTGTTGTTATTTTACTATGAGTTAGTCTCTTGTCTTTGAATTCTTTGCTTGGTTGTAATTGTTCTTCCATGGCCTCCTATGAGGATTGCAGGTACATAGTAGAAGTTGCCAAGGCTTTGATAGTGGATGGATGAAGTGGAAGAACGAAGCAAAGCGTTTGTCAAGAGGACTTTCCTTGAATCTTAAGTTAAGCTGACAAATATTATACTAGTAGAAATCCGAGCTCAGAGGGAGCCAGGAGATTATCAAGTTTGAAGTATGCGTGCAATAGATGGCAGCATGGGAGAAAAATTTGAGAAGGTTCTCCCAAAAAAAGGGAGAGGATTATGACAAGATGTTTGTCTTAGTTGTAAGAACTACCTCATATTTTTGAAGAACACTAAAATAAGTCTCAAGTTTGAGGAATACTTTGTAATTTGGGCTTGGTTGAATGAATCAAGAATGATCCTATATGATTTGTCTCTAACGAAAGAAGGACCTGGTTATAATTTCTTCAATGAGCATGAAGCAGTATGGCAAAGGCCAAGAATATTGCAACTGAATTGGCAAGTTGAGAAGTAGTATAGCTTCAGAGGCTACTTGCAGGATTTGATCAAGTGCAGGTGACGACCATGATGAAAGACATGGTGCAGAAGGGAGCAGTGAAGCTCGAGTATATCTCCACTAATGAGCAGATAGTTGATACGCCGTTGAAACCTCTTTCTTAAGGGAAGTTTGTGTACTTTTGGGACAAGCTTGGGCTTGTGGAGAATGCCTCTTTGGTTGAGAGGGAGTGATGATTTCTCCTTGTGTCATGTACTTAGACCAGAATTAGGGATGTTATCCCTGTGTCAAGTACATTGATTGAAATTAGGGAGAATGATTTGGTAGATTAGATAGCATCATGGGCAAAGATTCTTTCTATGTTATGTACTCAATAGGGATGTTATCCTTGTATCAAGTACATTGACCGGAATTAGGAAGAATGGTCTGGTGGACAAACATTTTCCTGTGTTATTGTATAGTGACTTGATTAGGGCTATAGTCCCTGTGCCACTTTGACTGTGTCATTGTAAAGTGACTTGATTACGGATGTTGTCCCTATGCCATTTTGACCTAGATTAGGGAGAATGGTCCTAGAGGCTGTAGCCTCCCAACATCATGCTCAAATCTCTTTCTAGAGTGAGCTTGTTTATCATTGATGAGGCCTCTGGTGTTTCACCTAGACTATATCTATAGTTGTTTGATGGTGCACCATGATTATGTATGATTGATGCTGGTGATTATGATATTGATGATGATGCTATCAATGTACCATGTGTCACAATTGCTGACCTGATTATGGTAACTTGTTTTACCATTTGTCACAATTGTTGACCTGATTATGGTAACTTGTTTTACCATGTGTCACAATTTTTGACCTGATTATGGTACTTGGATTTGTTATAACCTTTTCTTAGAGAAATTTGTCAACATGAGAACATCTGGATAGTCATTATGAATACCTCCCTAGCTAAGAGGGAGTGTTGAATTTTGTAGCTATGGTCAGTCTTCATAACGTACAAATTTTGTACTTGTAATGATGAAAGATGAATTATATTTTGTGTCAAAAGAAAAATCTATATTTAGCATGTTCTTCATGCTTGTGATAAAAGAAAATTTATTTATTATTTTGTCAAAAGAAAAATGTGAAAGGCATGTTCTTCATGGCCTTTGCAAAAGAAGAAATTTGAAAATTTAAATTTGAAGATTTGTGGCTCCATATTAGCCATGTCGGCCTCCTAGTCAAGTTGACCTCTCCAAATATTCAAGTCGGCTTAGTTAAGGGACACACCCATTCAGATGGCAAGATGACTATATATATGTAACTCGACCTCCTCTCCTAGAGGCAATTCAAATCTTCTGTTCATATTGAGTTCAAATCTCCTAACGAAGAGCATAAGGCGAGTTTGAGGCAAGCATATGAAAGTCTGAGGCACGATAAGTTGCATTCTAAGGCATGGCAAATTGTAGGACGAGCTGCAGTTTGAGGCATGATGAATTACAGGATGAGTTGTAGTCTGAGGCATGATGAATTACAGGAGGAGTGTTAAATTGGAAACTACGGCCAGACTCCATGTGGGTCAACTTATTTATGGTAGCTGATATTTTTATTGGATCCCTCTCGTCGAGAGGTGTAGGATTGATCCAAAGATCATTCGATTCCGATAAGTATTTATGAAGATATGAATTTATTTTGTTTATGTAATTATTATCAAGCCGACCAGCTGTTATGTAGGCTCTAGAAGCCCAAACGTCATGTCTATTCAATCATCCACTTTTAGTATAAATAAGAGAGGATTTGGAGTCATTAACATAACATATTCTCCATGTGAACTCCTCCTCTCCATGTCTTGGGTTTTTGGAGAAGGAGAAGACACAAAAGAGAATACGTTGGATGCCCTAGCTGCAGTAGAAAGAGCCGCAGTCCATACGCTATAATGAAGGCAATCCATACGCTGCTCACCTAGCCGCAGTCAATATATATATGCTGCTCGTTGGACGCTGAGATAAACACAGCAATGAAATATATATATGTTGTTCGTTGGACGTTGAGATGAATGCAACAATGAAATATACATACGCTACTCGTTGGATGTTGAGATGAACGTAGCAGTGAAATATATATACGCTGCTCGTTGGACGTTGAGATGAACGCAACAATGAAATATACATACGCTGCTCGTTGGATGTTGAGATGAACGCAGCAATGAAATATACATACGCTGCTCGTTGGATGCTGAGATGAACGCAACAATGAAATATATATACGCTGCTCACCTAGCCGCAGTCAATATATATACGTTGCTCGTTGGACGCTGAGATGAACGCAGCAATGATATACGCTGCTCACCTAGCCGCAGTCATAACCACAGCCGCTGTTATCTACGATCTTCATGAAGCACCCAGACGCAGGTCAATGGGACATAACGCTGGTCAATGAAATAGTGATACCCTATGTATTCAATAAAACATAGATACGCTGTCATGAATATCACGCAGTCATGAAGGCAATGGCAATACCTATATATACCCAGGCAATGAACGTAGCAATATATATACGCTGATCATTGAGATAACCTACGCAGCAAGATACACACATATATATATGCACAGGTAAATGAAACATATATACGCTAACCTGTAGCCTAATACGCAGGTCATAAACAGCAAGGAAGTAAAGCCGCAGTAATACAAAGCTGTAGGTGACAGCGTGGTAAATCCAAGGCTGTCTATGAAAGAAGCAGTCTTTCTAAGCATATTGGATAGTGTAATACAATAGTGATCTGAAGATGAAAATCTTGGACGAAGGGACTATGTTACACACAGCATCCTGAGATATAGAACTCAGTGTATTATGACAAGGGCAGCATGATAAACATGATGAAGGCAAGGGCAACATGATAATCATGCACATTAGCAAGGGCAACATAATGAAAATACACATCTGTAAGGACAGCAGCATGATGATGATGCATATTAGCATGGACAACATGATGTATGGGCAACATGATGCAGATTATGGACAGCGTGATGTATGGGCAGCGTGATGTATGAGATCATGAGCAGCATGATGATGCATGATGGTGCTACATGGTAAGGTGCAGCAAATGGATGAGATGCAACACGATGATAGGTGAAGAAGTCATCGTGGAGAATCAGTTGAAGCAGAATGTCTTCAACTGATCTCATCGTTATTCGAAATGATCTATGCTAGATCTAGATAAGTCAAAGTGTTGACTTCTGTTGTAAATGTACTATCTCTCTCTCTCTCTCTCTCTCTTTCTCTGCTGAACTTTGAAGAACATAAAAGAAGAATTGATCAAGGGTTTCCCCACACATTGTAGGGTTTGTCCCTGGCTTGCGCCACATCTTGTGTCCTCTTGTCTTGGCTTGTCTTCTGCGATTTATATTTATGTTCTATTTGCAGTTTACATTATGCTGATGTGATTGCTAATATGGAAAAGAAATTAAATAAATTGCTCCAGCATAGAACATACCTAAACTTAACAATGAGTTGCAAGACTAAGGCATGTCAAGTTGGAGAATCGAGGTTATGGAGGAAAAGGGAGGCTGAAATTCTGTCCTAGCTGAGCAGACCAGACCAAGCTTCTTGGGCAAGCTGTTGGACTTGACTAGGAGGGTTGGACTAGGTTTGACCTAGCTAGATTGATGGTCAGTTTGACCTAGCATATGACTGGTGTATATATTTGTTGAACTTGATTTCTCTAAGGAAATGTTGCTAGGTTTTACCATCATGTGGGTTTTCCCAGGGTACACTGTTGTGTTCTTTGTGGCCGTCTCTTCATGATCTTTCTGTTATAGATGTTAAATGGTTGATGCCTTATATGTAATTGTTTAATAATGAAATGATGGATAAGAATGTAAAAGGAAGTAAATCATTAAAAGCAATTATCAGTATAGAAGACCTATGTAAATTTCAACTGGTTGACCCAAGAGTCTATACGATCTTCTTTGACGCATTCCAATAACTCTAACATCATCTATACTAGAGCCCTAGGGCCATACATGTACTTTTCCATCCACAAATGCTACTCTATCTCCTTTATCTTCCAAACAAGAAATGGAAACCAAATTCTTTTTCAATTTTGGTACATAGAGGACATTGCTGAGATGAACATTGTTACCAGTTTCTAGCTCATTGGATGCGTTTCCAACTCCTTTGATTGCATAGCTGTGGTTGTCTCCAAGCTCTACCCTTTGAGGTGGACTTCTTTCCATCATGCTAGTGAAATTCACACGATCTCCTGTCATATGTCTTGAATCACCAGTATCTACCAACCACATATCAATCATCTACAATAGAACTTGTTAAAGCAGAAAAGTAAAAGAAATATTTATCACCTTTAGGTTTCTTTGGATTTTCATCATCAATGTCGACTATAAAAGCATGTTGTTTTCCCATTCTCTTTTTGTTATTAGCTATCTTAGGACAATCCCTTTTATAATGTCCAAAATTTTGATGACCATAACATTGAAGGTCCCCTTCTTGACTTCTTGTTTTGAAAGCCAAACTTCTTCTTTCCTCTAGGCTTCTTGAAGCGAGCGACAAATGCTCGAGAGTCTTCTTCCTTTCTATCTCTTGATATATGCCTTGATTCCTCTTGAGCACAAGAGCTCCATAATTCTTCAGAAGAGGGTACTTCTTTCCTACTGCTTATACCTGTTGCAAATTTATTCCATGATCTAGGTAGACCATTAAGTGTTGTAGTCACAAGTTCCTTTTCAGAGTCAATTTCTGGATTTGGTCTCTTATTTGCGAAATCCTTACGAACTATGAGGCCACAGTTTCATTGTTCATCATCTTCACATCACGAAGCTCATTGTTCAAACTCATGACTTGACCAACGTTGTTAAGGGTATATAGCTTGCTTAGGGCTTCATACATCTTCTTCTTGAAAGTATCAAGCTTTGCAATATTGGGGATCAAATGATCTCTAATTAAATCCACAATAATATTCATAACAGTGAGGTCATCCTCCTTAAACTTCTCCTTTCCAGCAAGATCTGCTGGTTCTACTACCTTGCCTGTCATAATGCCCAAAACTTTGTTCTTTGCAAGAATAAGATCAATCCTAATTTTCCACGCTTTGAACTTTCAAGCGCATTCTAACTTGTTCTCTGATTGCATGGAGGAAGCCATGGATGTAGATCAACAAGGACTCAACAATAGTGATCTCAATGTAGGGTTTTCTTCAAGAGTGATCTCAGTGTTCCTTCCTTCACCAAAGCTCTGATACCATGTTGATTTTTCAAGTGCAATAGATACAAGCACAATATTTCTTAAAATTGATAATTACTTCTAATGATGTTGATCTTCTTTTAATTTTTCCAGTATATCATTAAGCAATTACACTTCAGAAATTCAACCATATAAAAACAATAGAACAGTAGAGATCACAATGCACAAAGAGAACACAAGATTTACCCTGGGAAAATCCACTAAGGGGAAAACCCATCAACCTTTTGAATAGAGAAATTATTCTGTTCAACAAGACACACCTAGACCTTCTAGGCATCAACTAGGTCACACTTGGTCAAACCCTCCAAGTCAAGCCTCCCGACCTGATCCAACACTTCACTCCACTGATCTGCGCCAGAATTTCATCCCCCTGCAATTGCCTAGAAATTTCGCTCCCCTGTAACAGAAACTGCCCAGAAAAATGCGAACTGCAGAGAGAGAGAGAGAGAGAGAGAGAGAGAGAAAGAGAGAGAGAGAGTCTATTGACACATGCGAGCTTGAGAGAGAGAGAGAGAGAATTCATCCTTCTTTTCGTTCTCCTTGTCCTTCGCTTGCTTGCCTAGAAGATGTTTTGTTTTGAGTGAGATGTGAATTGGTGCCTTGAGGAGGAGGTCGAGTTGGCTTTATATAGTGAACTGGCTGGGTCGAATGGGTGTGTCTTAGCCCGTGCCGACATGACTTGGAGGGAGGCCGACTTGACAAACTTGGAGCCAAAAATTTCAAAATTCAAATTTTCTTCTTTTAAAAGTCTCAATGGGACTTTGACTCAAAATATATTTTTCTTTTGACTCTAGCATTTAAAATATGCTTTACAATAATCAATATAAATACATCAAGGGAAAAATATACATTATGAAGACCGACCATAGTTACAAAAATTCAACAAAACCCTAGACTGCACTCAGATAACCCGGTTTTTCTACCGGTTTGATGTTTTGGGCCAATGAATTGACCGATTTTGAATACTATGATTTTAGCCCAATAACACTCTAGATAAAATATGATAGTGCATGTGTTGTTTATAAATGACTATGGATTAACTCGTGTAAAGGCATGATGATTGGGAAAAGTGTCTTTGAGATGCTAATGTCTCCGAGTCTTTAGAATAAACGCTCCCTAGGGACCAAGTCAAAAGCTTTTTAAAAGTCTACAAAACAACAATAAACTTTCAAGTCTTGTTCAATGATGGCCATGACTGTAAAGATGTGATGGAAAGTTTGGTTCTCATGTCGGAATCTAGTTTGCCCTTTAGCTCTAAGTTGCATCTTCCCAAGCTCTCTAGAAAGATGTAGGTGGAGGGATGTGGCATAGAGGTTTGAGAATGTGCATCCTGTTACCGCCTGTGACACATACCTAAGTTAGTGAGAAAAACCCTTAACCCCACAAGGTGTGGTTGGTGGAAAATTAAAGAGATGGGGTTGTCACCTATTCCCAACTCTCTCTGTTTAAGCTCTCTCCTAGGTCAGCTAAGGGGGGTGGTCCCTAAAGGAAAACTAAGTTAGAAGGTTTTTAGGAGATGTTAGAGTGAAATGGATTACGTTTAAGATTATAACAAAAATAATGTGAGCAATATGAAATAAAATGAACTTCAACAACCATCAACACATGAGATAATGGTAAGCATATATAAAACCAGTGCCTTCAAATATTGCTTCAAGAATAAATAATACTTGGTCAAAATAAAATGAAGTGTTTCAAATTGAAACACAAGCAATCTTGTCAATCAAACAAAAGATGTTAACAAAATATGATACCAATGCAAGATATAAAATATGCTTTCAAGAAACACTTTTAAAATATATGATCACTCATAAATTCAAAGCATGCAAGGAAATAATATGGAAATGATTTGCAAACGAAACAAGTTAGAACTTTATTTGCAAAAATAAATAAGATGATACTTGCCCAAATAAAGTATTCAATTCAAAACATATTCATCAATAACAAGTACATGGATAATTTGCAAGTAAAATAGTAAAATGAAATGCACCTAAACTAAAATTTGATGCAATTATCTTGGTTACTTTTAATCTAAATGCCTATTCTAGATGTGACCTTTCTTCCGACTGTTTTGAAACAAGTCTTTTATGTGAGTTGTGGAAGGGGTCCAAGAGAAAATCAACAACAACTATATTAACGATACCTTCCTTGGATTACCCAACACACCCGATGCTTCCAGTGATGTAGAGACTGTGGCTTTGACCACTGCAAGGTCACTGTGTTAACCACATAAGAGGGTCTATGTCCCTTAAGATGATGAAAGAAAGGGGCCCCTAAAAATGTCTTTCAACCAAACTTATGCTTGGAGGTAAATTAAGTTAGGATGCAACTATGTTAAAATGCCTAACATGGTATGCAAGTACGTTTTCCAAGTAGAAATTTGCAATGCTTTCAATATAATGGAAATAATGCTCAAAGTCAATTGCAAAATGTAAACTTAATTCGAAAAAGAAATTAGCTTGCACATGAATAAAATAAGATTACTAAATTCTTTGCTTCAAGAAAATGGAAATGTGCTCAAAAAGATAACTTGGATAGTTGCTCAAGATAATGCAAGATACATAAACTTCATGAACATATAAGATTGTAAGTTAATCAAAATAATTGCGTTGACAAATGATGAAACAATTACCAACTAAATCAATGAAGCTTGAAATTTATATGTTTGCAAAACAAGCAAATAAAATAAATGAACATATAAGCAATCAGCCTATTGTGAGGCCAACATGAAGCAAATTGTTAGAGTAACTAAATCAACTTTGCTACTTGAAATAAGATGCCTTGCATAAAATAAATTGCTTCCAAAAGTAAGATTTAGAATTGTACTTGAAAGCTAAACTTGAAATGGCAAAACATGAAAATAAGTAATAAAATCAAATTTAGAAAATTGGCTTGTGAGGGTGATGTTGTGTTAATAGGCATGCAAGATGAAAAACTAAGAAAACTAGTTCAAGATCAAACCACCCACATGTTCCTGCGTTTGCAAAAAATAAGAAATGATGCTTTGAGTGAATACCCAAGCTCCCATAAGAAAACTATACTCTTATTAGATGTTACAAAATGATGAACTTTCAAGAGGTCTCAAGTAAATCTTCAAGAGGAGTCTTTACAATATGTGAGGCTTCCCAAGCTCTAGGTCTCCTTTTTGACAGTCAAATTCAAAAAATGAAGTAAGTACAATAAGAAAGCTCTCAAGATTGAAGAAGTTAAGTGTTTCTTCATGCATCGAGGTTTGGCCTCCAAAGGTGAATGCAGTGTTGCACAAAAAAATAAGCCAATTATCCTCAAAAAATCCCACGACTTTGGCAAATAATGACCCTTTTCTTTATCCACAGGCTGCTCAAAAAATTCCACTTTGAAAGGGGGTTGAGAGGTCTTACAAGAAAAATGTTAGAGTTTGTATGATTATTTTTTAATGCTCTTATCACCAATGCTCTACCTATGGGTTGCAACATCAAGAAACAAATTAGTGTAGAGAGAATATGCAAACAACTAAATAAAATACAAATAATATACAAGAAACCAAATCAAGTGATGGGATTGAACCCCATCACTTGATTTAGCTTGAAAAACTCTCAAATAGCTAATATGAATCAATGAAGCACTATTTAAAAGATTTAATTTTTTTAAATTGATTGTATGCATACAAATTATGTCCAAATGAATCCCTGCAAGACACTTTTTCGTAAGATAAACTATGAAAATCCAAATAACAAATGAGAGTTCCTTTGAAGGTGCTTCAAGAGTGGGTTGGTCTCCCAAAGACTTCCCCTCACGCTTGATCCAAAAATAATTCTTCTACAATACTCAAGTCACACATTAGTCCATGTAGATTTAGATAAGCAAACAATGAATTGAAACTTCTAGAAATTTATTTGAAAATAAACTAGAACTTTCAACATCTAGAGCTTACTTTCAAATCAAATGTTAATACAAGATAGCTTTGCACTAACAAGTTCACAAGAATACATGGAAAATGAAATAACTCAAAGCATAGAAAATATTATACCAATAGCTCACAATGCACCATGCTCCAAAGGAAGAACACCCATGAATGGACCCCCAAAGTCTTTTTATTGATATTCTTGAAAAGTGTACAAAGTAGCAGCGCTTCTGCAAACACAATAGCTAGTAAACAATGGATGATTAATAATGAGAGCCCATGGCTCTATTATATAAAAGTTTGGGAGCCAGTTCCAAGGCAAATGGTGACAATCCCAAGTGGAGTCCACATCACTTGGTAACTCAACTTTGACCTTTAGATGAATTTCCACCTCATTTCCACATTATTTGGGCATGTGTGGATATTCATTTTTCTCCATTTATTTACTTGCTGAGCTAATTTATTGCCACATTTTCCACAAAACTTAGGAAAAGTGGGTTTTGAGGGTCTAAAACTTATTTTTTTACCCCTCAAAGTGTGTCATAGTAGAAAGTTGAGGGCGAGAGGTGTAATTTTGAGCACACATGCCCCATACAACTTCTCTTGACATCACTTATTACCAATGTTGTGAACATCGACATCGGGATAAAATCGGCAAGGGTCTGAAAAACCAAAAAATCGTAAAAATCGGGAAAATATCAATGTAAAATCGGCAAACATCGGCAAAATTAAGATACCATAAAAATCTTTTTAAAAATTGGCTAACATTGGCTAGGCCAAAAAATCGTGATTTCGAGATAAAATTGGGATGTTATCAAGATGTTCGCAACACTGCTTATTACATATTACAGTCAAATTTAATTCAAATTTCTGTCTTGCGGGAAATTAAAAAATATAAAAAAATGACCCCTAGACCTAACCAAATTCCACGAAAATTTACAAGTGATCTAGTATGGTAATATACTAGGACTCACCTAAATCCTCGCCTTCAAGTAGCACTCCGACTTTGGGGGTGTGCTTGGAGGAAAAAATTCAATTAATTATTAAGTCATCATAAGGATATGATAATTAACCAAATGAAATAAACCTCCCAGAGTAAACTCATTTGATGACAAGGTCCCAAGTTACCTAGGCTTGTTACATAATTCAACTCATTATACTAGCATCACTTTACATCATCTCCGCAGGGCTTGTGGAATCTGAGTACAATAGAGGAAGATGAGAAGAATAAGTAGAGTTGAAAAACTCTAGTGATATGATGTTCTCTGATTGTACAAGCAACGCTTTGGTATATCCTGTTCAAAAATGTAACTAGGTTTGGTCTTCATAAATGTATTTGAGTCATTATGTAATGTACTTGTCAAAAGAATGAAAAATATTTTTTATTATTATTATCACAATGACTTATTAAAGCATGGGTTTCATGCTTGGGTCATCATGTTTTAGGTCAAAGTCCCCATTGAAGACTTTTAGGATTTATTCTGAGTTATTAGAGTCATTGTCCATTTAAAGAGACCCTTCTTGGGCTTTTGAATCATGTAAAAAGATTTATTATTGAGTCAAATTAGGTATTTGACACCTCCACACCAAGTCGGCCTCAAGGAGATCAAGTTAGCTTCAAACAAGACAATTCTACCTCACCTCAAGCCTATATATACAAGGAGATTGAATTCATTCGAAGCACACTCTCACTCACTCATAAGTTCGATATCCAAAAGAAAAAGTTGGAAAAGTGCGAAGAAGGAAGAGGAAGCTGGAAGAAGTGCAAAGTTGGAGAAAGAGGAAGGAAAAGAGACAATCGAACTTTTGGGCTATCTCTCTCTCTCTCATTTGGGTTTCTCTGAGAGATCGAAGTTTTTCTTGTATAGTCGAAGCTGTTGCTGTTGCTGCTGTTGCCCTCTGCTGGGTCGAAGTGCTGTTGCTTCAAGTCGAAATTCTGGGTCAAAGTTGTTGGAAGAGGAGGCTAACTTGGTGGTTGGAGGAGGTTTGTATCTAGGTTGAAGAGTCTCAAGAAAACTATTGAAGGAAGATATTTTGACTGAGTTTCCCCTAGATACGGGTTTTGCTCTGGTAGACTGCCTACATCTTGTGTCTTGCGTTTTTGTGATGTTCTTACACACACATTTTGGTAATTGATTGATGAAAGATAATATAACAAATAAGTAAAATAAGCCAACATAATTCACAAGTAATTATCAAGAAAGAGAAATCTAACCCAAATTCTACTAGCATTGATTTCTCAACACATCTTTGGGCATGGAGTCTTCAAAAACAAATCTTCAGGTGCCATTCCAATGGTCAACACAACCCACCATGATCATCTTGTAATTATTGGGATTTGAGCTGGGACCCGTTTTGTGTATCGGGTGAATGATGTGCTATGATCATGTCGAGGAGAAACCTGTATAGACCACATGGTTGAAGAGATCAACCAAGTAAGGAACCACAACACAAAGATTGTGCTTAAAGAAATCTACATGGAAGCCATCCTTGTTTGCTGCTTTGTTGTTGTTCATCACTCAAATGGCCTCTCAGATGTCACTATCAAGGAATAAGAAGTATGAATATGGCAAAGATATAAATTTTATTTGGGTCTACTTCGAGATGTCATAGAGAGTGAATACATGGGAGCAATGTTGCACTTATCAGGATATTATCAAAATAATTGTGATAACATCACCAAAAGAATCCTCGACGATAATATCACCAGAATATAACACAATTATTCCCCTTTTTGAAATTATTGTGATAATTTGGAAATTATCGATATCTAGTCATTATTACCTTGCAATAAATTTATTGGTCATTTAACTTTCATTTTAAAAAAGTTAGGGGATTGAGCTATGAGGATATTGTGACTATTTTCCATCAAGCAAGCAAGTTGAAATTTGTTGTTTGCATTTCCTAATTAACTAATTAATTAATCAATTATTATATTATTTTTTTATGAATTATTTATTCATAACAATCTCATGAAATACATACCCTAGTAGTTAGTAACTTAATGGTAATAAAGTAAAAGTGACATTCACCTTTTTCTTTCACTTTCATCATTTTCCTTAGATTTTTAACATTATCATCAATTGGTTTAGGATGTTTGAAAGTGGTTCCAACTTCATTGGATTTCATATGGAGAAAGTAGAATTTTATTGGAATCTAGTGGCCATTTAGACCCTGTTTGTTGATGTATTTTTATTCAATGATGGATTGCACTCCGTGCTATTTTGGTTCTATGCGCCCTTGCTATATGAATAAGAAACTTTTCATATTTGTATATAATGGTTTGGATTCATATGGCTGCACATGAATCATATTGTGTATACATTTTTGGTTGACCAATCTTTTGGTCTGATTCTAATAACATTGCTAAGGATGTCGTGACCATTTTCCTTCAAGAAAATAAGGAGATATCTATTGTTTTCATTGCCATAATCATCTCATGGGATATATTTATTTTTGTTTTTGATTTGATTTTGTATCATCTTGTCAGATCTTATGACTTGGGACAAATATCATATTATTGATATTTGATGTACCACTCGACATGTTATACATGTTATATATCAATTTTAGTTTCATATTTATGTAGCAATGTGCTTGATTGATGTTGATGCATCTTCAAGAGTTAAAAAATTGGAAAAAATGTTTTGTGGGTATTTTTTAAGTTTCATGATAAATTTTGATATTTTCCCCAACATTGTCAATAATTCAAATTTCACACCCTTGACGATAAATTGCTGCTAATGATAAATGTAACATTGCATGGGAGAACATAATTTGGGTTAAGGTTAGATGGGAGAGGAGAGTGGCGAGGGAGGACAATGCGCCAAAAGTGTTTAGGGGAGCTAGCAAGGGATAAGTCTCGTCTTGTCTTAGAAACGAAGAGGCATTTCTTGTGGCAGACGAGACGACGATAGAAAGGGTTGAGGTTGGGGTAGAAGGTGTGAGTATGGGTAAATGTGTATCATTGTTGGTGGTTGAGTGCTTTACATTCCTCAACATACCATCGATTTATAGGGTAGTATTTGGGTTCTTAGGAGGTTGAGGAAGGTCCAGTAGAGCGAGGATAGGATTTGAGGGTTGCTTCCCAAACGATGGATGAGAGGCAGGGGTACTTGGTAGATGTTGAATCAAGTAGGGAGAATTGGGTTGCAGAGGGGAGCATATGGTAGAGGTGGGTAGAGAAGATGTCTAGGTCTCCCTCATCAAAACAAAAAGTAGTGTGGGATGGACCCTTGGAGTGAGGTGTGTCAAGGAGGGTGTTATCCTTGAGAGAGATGGAAAGTAGAGCATGGTCGGCTCATATATTAGAACAAATTTGTTGAAAAAAATGAGGTACTCCTAAAGTGAAACTTAGGGGTAACAACTGAGTCCAACTTGGGGACATAAGCTCTGCATGAGAGCACATGAGGATTGTTGAATCTTCAAAAACTTGTTAATCTACAACTCTCTCACCAAATAGGCTTTAGATATTGGAAGGGATGAAGACACAGTTGTCTTTCCCCTTCTCAAGACATAAATTGTTAAAATTAGCAACTAGGGCCATATTCCATGTGGGTCATCTTATTTATGGTAGCTGATATTTTCCTTGGATTCCGCTCGTCGAGAGGTGTAGGATTTATCTAACGATCATTCGATTTTGACAAGTATTTATGGAGATATGAATTTATTTGTATTTACTTGACAAATTGTCAAGGTCGGCCAGCAGCTAAATGTGTGGCACACATGCTCAACGTTTCATATAAATACAAGATAGGTTGAGGCATTATTCACTCATCTCATCTCATCTTACATTCTTCTCTCTCCTTACTTGATTGGGTATACAAGGAGCAACATCTCTCACGTGGGAGAAGAAGGACGCAACAAGGAAAGAAGACGCAGCTAGGAGGAGGACGTAGGTCTGTTTCAGTGTTGACTGTGGTTGACCTAGGTGCAGCAAGCTAAGGGTGACTGCGTTGACCAACAAGGAAGGTGTTTTGACTTCGGCCTAGTGTGAGGAGTCTCCATCAAGCAAGCCGCAGATCTGAACAGCAATCCATTGACCTGATTTGACCACCAAATTGACTAGCGCTGACTGGTTAGGGTTGACCGCAGGGTTGCATATGCGTTGACCTGTTTTGACCATCTCTTTTGGGTTGTTTTGGGTTGACCTTCATTGTTGTTGAAGGCCGAGTTGACCAAGGTTGACTCAAGGTCATTTGTGGACTGTTTGACCAACTTTGCAAGTGCTGGTTAGGGTTTTATTATTGCTGTCATAAAATTACAAAACTGTACATTTGTACTATTTCTCTCTCTGTTGAACTATTGAAGATTATAGAAGAATTGATCAAAGGGTTTCCCCACATTGGGGTTTGTCCCTGGCTAGCCGCCACATCTGGTGTCTCTTGTCTTGGCTTGTCTTCTGTCGATTTATTTATGTTCTATCAACATTTTACTTTATGTTAATGTGATTGCTAAACAATGAAATTGACATTGGGCTAATAAGAAGAAATTGAAGTAAATTGCACTAAGCATAGAACATACCATAACTTAACATGGTATCAGAGGTGAGGTGAAGACAAAGCCCAAGCAAGAGCAATCACCGAAGACTGTTGGAAAAGTCTATAGACTCCATGGGTTCCTCATCACACTTCCCTGCCAAAGACAAGCTCCGTGAGAAGTCTGACTATCACGGATGGAAGATGTCTCTCGATCTGACATTGGAAGAGCAGGAAGTGTTGGACCATGTGAGAGGCAGAATCATTGAGCCTCCATCAAATGCATCGGTTGTTGCAAGGAACAAGTGGACCAAGGGAGAAGTCAAAGCAAAGAAGATCATCCGGGACTCTATCGACAAGCGCCTGGTGGCCTATGTTTCCGAGTTGAACACCTCCAAGGAAATCTACGATAGACTGGTAAGCTTGTTTAAAGTTAGTGATGCAAATCAAGTTTTGTTCCTTAAGAATAAGCTGAAGGAAATTAAGAAGGGCAAAGATGAGAATATGCAAGCCTACTTCTTAAGGATCACCGAGATCAAGAATGATCTCCTATCGATTGGGGAAGTCATTCCTGACAGGGAATTGACCATCACAACTCTTGGAGGGCTCCCATCCAAATGGTATGTATTTAGAACCACTCTTCTCAATAATAATGTAATTCCAAGATTTGAGGAATTGATGGCGAGATGCATTCAAGAAGAGACAAGGATGGAAGAGCAGGAAATGCCTGCATTTAGAGGCAATCCCATTGGTTTCTCTACTCATGCTAAAAGGAGAAACAATTCCGGGTCAAAATCTAAGGGAAAGGCCAGACCAAAAGGCGGAAGGAAAGGAAGATGTTTCATTTGCGACAAAATTGGACACTATGCGAGGGAGTGTCCTGATAGAAAGGACACATCTCATGACGATGATAAAAATCACTCCCAAGGCAATTCCATCAACAATCAAAGGAAGGGCAGGTTCAATGGCAAAGGAAAGAGGAATGCTGGAAATCAAGGAAATGGTCAACCCTCCAAGAAGGCAAGGAACTCCAAGTATGAATCTAATGTTGTTAACAATAAGCAAGATGAATATTATCTGATATCGACCCTCTCTACTACTTCTCCTTCGGATTCATTGGGCAATTGGCTTATTGATAGTGGTGCCTCAAGGCACTTCATTGGTTACGAAGAAGCTCTCTCTAATCTGATAGAGAAGGAGACCAACCTGGAAATTATTCTTGGAGACAACTCCAAATACCCCGTGAAAGGCGTAGGGAATGTTTCTCTTCAATTAAATCATGGTAATACAATTCATTTGCAAGAAGTCCTCTATGTACCTCATCTCAAGAAGAACCTGGTGTCCATTTCAGCAATGGAAGACAAAGGCTGCAAGGTGGCCTTTATCGATGGCAAGGTTCGTGTATGGAAAAAGAATTTTAAAGATGCTTTCACTCTTGGGTTTCGAGTTGACTCTTTATATCAAGTCAGAGGAAGTCTATTGGGTGTCATGTCTTGTGACACATCTCTTTAGTACGAACTATGGCACCGGAGGTTTGCTCACCTTCATTATAAAGCTCTACCCGATGTGAGACAAATGGTAATAGGGATGCTTGAGTTTAAAGTAGAGCAAGAAGGTGTATGTCTGGGGTGTGACGAAGGAAAATTCAAAAGGGGACCATTCCCCTCAAGGCATAGCAAGACCTCCGGTATATTGCAATTGGTTCACTTCGACATATCTGGTGTGATGCCTGTGAACTCCTTGGGAGGATATTTATATTACCTCACTTTTACAGATGATTATTCTCGCAAGACTTGGATATACTTCTTGAAAAAGAAGGATGAAGTGTTCTTTTGGTTCCGTCACTTCAAAGCCTTGATCAAGAATCAAACTCAGAAGAAGATCAAGATCTTAAGGATTGGTAATGGGACCGAGTATGAATCCAATGAGTTCCATGACTTTTGCAAAGAAGCTGGCATTAAGAGGGAGACCACAACACCATACACTCTTGAACAGAATGGTGTGGCGGAAAGAAAGAACTGTACAATTTTGGAAGTTGTTCGTTCCATGTTGCATGATCAAAGGGTTCCAAAGTTTTTATGGGCTGAAGCTGCGAATACCACCGTATATGTTCAAAACTGATGCCCTCATTAAGAATTGGATTCCAAGACTCTCGAAGAGATGTTCACTGGTAAGAAACCAAATGTATCTCATTGTAGAATTTTTTGAAGTCATGTATATTTTCGTGTGCCGAAAGTGAAAAGCAATAAATTGGGTGCATCTGGAAAGAAGGGAATCTTTGTGGGCTATAGCGAATATACAAAGGGCTATAGAATCTATGTGGCTAGTCAAAGGGAAGTCGAGATTAGCCATGATGTCACCTTTGACGAAGATATGGCTCTTAGCAAAGTTGACAATCTTCCTATACTAAGGAAATCTGGAAAAGCTGACACCAGCAGACCGGAGGAAAAGAAAGATGAAACGATGCTCGAAGTGGAAGAACCTATGGACTCTATTGATCCCCCTCTGCAAGAGCCTTCTTCTTCTAATAAGAGGCCCTCATGGCTTAGGGGGACACTTGATGATGTTGAAGGACACATTGCACCCAGAGGGACTTTCCAGGAAGGTAAGAAGCCGACCAGGTATCACGGATACTTGACCATCATGAGCACGATCATTCAAAATGAGCCCTCAACGTTCGCAGAAGCTGTGAAGCATCAAGTATGGAAGGATGCTATGACTGAGGAACACGAGTCCATCATGAAGAATGATGTCTGGGATGTGGTCCCCAGACCCCAGGACATAACAATTGTCACTTCAAAATGGCTTTACAAGATAAAGCATGGAGTTGATGGAAGTGCTGAAAAGTACAAGGCTCGTTTTGTTGCTCGTGGCTTCTCTCAAAAGGAAGGTATAGACTATGATGAGATATTTGCACCTGTTGCTCGATACACCATCATCCGCTCGATCATAGCCCTTGTTGCTTCGTAAGGATGGAACCTACATTAGATGGATGTCAAGACCGCGTTCTTTCATGGTTCGATCAAAGAGGAAGTCTATGTGGAACAACCCGAGGGATTTGAGATTCATGATTGGGAATCTCACGTGTGCAGGTTGAAGAAATCCCTCTATGGGCTAAAGCAAGTACCCCGAGCTTGGTATGAGAGGATTGATAGCTACTTGATGACATTGGGATTCACTAGGAGTGAAGCTGATCCAAACCTTTACTTTAAGGTTGAAGATGATAAGTCTCTCATATTGGTGCTGTACGTTGACGACCTCTTTCTGACAGGTGCAGATCCTCTCATTCACAAATGTAAGAGGGAGTTGGCTTTTGAGTTTGAGATGAAGGACCTAGGGCTGATGCATTATTTCCTGGGACTGGAAGTCTGGCAGAAGCCAGGGGATATTTTCCTATCTAAAGGAAAATATGCGGTGAAGATATTAGAGAGATTCGGTATGGTGGACTACTAGCCCTTGACTACCCCAATGGAGCTTGACTTCAAGAAGTTAAGCGGTAGTGCTGCCGGACCTATTTTGCAAAATGCTACCGAGTATCGTCAACTCATCAAAGCATTGATTTTCTTGGTGAACTCCCATTCGGATATATGTTTTGCAATGAACACGTTGAGTCAACATATGGTTGAGCCTCACCACTCACACTGGATTGGTGCCAAGAATTTGTTGAGATATCTTCGTGGCACAATCACTCATGGGTTGAGATACATTGCTGGAGATGTGAGACTACATGGATATACCGATGTTGATTGGGCAGGCAGTGTGGTGGACCGAAAGAGCACTTCCGGGTGCTGTTTCTCTTTGGGATCTGCCTCGATATCCTAGATGAGCAGGAAGCAAAAGTCGGTGGCTTTGAGCACTGCTAAGGCAGAGTACATTGCTGCGAGTATGGCCTCTTGTGAGGCTGTCTGGTTGCGGAAGCTCTTCAGTGAGCTGTTTGGATTTACATTGGATACTATCGTGATCTTGTGTGACAACCAGAGTGGGATTCGTTTATCAGAGAATCCTGTATTTCATGATTGATCCAAACATATCGATATCAGGTGCCTCTTTATCTGGGATATGGTACAATGGGGAGCAATAAGGCTCCAACATATCGGTACAGATGAGAAGGTCGCCGACATTCTGACGAAGCTCCTGGGAAAGATCAAATTCTTGACTTTCCGAGAATGACTTGGAGTCGTTAAGAGACCCTCCTATGAGGGTCTTGCTTAATGCATGCATTGAGCTTTGGGAGCTTCGGGGGGCTTGGGGTACTTCTTGGAGCGTGAAGCATAAAAACTGATAGCTTGTTGACTTAATGTAAAAATACAAAAGAGATATTTTGTAATAATAATTTAATATATATAAAATGTACATGTGATGAATGTTACAATGAGGACCATACTTTTATACCTCAAATGACCTTTCATGATTAGGCATGTCTTTTAGACATGCATTTTCACATAACTTAATGACTATTTAACATAATCAATTTTTGATTATTTAATATTTACATTTATTTTATTTATTTACTTGTTATGAATTATATTCATAACATAGACCCTTCCTTTGGAAGCTTTGTCCTCAAAGCTTTAATACTGTGGATTTTCTTCACTTAGTGTCTGTCGTCCCAATGTCTATAATCATATTATAGACCCTTCCTTAGGAAGCTTTGTCCTCAAAGCTTTAATATTGTGGATTTTCTTCACTTAGTGTTTGTCGTCCCGATGTCTATAATCTGACCATCCTCTCGTCTTATAGCTCATAAGTAATATTTCCTTGGATTTTTTTTTTAATAATAAATTTTTTAACAAGTCTAAATATTTATATATATATATATATATATATATATATATATATATATTTTTTTTTTCCGAAGAAAAAGCGAACTTTTTATTGAAGTGATAAAAAGTTACATTGCATATGCTTAAGCATTTCTGTTGCTGCTATAAGACTGCTTTTGCAATCAAAAACGTCCTACCTTCAGGAAGGACCATCTGTTCTCAAGAAGAGGCTGCTGAAAACAGTTCTAACCTGCTGCTTAAGACTGTCTAGCCATAAACCATAACATCCCTTTCAAAAAAGGGCAGCAAAAACATCAAAATAAACGGGTCTCCTCAGGAGAGGAAAACAACCCTTACAAAAAGGATATTAAGTTCTGAGTTTATCCATTTTGCAGTTTTCATTCCAAAAGTTCATAATAAGAGTCTAGGAAATATGTATGACAAAAATATATATGAAATAAAGCTGTGACTGCAACCAAGTATCTAGGAATGAGGCGGCTGATCCGATATAAGGATCTGTCCATGGTTTTCTTCTACAATTTTCCAGCTGCCCAGATTCTGCTGCAAACCTTCCTTAGAAAGTTTGTCGGCTGAATCGTTACGATCCCTGTAAATATGACACAAAGAAAAACTGTTAAAGGAAGTTTTTAATACCTGTATTTCTTCCAGCAAAGGTTTCAGAATTTGATTTTTGCATGTACTTTGCCCATTAACCCAATTGATAACATTAAGTGAATCTCCAAAGATCTGAATTGTGAAGATGTTCCTTTGGATGAGCCAACAGAGAAGTAGTTTCAAAGCTGACATCTCTGCATAGTTATTTGATCCTGTCCCTAGTCCAACTGAAGCTTTGAGGAACTGATTTGCATTTACATGAATGACTATTCCTGCTCCTGCCCTATTGTTCTGCGAGGCACCATCAAAAAATGCCCAGGGAATGCCCTCTTTTATTTGTACGGCTTTGTCTTGTCTTAGTGATTTGTTCTCCTCTGGTTCTGGGATACTTGAGTAGATAGAGACACTTTGGATTGTTGTGACAGTCGCCGGAGTTTCCTTGTCCTGAAAAATGCTCCTGTTTCTGGCAATCCAAACCCCCCAACAGATAATGAGAGGTAGATTTCGCATATTCCCTTCAGGATATTGTTGCCACCATTTTGCCCAAACCTCAGACAGATTTTCACCTACCCATTCGACCCTTTTATTCATCAATTTTCCTGCCTCCCCCCATATCTTTTTGGTTTCTGAGCAAGATAGGAACAGATGGTTGATGGATTCAGCTTCAGATTTGCATAAGGTACATCTCCCTGGACCATGCATATATCTTGACTGAAGAATGTCCCAAGTTGGGATTTTCCTTTTTAAAATGCACCAAAAGAAAAGTCTAGCCTTTGCCGGACATTTGAGCTTCCATAAGTGCTTCGGCCACCATTCCGGAGTTCCCCATCCTTTCCTAGACATGATGAATTTATATCCACTTTTTGGAGAATACTCTCCAGTGTCTGCATGGGCCCAGATCAACTGATCCAGGCTGTCTTTCAATCTGACATTTGATCTGGAGAGTTCTTGAATATAAATATTCCATTCATTCCACCATCTATGCTCTAGGTCTAGGTCTTCTCCATTTTTCCAAGCTTGTCCCCATATGGTTGAGTGACCAACTTTTTCCACCTGATTTAAGAAGAGTATGCCTTTGTTTTCTAAGTGACTGATTAACCCGGGGGATAATGCAAAATTTTCATTGCAGCCAACCCAGGGATCCTTCCCTATCTTCAAATTCCTTCCATTCCCAATCTTCCATGCCAATCCTTGTTCGATCACTTTGAATGACTCCACAGTTGCTTTCCATACCACCGAGACATTCTTCTTGTTCTTTGCTGGGTTTCTGATCCATTCTTCTAAAGGAACCGGGTCTATATATTTCCTTTTTACCACTCTTGTCCATAAATTTTCCATCTTTATAAGTCTCCAGCCTGATTTGGCTGCCAACGTGAGGCTGAAGTCAGGAAGGCTTTTTATTCCCCATCCTCCCCAATCTTTTGGCCTTGCCACTTTCTCCCAGGCAACCCATGGAAGAACAGAGTTCTCCTTTGAGCCAGCCCACAGAAATCTGCTACAAATTCTCCTTATTTTCTCCAGGATTCCTTTAGGAACCCATGTTAAAGCTGCCCAGTAGACTGGAATGGCCAGTAGCACTGATTTGATTAGAGTCAGTCTCCCAGCTCTGGACAGCCATTTGTAGCTCCAATGTGAGATTCTGGCTTCAATTTTGGTGATCAACCAGTTCCAATCCTCTTTCTTATAGGCGTTGGGTTTCAGCCAGAAGCCTAAATACTTGAAGGGGGATTCCATATTACTCGTTTCATAAGGAAAGAATGAATAGATCTGTGCTTTTTCTTGTCTGTTTAATCCTTCCACTATTAACTGAGATTTCCTGGAGTTTATCTGCATTCCAGTTGCTTTCAAGAAAAGATCAAGTATGTTTTTTAATTCCTTTATTTCATTAGAATCTCCATTTGTGAAAACCAATATATCATCTACAAAAAGAAGATGAGATATGAACATGTTGACTGCTACTTCTATACCTCTTACCTTGCCTTCCCTTTTGGCCTTTTGAATCAGCTGGCTTAAACCTTCTGCAACTAAAAGAAAAAGCAGAGGGGACAAGGGACAGCCTTGCCTCAATCCCCTCTGTCCTTTGAAAAATGGAGTGGCTGCACCGTTGATGAGAACTGCATAGCTGACGTTTGTGATACACCCCATGATCCAGCTGATGAAATCCGTTTTGAATCCTAAATGAGTTAGAAGCAAATGGATATATATCCAATTTATCCTGTCATAAGCTTTTGATAAGTCGATTTTTATAACTGCACCCTTCTTGTTCTTCTGCTTTACACTGTGCAGTACCTCCTGCGCCACACCGATAGCTTCATGGATTTGTCGGCCATTCAAGAACCCAAATTGTTCATTTGAAATGTGCCTTGACAGAATTGGTTTAATTCTGATCGCAATCACTTTTGCAATAATCTTGTATATACTGTTGCATAATGAAATTGGTCTGAAGTCTTCAAAGGTTTCGGGAACTTCCTTCTTTGGGATGAGGGCTATAAATGTTGCGTTGAAAGGACTATAAACCTCTCCTTTCTTTCTGGACTCTTCTACTACTTCAGTTATTTCTGCTCCTATCAGATCAAAAAAATGGTGAAAGAGTTCTATGGTCCATCCGTCCGGCCCAGGGCTTTTTTCTTTTGCCATAGATTTGATGACACTTTCAACTTCCTCCTTTGTTACTGGGCTCATCAACTCCTCCGCTTCTTCCTCCTCCACATACCTAGGGAAGCATTGCGCTGTTTTGATAACCTCGGCGATGGTGACCTCACCTTGATCTGCAAATAAGTTCTGGAAATGGCTTTGCCCTAGCGCTGACAGTGATTCAAATGTCTTTGCCTCCCTTCCTTCGTCATTTTTTAGGTTCCAGATAGTGTTTGCGCTCTTCCTCCCTTTTGCATAGTTGTGGAAAAAACTCGTGTTTTCGTCCCCTGCTTTAAGCCAAATCGCTCTGCTCTTAAGCCTCCATTCCTCCTCTTTTGCCAGAAGAATTTGATTTTTGAGTTTCTCAAGGTATAGGATCCTCTCTTTTGATTCCTGTGTCGCATATCCATCCTCCTCTATACTTTCCAGCTTTTGAAGTTCCTCACTTATCCGGATTATTTCCTCATTCTGTTTTGCCTTTCTGTCCTTTGCCCATATAATTGTTGCTTTCTTCAGTCTTTTGAGGTTTTCCATGAACAAGAACCCTTTATCCTCTGAGGTGCTTCTGTCAGGATGTCTCCATGTTTCTTTAAATAGTTTGTTGAAAGAAACTTCTTGCAACCAAGATGCATTAAACTTGAAGGGTGCTGGCGGCTTTGGAGGAGGCTTAGAGAGTTCTAAATAAACTGGAAAGTGATCTGAAGGCCCCCCCTCTTCAACCCATTGCCTAAACATTGGGATCATGGAAGATAATTCTTCATTTATGAGGAAACGGTCCAGTCTTTTTGCCACTCTTGCTTCTCCTACTCTTCTATTCCTCCAAGTCGGCTTTAACTTAATAAGATTAACATCTATCAGATTGTTGGCAATTAAGAGATTTTGGAAGAAATCTGTAAGCGAATCCTCCCTTGCCGAGGGTCCCCAGGCCTCCGCTCTTCCTATTGAGAAGTTTAAATCTCCGCCCAGCACCATGTATTTACTCTTCACTGTCGAATTGGACATCAGATCGTTCCAGAAAGGCACCCTCCCCTGACATGGCCCATAAATGTTTAGGATTGTTAAGGGGAAGTCAAATTCTGGGGATTGAAGTTCCATGCCCATCACCTGTTTCATGCCCCATTGGTTCCTTATCTTGATTTTCCCTTCCCTGTAACCTACAGCCAGTCCTCCAGAATGTCCTACTGAGTCCATAGCCGAAAATTTCCAACCTGGAAGGAGGGCATTTAGCACCGATTCTACTTCTGCTCCATTCCCCAAAGTCTCCTAAAGTAGAAGGATATCCGATTTTGAATTCATGACCATCTCCCTAAGAGCCAGTTTTTTGGGTTTACTGGCTAAACCCCTGCAGTTCCATGATGTAAGAATCATTTTAAAACATTTTCAGGGGCCTGCACAGCTCTAAGTGCCCCAGTGATTGACAATTGCTTTCCATCTGCCACATCATGCTTTGCTTTAACCTGGGCCATGGAAAGATTTGATTTCCTTCCCCTTTTTTTTCTTTTCAGGCTCAGAGGAGGGGACAGACCTATGCCACCCACAGTATCTAAGGGATCAGGTTTATTGTCCTGAGATCTGAGGTTATAGGGGCATATGGGATGAGGGACCAGGGGATTTGGTTCAGAAGAAACAACTTCACAATTCAGATCTAAGGAGGGGATGGCGGCCGAAATGATTTCAATACAGGTTTCCACATTGTTCCCATCATGACTTTCTTTATTATCATTGATATCAGGAATGAAATTTTTTGAAAGAGATTCAGGAACCAGACAATCTTCTTTTTTTTTTTTTGCTCTCTGAATTAAGAAAAGGGGTATTTATTGGATCTAAGCACATACCCTTTGAGTCCTCGCTATTGATGGGATTTTGAGTTGCTGTCGCTTCCTCGATGGGCTCCATGGTTGCTTCTTCGCTCCCAAGCTCAAGATCTTCTTCTTCCCTTCTGATCAGTGAATCTTGATTTGCTACATTCGGGGTCTGCCCCCTGCTGAAAATCCATCTCCATTTCTCCTTCTATCTGATGAACTGAAGTCTCTTTTCTCTGAAGAGTCTGATTATGACAAGTTGCCTTCTCCAACTGTGCTGACGTCCTCTGGAATCTTCTCCGTCGCCTACCCAAGGGGCATTCCTTGGCCAAATGTCCATAGACGTGGCATCTATGGCACCTGAAGGGCAAGTATTCATAGTCCAGGATCTGTTCAAAGACATAATCTTTGTACTGGAGATTAATCTTCTCTGCTAGTCCTCCACTTGGGTTTAGGCTGACTAGAATCCGTGCCATAGCCTTATTCTGGGTTTGCAGGAAGGACATATCTGCTTCCAGAAATGTGCCCAACCTATTCCCTATTGCCTTGAAAACCGACTCAACCCAAAGGAATGAAGGCAACCCCGGAGCCCTTACCCATACCGGAAAGACATCCGTTTTCTCATGAATTGCATCAAACAGAGGACTCCATTTTTTTAGAAGAACAGGGATGTTCCCGAAAGCCCAATTCCTTTCAACAACCCAATCTGCCGCCTCTTTGTGCTCAAAATGCACCATAAACCAACCTTTTGCTAGAGTCGAAACCCTGAATCCTCTAATGAGATCAGACTGCCAATTTTGTTCCCCCCACGATTTGATGAAATTGGAAGTGTATTTTTTCCCTCTCGCCCTGCCGACCAAGGTGCATTCAGCCACCTCCAGAGCCTCTTCTATCTGCACGTCCATTCCCAAAACCAAATTCCCTTCTAAATCCTGCGAATTTATCGGCCTCTGCTTTTTCCTTTTCTCCCCTTTTTTCCTTGTCCCGACGTCCTCATTCCTTTCTTGCTGTTCCGGGCCGGAATTCAATGGGGAAAGCCTTGGCTCGTATGAGGCTAGAAACGAATTGCTTATGGTGTAATTAAAAGGCTCTGCTAGAGATTGATTTGTTACCTGAGTCCCCAATTCTGATCCTGTAGGGTTCTTTCGTGGGTCTGGAAGTCCTTCAGAGTCGACTTCCTTCCGTCCTTCTATCCTTTTGGGGCTGCCCTGACCTTTGGCAATGGATGCTCTGGTAACGGTCAAAACCCTTCCAAAACCCCCTTCAGACCTTTGCCCTATGCTCGATCCGAAATTAACAATATCCTCTAAACCTCCAGAGAGAACCGGACCAATGGAAGAGGGTTTCCCTTTGCTGCCTTGGGTGGATTGTCGAAGGCCTGCATGCAACTCATCTCCGCCCGACCTTCTTGTCTGCTGCAAACCCTTGGTGTCCTGATGAAAAGAGACGTTCCCCTCCAACTTCTTTGTCGACTGTAGGAAGGGATGGTTAATCCTTAGCGTTTCCGGTGAAAGAGGGTCGGAGCTAAAGTTTTCTGTCGCTCCAAAATATCGTTCAATGTTCTGGGCAGTTGGGTCCTTCCCCCAGACCGATAGGATATCCTCCATTGCAGGGTCTAGGTCAACAAGTTCGCTAGGGTTAACCATGGTTACTGAGAAGGGTCACAGATAACTCGCCGATCGGTTTCTTCGATGAAGGGTCGCTGCCAGCACAATAGTCCTGTCTCCTTGCTTTCCTCAGTAAAAACCCTTGTTACTGTGCTTCAAACTGTTGACCCCCAGCTGTCTACCCCGTGATATTTTCCAACCTCCACCTGCCCTTCTTATCTGTCGCTGTCCGCCGGAGTACTGTTCCTCCCTTCGTCGCGATCCGGTGTCGATTTCTGATGGGCCCTAGGCCCTCGGCCCAGCTGGCCCTGGTTCCGGCCTATGCACCTGCGCCCAAACCCTCGCCCTCCTCCATTGTCTCCTTCCTTTTTAATATATATATATATATATATATATATATATATATATAGATATTAATAATTTTTTTTAAATATATTGACCCTTTTGTTTTTTATTTAAGATTTTTTTTTAAATAAGTTATATATATATTTTAAATAAATTATCTATATATATATTAACCTAAATATTTTATCAAACCTCTGTATTTACTGATCAGTTGTTTTCAAACGGTGTGACCAATGCTTAACGTCATACGATTATACGACTATGCTTTGGACCATTATATTAGTATGCTTTGGACCATTACGGACGCGTAACCATTATATGACTGTGCTTTGGACCATTTTTAACGGACCCGTCGTATCACCGAGGGTCACGTAGGTATGACCCAGCGTTTGACCGTGGGCATAACCTGTGATGGTGGCAACAAACGTTTTTTTGTATTTTTTATTTATTTATTTTTAATTAACAGTGAATGAGTAACCAGTTCTGTGGATTATCAAAACTGTGCGGATGGACAATCCCAACCTGCGTTCCAGTCTCATTCAATGGATGAATATGAGAGCCATTGTCAATCGTCGTGGAATTGACTCTACTGGACTTTGGCGTGTGATTTTCATTTGCCAATTTGCAAGACAACTGATGCCCATCGTCTATTGTCTTCATCGGCTCCTCCAGAACACGCTTCGCTTCCTCCACCATCTTGAAAATAAAGATAGCGTATCCCCTTGACCTGCCCGTCTGCTTATCAAACCCTAGCGGCCCCTCTTCGATCTCACTGTACTGAGAAATGAAGTTAACAAGACGATCGGCCTGCATGTTCGCCGGAACGTTGCCCACGTAAATCTTCCGTAAGTTGACGTCGCAAACAAACATCTGTTTATCCCATGATGTGAAAGAGAATGGAGGTGGGGGAAGCATACTCTTGAGACCAAGAAACAGATTCCACACCCACATACCAATATCTTGATCACGAAAACTGTCGTGTTTCTGGTATAAACTGTGGAATACAATGAATCCTCCAGAGGAGAGTATAGCCTCTGGGTTGTAAAGATGGTCATACCGTAATGGGTAATTCCCTGTCATAGCTTTAGCCCACAATAGACTCAACAAGTTCAAGACCGACTGCTTATCCCATGGCAAATTCCGAGATAATCGAGGAAGGACTTCCACCATAACAATAGCATCACTCAGTCCATCTACTAAATCTCTCTCTGAGTTGGATGCCTCAGATGAGGCTTTACCAACGGTATGCATTTCATTAGTTGTCATGTGCTCCTCACCAGGTAGCACTGTCGTCTCAAACCGGGCAGTTGTCTCAATCTTTAACTGCAGTGTCTTATTTTGGCCTTGCAAAGCATTACCAACATCATCTTCTTCTAATTCATACCGATCCACTTCATCATGTATTATATCTTCTTTTATAGATTCTACATGTTTAAGTGTTCTATTTTCAATGACTTCATCCTCTTTGACATTAATATCAGCTTCATTGGAATCATTATCATCATTCTGGTCAACATCTTCTTCTCCTGCTTCACCTTCTGTTTCCTCACTGTCGCTATCATCATCCTTATTATTGATTTACTTTAGACATGCTGAAACTTCTGCACACGATTTTTCTAATCGCTGAAATGCTTCTTCAATTTTACTAAATTGTTCAACGCATTCAGGACGTGAACGTAATGGCACATTATGTGGCGAACAACGTTCAAAGACTCGCATCATTATATTGTGCGCCATGGCTCTGATACCACTGAAGCATAAAAACTGATAGCTTGTTGACTTAATGTAAATATACACAAGAGGTATTTTGTAATAACAATTTAATATATATAAAATGTACATGTGATGAATGTTATAATGAAGACCCTGCTTTTATACCTCAACAGGTGACCTTTCATGATTAGGCATGTCTTTTAGACATGCCTTTTCACTTAACTTAATGACTATTTAACATAATCAATTTTTGATTATTTAATATTTACATTTATTTTATTTATTTACTTGTTATGAATTATATTCATAACAGAGCGACAAGTGACCATAGGGCAATTCACCCTCCCCTAGTGGTGCGCTATGTACAGGGTGAAAGGTTCAGCCTTCCCCTGTGATACCCCGTGGTGACTTATGGACAAGATGAGTGGTTCTCCTGTCGAGGCATCCTACCCATGCAGTCTGGGACTCATGGGAAGTACCTCTCATCTGGCCAATGAGTAGGGAAATGGGGTTAGGGACCATAGTAGTACTATTGTTGGACGCATCGTTGTATCTACCATACTCCCTATGCTAGGATGACCTCCATTGATTTGGGATCAGTATGAGTGGTTTGAGACACTTTCTTCTGGCACTGATCTGGGATCAGTGAGAGTGGTATGACACTCTCTGGGACTGACTTCGGGTCAGTGGAGGATGGTATGATACATCCTCGATCATTTCTTCTTCTTCATAGTTCAACAGAGCAGAGCAGAGCCGAGCCGAGCAGTGCAGGGCAATGCATTTGATGGCAGAGATAGTACCGACTGTCATATGGATTAGCAGATGGAGTTCTCCCTAGTTGAGAGGGAATGTTAAAATTGGCAACTAGGGCCAAACTCCATGTGGGTCATCTTATTTATGGCAGCTGATATTTTTTTTTGGATTCCTTTTGTCGAGAGGTGTAGGATTGATCTAACGATCATCCGATTTCGACAAGTATCTATGGAGATATGACTTTATTTGTGTTTACTTGACAAATTGTCAAGGTCGGCCAACAGCTAAATGTGTGGCACACATGCTCAACGTTTCATATAAATACAAGATAGGTTGAGGCATTATTCGCTCATCTCATCTCATCTCATCCTACATTCTTCTCTCTCTCTCCTTGATTGGGTATACAAGGAGCAACATCTCTCACATGGGAGAAGAAGGATGCAACATGGAAAGAAGACACAACTAGGAGGAGGATGCAGGTCTGTTTCAGCGTTGACTGTGGTTGACCTAGGTGCAGCAAGCGAAGGGTGACTGCGTTGACCAGTGAGGAAGGTGTTTTGACTTCGGCCTAGTGTGAGGAGTCTGTTATGAAACCAGCGGAAGAAAAAGATAGAAAACATAGATCAACGCCTTAGAATTCAGCCTCTTCGAAGGGGCAACCTCCTTTACATTACATAAATGAACAATTCTTCGATGATACAAATGAAAATACCTCTTTTCTATATATAGGAGTCTAAGGGGTCATAACATAATTAGAGCCGACATAACAATAATAATGTAAGGGCACAATAATAACAATAGTGGGCTTCTATGTGGCACAATAGTAACAATATGGGCACTACATGGGTACATCAATATAATAAATGGGTTGTACTAATAACAATAAGGGGTTACACTAATAGTATAGGGGCTTAACATGCCCCTCTCCTTCAAAAATCATTGTCCTCAACGCTTGAGTAGTTCTTGATGCTTCTGTATAAAATTCTTGTCCTCCCATGTGGAATCTTCAGCGGGTAAGTTCTTCCACTTGATGAGATACTCTGAAATTGATCGATTTCGTAGCTGTTGAGTTCTTGTTTCTGTGACTGTTCCAGGTTCCAATATGATTTTTCCTTCCTCTTCAATTTCTGGCAATATTGTTTGAATTGGGATCTTTTGCAACTTTTGAATAAGTAGCCATATTTCTTCGTCCTTCTTCCATTCATCCCTTGCTTCGTTTATCCAATCTGGTTGGATAATAGAAATAGCACAAAGCAATGCTTCCACATCCTCATCCTTGAAGAGTCTTCCCATTCGGTAAGGTCGCCATTTTTTAAGTGCATGTAGTATTGCCAACATTTCCTTCTCATAAATAGCTTGCTTGAGATGTAGCAGTAAAAATACCCAATCACCTACATCAAAACATTTTTCACTACGATGTTGATCTACCTGTTGTTTTGTTTGATTTTGCACCGAAGTGGCATTATCCTTTAAAAGTTGGAGAATTTGTTGTTGATGCTCGATGTGATCTTTCTCTGCTTGAACCTTTTTCTTCTTGATATGTCCTTCTATCTCTAGAGTTTGAAGAGTGGTAATTTCTTCTAATCCTTTACAAGATATGGTCGGATTCATTTCTTGATGTTCAATGTGATCTTTCACTTCTTGAACATTTTTCTTCTTGATATGTCCTTCTATCTTGATAGTTTGAGGAGTTGTAATTTCGACCAATGAATTACAAGATATGGTTGGATTCATTTCTTCTTTCTCGATGTGATCTTTCACTTCTTGCGCCTTTTTCTTCTTGATATGTCCTTCTATCTTGAGAGTTTGAGGAGTGGTAATTCTTGCCAATGCTTTACAAGATATGGTCTGATTCATTTCTTCTTTCTCTGGGTGGGGTCCTGACGTATATCCTCTTCTTTTGATGTTTCTTGATCCTTTTCTTCCTCCTCTTCATATTCTATGTAAAATAATTTCTTCTCAGCACACTTATGACCTTTAGTGCATTTGCTATCACAATTGTAACAAAGCCCTTTTTCTCTTTTTTCTTCCAATTGTTGTGGTGTAACCCTTGTAGGTTGTGGAAGGCTGGGAAAAACAACACTTCCATCTTTATAGTTGTGAGGGGTATGCTTCCTGGTTTCTATAATTTTGCTTTCCACTATGTCACATAGCCCTTTTACTCTTTCCAATTGTTGTGGTGTTGCTCTAAAGAAGGTGTTGCTCTTTGTATCCTCATAATGTGCTATCATTTCCTCCGTGAAAATTGACCACGTAACAAGTTGTTTACAAGAACAAAGCCCTTCATACCATAAAAATTGATCCAGTTCTAAATATGAAGATGCAATGCATACCTTTTGTAGCAGTGGTACACCATGTAGATCAAAATATTGCTGCATCTGAAGTATCCAATTTACTGGATCCTTGCCATCAAACTTCCTCATCTTGCTTTCTCTTGATTTTAGTAGCTCGATCTTCAAACGACTGTAACTCTGTACTTTCGGATCTTTAAGTTCTGAAATTGCGACCTGTAGTAGCCCTCTGCGTCCTCTTTCCAATGCCACCAGTCTGATCCAAATTGGATTCTCCAAGAAAGAGTTATGCACAATCTCCCAAGATGACCTGATTATAGACCTTTCCAGAAGAGCAAATTTGTATGAAGTGCCATGTGTCACTGTTTTGACCTTTGGCTTTAAAAATATATATAGAAGAAACTACAGTCCGTCCTCTTTCTGTACCTTCTTACGAAATTTCAATCCAATGCTCAGAGAAAAAGTTATGACGATTTCCCCAAGTCACCTGTTTGGAATGTAATTTAGGAGTCTGCAAAAAGACCAATTTCCTCAGATCATATCTTCGCAAATATAGCGCGAAAAGCTCTGAAATTCGGACCCAAGGTTCAACGCGATTTCTTCTCAAATGGTTTTTTTTTTTAGCTTCTGAAACGTCGCAGAAAAAAAGTTATAGCAAAAATGTCATGATGACCTGTTTGGAGCAACGAAACCCTAGAATCCAAAGCTCTTATACCAAATGTTATGAAACCAGCTGAAGAAAACGATAGAAAAGATAGATCAACGCCTTAGAATTCAGCCTCTTCGAGGGGGAAACCTCCTTTACATTACATAAATGAACAATTCTTCGATGACACAAATGAAAAGACCTCCTTTCTATATATAGGTGTCTAAGGGGTCATAACATAATTAGAGCCGACATAACAATAATAATGTAAGGGCACAATAATAACAATAATGGGCTTCTATGTGGCACAATAGTAACAATATGGGCACTACATGGGTACATCAATATAACAAGTGGGTTGTACTAATAACAATAAGGGGTTACACTAGTAGTATAGGGGCCTAACGGAGTCTCCATCAAGCAAGCCGCAGACCTGATCAGCAATCCGTTGACCTGATTTGACCACCGAATTGACCAGCGCTGACTGGTTAGGGTTGACCGCAGGGCTGCATATGCGTTGACCTATTTTGACCATCTCTTTTGGGCTGTTTTGGGTTGACCTTCATTGTTGTTGAAGGCCGAGTTGACCAAGGTTGACTCAAGGTCATTTGTGGACTGTTTGACCAACTTTGCAAGTGCTGGTTAGGGTTTTATTACTACTGTCATAAAATTACAGAACTATACATTTGTACTATTTCTCTCTGCTGAACTATTGAAGATTATAGAAGAATTGATCAAAGGGTTTCCCCACATTGGGGTTTGTCCCTGGCTAGCCACCACATCTGGTGTCTCTTGTCTTGGCTTGTTTTCTATCGATTTATTTATGTTCTATCAACATTTTACTTTATGTTAATGTGATTGCTAAACAATGAAATTGATATTGGCCTAATAAGAAGAAATTGAAGTAAATTGCACTAAGCATAGAACATGCCATAACTTAACATAAATCAAGGCATGAAGGAACATAGATACCATTTAGATACATTAAGATTCATAAGGAAAGATTATGAACATGAAATTATTAGCTTCTTCATCAAAATATAATTTTGAATGTGGAAATTGTAGAAAATCCACGAAAATTCTGCTTTGCTTGAATGAACAAATTCGAAACTAACTCGTAACCCAAGACACAACATTTTATCTACTTAATTTGCAGCGAAATCAGAACAAAACACACAATAGCAAACACAAAATATTTTCTAAGGAACCCAACTCGGAAAACCCTCTACTTGTTTGAGAACTTTATTGATAGAATTATGAACAATAGATCTCTTACAATACAGGCCTGTTTCAATAGAGAAAACAAGTTATTCTCCCTGCCTGTTATAAGCTTGAAACTCCTTGTAAGAACCCTGATCTTGCTTCCCTTCTTC
The DNA here is from genome assembly GCA_031772625.1 of Pinus tabuliformis. Classification (NCBI taxonomy): domain Eukaryota; kingdom Viridiplantae; phylum Streptophyta; class Pinopsida; order Pinales; family Pinaceae; genus Pinus; species Pinus tabuliformis. Next base: position 257,060,006 of record CM062811.1, read on the forward strand.
CCTGCCTGGTTGAGCTCCTAAACCCTTGCACTTTGCCTAAAAATTAGCTCCTATTTCCTAACGCACGAGGAGCCCCTATTATTTAGGAAATACCTCTTAAATCCTAGTGCATTCCTCAAGGAAATTCCTCCTTTCAATCTGTGTACAAGCTTCCTCTTGGCATGTTCTTCCTCTCACAAGCTCTTAGACACAAACCTGTGCTCTTTATTGCTTTGTCTCACCAACTCGTCCTCACAAAACAATTGATTAATTCTGTGCCTTCATCCCCCTGATAAGCAATTCAAATAGGTTAAATCTGGCAAATTTTATTTTTGGAACTCTTATGTGATGATGAGTTAACTGAGTCTAACTGATTCATGCAACTCGTCCCGCCTCAATTTAGAGCTTCAGATTTGCTTGTCTTTTTCCAAAAATAACTCACACTAGAAGACAACAAACTGAACCTTCCATTCCAGCGCATCAGTCAATTTGCTTCATGAACTTTCCTAATTTATAGAAACTCACCCTAACTTTTAGGAACTCGTGTATGCTAAGGAAAAAGTGGTTGTGGTCTCTCTAACTAAGGCACAATTCAAAGAAGGACCTTTTTTGCTACTAGTTTCAGCACTCTCTCTTAGCGAGGAAGGTACTTCTATAAGAACCTCGTCCACCTGGATCTATCTCCAACACTACCATGCTCTCTGCTGTTGTAGCTGCTCCCTCTGAACTAGAAGACTTCCTTGCTTTCTTTTGCGGAACTTGATCTGACGACCTGTTCTTTCCCACCATGCTTAGTGAGTCTATCACTTCAGTCATACGTGCCATGTACCCTATGTACCTGTGTGGTTGCTTCCCCTGGCTGAAGGTGATGCTAGAAGATCCAACTCTATTTTGATCTCCCTTAACGAAATCTTCTTCCCACTTGGCTTGAACTCTCCCCACACTAGGAGTCACTCACCGAGTGGCTACCTCCACTTGCCTTGGGCTGAGCTCCTCATCATCCTACTGGTCAGCCCAACTGCCAAGTAGCTTAGAATCAAATTGAGACATTGGCTGAGGCTCCATCTTGATAACTCTATCCTGCTCTTGGTCAGCCATCACTTCTCTACACTAAGCTCTCATTGCCTTCCTACTCAAGGTTGCACCTTTCTCTACCTGCACCTTGTAGAGATTCTTCACTCTCACACTTATGTGCTTTTGACATCTAGAAGCTAAGGGTTGGAGGTAAGCCTTACCTCTACTGAAGATGACATCATAACCCTTGTCCTCAAGGGTAGCTACCGAAACAAGATTTTGCCTCAATCCTGGAGTATAGAGAATATCTCTGAGATGAAGAGGATTATCTGACTCCCTCTAAAAGCTGAACAATACCAACTCCCAACTCAATCTAAAACTACATGTCCTTCTCCTTCAAGTGGTCAAAACACTTCTTATTCCCAGTCATGTGGAAGGAAGCTTCTGAATCAATATACCATACACTGCTGTCTACTAACCTTGCTATGCAAGCTATCAACAAGAAATCTTTCTCGAACTGGGCAGAAAATGCATCTACCTCTGCTGATGCAACTACATGATCCTTTTTAAACTCCTTCTTTTGATCAGGACACTTACTGGCATAATGTCCAAACACATGATAATGGAAGCACTTGATCCTACTTAGATCCTTATTCTTCTTCTTGCCCTTTTGTCTGGACTCGGCCTCTCCTTGGCCCTTCTTGCCCTTGGCCTTGCTACCCTTGCCTGCCAGGGCAAGGTTCTCCTCGTTCATTGTTGGAATTGATCTACCATCTCTTGCCCCTCTCCGGTTCTCCTCCTGAATACCATCAGCCCAAAACCTTTCCCAAGTGGGAAAATTTTCTCTGGTACTCTTTGCATCCTGGAAACCATACCAAGACTTATGCAGTCCTAGAAGCGCAAGACTCACAAGGTCTTTTTCTGCTACTGTCTCATTCACACCATGACCTCCACTATAAAATCAAGCCACAAATTGGGAATTGCTTCTCCTGTGCAAATTGATTTTATTGGCAAAATTTCCCTTTGCTCCGACAACTCGCTTTGCCTCAACCAACTCGCACTTCTGGAGAGCTTGTATCCTCCCTAGAGCAACTCACACTCCTCTTCTGTAGATAAAATTGATCTCCCTCTGATACTAAGAACCTGGAAATCTTTGTGAAGAAAATCCTCCGACAATCACTATCCACCATGCTATCACTTCGCTACTTTGATTCTCTTGCTACATGCGGTAGTTGAAGCAATCTGCGCTTCCACTGTGCTACTTTGATCTTACACTGCTGGTGCCCCTGCACTACCTTTGCGCTGTTGCTATCATTGTAGTAGTGAGTCTCTATCTCTCACTGATCTCTTGCTACTTTAATACTTGGGCTCCTGTAGCAAGGGTGATGGTCAAATTGGGGAATGACATACTCAACAATTGGATTTGATCCATTGAACAAGCTTTCCTTGGCTATGATCTATATCTCCTTGCTGCTGTTTGCTCGGACCCTGCCCACCCTGGCACATTGGAGTCTCATACTCCTCTTCCCCCTGAGTCTAGTGTTGCTATAAGTGCGAATTCATCTTCCAATCTGGAAGACAAATCCTCTATCTCTGTTGAAGCAACTGTTTGCTTCTACTTCTTGTCCTTCTTTTGATTAGGACATTGGCTGACATATTGTCCAAGTTCACCACAACCAAAACACTTGACCTTTGACAGGTCCTTCTTTTCTCCTTTCGAGGCATGTCTCTTATTGGAATCCTGCATCGCTTTTCCCTTTCTTGCAAGGGCAACATTTTCCTGCTCCTCCACCTTTGGTGCCTTGCCGCTGCTGCTTTTTACCAAGTTGAGCCTAAGCTCTTTCTGAGTGAAGTCGCTTCAAAGGTGTTCCCAATCTGGAAGTTTATCCCACCCATTGATCACTTGGACGAAAAAAGTCCACTCCTTGGTGAATCCATTGAGTGCTATTCACACCTCATCATCATTGGGCTTATCACCCACTACGGCTAGCTCATCTCCGGCAAGTCAAACTCTGGTGAGATACAGAGTCACGTCTTCTCCCTTTTTTTGCTTAATGGTCCTCGACTTCTCCTTGAGGATCATCTTCATATTCTCGATAGGATCCTAGTATAGTTTTATGATGGTATCCCATATTTTCTTCGTTGTATTCTTCTCTGCGATATGTGGGATGATATGATCTCTCACTCCGTCGATAATCATCCTCTTCGCTTTGGCATTATCCCTCTTGTGATCATGTAGCAAGATGGGATTTGTTGGTACATCAATAACTGCTGTAGCAAACTCCAAGATGGGATTTGTTGGTACATCAATAACTGTTGTAGCAAACTCCTTTAGACCATGCTTATCCAATAGAAACAACATCTTGGTCTTCCAGACTTGAAAGTTGGAGGATCCATCCAACTTATCCTGATCTCTCAATCCCGTTGCGACCATCTTTGGAAAGCTGCAAAAATTTGTGAAACTCAAATAGCTGGAGAAGTTGATAAACTGGGTTATAAAACTCTCGTGCTTTCTCTTCTTGTCCCCTGCACTGGTTTACCACTGCAAATCACTTTTTCAGTAAACCCTCCGTGCTAAATCTTCTCTGAAACCATGTGAAATTTCCATTATTGCAACAACTGGAAATTATTCTCCTAATTTATGTTAGAAAATCGGAAAGGTAGAAAGATTTTCTTATGTTGATAATTACTTGTGATATCTTTGAGTTCTTATTAACTTTCTTATGTTCTTCTTTTATCTTTGTTTCATCAAGCAATTATCAAAAGAAAAACACGAAGATCAAAGACACTAGATGTAGGCACTCTGCCAAGGCTAAAACCCCTCTATAGGGAAAAAACCAGTCAAACTCTTCCACTAGCAAATTCAAGTTGAGATAGACCAAAACCCTAGACCCAAAGAACTTCCTCCTCAACCAAGTCAGCCTTCCAATACGATTCAACAAAGTTCAATAGTCTCTTCTTGTCCAACATCTTCATCCCAACAATAACCCAGAATTTTGACCCCCAATAGATCCAAAATTTTTGGCCTAGCTATATTACTATAACTTCGGCCCTTCCGACAACACAACTTCACACATGTGAGAGAGAGAGATAATTTCGACTTCTTTTGCTTGATAGAGACCTCCTCCTCCTTCGCTAGCCCTTTCCACCTTCTTCCTTGAATTTCACACTTTTTACTGCCCCCAACAACTGCAGATCGAACTTGGTTAGTGCTCCTGATGAGGTTGAGTTGCTGCCTTTATTGTTAGTTTTTGTAGCATTGAAGGTGTTCTAGTCTCGAAACTGTGGAGAGGCTAAAACACAAGAGTTCTCCATAACCCAGAAATCGTTTCTAGAAATTCCACATAGAAGTGTTTCAATTAGATTATTAGTCTATTTTAAAATATTTCCTAAGTCTAAACTCAGGAAAATGGGTTATTTTATTAAAATTAATTGAGATCAGGTGTGAATCATCTAGAAACTCACACGGAGCGACTTCGATATGATCTTAGCCCATGATTAAGTTTTAATCTTGGTCGTTGGAGTCCCAACAAAAGATTATAAGAAATCGATGGGTAGATGGAGAACACACTTGAAATCTATTTCCTTGGAGAGTTCAATTTTCCAGAGGCAACAGTCAGAAGAGTTCGAGCCAGAAGGGAAACAAAGACAAAGAGGGGCAGGGACAATGATTCGGAGGAAATTTTTCCAGTTCCGGAGAGGAAACTGCAAGAGGCCGAGTTATTCCCAGTGAGGTAGTGTAGGCAACTTCAGAGGGCAATTCGATTTAGCTGTGAGAAAAATCAATTCAACTTCTAGAGGCTGGGAAAGTCTTCTAGAAGGCCGGAGAATTGTTTCCGGCAGTAGGGACAGGCATAACGACTTGATCAGTAGCAATTTCGGGCCAGACGTCAAAAGGTCTGCACAAGCATTGTGTAAAGGGTCAAGGAGGGTGAGTTTTCTGAAGCAGAGTTCTGTCGGGGTTGCTTGTGGAGGAAGGGAAATTACCTTAGATAATTTCAGCCAGATTTTCTTGCTTGGATTGCCAATTTTCGACATCCAGATTGTACTCAGAATTTCATTGCTGTTTAAAAATTAAAACCCTCAGTTGCTGCATCGGTTTTCCCAAGTTGGGATTTTCGGGGGACTTTAGTCCAAAACTAAGCGTGTCAAATTTTTGTGTGCGCTAGCATATTTGTCAGTTTCCAACACTATTATTTTCCACAGTTTTATTTGTGAAGGTTGCAGTGTGATTTATTTGATATTTGCCATAGCAAATAAATTGCTAATTAATTAACAATTAGAAGAATTAATTCCAGTTGTTGCAATAAGATTTCAGACTTGAAATTTTCACATGGTATCAGAGCGAGATTGATCAAGTGGGAAGCTTAGAAGCGAAAGGCATAAATTGTATAGATTCAGAGGGAGTCTAATAGTACGATTTCCAAATTTGCGTAGAAGCTGGATTAGCAGATTGAATTGCTGGGCAGAGGGTTTGATTTTTCTAGTGCAAGTGGCAATAAAAATTCGCAGAGCCTGGGAGCAGTTCCAGTTGGTAGTGGCAATGCCAGAAAGCAGTTTCGGTGAAGCAAATCAGTATTTTCGCTGGGCGGATTCCTTGCTTGGGCGCAGAAGGGGATTTGCAGCAGCAAAATCAATGTCGGGTGGAAGAGAAAGAGCACACACTGAGGGAAATTTCTTTCAGGAGGTTTCAGGCTTTAGAAATCCGATTTTCCTGTAGCAGATTGGTAGAAGTTGTGAGAAGATTTTCTCACTCTAGAAGGGAGTGCGAATAGCATATCCAACAACCGAGCAAAAGGAAAGAGGGAGATTTTCGACTAGATTTTGAGATGGCCATAGCCGGGCTTAGAGATCAGGATATGTTCGAGGGAGCCTCCAACTATGTCATCTGGAGGTTAGGATGTCTTTCCTTCTAGATGAAGTTGGCCTGAGAGCCTATGCAGAGAATGTGGTGGTAGTACCCCAGAACCCTGATCAGCTAAAGGAGTATAGAAAAGAGATGGCAAAGGCGAAGCAAATGATCTTGGATGGAGTCTGAGATAATATAGTCTCACATGTGGCAGACAAAGGTACGACCAAGGAAATGTGGGAAGCTCTCTCCGAGCTATATCAGAGTTCTTCTGAGCAGTGGAATTTGTTCCTATAGGAGAAGCTGAGGAGCATCAGGATGTAGAAGGGCGAAAACATAGATGCAAAAGGGCGAAAACATATCTATATATATATATATATATATATTGTAACATTGAAAGGAATATAATGAAAAATCAATCTAGTAGTCTCGGTTTTGGGATCGAGGGGAAAATCTCTGTGTATGTTTGTTTTATGTTCTCGCCATTATTTCTATGTTTTAAGAATTCGTTTGTAGGTAATATCTGCACAAGGTTAAAACTTAAAAAGTCTGAGATCAACTTGCAACCATTGGGGAGGCACCCCAACCCAGAGAGCTTGTAGAGTTGGCACTGAATAGTGTCTTAGAGGGATGGCAGGTGTTTGTCGACAGTATCTTGGGTAGAGACACATTGCCTAAATGGGATAGGGTGTGGTCCGACCTACAACATGAGGAGTTGAGGCGGGCTCTAGTAAAGAGCACCATCATCGACAACAACAGTTAGAGATCGAAGGGTGAAGAGGAGAATATGGCCCTAACATCAAAGGGTCCAGTCAGGGACAGGAGGAAAAGAAGGACTTGTCAAAGCTCAAGTGCTTAAGATGTGGTGAGTTCGGCCATTACAGTTTGCAATGTCCGCTCAGGAAAAAGGACAAGTAGGACTAGGCGATAGTGCTAGCTGAGATTGATAGGTTGTCCTCCAGGTTGGAGGAAGATTTTGTAATGTGTGCAACTACACCTTGAAGAGTGAGGTGGGGCAACATAGAGCTATAGTACCAAAGTTGTATGGGCAGGGTCCTTGAGGTGCCCTCCTCATGAATCATTATCTTGCTACAGGGGCCCATAATATTCAGTGGCAGGATGAATCAGTGTCAGTGATGCAGTCAGATACCCGAGTGACAGTTGCATACTAGTGGCAGTCAGGTGCTGAGGAGCGCAGTGCAATGTTGACAACAAAGCAGGAGGCTCAGTAGTAGATTCAACAACAGTGCAGATTCTTCAGTTAGGACTCAGGAGATAGTGGAAACAGAGACACAGATGATTCAATACTTAGGATGCTTCTTAGTTGCAATTGCAGCAGCAATAGATGAGAGGGAGTTGTAGTGCAGATGCAGAGTTGGCAGCAATACAACAGCGTCAACAGTAGCACAAATGCAACATCAGAGTTGCACAATGTTTGGTGGGCAGTGGAAGGCAGTCGTAGTGGCCAGACATTAGCAGCGTGATAGAGGGTGATACAGAGACAAGGTCTTGTAGCAACAGTGCAACACTAGAACACCTTCCTCTCTAAGAGGGAGTGTTAGTTTTTGTAGCATCGAAGGTGTTCTAGTCTCGAAACTTTGTGGAGAGAATAAAACATAGAGTTCTCCAAAACCCATAAATCGTTTCCTAAAATTCCACCTAGAAGTGTCTCAATTAGATTATTAGCCTTTTTAAAAATATTTCCGAAGTTTAAACTTAGGAAAAGGGGTTAATTAACTAGAATTAATTGAGATAAGGTGCGAATAATCTAGAAACTCACACAAATAGTCTCCGATATGATCTTAGCCCTTGATTAAGTTTTAATTTTGGCCGTTGGAGTCCCAACAAAGGATTTAAGAAGAAGTCGATGGGGTAGATGGAGAACACACACTTGAAATCGATTTCCTTGGAGAGTGCAGTTTTCCAGAGGCAACAACTGGTAGAGTTCGAGCCAGAAGGGAAGCAAAGACAAAGAGGGGCAAAGACACTGATCCGGAGGAAAGTTTTCCAGTTTCGTAGATGCAACAACAAGAGGCTGAGTTATTCCTAGTGAGGCATCACAAAGGACTGTGTAGGCAACTTTAGAGGGAAATTCAATTTAGCTGTGGGAAAAATCGTTTCAGCTTCCAAAGGCCGCGAAAGTCTTCAAGAAGGTTGGAGAAAGTCTTCCAGAAGACCGGGTGTTCATAGGGTATGTCCTTCCATGACTATTTTTATCTTGGATTCCCAATCCTCAAAGAATATCGGTCCTCTACGACTACTCTTATCTTGGATCCTCTACCACATCCTCAAAGAGTATCAGATGCTAGATGCTTACCCAATCCTCCATTCTTTTCTTCCCAAGTGAAGATAAGAATGATATGTCTATCTTGTGAAAATTCCTAAACTGGAATCATATTGCAGCAACTGGAAATTATTCTCTTAATTGTTATTTTAATTTAACAATTTATTTACTATTTGCTACAATAAATACTAAATTACTCACATTGCAACCTACACGAATAAAATTGCGTAAGAATAAATGTTGGAAAAAATGTAGCACACACACATAAAATAACACAGTTATTTTTGGACAAAAGTCCTCGGAAAAACCCAACTTGGGAAAACCGGTGCAACAACTGAGGGTTTTATTATTAAGCAGTAGTGAAATAATCTGAGTACAACTGGATGCCGAAACTGACAATCCTATAGAGAAATACTAGCAAAAATCTGGAGAGGAATTTTCCTCACCCCACAGGTAATCTCCCGGCACAACTTGCCTTCAGAATTTCGGCCCTCTGAGCCTTTGCGCTGCTCTGCGTAGCTGGCTGGCTGTCTAGCCTAGGACTGGACTTTGATGAAGTCATTTTGCCTTTTGCTGACCAGAAAGATGCGTCTTCGGCACTCTGGGACTCCTTCCCTGCCTCTAGAACTGAAAACGTCAATCTCTCTCAGCAAATCAACTTTGCCTCTAGAGGCTACTGTGCTGCTCCAACGTCAGCCTCTCCGTGGCTATCTTGTCTCTCTGCAAATGCACTCACCGGATCTGGAAATATTCATTCAAATTCACTGTCTCTACCCCTCTCACACTGCTTCGATCTCTAGCTCTCTCTCTGGCAGCTGACAACTGCTACTCAAGAAATTGATCTGCTCAAAAATCGAACCTCACAAGTCTCAAGTATGTTCTCCATCAACACATTGACCTCCTCTTATAATCCTCTGTTGGAGCACCAACGACCAATATTAAAACATAATCGATGGCTAGGATCATCTTGGAGTTGATCCGTGTGAGTTTCTAGATCATTCACGCCTTGAATTAATTAATACTGATTATGTAACCATATTCCCTAAGTTTAGACTTAGGAAGTATTTAAAAACTGGCTAATAATCTAATTAAGTAATTTCTAGGCAGAATTTCTAGAAACGATTTCTAGTTTTTGGATATCTCGTGTATTCTAGCTTCTCCACTAAATTTCAAGGCTAGAACACATCCGATGCTACAAAGCTAACACTCCCTTGTAGCGAGGAATGTGTTCTAGTGCTACTGCGTAAGTCACCTGACACAGGGATTTGGGATTCGACAGATACAAGGATTTAAATGTCGGATACAGACACGTTGACCCTCCGGAACAGGACAAGTTCATATACGTTATATATATATATATTAAAAATTAGATATTTCTTACACAAATTCTCATTCATGATACAAATTCATTGATTTCAAACATAGATCTTCATCTAGATGTAAGTTTTACAAAGTAACATTATGCATACAAATACAATTGTGACATAAATGATAAATCATAATACATATTCAATTCATCAATGATCCAATAGGAGAAAGACAAGATAGTAAGATAAAGATATTGTAGTTTTCTCATTAGGTCATCAAAATCAAAATGTGTTACATAGGTCATCAAAATAAAGATATTGTAGTTTTCTCATTAGGTCATCAATGCCAATGGAAAATAGAAATAGAAAATACAAAACAACTACAAGTATACAAGCCTCAAGGCAGTAGGTAGCTCACGACTCATGAGTCATCAATCCTCATAGTCATCATCAAAATCAATATCACTGTACTCATCATCATGGTCACCATTGCTCTCCTCTGCTACATCCTCCTCCCCTATATCCAAAGTCATCTCTGCTTCTGCTAGTGTGGAGTATGACCCCTCTACAATATCACCATCATCAAATGTGACAGGCTCTAGCACTGGATCATTGAGATCCAAGTTGGCCAATGCCAACTCAACATTGTTGTCCAGACCCATATCATCAGGAAATACATCCCACATCTTTGTCTTTCCCCTCAACCAATCATCCCTTTGCCTGTAAATAAGACGAAGGTTGGTGTGCACATACACCTTTTTCTCTACCCTAGACTTCTCAAGCTTGCTCTTCTTGACACTATACAAATTCCCATATGTGCTCCAATTCCTTTTGCAACAAGAGGATGAATTCACCTGAGAGAGGAACCTCATGGCTCACTGCTGTAGAGAAGGGCTTGTTGCCCCATGATTTGCACACCAAGAATAGGGATTCTTAGCCCCCCTATCTCTAATTAGATCATATCTTGCAAATCGACCAGTGCCAGTGGAAAAATATGCAAAGGCATTCTCCACCTCATTAGGGATGCTCTATCCTGAAAAACCCGCCTGAATGCATCTTTCATCCCCTGTGAGATTTCGCCATCCATGTGAGGAGGGAATCTTCGGGAAGGTCCACCATTCAACCACTCATGGCTGTAGTATTTTGGGTTCAATGAGTGAGCCAAACAATGTAAAGGTGTGCAATTCTTGTCTCAGCTGCTGACAAGAATATCCTGTATAGTGGTGAAAAAGGCCCCTGATGATGTCTTGGTTTTGGTATTCATCAAGTGAAGTTTCTATAAGAAGAAGAATTTGTTCGGGTTTTCCTCTCAAGTGGGAGAGGTTTTGGCCCTGGCTGATAGCCTATATTCTGTGTCTCTTGTCTCTTTATGGTTTATGCATAGGTAGTTGTTTCATGAAGAAGAACACTATAATAACATAATTAAAAGAAGATCTTATTCTAAGAAGTAAAAAGCATTCACAAGCAATTATCAATAGAAGAGAAATCACTTAATCTTGATGCCCTAGATTTTTCAACACCATATGCTCGGGTGCAAAAACCACAGGCTTGGGTTTCACGGCCACAAGCCACACTTGTGTTCCAACTCCTCCACAACCCTCAAGCCTATGGTTTGGAGTACCTCCCAAGCTACAAATTTCAACACGTTCTTCCTTGAATTTCACGCTTTTTACTGTTGAGAAATCTAGGGCATTAGCATTAGGTGATTTCTCTTCCATTAGTGACTGCTTGTGAATGCTATTTACTTTTTAAGATTAGGATCTTCTTGTTCTTAGATTATTTAGTGTTCTTATTCATCAAATAGTAACCAATGCATGAACATAAATAGACAAGAGACACAACATGTAGGCTATGAGCCATGGCCAAAACCTCTCACTCTTTGAGAGGAAAACCTGCACAAATTCTTCCTATAGAGATTCCAATTGACGGATACCAAGACCAAGACCCTTGCCTTATTAGCCACTCCAAGACCAAGACTGTTAAGTTATGGTATGTTCTATGCTTAGAGCAGTTTACTTATTTTTCTTCTTATTAGCCAGGGATTAGCAATCACATATACATAAAGTAAAGTGCAGATACAACATTAAATGATCAACAGAAAACAAGCCAAGACAAGAGACACAAGATGTGGCGGCTAGCCAGGGACAAACCCCAATGCGGGGAAACCCTTTGATTAAATCTTCTTTTATCTTCAATAGTTCAGTAGAGAGAAATAGTACAAAATCTGAATTCTGTAATTTTATATCAGCAGCAACAAACCCAAGATCAACAAAGTCAAACTTGGTCAAATTAGCTGAAATTGACCTCTAAAATGCTTGGTCAATTTCTGGTCAACTTGTCCTCCAATAGCTTGAAGAAACAACCCTTGAATAGCCTCAAAAGTTCAGTCAATTTGCAGACTTCTGAAGTCAATTGCAGCCCTAAACTAGGGCAGTCAATACCAGTGAAACCAGAGGTTAGATCACCTCGATTTTCGTGCCAAAAATTGCGGCCTGCCTAGGAGAGGCAACCACACCCAATCTGCTCTTCTGGAAGGTCAACGCTGGTCAAAGAGATGACCTGCTGCCCTAGCGTCCTTCTTTCTGCGTCTTCCTTGGCCTAGGACATCTTCCTTTCAGTCACACGTGTGATAGAGAGAGAGAGGCTCCTTTTCTGCGTAGGAGAGAGAGAGAGAAGATGAATGAATTGAATTGTCCAAATGAGGAGAATACTCCTTGTATTTATATGCAAACATTGAGGTTGAATAGACATGACTGTTGGGCTTCTGAGCCTACATAAGTTTGCTGGCTGACCTTGACAATTTGTCCATAATCAAAATAAATTCATATCTCCATAAATACTTATCGAAATCGGATGATCTTTAGATCAATCCTACACCTCTCGATGAGAGGAATCTAGGAAAAATATCAGAAGCCATAAATAAGGTGATCCACATGGAGTTTGGCCCTAGTTTCCAATTTTAACACTCCCTCTCAACTAGGGAGAACTTCATCTGCAATCCGTCAGACCATCGTTGCTATCCATCCATCAAATGCACTGTCCTGTACAACTTGACCCCACTCTGCTCTGCTCGAACTATGAAGAAGAAGAAATGATCGAGGATGTATCATACCATCCTCCATTGACCCGAAGTCAGCCCTAGAGTGTGAACCACTCTCACTGATCCCAGATCAGTATCATTGATCCCAGATCAGTGGAGGTCATCCTAGCATAGGGAGTACGGTAGATACAGCGATACGCCCATCGATAGTACTACTATGGTCCCTATCCTCATTTCCTTGCTCATTGATCATATGAGAGGTACTTCCCATGAGTCCCAGACTACATGGGTAGGATGCCTCGACAGGAGAACTAATCATCCTATCCACAGGAGAACGAATCATCCTTTCCAGGGGATGCCACGGAGAACTAATCATCGTGGCCTAAAGGAGAACTAATCATTATGTTCCACAGTCACCACGGAGAACGAATCATCCTGGCCCATAGGAGAATTAATCATCTTATTCCACAGTCGCCACGGGGTGTCACAGGGGAAGGTTGAACCTTTACCCTGTACATAGTGCATCACTAGGGGATGGTGAGTCGCCCTGTGGTCACATATTGCTCCAAGAAGTACCCCGCACCCCCCTGGAGCTCCCAGAGCTCAATACATCGTACTTGACCCTCATAAGAGGGTCTCTGAACGACACCAAGTCGTTCTCGGAAAGTCAGGAATTTGGCCTTTCCTAGGGGCTTTGTCAAGATGTCGGCGACCTGTTTATCTGTACCGATATGTTGGAGCCTTATTGCTCCTTGCTGCACCATATCTCGAATATAGTGGTACCTGATATCGATATGCTTGGAGCGATCATGAAATACGGGATTCTCTGATAAACGGATCCCGCTTTGGTTGTCACACAGGATCACGGTGCTATCCAATGTAAATCCAAACAGCTCACTGAAGAGTTTTCGCAACTAGACTGCCTCACATGAGGCCATGCTAGCAGCATTGTACTCTGCCTCAGCGGTGCTCAAAGCCACCGACTTCTGCTTTCTGCTCATCCAGGATATCTAGGCAGATCCCAAAGAGAAACAACACCTGGAAGTGCTTTTTTGGTCCACCACAATGCCTGCCCAATCAGCGTCAGTATACCCAAGTAGTCTTACATCTCCGATAGTGTATCTGAACCCATGAGTGATTGTGCCACGAAGAAATCTCAACAGATTCTTAGCACCAATCCAATGTGAGTGGCGAGGCTCAACCATATGTTGACTCAATGTGTTGACTGCAAAGTATATATTCGGACGGGAGTTCACCAAGAACATTAATGCTCCGACGAGTTGACGATACTTGGTAGCATTTCGTAAAATAGGTTTGACAACACTACCGCTTAACTTCTTGAAGTCAAGCTCCATCGGGGTAGTTACGGGCTTGCAGTCCACCATGCCGAATCTTTCCAATATCTTCACCACATATTTTCCTTGAGATAGGAAAATGTACCTTGGTTTCTGCCAGACTTCCAGTCCTAGGAAATAGTGCATAAGTCCTAGGTCTTTCATCTCGAACTCAGAAGCTAGCTCCCTCTTACATTCATGAATGAGAGGGTCTGCACCTGTTAGAAAGAGGTCGTCAACATATAGCACCAGTATGAGAGGCTTGTCATCTATAACCTTAAAGTAAAGGTTAGGGTCGGCTTCACTCCTAGTGAATCCCAGCTTCATCAAGTAGCTATCAATCCTCTCATACCATGCTCGGGGTGCTTGCTTTAGCCCATAGAGGGCCTTCTTCAACCTGCACACATGAGATTCTTGATCATAAATCTCAAATCCTTCGGGTTGCTCCACATAGACCTCCTCTTTGATCAAACCATGTAAAAACGCAGTCCTGACATCTATCTGATGTAGGTTCCATCTTTGCAAAGCAACAAGGGCTATGATCGAGCGGATGGTGGTATACCGGGCAACAGGTGAAAATATCTCGTCATAGTCTATACCTTCCTTCTGGGAGAAGCCACGAGCGACAAAACGAGCCTTATACTTTTCCGCACTTTCATCAACTGCATGCTTTATCTTATAAAGCCATTTTGAAGTGACAACTGCTTTGTCTTGAGGTCTGGGGACCACATCCCAAACATCGTTTTTCATAATGGACTCATATTCCTCGGTCATATCATCCTTCCATACTTGATGCTTGATGACATCTATGAATGACGAAGGCTCATTTTGGATGATCGTGCTCATGATGGTCAGGTATCCCTGATACCTGTTCGGCTTCTTACTTTCACGGAAGGTTCCTCGGGGTGCAATGTGTCCTTCAGCATCATCAAGTGTCCCCCTAAGCCATGAAGGCCTCTTCCTAGAAGAGGAAGGCTCTTGTGGAGGAGGATCAATAGGATCCATAGGTTCTTCCACATCGGGCATTGTCTCATCTTCCTTTTCCTTCAGTTCCCCGGTGTCAGCTTCTTTAGATCCCCTTAAAGTAGGAAGATTTTCTACTTCGCTGAGAGCTATATCTTCATCAAAGGTGACACCATGACTAATCTCAACTTCCCTTTGACTAGCTACATTGATTCTATAGCCCTTAGTATTTTTGCTATAGCCCATGAAGATTCATTTCTTTCCAGATGCACCCAATTTATTCTTTTTCTCTTTCGGCACATGAAAATATACAGGGCTTCCAAAAATTCTTAAATGAGAAACGTCAGGTTTCTTACCGGTGAACATTTCTTCAGGAGTCTTGGAACCCAATGCTTTATGAGGGCATCGGTTTGTATATATACGGCGGTATTTTCAGCTTCGGCCCATAGAAACTTCGGAAGTCTTTGATCATGGAGCATAGCACAAACAACTTCAACAATTGTATGATTCTTCCTTTCCGCCACACCATTCTGCTCAAGAGTATATGGTGTAGTAGTCTCCCTCTTAATGCCAGCCTCTTTACAAAAGTCATGAAACTCATTGGATTCATATTCAGTCCCATTATCAGTCCTTAAGGTATTGATCTTCTTTTTGGTTTGATTCTTGATCAAGGGTTTGAAGTGTTGAAACCAGGAGAACACTTCATCTTTCTTTTTCAAGAAGTATATCCAAGTCTTGTAAGAATAATCATCTGTATAAGTGAGGTAATATAAATATCCTCCGAAGGAGTTCACAGGCATCATACCGGATATGTCTGAGTGAACCAATTGCAATATATCGGAGGTCTTGCTTTGGCTTGAGGGGAATGGTCCCCTTTTGAGCTTTCCTTTGGCACATCCTGGACATACACCTTCTTGCTCTAATCTGAACTCGGGCATCCCGGTCACCATTTTTCTTACATCGGGTAGAGCTTTATAATGAAGGTGAGCAAACCTCCGATGCCATAGTTCGGACTGAAGAGATGTGTCACAAGACATGACACCCAGCGACTTCCTCCGACCTGATATAATGAATCAACTCGAAACCCAAGAGTACATGCATCTTTAAAGTTCTTTTTCCATACACGTACCTTGCCATCGCTGAAAGCCACCTTGTAGCCTTTGTCTTCCATTGCCGAAATGGACACCAGGTTCTTTTTGAGATCAGGTACATATAATACATCTTGTAAGTGAATGGTATTACCTTGATTCAATTGAAGAGTGACATTTCCTACGCCTTTCACGGGATATTTTGAATTATCTCCAAGAACAATTTCCAAGTTGGTTTCCTTCTCTATCAGATTATAGAGAGCTTCTTTGTAACTAGTGAAGTGCCTTGAGGCACCACTATCAATAAGCCAATTTCCCAGCGAGTCCAGGGGAGCAGTAGTAGATAGAGCAGCTGGTAGATAATATTCATCTTGCTTATTGTTAACAGTGTTAGATTCATACCTGGAATTTCTTGCCTTCTTGAATGGTTGTCCTCTTCCTTGATTTCCGACACTTCTTTTACCTCTGCCATTTGACCTGCCATTCCTTTGATTGCCTTGAGAGGGATTTTGATCATCGTCCTGGTGTGAGTCCCTTTTATCAGGGCACTCCCTTGCATACTGACCTCTTTTATTGCAATTGTAACATCGTCCTTTTCTTCCACCCTTAGGTCTAGCCTTTCCTTTGAATTTAGCCCTGGAATTGTTTCTTCTTTTAGTATGAGAAGAAAAGGCAAAGGGATGACCGTTAAGTACGGGCATTTCTTGCTCTTCCATTCTTGTTTCTTCTTGAATGGATCTGGCCGTTAATTCCTCAAATCCAGGAATTACGTTATTGTTGAGGAGAGTAGTTCTGAGTATATACCGTTCAGATGGTAGTCCTCCAAGAGTTGTGAGTGTCATTTCCCTGTCAGGAATTACTTCCCCAATAGATAGGAGATCGTTCTTGATCTCGGTGATCCTTAAGAAATATGCTTGCATACTCTCATCTTTGCCCTTCTTAATTTCCTTCAGCTTATTTCTAAGAAACAAGACTTGATTTGCATCATTAACTTTAAATAAACTCACCAGTATATCATAGATTTCCTTGGAGGTGTTTAGCTCGGAAACATAGGCCACCAAGCGCTTGTCGATAGAGTCCTGGATGATCTTCCTTGCTTTGACTTGTTCCTTGGTCCATTTGTTCCTAGCAGCAACAGATGCATTTGACGTAGGCTCAACAATTCCACCTCTTACATGGTCCAACACTTCCTGTTCTTTTAATGTTAGATCGAGAGACATCTTCCATCCGTGATAGTCAGACATCTCACGGAGTTTGTCTTTAGCAGGGAAGTGTGTTGAGGACCCCATGATTTATTTCAAATAGCCTTGCCAACCTTCTCTTTGGTGATTGCTCTTGCTCTTGCTTGGGCTTTGTCTTCACCTTAGCTCCGATACCATGTTAAATTATGGTATGTTTTATGCTTAGAGCAGTTTACTTATTTTTCTTCTTATTAGCCACAGATTAGCAATCACATATACATAAAGTAAAGTGCAGATAGAACATTAAATGATCAACAGAAAACAAGCCAAGACAAGAGACACAAGATGTGGCGGCTGGCCAGGGACAAACCCCAATGCGAGGAAACCCTTTGATCAAATCTTCTTTTATCTTCAATAGTTCAGCAAAGAGAAATAGTGCAAAATCTGAATTCTGTAATTTATATCAGCAACAACAAACCCTAGATTAGCAAAGTCAAACTTGGTCAAACTAGCTGAAATTGACCTCTAAAACGCTTGGTCAATTTCCGATCAACTTGTCCTCGAATAGCCTGAAGAAACAACCCTTGAATAGCCTCAAAAGTGCAGTCAATTTGCAGATTTCTGAAGTCAACTGCAGCCCTAAACTAGGGCAGTCAATACCGGTCAAACCAGAGGTCAGATCACCTCGATTTTCGTGCCAAAAATTGCGGCCTGCCTAGGAGAGGCAACCACACCCAATCCGCACTTCTGGAAGGTCAACGCTTGGTCAACGCTGGTCAAAGAGATGACCTGCTGCCCTAGTGTCCTTTCTACGTCTTCCTTGCCCTAGGATGTCTTCCTTTCAGCCACACGTGTGATAGAGAGAGAGAGGCTCCTTTTATGTGTAGGGGAGAGAGAGAGAAGATGAGTGAATTGAATTGTCCAAATGAGGAGAATACTCCTTGTATTTATATGCAAACATTGAGGTAGAATAGACATGATTGTTGGGCTTCTGAGCCTACATAAGTTTGCTGGCCGACCTTGACAATTTATCCATAATTAAAATAAATTCATATCTCCATAAATACTTATCGGAATCAGATGACCTTTAGATCAATCCTACACCTCTCGATGAGAGGAATCTAGGAAAAATATCAGAAGCCATAAATAAGGTGATCCACTTGGAGTTTGGCCCTAGTTGCCAATTTTAACAACTGTCTTCTCTTCTTAGTCTCCACTTCGATCTGCTTGTCACCACCGAGATCTTCTTGCTGTCTTCATATCGAGAGCATCGATCTCTTTCCTTGATCTAGTACTGATGTCCTTCCTTTAAGGTAGCATCGAGACCTTGAGGTTCCACTACCTCACTGAATTGCAGCTCTTCCATGAAACCTAACTGCCCATGTAATCTTTGTTCTTGATTACTAGACTTTAGAAGGATTCGAATTCCTCTTATTGTAATGACATCCGAATTTACTTGACTATAATCACCCACCAAAACAGAGATCCGAATTGCTTGATGACTGTACTAGAGTTCTGAGCCCTTCACTGTTTTCTCCATCCAAAAATATCCAAACTGTTGACTGTGATTACCCTCCAAAAATCTTAGAGGAATCCAAACTCTCTAACTGTGTCAAAGATCTGAATTTATCTTTGTCTTGCCCATACGAAAAACTCAGAGATATCATTGAACTGTTGGCTATCCTCCATCATCAAAACTTCAGAAGAATCCGAACTTGTGACTGTGCTCATCCATCCGAAATATAGAGGGATCCATATTCCCTTTGACTGTGATTACATCCGACCTATTTACTGCACCCATCCAAATCTTATCCGAACTCCTTTCTGCCTTCTTCACTGAAAATCTTAGAGACATGCGAAGTCTATTCTGTGCTATCTGCGATGACGCTAGCCTTATATATATATAGTTATTCGTCCATATAATAAACCAACTTTAGCATCCGAATGGGTGTGTCACTTTGAGTGAGCTGACATGAGTTATTACTTCATTTAGTAGCTTTTTTTATAGCCTGTTTTTTTTTCATGGTGAATATCGATGCTCAAACTTTTTCTTCTTATATTTTCCAAAAACTCCATTCTCTTCTATTTTTGGAGAAAGGGACATGTTATATGTATATAATGAATAGAATAACGTGAAAAGACCTTTTTTGAAAAGAAAAAGATGGATCGACATAAAGAGAAGAGGACTGTGCTTGTCTTTGGAGGGCTTTCTAGACACTTTATTGACTCATATACATTTTACACATGCTCAAGAAGAGCTCTTCATACATGACATTAATTCTTTGACCTTAATGAAAAATTCTAAGGCTCTCAATGGGAGCCATTTAAAATAAAATCACTTGCTCATGAAACCCATGAAGTAAGGCTTACAATAATAATTACAATAACAATTTTATTTTCTTCGTTACATCATTTACAAAAGTCACAATTACATGCCATTATGAAGACTGAACCTAGTTACACTTTTCAACATTTACTACCCCCAGCAACTGCAGATCGAACTTGGTGAGTGAGTGCTCCTAATGAGATCGAGTTGTTGCCTTTATATAGGAGATTTTGCCCCTTAAGCTGACTTGTCCAGTTTGAGACCGACTTGGTGGAGGAGGCCTAATTGACCTATTTTACATTAAAATAAATTTCGTTCTTGACTAATGAAGCCCAAGAAGGGTCTTTTACATTATGACATGGACAAGGCCACATGACATAAATCCTAGAAGCCTTCAATGGATGCTTTGACCTAAAAACAATTGACCCAAGCATGAAACCCATGCTTTAATAAGTCAATTTCTTTAACAATAAAATTTATTTTTCTTTCTTTTGACAAATACATTACATCAAGACTCAAATACAATTATGAAGGCTGACACTAGTTACATTCTTCAACAACTTATGCAGTTTATTTGTCTGTTGTAAATTGACTTACGACAAATAACGAATAACTCACTACTGCAATCTTCAGAAATAAAAACCCTATGGAAAATAAAATGTAGGAATTGAGAAAACAATGCACGCTTACAGAATAATTTTGACATAGTTGGTTTTGGACAAATCGTACTTGTAAAAACCCTGAAGGGAAAACCAATGCAACAAATGAGGGTTTTATTATTATTCTTCAGCAAAATAGAGAATACAACTGCTTTCCTATTCATTGGCAAAGCTTCCGGCAATATACCTTCACTAACAAAATCACTGGGAAATCCTTTTTACCCTCCAACAAATCAACTCGGCGTCTTCCCAGCCACTCTCACTCCTAACTGCCACTCGCACTTGCTAATTGGATTGCGCAACAGTGATACTGGGAAACTCATTCTGCCTTTGGAAATCCTTTCCGAAAATCTCAGTACTTGTTGCTGCTCACTAAGACAAATCGCTCCTCGGAATCACCTCTCGGAAGTTTGGAACTGGATCTTGAACTGTTGCCTCTGAAACACACACTGGCTAACTGGTCTAACTCACATTGCCTGCTTCGGCCTCTTTTGCTGGAAATCTCGGCCTCCCTTATTGTCACTGGAATGTTGGAAACCCTTGAAGAATATCTTCGGAAATTCTCACTGCTGAAAACTCTGTTGTAGGTGTCTCTGGCTAGAACTCCGCCTTTCTCTCTGCAATTGGCCAATTCGCACTGCCTCCCTTTGAACTCTCGTGTCTCAATTATGTCTCTAAAACCCTGATCGATTTGCTTCTATAATCTCCTATTGGACTCTCAACGACCATGGTCACATCTTAATTGATGGCTAAGATCATCTTGACTCCATCAAGTGACTTTTTTGGAAGTCTCTAGAGCAAAATCGATTTTCCTCAATTAATCTGATTTAATTAACCAATATTCCTAAGTTAGACTTAGGAAATATTTAATTATTGGTTAATTAATCTAATTGAGGTGTTTCTAAGGCATTCCTTGCAAAATCTTTTATGGTTATTGGAAATAACACATTCCTTAGCCTTGTAGAGACCATAGAGACCAGAACACCTATCCGATGCGACCAAAAGCTAAAAATTAACCAATTTTCCTAAGTTAGACGTAGGAAATATTTAGTTATTGGCTAATTAATCTAATTGAGGTGTTTCTAAGGCATTTCTTGCAAAACCTTTTATGGTTATTGGAGATAACGCATTCCTTAGCCTCATAGAGACCATAGAGACTAGAACACCTGTCAGATGTGACCAAAAACTCACAATCCAAGCCAAGACCAAGACATAACTGCCACCAAGTCAGACCACCCTCCAAGTCACGTGCAAAAGTCAAAGTCAATGCTGGCAAGCTGCTTCAAATCTGGTCAAACTTCAGAATCTTGAGTCTGCAACTAGGGCTGAATTTCAGTCTGTAATCATGTCAAAAAATTTCGGCTCCTTCCACAGAAAAACAGTCCTGTCACATGTGCGAATTGCAGTAGTGAAAGATTTGGTCAATGAGGGAATATTCTCCTTGTTTTTGACTTGTCTTCTCTCTCCTTTGACTTGGCTTCTTCTTCTCCTTTGCTAGGTTCAGATATGCTTCTTGTATAATGAATGAATTGAGCTCCAAGAAGGTCGAACTTGTCTCTTATATATATCTGTCCTGGAGGGTCAAATAGGTGGCACTTTGGAGGGCTAGGCCGACTTGGTCATCTTGTGGACTTTTGACTCAAAATAAAAATTCAAATTCTCTTCTTTTAAATGTCCAAATGGGACATGACATAAATAAATTTTCTTTCGACTCAAAATAAGTTCTTTTGACTCTAGCATGAAGAACATGCTTGACAAAGACAATAATGATAAATATATATTATGAAGAGCGAACCTAGCTACAACTTCAACATAGGCGACATGCTAATATGGGGAATGATGATAATTAGATTTTGGCTTCTAAATTTAATCATTTTATTCAATTTCTTAGGTTGCATTAAGTGCATCTCAACCTTGAGTGATTGCAGTTCAACAGATTTTGTTGAGGTTGGAGCACTTTGTGTATATTTTGGGGACTTCATTTTTCTGTATTTGGCATATTCTACTTTTGATCTTCTGCTTCAGTTTTGCAGATTGCTAGTTCTAAAGATTGAATGCAACAATCAACGATCATCTTGTTTATACTTTTGATGCTTCTTTCCATATAGTATTATTTGATGAGGAGTTATTGACCTATGGTACAGAAGATACTTTAGTTTAGTGAATCCTTTCCTTGACCAACTACATGTTGGATTATATTCCCTACCTTTTGTCTTTTCTTGCATCTCTGGCATTATATAAATTGATAACTGAGTTGGTCTTGTTAGTACAGTTGTCTTTTCTCAATTTTAATCATACGTTGACATCATTGTCTTGGTTTCTTGTTGATTTTAGTAATTTCTTTTACATCAAGAACAACTTTGAACATAAGGTATACTGGTGAAGGGATTTTTCTTTTGCCAAAGCTGTTGAATAGAATGGATAGTAAATAATATTCCTGATGAAGAGTGCAGTGCTGGTCTGAGCTTACGAAGTTCAGAAACTGAGTCTTTGACTAATTAGAGTTTCACTGTTAATGTTTTCTGAGCCTTTGACTTGTTAGAGTTTCACTGTTAAAGTTTTCTCAGTGGTATCAGATGAAGGCAACCCCTGTTTGTTGTTGCCTTTTGGCATACGTCTTAAGGACATGTCTGCAAATGCCACTTCCTAAAATTTCATAACTCATTTTTATATGCATGCAAAATTTTACTCTATTCTGATTTGTAATGTTCCTTGTGTTCTATGGCTTTGTATTGTTATGATGTTCAGTTGCTTAAGGGTTCTTGTTATAACAGGCCATTGTGCGGGAGCAACAAGGGCATCCTTTGTGGGGTTCTTATGCACAACGGCTTCTTGACCCTGAAGAAAATCTTTGGCGAAATCCTAGTAATGGTGGTCATAATGACAACGCACATCCACCTATACATCCAACAAAATTTTCAGCTGGGGAATCTGGTTGGAGTCAAGATCACAAGGTGGGTAACTCTAAACTCATTTCATATATATTGACTTAAGCAGTATATGAGAGATTTAGGCAGATCGTTTATCAATCCCAATTTTCTACACTGCAAAAGCATAAAATTATTTATTTATCTTTTTGCATGCTCACATGATGCTACCTTTCCCAGAGGATTTATGAGTTGGTTGTCCGTCATTTCCTGGCTTGTGTCTCGCAACCTGCCCTTGGGGCTGGAACAACGGTTGACATTGATATTGCTGGTGAAAAGTTTACAGCTTCTGGTCTCATGGTTCTAGAGGTAATGCTTATGGAGTCTCTGAAGTATGTTTTTTTTGAAGATCATACATTTGATGTCCATGAAAATGCATTCACCATTACCTTGAAGAAAATATATATATGCACACACACACACACACCATCTTGTCTATGGAAAACATGCTATATATATATGGCATGTTTCCCATAGACAAAATAGATCTGAATCGAAGCTGAACACTCATCTTTTATTATCAGAATATAGAAATACATCTTTTATAAGTAGAGAAAGACTCGGAGCATGGACAGGAGGGTGATGAGGAGGATTCAAACTGTATCTGATGCCAAGTTTTAATGACACAAGAGTGTCAGCTGAAACGAACTATACTGTGTATTGAACATAAGAAACTTGACTTTAGTCTTTGACTCTAAACTCACTTGGACTTTCTCTTGCTCTCCCAACTGATGAGCCAAATAAGGGGCAGTTGTGCTTACATAGATTTTTGGAGAGGTTACCAGTCACTCCAAATTAGAAAGTGCCAGCCAGAAGAATCTCCTTTTGGTTGGCACGTTGCGTGAGTCAAGGAATATACAGATTACTGATAGATTGTGATTGGGATAGCCACTCATTATCTCGTCCTGTCAGAGCTTTTCAGTATGAGGGGACCCCAATCAGTATCAACATATTCAAGCATGGCTGACAAGATGGCCAACCAAGTACAAAGTGGAGCTACATAGGTGGCCCACATCACACTACTTAATATTCTATTACATGGTGGAGCATTAGACGGCTCACAATGGTTCTTGTATGTAGACAAAATATTTACAAAATGACAAGAGTTACTGAATCAGTGTTGGTTACATCTGATGGGTAACCATCAGATGGGTTGAAGTACCAACCCAGATCTAGATCTGGAGGATCTGGTGGAACTCCTAGCAACACCATCTGGTGCCACTGGTCACGGGGTGGCAAATCATCCACTTAGTGGAGAATCAACCATGATAGGTGGCACTTCTTCTTCCTGGACAATCAGATGACCTCAGAAACTTGATTTGATATCCTGATATTTTTCTCCCTTATCTTGATCTTCACTAATGAGCTTGAGAGTGTTTGCATTGACCTGAACATCAAATATGAAAAATGAATTAGAGTACTGGCCTATGAACATCTCTGATTGCAAGTGACCATGAAATGGTATATAGTGGTTGAAAATGAGCTATTTCATGGACATAGTTTTTCCATGAAGTTTGCGAGCCATAGAGACCAACTATTTGAAACCATTGTTGGATATTACATTGTGATCTGAATTGTTGGCCATTGTTGGAAATCCGAATTGTCCGGGATAGTGATTCCAGCAGGTAGAGGGAGCAGCGACGACTCAGATTTTCGCTAAGCAGATTCCTTTTTTGGGTGCAAAGGGTTTTGCAGTAGTAGAATCAACGCCGGGTGGAAGAGAAATAACATACACTGAGGGAAATTTCTCTCAGGGGGTTTTGAGTTTTAGAGACCTGATTTTTCTAGTTGCAGATTCGCTGTAGCTATGGGCAGATTTTCTCACTCCAACGAGGAGTGCAAATAGCAGATTCAACATCCGAACAGAGGAAGAGGGAGTTTCCAGATCAGATTCGAGATGGCCACAACTGGGCTTAAAGATCAGGATAGGTTGGAGGGAGCTTCCAACTATGTCATCTGGAAGGCTAGGATGTCCTTCCTATTGAATGAATTTGGCCTGAAAGCCTATGCAAAGAATGTGGTGGCAGTGCCCCAGGATCCTGATCAGCTAAAGGAGTACAAAAAGGAGATGGCAAAGACGAAGCAGATAATATTGGATGGAGTCCGAAATCATATAATCTCACGTGTGGAAGACAAAGGTACGGCCAAGGAAATGTGGGATGCTCTCTCCGAGCTATATCAGAGTACTTCCAAGCAGCGGAAGATGTTCCTACAGGAGAAGTTGAGGAGCATCAAGATGCAGAAGGGAAAAAGCATAGATGCCTTCCTCACCAGGATTCCGGAATTCTAAGATCAACTTGCAGCTGTTGGGGAGGCACCCTAACCCACAAAACTTGTATGGTTGGCACTGAACGATGTCTCAAAGGAATGGAAGGTGTTTGCCCAAAGTATCTTAGGCAGAGATGCATTGCCTAAATGGGATAGGATGTGGTGCGACCTACAGTAGGAGGAGTTGAGGCGGGCTCTAGTAAAGAGCACCATCAGCGACAACAGTAGCAAGGGACCAAAGGGTGAAGAGGAGAATGTGGCCCTAGCATCAAAGGGTCCCAGTCAGGGACAAGGGGAAAAGAAGAAGGAGAAGGACCTGCCAAAGCTCAAGTGCTTTAGATGTGGTGCATTCAACAACTATAGTACGTAGTGATCCAAAATCTTTTGCTTATAGATGTGTTTAAGAATTACATGCATAAATTGTAGCTTAAACATAGAAATTTAATGTGCACATGAGAGAAGAGGAGAAACACATAAAGCATGAAAGAAGACAAGAAACTTGATAACGGAGTTCGTCCGACTTGGACTACGTCTTCGGGCCCTGCTCGATCAATGGGGAGGCCTTCATTCATTAAGTGGCATGAGAAAGAAGAGTACAAGCATCAGTTACAAAAAGGAGTCTTATACCTCCATACTGAAAAATGGCCGAAAAATGCAGAACTTTGATGGAGAAACGGACAACACCATTGTGTTCGTGGCGTCGAGAAATGCTGAAACCATATAAAATTTGTCAAAATCTGACAAAGTGAAAATCTGGCCCACCTGCAAAATAACTTGCCTCGAACTACGTGCACTCTCCTCCTTTGCCTGGGCGCACTGATGAATTGCGTTTAAATAAGAAATGGGCTAGTGGATTTCTCAAGGACTTCGTTGGGCGGAGTGGTTACGGATCCGTCTGTTACGGAGGAGGTCGGGCTGTCAAACCCCGCCCCCTCCGTTTTTTACATAACCAAATCTATTAAATTGCTGGGAGGTCAGGTTGGCCCGCCCACCTCACCTTTGTTTTTTTTGGTGGCTCACGTATTTAACGATGGCTTCATTTAGTGGGTGGTGGTTGGGTCCGCGCCCCAAGGGCCGACCCACCACCTTAATTCCCTGCGTAATGTTAATGGCTCTGTGGTATGGGGGGAGGGGTCAGGGGTATTGGCCCGCCCCTCCATTAATAATTGTATTGATAAGGTTTTGGGTGGTGGGGTTGGTGGCCCGCCACTCGTTTTTTAATAATTTTTTGTTATTAACAACAAAATGGCCGATTTTAAAAATTTGAATTTTTGACTGAAGGAGTCATTTTAACAAGGCGACAATTTTGCCCAGAATTTGGCTGGAGTTGGGCGGATTCCGTTCGCCGAGAAAAGTCCAAATTGTGTCTCCATTAATCCTGCCTAGTCAGCAAAAGTCAACCAAACTTTGACTGCCTCTATCTTCCTCATCCGGACTCAGATTGGAGTGTTGTTCGCACTGTTGGAATCAGGGCGACGAACACTTCGATCTGATGTCAAGTTAATCGTCTTTCCGCCACTTTGAATTTTGAGCCTTTTCCATGCCACTGGTGTCTGGAGATCCACCTGGATCACGCAGTGTTGTCTCAAGAAGAAGGACAAGCAAGACCAGGTGTCAACGTCTGTTGAGATTGATAGGTTGTCCTCCAGGTTCGAGGAAAAGTTTGCCATGTTTGTAGCTGTACCTCCATGAGTGAGGTGGGGTGATATGGAGCTATAGCCCCATGGTTGCAGATTGGGAAGGGTCTAGTATGGTGTCCTCATGGATCATTACCTTGCTATGGGGGCTCATAGTGTTCAGTAGCATGATGGATTAATGTCAGTTGGTGCAGCAGGTCCAAAGTGACAGTGGCAGACTAGTAGCATTCAAGTGTTGAGGAGCACAATGCAGTGTTGACAACAGAAGAAGAGGTTCAGTAGGAGAGTCAACAACAATGCAGATTCCTTAGTTGATAGTGCAGGAGCTAGTAGCAGTCAGGACTTAGGAGACAGATGCAACAGAGACACAAATGATTCAATATCTAGGATGCTTCTTAGTTGTAGTTGTTGCAGTTATGACAACAACAGAATAGAGGGTGTTGTAGTGCAGATGCATAGTTGGCAGTAGTATAACAATGTCAACAACAACACAAATGCAATATCAGAGTTGCGCAGTGGTTGATGGGCAGTGGCAGGCAGTCACAGTGGCCAGACATCAATAGCGTGACATAGGGTGATACAGAGACAGGGTGTTGTAGCAGTAATAATGCAACACTAGAACACCTTCCTTGCTAAGAGGGAGTGTTAGTTTTTGTAGCATCAAAGGTGTTCTAGTTTCGAAACTTTGTGGAGAAGCTAAAACATAGGAGTTCTCTATAACGTAGCAATTGTTTCTGGGAATTCCATCTAGAAGTGTATCAATTAGATTATCAGTCTAAACTTAAGAAAAGGGGTTAATTAATCATAATTAATTGAGATAAGGTGTAAATCATCTAGAAACTCACACAGATTCACTGAGAAATAATCTTAGCCATCGATGAAGATTTAGTCTTCGCTGTTGGAGTCCCAACCAATGTTGCACGAAGCGGGGATGCAGAAGCGTCATTTCCCAAAAATCTAGGGAGCGAAGTGTCTAGGAAGCAGGGAAAATTTTAAGAACCCCCCTAAATTTATAAATATAATAAATGGGCGAATCTCCATGGTATATAGGAAAAATGGAAGGCGATTTTATCAATAATATAATATGTATATATAATTTTTTGGCGAATCTCTCACCAGGCATGGCGAATATTTTACTCAATTATAAAATCTTGTAAGATCTTGGCGAGTCTTCCACTAAATAATAAAACTTTGTAAAGTCCTAGTGAATCTTAGCATAGGCTACATGCTGGTTTAATTCCCCCATTTAAATAGGCTACATTCCAGGTGAATACCATGGGTCAATACCATGTGCCATTTTGGTGAATACCATGGGTCAATACCATGTGTCATTTTTATTTTTATTAATTCTAATATTAGGGTTAATAATGGTTTTTTTGCATGGTATTAATAACAATCTAGTCCATGGTATTTGTCCCATAGTATTTTGGCCATAGGTTTCACCTAAATATAACCCATTTTTTGAGTGTTCGTAAATATAAGGTGACTTATGGAGTAAATATAAAAAAATGTTTTATTTGTTTACCATACCTCTCGTTTATTTATATTTTTATTAATTTACCATACCTCTTTTACAAATATGGTATTTGGCCCATAGGATTCACTTAAATAAAACCTCTTTCTTGAGCCTTCATAAATAGAACGAGGGTTATGGACTAAATATAAAAGGAGGTTTTATTTATTTATGATACGTCTAGTTTATTTATATTTTTATTTATTTACCATACCTTTTGAGTAAGTATAAAAAGAGGTTTTATTTATTTACCATACCTCCACTTTACTTATATTTTTATTTGTTTACACCCTTACATGTATATAAGGTGACTTATGGAGTAAATATAAAAATGTTTTATTTATTTACCATACCTCTCATTTATTTATATTTTTATTAATTTACCATACCTCTTTTATAAATATGGTATTTGGCCCATAGGATTCACTTAAATAAAACCTATTCTTGAAAATGGGCGAATGGATTCACTTAAATAAAACCTATTTTTGAAAATGGGCGAATCGAAGGTTGTAAGTCCTAATTTCAAGGGCTAAATTTACCTTTTTTACCCTCTCCCTTAAAATAAGGTGGGCTATTTGAGGTGATTTGTAAAAATGTACTATGATACAAAATATTCGCCCACTAAAAATTTAAAACCCCTTAATTTCGCCAAAGGGCGAACATTCGCCCCTAAAATTATCCTTGCTAGGAAGCGTCTACTATAAATATATATATTTTTATTTTTTTTGCATCTGTATTTAAAAAAACATCCAAAATGCCAAATTAGTTGTAGAACACATGAAAACATGCATATTTTTACATAAATCAAGATAGATATGGCATCCATTGTATATCAATGATTAATTATTCCAACATCAACCATCTACAATCTAGATTCCTCTTCTCTTGTCTAGCCTTTGCCTCTACTTCAATTCTATAGGGATTTTAGTCAACATTGCCTAATTTTGATCAAACAACTTAATCCAAGCCTTATAATATGGTAGAGAAAGCTTAACATGCTTGATCAATGATTTTGACTTGAGTGAAGGGTACATAATTGCTAAGGCCATGACAAAGGAGTTCAACAATCAATAACACCAACACTGGGGTACATATAGGGCTTGGTGCTCTTGATTAAATGCCAATCACATGCCCTCATACATGATATAATCCAATGAAACGCCACAATCCCATTGATCCTGAAAACTGTTAAGTCTGTTGAATTTTGAATGGGATATGAAATTCTATTTTCTCCATATGAAGTTTGATGAGGTTGGAACCACTCTCAAACATCCCGAGTCATTTCATGGTAACATTAAAAATTTAAGTAAAAGGATGGAAATGAAAGATAAAGGAGAATGTCACTTTTACTTTAAGAATTTAACATTAGCATTAGGGAGCATCTAGGAAGCGTCTAGGGAGCATAAAGGGGCATCTTGGGAGTATTCAGAAAGTGTAGTTCCTCACATAACAGTTCGAAATTTCCAAAAAAAAAATGCCCCGCAGAACCATGTGAACTGTTCACCTTCATTTAAATCTAAAACATTTAGAAAATATTTAAAAAACATTAAAATTTTTAAAATTCAAAAAATTAAAATAGCTAAAAATTTAAAATGAAATAAATTAAAGGGATTTGCGCTTTTACATTAAATATTTTAATGTGGCCTATGGCTCATTAAAATTTTAAAATTTTAACCCTTTGATTTAGTTTGACTTCCTTATTTATCACATTAAAGTTGTTGCGTAAGGAATAATTAAAATTCTAATTTAAAGTTCCTTGTGTTATTTGGTGATTAAGTGCAAAATTTTAAATTTTCATGATTTTTCTATGGTCAAGGTGCGATAAATGTTTTAAATCATATTCGCTGTTTGAGAAAGATTATTTTGCTAGATTATCCTGCATGCTAAAGTTTTGAGCATCTTACATTTAATTGTTCATGATTGTCGCTTTGCCACATTTATAAGTTTTCTCTGGATAACTTGTTTTATTTAGTCTATGGTTAATTCAAATATAAAGGCACTAGTCTGTAGTCATTTCTATCTTGTGATTGTGTCTTATTTTAATCTATCTATCTCAATTGACCGTGATTTGCTTTAAATTCATCTAGTTATTCATCCTTACAATCTCCTAGAGCCTATGTTCCACAGGCTATCTTCATCCATTCACCTTAGGGACTACCCCCTTTGACTTTTCTAGGAGAGAGTCTAAACGGAGTAAGGATTATAGTGACAACCCTTACTCTGAGCGTTGTCGTAGTGCTTAGACACTTTGTGCGACAATAGGACCCATTAAAACTAATTAATTATTTTAATAAAACTGTCTTCGTGTGGAATTTGCTAAAACGCTTTATGGGTTCTTTGGAATACATTTGCCCAAGCCTCCCTGCAAAATTTGAGACTTAGAGCACATTTGATGCTACCAGAAATCAACACACTAGACTATGGTAAATTCCTTGGTTATACATGCCATAAAGTACATCGTCTTGGAGGTAGGGCTGAGCTCATATGGCACTTTGTTTGGAGGGTCGTAAGGCTTGTTTTGGAGGATAGAACAATCAATCATATTTATGAAGTGAGGCCTAGCTTTTTTCAAAGATCAATGTAGTGTTTTGAAGAAGATTGAGCAGCAAACTGAGGGCTGAAGTTTTGTTTCAGGAAGTCCTAACCGGTGGACCAAACATCTCGGATATATGCGCTCTTTCTCTATGACCAATTTCAGTAGTAATGTAGTTAACTCTGTTGATATATGTGCTCTTTCTATGTAAGTATATGTGGCCTTTTCTCTTTGTGATCTTGTCCTGTTTTATGCGTCCTTTCTCTGTGATAATGTTGTACCATCGAAGTAAGGTAGAATATATATGCAGTTCCATTGGCATATCTTGATGCGGATCTAATGGCCCTAACCCTCGACAATTAGGGTCTTGCAAAGTCAGTTCTTATGTGGTTTGTTAGACGATCATAACAACCATTTGGAGAAACCCTATGATAAGGGTTAATGTGCCCTAGTCAGTGATGTTTGAGTAGTGGTTCTTGTCCATATGATAATGATGTTTGGGCAATGGTTCTTGTTAATATGACAGTGATACATGGCAACGTATTTATGACAGTAATGTATGACAATGCTCTTGTTCAACGATATATGATAGTGATTCTTGTTCAGTAAAGTATGGCAATGATTCTAGTTCAGTGATGTGTGGTAGTGATCCTTGTTAAGTGATGCGTGATAGTGATCCTTTTTAAGTGATGTGTTACAATGTTCCTTGTTCAATGACATTTGTGTCTATGACATTGGAGAATGATAGTGATATTTCTGCCTATGATGAATGTCGATCACCTTTTGTTATGACAATGATTGATATGTCCATGATATACAAGAATGACTCATTCTCCTATGGCGATTACATGCATGCTATGTGAGATAGGGATATCTGCTACTTGTGGCAAGTGATATGAAGGTAGCCTGATGGTTTCAATAGAGAGGTTTGTGGAGGGCCTCTGAATATACTTGTTTGCTGCCATCTCATGAGGATCAGGCATGATCTAGGGTTGGCCCTAAGAGGCCTAATGTGATTGTTATTGAAAAAATTATGCCTCATTATACTATTGGATTGTATCTCAGCTAAACATTTGATGAATATCTAATAGAAGAAGAAGAATTGTTTCTGGGTTTTCCCTATTATGGGGTTTTAGCCCAGTCTCTAACCAAAATCCTAGTGTCTCTATTGTGCATGCTTTTCTTCTACTGTTCCTTACTGTTCCACTGCATTGTTTATGTTCTTGTTCTCTTTATATAATTGCTTATTATGATAGGGGGTGAATGTAATGTGAAAAAAATTGTTGAAAAGTTAAAAAATGCAGTTATCTATAACAAAGAACAATCTAGCCCTAAAATTAACAGATCCAATCCCTAAGGAAAGAAAGACTTGTCCAAAATCCAATTTTATGGATGTCACAAATTTGGACATTATAAAAATAATTGTCGTGAAGCATCGAACGAAAAGAAGAGGAAAGACAATGATGACGATGAGCATCCTCATTAGAAGAAATCCGAGAATGATTCTTCAAAGGCTTTAGCATCTGATGTGAAAGACTTATATCACTAGGATTACTACAAGAGTCTAGAAGCAAGAGGGTGCTGAAGGGGTCCCTCACATTAAATTAGAAGTTGTTTAAAACCATTCTTAAAACTATTTAATAGTCTCTAGATTATTGGAATTCTTGATAAGAAAGCTTTAAGGTGTATGATTA
Source organism: Pinus tabuliformis (assembly GCA_031772625.1). Lineage (NCBI taxonomy): Eukaryota > Viridiplantae > Streptophyta > Pinopsida > Pinales > Pinaceae > Pinus > Pinus tabuliformis. The sequence continues at coordinate 257,092,602 of CM062811.1, forward strand.
CAAACCCTACAATTTAGACCTAGTTTAATCTTTCCGTTGAAGAAAAGAAACCCTAGCCTTTGCAAGAAAGAGATGACGTCATGATAATGATGTGGATAAAGCCAATGGAGTTGTTGATGGATGCAAGAAGATCAAGATGAAGAGGGAGCTGACATCTTCTCAAAAGATAAGTATTTTATCTCTCTTGTTTGATTATTGCTATTATTGCTATTTTACTAGTAGATAGTCTCTTGTTTATATTTTGTGCTTAGTCATAATTATTCTTCCATGGCCTCCTAGTGAGGGTTGCAGGTACATAATGAGAGTTGTAGATGGAAGAAGTGGAAGAACGAAACAAAAGCGGGTGTCAAGAGGACTTTCCCTGAATCATAAGTTGAGTAGAAATCCATGCTCAGAGGGAGCCAAGAGATCAACAAGTTTGAAGTTTGCAGCATCAAAGCAAGATTTGAGAAGGTTCTCCCACAAAGAGGGAGAGGATCATGTCAAGACACTTGCCTCAGTTGTAAGGGTTCCCTCAAGTCTTTGAAGGACATGGAAAGAAACCTCATGATTAAAGAAGACTTTTGGGCTTGGTTGAATAATTCAAAGGTGATCCTATATATGATTTGTCTTTAACAGAAGCTGAAGGACTCATGTGTTAGATGTTGAAATTTCTAAGTCTGACACGTTAGAAATCCTTACTGCATTATCTGGTTTAATTTCTCCTACTTGTTTATTCCATTAACAAGTTATTTATAAATATAAATACTGAAATAAACACAAATTCAACCTTAACTCATATACAGATCAACAACTGAAATAAATGAGACAAACACACAAGGGACACCGTTATTTTTGGATAATTGTCCCCGGAAAAACCCAATGCGGGAAAACTGGTGTAGCAAATATGAGGGTTTTATTATTATGTAGTTTCTGAATACATCTAGGGTGCCAGAAATGGCTCACCCAACAAAGAATGTCCTCGGCAGTAGTACCTCTCCTCGGAGACAGATATTCCGGCTGATCAATCATCGGATGAACGATCCCACAACAACTATGGCAGCTTCCACTGCTTTGCATCACTCTGCAGGGACTGCGTCACCCTTCCCGACTCATCAGCACTCAGTCTGCACCACGAAAATTCTTCGGCGCTACCTCCGCACAGCTACTAAAGCCTCTGTGTCAGCCCTCAGACCCTCTGCGTCACCCACGTTGGCCTCTACAACTTCTGCGTGGCTCCCAGCTACCTCTGCGTAGCACCCAGCTGCCTCTGCGTTAGCCTCTCCAGGTTCCGTGCTCTCTCTGGCACTATCTTTACCTCTCTGCTATGTATCCTCGGCCTCGTGCCAAACTGCCGCTCGCTGCAACAGATCACTTGTTCGATTCTCTCAGCAAACCCCGCTCTAGAAAATCGAACTGACTGATCAATATGGTGTATCTCTAACTGACCCTTGAGTCTCCTCTTATACTTTTCCTATTGAGTCTTCAACGACCGAGATTAAGTCCCTAATCAACGACTAAGATTAGATTTGGCTTGATCCATGTCATTTAGAACATTCTCACCTAGTTTTATATTAATACCCATTACTATTTTAATTTTCCTAAGTTTAGACTTAGGAACCCCATTAAAAATATTAACTATTTTAATATCTCTCCAAACGAGTGGAATTTCCCCAAACCATTTCTGGGTCTTGGAGATCTTATGTGCCTTAGCCTCTCCACCAATTTTCATGGTTAGAGCACATTCGATGCTACCACAAATCAACACTCCCTCTTAGCAAGGAATGTGCTCTAGTAATGCTCCATCATTAAAAGACTACATTGATCCTCTGCACCGAGTGGTGATGCTTGGCTTGCTACCTCACATCATCTGCACTGCTGCTTCCTGTACTGTTGCCCATGACACTGCCACTGCCACAGCTACATATGTACTGCAACTCCCTCTCAATATGCTGCCCATGCTGCCCCTAGCATTGCCACTGCCACTGCCACTGCTAATCACTGCATTGCAACTCGATTACCAAGAAGTAGGTAACTGACTTCTGCCAAATACTGACATCCCAGTCAGTCTGGAAACCTCGTGAAACTGAAGCTGCCTCTGTTGCTATCCTGGGCTTCCTTTGCTGCCACTGTGCTGCTGCACACACCTCTGTGCCTCTCGCACTGCTGCAATCTCCACTGTGCTGCCTCAGATTTTTGCACCTAAGTACTGCCTTGCTGCTCCACTATACTTTGCTCCACTCGACCTTTGTCATCCTGCTACTGTCGTTAAGGGCTCCCGTAGCCGGATATGATCCAAGAGTTTGGGCACCTCAAGGATCCTGCCCCTAGAATGTAGTCCTCTTGACTACAACTCGATATCTCCCCACCTCTTCTCTAGAGGTGCATGGGCACTCATGGCACAATCGTCATCAATCTCGACCTCTTTCTCTGCCTTAGCTGGAGCTGCCTTGGAGTCGGAAGCCTCTCCCTTGTTTTTCTTCCTTGGACACTGGGATGCATAATGTCCCAGCTCCCCATGAGGGAAGCACTTCACCTTGGAGATGTCCTTCTTCTTCCTCTGCTGTCCCGCAGATGTTAGAGCCGCATCCTCCTCCTCCTCTTTCTTGATTCAACCTCCCCTGCCATTACTCCTTGCCTTGGTCATTCGCCTGATCTCTTCTTGGCGAAGAGCTGCCCACATCTCCTCCCATCCTGGATGGGTAGCCCTGCGCAAAATACTTTGGACAGATGTCTCCCATTCCTCGGAGACTGCATTCACGGCAGTCCTCACCATGAACTCCGGATCCGGTATAGACCCCACGAAAGTGAGCTGGTCACGAATCTCCTGCAATCTGAGGAGGAATGGATCTATCTGCTCCCCCTTCTGCATCTGATACGACCACAACTAATTTTCCAATAGCATCTTCCGCTGCACGGAAGAGCCCTGATACAATGTCTTCGAAGTATCCCACATCTCCTTTGCTGCGTTCTTTTAAGCAATATGTGGTACGACATGATCTTTGACCCTGTCAAGGATCATGCACTTCACCCTCGCCATTGCATCCTCATACTTCTCATTCTCAGTTGGGTCGACCAGGATAGCCATGGTTCTCAAGTCAAAGTCCTTGATGCGATGTCGATCCAAGACTGCCAGGCTCCTGGCTTTCCAAATGACCAAGTTGGAAGCCCCGTCCAACCTGTCCTGATCCCTCAGCTTGTTCACTGCCATTTCCGCTCCTCTTCTGGACTCCCTCTGAGTTTCGACTTCCCTCCTGAAAATTCCCTCTAACTCTTGATTTCCTTGTTGGAAATTCTCCTGCCAAATGTCGAACTGCTCCTCCCCAATCCTGCTTGTAACTGCAACTCGGATTTGGATTTCTTGGTTAGAAATCCGTCAAGGTAGCGACTCCCTCTAGCTTGGTTTTGTCCCCTTAGGTACTGTTCCGCACCGACAGAAACAACACCCCACCAACTTCTTAATCACAATCTGCCCACAATTCCCCAGGCCCCGACAACTGAAGAAATTGAGCCTTTCAGGGCGCAAACCCAACAACGACAGAATCTGCTCCTCCTAGCCATAATGTCGATCCTTCCTGGCTGAGAAAGATGACCAGGCACTACGTAGGTCTAATCTGCCCCTCTCTGCCTCTGCGCTGATCCTCCTCCTGGCTCGAAATGATGATGCAGGCTTTGCGTCACTTCCTCTTTAGCTGCTTCTGCTTTGGAACAACGCTGTCTCTCGGGACAGCTGCTACTGCTGCAAATTCTTCAGATTACCATTGATGCCTTCAGTTCTCCTGTGATCTGCAATGCTCTGGTACCATGTTGAAATTTCTAAGTCTGACACGTTAGAAATTCCTACTGCATTATCTGGTTTAATTTCTCCTACTTTTTTATTCCATTAACAATTTATTTATAAATATAAATACTGAAATAAACACAAATGCAACCTTAACTCATATACAAATCAACAACTGAAATAACTAAGACAAACACACAAAGGACACCCTTATTTTTGGACAATCATCCCGGAAAAACCCAATGCGGGAAAACTGGTGCAACAGATATGAGGGTTTTATTATTATGTAGTTACCAAATACATCTAGGATGCCAGAAATGGCTCACCCAATAGATAATGCCCTCGACAGTAGTACCTCCCCTCGGATATAGATATTCCGGCTAATCAATCATCGGATGAACGATCCCACAACAACTATGGCAGCGTCCACTGCTTTGCGTCACTCTGCAGGGACTGTGTCACCCTTCTTGGCTCATCAGCGCTCAGTATGCCCCACAAAAATTCTTTCGGTGTTGCCTCTTGGCCCTGTGTCAACTCTGCTAGCCCTTGCGCAACTACTGAAGCCTCTGCATCAACCTTCAGACTCTCTGTGTCAGCCACGTTGGTCTCTACAGCTTCTGTGTCGCTCCCAGTTCCCTCTGTGTAGCACCCAGTTGCCTATGTGTCAGCCTCTCTAGGCTCTGCACTGTCTCTCTGGCACTATTTCTGCCTCTCTGCTATATATCCTCGGCCTCGTGCCGAATTGCCCCTCGCTACAACAAATCACTTGTTTGATTCTCTCAGCAAACCCTACTTGAGAAAATCAAACTGACTGATCAATATGGTGTATCTCCAACTAACCCTCAAGCCTCCTCTTATACTTTTCCTGTTGAATCTTTAATGGCCGAGATTAAGTCCCTAATCAATAGCTAAGATTAGATTTGGCTTGATCCATGTCATTTAGAACATTCTCACCCAGTTTTATATTAATACCCATTAATATTTTAATTTTCCTAAGTTTAGACTTAGGAACCCCATTAAAAATATTAATTATTTTAATATCTCTTCAACTGAGTAGAATTTCCCCAAACCATTTCTGGGTCTTGGAGATCTTATGTGCCTTAGCCTCTCCACCAATTTTCATGGCTAGAGCACATCCGATGCTACCACAAATCAACATTAGAGGGAGTGGCTATTGCCTCTAGAGGGAGCAATAAAAAATCCTTGTTATGACCTCAGAGAAAGTTGATCTCATATTCTTGGATAATGGATTGTTTGATTTCTCGGATAAGCATGAAGCAATATGTCAGAGGCAATGTATATCACAAGTACAACTGAATTGGCTAGTTGAGAAGCATTATGGCCGCAAAGGTTACTTGCAAGTTTTGATCCTATGTAGGTGACGACCATGATGGCAGTCATTGTGCAGAAGGGAGCAGTGAGGCTCCAATATATTTCCACCGATGAGAAGATAGCTGATATGCTAACGAATCCTCTTTCTAAAGAGGAGTTTGAGATGCCTCTTTTATTAAGAGGAAGTGATGATTGCATCATAGATATTGTTTCTCCCTGTGTCATGTACTTTGACAAGAATTAGGGAGGTTATTATCCCTGTGTCAAATAGATTGACCGGAATTAGGGAGAATGGTTTGAAAGATTAGGTAGCATCATGGAGTGACATTCTTCCTGTGTCATGTACTTTGACCTGATTAGGGAGGTTATCCCTATGTCAAGTACATAGAATTTCTTAGGAAGGATGGTTCGGTGGACTGGAATTTTTCCAATGTCTTGTACTTTGACCTGATTAGGGATGTTATCCCTGTGTCAAGTACACAGACCTGAATTAGGAAGAATGGTCCGATGGACAGACATTTTACTGTGTCATTGTATAGTGTCTTGATTAGGGCTCTAGTCCCTATATCACTTTGATCTGTATAGGAAAATGGTCCGACAAAGGACTGTCATTCTCTCTGTGTTGTTGTATGGTGACTTGATTAGGGAGGTTATCCCTATGTCACTTTGACCTGGATTAGGGAGAATGGTCTTAGAGGCTGTAGCCTCCCAACATTTTGCTCTGATCTCTTTCTAGAGAGAGCTTGCTTATCTTTGATCTTTCCTTAGAGAACTTGTAAACTTGAGATCATCTTGATAGTCGTTATGAATACCTCCCCAGCTAAGAGGGAGTGTTGAATTTGTAGCTATGGTCGGTCGTATTTATCAACAAAAATTTAAATTTTTAAATTTGGTTTTGGTTCCTAAGTGTGCAACTCGGCCCTCCATCTTCTACAAGTCGGCTCAGCTAATATATAGACCAATTCGACATCATGAATAACTATAAATAAAGGTACTTCGTTCTCTTGAAAGGCATAATTCGTCTGGGCATACAAAAGCAAGTTTTGGCCATAAGAATCAAGAGAAGAAGTAGATCAAAGAAGTTCCTAGGATTACAATGTATCTCTGTGAAGGACGAAGCTAGTATTTGTCTCCTATGCATAAACCGAACTCCGTGTCAAGTAAATTCTGTTGTTCGATTCCTTGAAGAGAGGTCTGAATTCTGTGGTGACAATTGTGAGCAAGTTCGGACCTGTGATAATTCTTATGAACAGAGATCCGAGCTAGTACAGAGGTCTATGGTATATTGTGTGACAGAGATCTGAATTAGTACAAAGATCTGTGGTATATTGTGTGACATAGATCCGAATTAGTACATAGGTCTGTGGTATATTGTGTGATATAGATCCAAATTTATACGTAAGTCTGTGGCATATTGTGACAAAGATCTGAACTAGTACTGAGGTCTGTGGTGACTAGTGTGACAGAGATCCAAACTAGTACAGAGAATCTGTGGTGACTGGTGTGACAAAGATCTCAACTAGTACAAAGAACCTGTGGTGACTTGTGTGACAGAGAAGTCTGAACTAGTGGTTGACTCTTGTGACATAGGGATGACTTGGACACTTGGTGAAGCTAGTTACTTTGACCATAACTTGACTTTGATATCTCTTGTTGGATTGGTTATCTAAGGAAAGAAGATTGCTGGGTTTTCCCCTTATGGGTTTTTCCCTGGCCACTGGCCTGATTTCTGGTGTCTCTTGTCTATTGTGCATTGTGATCTCTGCTTTCTTGTCATTGCTATTAGTTGAATTTCTGAAGTGTAATTATTTGATGAAGAAGAAAGATTAAAAGAAGCCCTAATAATTCACAAATAATTATCAGTAGTTCAGAAATAGTACTTGTACACATTTTACTTGGTTTCTCAACATAGGAGGCTTGCATATCACAGAGAGATGGTGCCATAGGAAGCTCTCATCATCACAGAGAGAAGGTGCCACAGGAAGCTCGCCGAGTCACGGAAGAAAAGTGTCCTAGATAACTCAGATTTTATAGAAGAATGTTGCCTCAAATGCCCTGGATTTCCTCTCCATAGAAGAACTACGAATTTCTTTCCAAATGGTGGAGAAATGATGTCAATATATAGTGGCTTTCATATCTGAAAAGGTGCCTGTAAAGGCTGACTTGACCGATGATCTGGAGGACCGACTTGGTAGTTGGGATTTGACCAAAAGACACATAAAATTTAATCTTATTTTTCTTTTAAAAATGTCCAAATTGGACATGACAAAAATAAATTTTCTTTTGTATCAATTTTTTTTTTTTTGATTCTTTACATGAGCATAAAAGTAACATTATGAAGATCAAACCTAGTTACAAAATTCAACAAATTTTCCTTTATGATTTCTTCAGCCACTGAAGGTCATTCTTCACCATCTCATCCTGTAGATTTCCTCATTCTGGTTCTAATCAACACCTTTAGTGTATACAACTAAAATATATTGAAAATAACCCAGTTTTACAGGATTCATCAGAATGTGAAATAACCAAGAACAAACTGTGCGTAATTGCCCCTGATGGTGAAATACAGTAAGCAAACTCCATTGGTTCCCATAAAGCTCCTCCAAAACCCTCCGGGTCCTCTGGTGACAGAATCTCGCTATTGTAAATTGGCTGCCACCAACCCTGGAAGTGCATCCTGACTGCATCTTAAGGGAAATTGAAAATGTGAACATTACACCACACCACTTAAGTTTCCAAATTAGTGACACGCAGGTTTTCATCCGAATTGATCCTGTGGGTTGACTGATCTTCATGAGACCCCTTCAGTTTTGTTCTAGAGTTTATGATAGAGACCACAAGTCCAATAGACAAATGAGTTTTGGAAGATCCTAGAGTTGGGCTTTCATTGAACAAAGTATTACTTGTGAAAATTCGCTTGAAATGAAGCAACTGGAAATTATTCTTCAAACTAATAAAATTATTATTCAGTTTATTTTGTTACTGACAAAATAACGAATAACTCCCACTGCAATTTCTTGACAAATAAAACGATGCGGAAAGTAAATTGGAAACTGAGAAATAATATGCACACACAAAATAAAAATTTGACACAGTTATTTTTGGACAATTGTCCCCAGAAAAATCCAACACGTGAAAACCGATGCAACAAATGACGATTTTATTATTATGCAACAACATAAATTCTGAGTACAATTTGGATGCTTAATCTAGTAATCTAATCTGAGAGAAATACTGGCAAAATATCTGTGAGGCTAATACCTCAAGACCACAGCTGATTCTGCTCCGAAATCTGGCCAAACTGGGGCACATGAAATGCCCCTACGTCAGCCTTTGCGCAAGCTAATTCACAGTGCCTTTGGAACACGCTGAATCCTGCAACTTTGCCTGTCTTTGCCACAGGAAGTGACTTGCTTGGCTCCTGGAATTTATCCTGGCCCTCATCAACTGAATCGATGACTCCTCTCGCTGAATCAAACTCTCCTTTGAAGCCCTCTTATGCAGTCCTTGCAACTTCTTGAGGAAAACTCGTCCTCCTCTCAACTGACTTCTTTGGATCTGGAATCCTCCTCCAAAAATCTGCTACTGATCTCCCTCTAGATCTTGCTTCCTTCTGGCTCGATTTCTTCCGGTTGAATGCTGCTCTCTGGAAAATCGATCTGCCAAGGAAACTCGCTCTTCCCGTGTGTCCTTCTCCAACCCCATCGACGTCCTCTTATAATCCCCAGTTCGATCACCAACGACCACGATTAAGTGCTTATCTATGGCTGAGATCATTTATGAGTTGGTCCATGTGAGTTTCTAGAAAATTCTCACCTTTCTCAATTAATTCCCATTAATTAATCGATTTTCCTAAGTTAGGTGTTTTTAATTATCGATCAATTAATTTAATTGAGTTGTCTCTATGTGGAATTTCTAGAAATGATTTTTGGGTTCTGGAGGTCGCATGTGTTTTAGCCTCTCCACAAAGTTTGAGACTAGAACAGCATCTGATGCTACAAAAACTAACATTACTCTCCATATTAGGGTGGGCAATGAGTCTTTGATATATAGTTTTTCCGCATGGCCTTAGATGTTAAGAGAGATGGGCTTCCTCACACTAGTGCTCCCTTGAGGGTTAGGCAAATGAGTCCCTTAGGGCTCAAATACTCTCCGAATGACATCTTCAGACAATGCATTGGCCCCTTCATAGTCATAGATGCCTTTGATTAGAATCTTGCTTATCTCCCCCCTCACTCAGCTTCGACACCTAGCATTGACAGACTTTGGCAATGTCTGTATTTTGATTGAGCATAGATTGGCAACCACTTTGGGAGCTATTTTGTGCTCCCACTATTTACGTCATTGGTTGTACTTGTACTTTTTTGCCCCATTGACCTACTTACTGTGGCCATTTATAAAATCATCTTATCTTATCTTCTCTTTGGTTTTACTTCCTAAGGTTACTAAGATTTTCATGACAATTGAAAGAAATGTTACCTTGTTTCATGTTGCATTCAATTATATTATTTGACATTGCTGAACATGTGAGAAAAATGATCATTATTTATATCATATTTTTCCATAGAAGAGATTATATAATAAGCTAAATTTCTTTGGAAATCAATTGTTCTTCTCTTCTATTTATCCTTCTCTTAAATGGATACTTCTAAGATTTTATATATTTTTTCTAGGATTATGCCTTTATCTTTTGACCCTTAATGACATTATTTTCTAAAGCTACAACTCTTTTAGTAGATGCTTCATATTCTTCTTTAAGAATATAGAGTTTAGCAACAAACACCATAATGATGAAAATGAATACAAACTTTATTTAGGGTAGCACTTCTCACAATATTATCGAAATTATTGTAATAATTCACCGTTCTGAAATTATCGTGATAATTTAGGTAATTATTGCGATAATTTGGAAATATCACCCTATCTGTCATTATCACTTGGATTAATGCTTAGAGGGTGATATAAATGAAGGGGATCCCAATATACACGATGATTTGGATGTTATGTAGCTATTTGCTGTAGCATGATTTTTTTTGGACTTTAGAGGCCATTTAGAGCACTCTTTGTTTGATGTATTTTGATTGAAAGATGGATTGCATTCGTTGCTACTTTGGTTATATGCACCCTTGCTATACATGAGAAACCTCACATATTTGTGTATAATGGTTTGGATTCATAGGATGCACATGAGTTATATTTTCTCTTCAAGATTTCAATATTTTATGTATTTTTTGGTCGACCAATCTTTTGGTCCGGTTCTAATGACATTGCTAAGGATGTTGTGACCATTTTCCATCAAGCAAACAAGGAGAAATTCATTGTTTCCATTGCCATGATTCATGTCATAAAGTACATTTAATTTTGTTTTGATGTGATTTGTACCATCCTATCAGATCTTATGACTAAGGACAAATATCATATTTCTGTATTGATACCTGATATACCACTTGACATCTCATACATCTTATATATCAGTTTTATTTTCATATTTTTGTAGCAATGTGTTTATTTAATGTTGCTATTGCTTTAGAAGTTAAAAAATTGAAAAATGATCATTTTTGTATTTTTTTAGTTTTTCCTTATAATTTTCGATATTTTCCCCAATATCGCTGATAATTTAAATTGATAAATTGCTGATTACAATAAATGTAACATTGACTTTATTATCTAATTGAATATACTTATGTGGAGTTTGAGCTAACTTTGAGACTTTGTGTTTCCTTGTAGAGGAATTACTTGGAGATTTATAGGTATGAATCTTGGGGAGGTTCAACTATTCCAACATTTATGACTCGACAACAGGTCATCTTTTAGTTTCTCACTAATACTTTTTCCTACATAGATCTTTGTTCTCTAGAAACCTAAATGTTGTCCATTTATAACTCTTTGATGATTTTTTTTAGCAGATTATGAGTTCATTGTAATTGATGTCTATGTCAGTTCTGAACCAGATTTCTCTGTCATGTGAACCAGCTTAGGAAAGCCAAATGCCCATTTGTTGGAGGCTTGACTCACACTTCGAGGAGTGACAACCTAGCTTTAGCTAAAGTATATTATATGAGCAGCAAATAACATGCAATATGTTGTAATAATTTTGTGAATGTAATAACCATGTTTTTGACTAATTGGTATAAGCATATGCATAAATAACACAAATATCTTGTCCCAAGTTGAACTTGAGAAAATAGTGTAAGCTGGTAACTGTGGGAAGGGTCTATGGGATGCTACCTAGACTTCTTATTCTATTTGTAATCAGTATTTATTTTTGTACATATTTTTTACTTGCATTATTGCTATTACTCTCTAGACTTGCACTTAAAGATATTTAAAGCCCCAAAACCAAGTGCAATGCTAGAGCCACTTAGGAAGGTTGCTCTCTGTGACCACAACAACTCTTTCCCTTACTTTTAGGTTCACTCTCCTTCAGTGTAAGATCCCGTATCTGAAATATGCTAGTACAACTTGCAAAAATATTAAATTTTATCTTTTAGGAATCTTGACAAACACTTTGTGTGCAAGCTTTTCTTCAAACACTTTGAATGCAAAACACTTACAGCAGAAATATTTTAAGGCACAACCAGTCTTTTATTAATTTGATTAAGAGATTTACATGGAGAATATTAATCTGAGAACCTATAATACAACTCTAGTAAATAATTCAGTCAATGCGCTACTCCTATAGCCAGCAACTCGACCCTCCTATAATGATGAATTCGGCATCAACAAATAAGCTTAGCTCCTGCAAATAATCTTGACCCCAACAAATACAGATCTTTGACAAATAATCTCGGTCCCAGCAAATAAAGATCTCCGACAAATAATATTGGCCCCAACAAATAAAGATCTCTAGAAAATAATCTTGGCCCCAGTAAATAAAGATCGCTGGCAAATAATCTCGGCCCCAACAAATAAATTTGGCCCCGGAAAATAAACTAGGCTCCGACAAATAAACTCGGCCCAACAAATAAACTCGGCCTTAGCAGATAAATTTAGCTTCTATAGAATATGAATTCGACTGTCCAATCAAATCGACCTCAACCAATAACCTTTAGCTGTGACAAATGTCTTCAACAATGATCCAATCTCCAACTCCGACAATAATAACCATTTTGCCTCATTGAAGAAATGTCTTCCAAATAAATTGCAATTGAAGCATAAATGGAAAACCTATGTGATTTTCCCACAATGCCAACTAAGGTGGCAATGATGTCCACCGAAATTGGGGAGTACCAGCTAGGGTGGCAATGATGTCCACTGAAATTGGTGAGTACTAACTAGGGTGGAAATGATGCCCACCAAAACTAGTGTGAGTCTCGCTTGAATCCCTGGAGAGAAACTTGCCTAAGCTCCCAATCAATCAACAAGAAATAATCATAAACCAGAATGAATGAGGAATGACCCTCTCTCCCCTTTTATAAGATTTTGCCGAATCTTCTCCAATCTTCTAGAAATCTCCTTTTATTATTTTATTAGTGCATCTTCCTCCTAGTTTCCAGGTGACTTTTCCCCCGTTTATTTACCCTTTAGATAAAAACACTTTTTCTCTTTTTATTTAATAAGTGACTTTTTATTACTAACTAAAATTGCTTTTACCTCCTAAAAATGCTTACACTACCACCATGAGCACACAAGCCTCCCAAAGCTCATTTTCTTCATTTTGCCTTGTGGATCTTTTTGTCCTGATTCCAACGAGCTATTACACTCGTAGTTTTAAACTAGGCCAGTCTGACTCGAAATCGAGCTGGTTGACCGAACCATACCCTTGCCCGGACTGAGTAGGTCAATTATCCGATTCGGCCGCTGCTCCGTTATCGAATCGACTGAGTTGGTCACCGATTCGGCCGATTCGGTAATGGACAGACCAGACTAATCAGCCCGACTTAAACCAGTCGGTCTCAACGGCGGGAAAAAAGGTGAGGTGGGCAAACTTGAAATCAATTTTTTTTTTGTTTAAACTATTTCCTAGCCCCTCTACCTTTCTCCCACACCTATAAAGGTGACCCGACTCCCTCATATTTCCTCACAACTATCTCATTTCATCTATGTGAGCAATTGTGAGGAGTTTGTGAGTAGTTGGAGTTGGTTTTTGGAGTAGCATTGAGGAGGTTTTTGGGCGATCTTTGGAGCAACATTGAGGAGTTGGTTTTTGGAGGAACATTGATTATGTGTTTTTGTTTTGATCTCTATATATTACATGTATTGGACAATGCACTAGGTGCCATTTTGATATAATAAATATATTCATGAGCATGCTTTGGTCAAGTGTTGTCTTCTCTCTATTATTCTAATGCTTTGACTTTCAAACATGGATGAAAATCTTTAAAAATATGGTTTTCACTAAAATTAAATATTTAATGTATCTTTTACAAGATCGAGTCATTGGAATCAACTAGTCCAAATTGATACCGAGTCGGAGTCCAAGTCGATACTGAGTCGGAGTTGACCCTTGGCCAGTTCTGAGTAATCAACTTGAAACAACACCTTAAGCGTAATTAATTTAAAATATGCCCGTTAATAACTCCGTTTTATTAAAGTCGTTAGAGTGCAACAAAACCAAGATACAACTATGTGAAACTAATCTTGATGATGAAAAATGGAGAGCGATCCCAGTTGGCCCTCATAAAACAACTCAAAGTTCTCTGGGCCCACCAATATTGTGATACTTCTCCTGTGAACTGGCTGACATAAGCTCTGGAAATCCCTCCTAATCTCACCACAAGGAAATAAAAAAAATGGGGACATTACCGTATCTCCTCCCAAAAATTGCGTGTCCTCAAGAAATTTCATCGTATGCTGCCGCTCCACATGCCAATCCAAACTAATACTAGGGTCCCAAATGTGCCACTGTGCCACTCCAGACCACTGTACTACCCCAACATGAATGGATCTCATGATACTGGGGTCCCAAACCATCCTGATCATCGTGAAGCATTCCTTGCTCCACTCACTCCCCAACAAGGCATAGACACCAGAGGCCCTTTGCATACTGCCAATAAGTAGAGCATCTCGAAAATGCAAAATCCCAGTCATCTCCTCGAGAATTTCTCTATCGGAAAACCAATCTCATGTACCTCAAGAGTGAACTCTTGAAGGTACAATCCAACTCTTGCTGAGAAGGGTCCTCCTCCACATGAACTAACCACAACTTCCTCTCGCTGATCACACTGCCATACTAGTGAGGCGCTCCAAAATATCAACGAATCACTGAGAAGTGAAATGCTCTCTGTGAAACTGAGGTCCACTGGAAGGTATGAGTGATATCCCCTATAAAAACCAGCTCCTTGCTAATGGTAGCTGAATTGCCAAGATTTGTGATGCCAAGGTGCCATGCTAATCTCAAAGAAAGACTACCATGTTGTCGCTATGCCACTCTGGTCATAAATAACTGTCCATCGTGCTCATACTGAATCCTCCTCACCTAGAACTACATGCCAAAATATCTTTAAGGTTTGAACCCACAACCATGAAACACATCCTGCCAAGGTATCTCAAGGAGGTCAGAGTCTACCGAGCTACAACTAGACTCGATCCTGAGCAACAACAATGAAAATATGTGTTGAAAAATGTAGCAAGAAATTCTCAATTTGATTTTGCCTTGATTAAATTGAGAAAATTCGAATTTCCACATCAACAGACAACTTGGATGCAGTTAACTTGTGTGACATGGCTTGTGTCACCTAGTTTACTCAGTAAATTCGAGTTGGAGGAGTTAGAGTTCAGTTAAGCATGTTTGATTACTAATTTGTAGCAATCAAAGTCAATTATCTCAAGTTGTTTTCAGTTAAACTAGTTCCAACTGTTGGAGGAACTAGTGGAAGGTCAATTATGCAGTGGGACTTCAGTCAAACTCAGTGATCATCCAGTTAACTGATCAATCAACCCAAAATAGCTAGTGCATGCAGAGAATTTGAGTTACCCAGTTGAGGTGGAGATTCTAAGGCAGTGTAACATCAATTGTAGACTATTCGGAGTGTACAGGTGTTGCATGCAACCTGATGATCAACCTGAGGAATTGCGCAATCCATTTTGGAGAAATTCCTAAATAATAGGGGCCTAATTTCTCAAGGAATTGCACAAGGAAATAGGGGCTAAAGTAGAGGCAAAATTTGACTAAGTCCGGGCCAAAGCTTCTCAGTGAGCTGAGAGATAGGTTATGCACTTGCAGCTTGTGCTCAATTGAACAACGAAATTGTAATACATCTCTATTCAACATGCATTGGGGTCTTTAGCAGTTTGCTTTCGTCGGGAAAAATACTATTTGCATGTGTGTGATTTCTTATTGCATATCTAAAATTTTTGTTCTAAATTGTAATTAATGTCCGCAGAGCAGTAGAATAGGTTTGTGTCTTGTGATTTTGATTAAAACATCATAAGTAGTTGAAATCTACACCCTAATTTCTACATGGTATCAGAGTAGGTTTCACATTAGAGCAGGGATTTCAAAGTTATTTCTCAGGAGGTTTGAATTTGGCGTTCAGTGCAACATGATTTCTTCAGAGCTGAGAAGATGGCCTTCAATGGACTAAGGTTAGAGTATGCCTTGGAAGGCACCTGTAATTTTGTTGCATGGAAGGATCACATGGAGGTGGTATTGGATGACAATGGATTGCTAATATACATCAAGACAAATGTTGCAAAACCACTAGAATTTGACGCCCAGAACCTTGCTTAGTGGAAGAAAAATGTAGCCAAGTTGAGGAGAATAATCTTGGAGGGAGTACGGGATCACATTGTTTCAAATCTCCACGGAAACGAAACTTCATTCGCAATGTGGAAAACACTAACAAAATTGTTTGAGAATAGTAGTGACCACAAAAAGCTGGTGCTTAAGGATAAACTTCGAAGTATCAAGATACAAAAGAATGACACTATTCCACATGATTTGAGCAAGTTCACACAATGTTGTGATGAACTTGGCGGGGTTGGTGTAAATGTTCCTGAAGAAGACTTGGTAAGCCTAGTCCTTCTGGGCCTTCCTAAGCGTTGGCATAGCTATCAATATTCAGTGAATGGGAGGGAGAAACTACCGAATTGGGAGCGCTTATGGTGCGATTTGGCACTAGAGGAAATAAGGTGGAATACTAGAGATGGGACTTCATCCAAGGGCGAGATGAAGAAAACTTTGCATTGGCTGGAAAGGCGAAGAAGGGAAAAGGGGAGAAATCTCAATCCAAACTAAAATCTAGTCAAGGGGGCAAGAAGAAAGATTTGTCCAAAATTAAATGCTTCCATTGTCATGAATTTAGGCACTATGCCATGAAGTGTCCACACAAAAAGGCAAGCAAGAAGACCTCAGGAGGAGCAACAGGTGAAGCCTTAGCTTCACAATTTGAGCTTGACTTTACCCTTATCGCATGCATGGTCAACACAGTGATGGGGAGCGTGTGGTACTTGGACTCAGGTGCATTGTTCCACATGACAAGGGGTAGAATTTTTTAGTGACTTGGAAGAAAAATATTTGTAGATGCACATTGAGATGGGGGACAACGGAAGGTATAGTGGGACCGGGATTTGTATAGTCACCTTTCAGAGGGTGTCAGGCTCCCCGCTTAGGCTTAAGGATGTCATGTTCGTTCCGGGCCAAAACAAAATCTCGTCTATTCAGAATGTATTTTGGATTAATCACTTCATTGGATTTGAGTCAACGTTTCAAACCATCTACTGTGGTTCATCCTCAGGACAAGGATGAAAAACTAGATCTATCATTAGGTAAAAATAGCAGAGATGCATCATGTCCTAGAAATAGCCATTGGAAAATAAACTTAAATTTTTTTATAATTAAAGTTATAAGATGAACGTTAGAGAAGAGTAGGTTAAAATGATCTTCAAGATTATTTAGACCTGCTCTTCTCTAACGTTCATCTTATAACATTAATTATAAAATTTTGTAAGTTTATTTTCCAACGACTATTTCTGGGACATGATCCACCTCCGCTATTTATACCTAATGATAGATCTGGTTTTTCATCCTTGTCCCGAGGATGAACCACAGTAGATGGTTCGAAACATTGACTCAAATCCGATGATGTGATTAATTCGAAATATATTCTGAATAGCGATATGGATCATAGAAGTCTAAAATCAATGAAAATTCTCGTCTCTATTGCAGCTTTGGAAGACTGTGGTTATGATGTGATCTTCAACAAAGTAAAGGCATTCTTGAGACACATAGCCATGAAACAGGTGAAGCATATCGAGGTTCGTGTGAAGAACTTGTATAAGCTAGATGTGGAGGATTGTGCCGCGTTAAGCACTACAGCGGAGAAGGTGCAGAGCCACAATGTCGGTGAACTTTGACATAAAAGACGGGGCCATTTGCATCATGGCGCCCTGAAGATCATGAAGCAGATAACCATAGGCCTCCCCAAAGGGGCACTTGAGCAACAGGATGTATACAAAGGATATACGTTGGGGAAGTACACAAATCCACATTCCGTCATCGGGACAACAAAGCACATGCAATCCTTGAAAGGATCCACTCTGATGTCTATGGACCTTTCTCGACAGCCTCCACTGTTAGACACAAATATTTTGTTATTTTTATTGATGACTTCTCAAGGAAGTGTTGGATCTTCTTCATGCGGATGAAATACGAGACATTCTCCAAGTTCGTAGAATTCAAGGCACTGGTTGAGAAAGAAACCGACAAGGTGAAGGCTCTCAGGAGCGATAATGGAGGTGAGTATGTGTCTAATGAATTTAAAAATTTCTGTGCAAAAGAAGGCGTTCGACGAGAGTTGACAACACCTCACAACCCACAACAGAATGGGGTGGTTGAGAGAAAGAATCATAGCATTGTGCGAGCAATGAGGTCGATATTGCATGACCAAGGCCTACCTCTATATTTGTGGGTTGAAGCATGCAACACAATAGTCTATTTGCAGAGCTGGAGTCCTCTTCGGATTTTGGGCATGATTACACCGAAGGATTCTTTCTCATGGAGGAAGTCGGATGTGTCGCACTTCAGGATTTTTGGAGCCTCTGTTTACTACCATGTCTCCAAAGAATCAAGGAAGAAGCTAGAGACGGTGATAGAATTGGCGGTATTTGTGGGTTACACAGAACTCTACACAACTACTGTGTGTACTTGCCATCCCTCATAATGACAGTTGTGCGAAGGGATTTAAAATTTGATGAGGAGAAGGCCATGCAGTGCTCTCTTGAGAGGTAGCTTCAGATCCCACTAGAAGAGGAGCTTTTAGGTCCAGAGGAGGAACCTCAAGAAGTTGTGGAGCAACCAAAAATTGAGGAGCATAGAGTGCAGACAACTAGTCAACAAAACCATCCAGAGAAGGCATAAAAAGAACTAGGGAAGCTGAGAGACTTGTGTAAGATGCGAGGGAGAATGTGGGTGCTCCTTCAAATCATCGTAGGCAGAGAAGGCCACCTGATCGGTACACTGGCTACATGTCTCTAATGACTGAGCTTGTTGAGACTGAGCCATCCTATTTCAAGAAGTAGAGCAACCTGTATGGGTTGATGCAATGGTGGAGAAATATGAATCCATTGTAAAGAACAGTGTTTGGGAAGTGGTCCCAAGACTAGCAGATAAATCAGTTGTGGGTTCGAGATGGATCTTCAAGGTTATGCAGGCAGCAGACGAAAGCATAGAGAAGTAGGAAGGCCAGATTTGTGGCCAAGAGGTACTCTCAAGTTGAAGGGATTGACAATGAGGAGTCCTTTGCTCCTGTAGAAAGGTATTCATCCATTATATCAATTCTTACTTTGGTTGCGCAGATGGGGTGGAAGATGTTGAAAAGTGTAACTAGGTTCGATCTTCATAATGACATGTAATTATGATCTTTGTAAATGATGAAAAGAAGAGAATAAAATTATTATTGTAAGACTTGTTTCATGGGTTTCATGAGCAAGAGATTTTATTTAGATGGCTCCCATTGAGAGCCTTAGGATTTTTCATGAAATTTAAAGAGTCAATATCATGTATGAAGAACCCGTCTCTTCACATTTACACAATACAATGATTTAGATATCTCTCTCTGAAGTTCGGATGAGGTTACAATCATCAAGTTCAGATCTCTGAATTCGGGTGGATAGAGGCATTGTGAAGTTCGGATACATCTTTGTAATTTTGGATGGGTAGTAGCAAGATATCTTTGTGGAAACTACGGTATGGTGCTATCTTAAAGTCAAGGGAATTTGGATCCCTCTGAGATTCGGATCACAGAAAACGAGAACAATTCGGATGGGTCAGCGAGGAGTGATGAAGGGACAACAAAGTTTTGTCTAGTGAAGGAGCTATTGTTCAGTGTTGTATCACTGTGTTTTGGTGCTGCTGCAGAGGTCTCATTTTGGTGACATTACTTTGACATGTTTCGGTGCCATGACTAGTATATCTACAGTTCGTTGAAGAGATGATCTCAATGTGAAGACGCTCAAAGAGGAAGTGGAGTCAAGAGGAAGAATAGAGAACTAGTGTCTTGGTCTTAGAGTGGCTAATAGCTTAAGGGTCTTGGTCATGATATTCGTCAATTAGAATCTCTATATGAAGAATTTGTGCGGGTTTTCCTCTCAAAGAGCGAGAGGTTTTGGCCCTAGCTCATCTCCTACATTGTGTGTCTCTTGTCTATTTATGTTTATGCATTGGTAGCCGTTTGATGAAGAAGAACACTAATAAATTAAGAAAAGAGAAGATCCTAATCTAATGAAGTAAAAGAGATTCACAAGCAGTTACTAATAAAGAGAAATCACCTAACTATTGATGCTCTAGATTTCTCAACATGCTATCAAAGCTAAGGTGTCAAAGTCAAGAAAAGGGCATGCAATCAAGAGACACTCAAGGATCGGATCTCGAGAAAGGCATCAAAGCGAAAGTTGAAGGATATCGAAGCAAGTTGAAGGATCTACATTGTACAATCAAACCCTAGATCAAAGAAGGAAGTCTACTTGGGATCATCAAATAATCAAGGCCAAAGCCTTATTTCTACTCAAAGCGAATATATCTACAAATCAAGGCAACTAAAAGTCTACACCAGCAAGAGGGTTGGTTCCTATAGTCTTTAGCAACAGACCAAAAAGACCATTATCAAGATGATGTTGATTTGGGGTAGCATCGAATGTGCTCTAGCCATGAAAATTGGTGGAGAGGCTAAACCACATGAGATCTGCAAGACCCAGAAATGGTTTGGACAGATTCTAACTCGTTTGGGAGATATTAAAATAATTAATATTTTTAATGGAGTTTCATAAGTCTAAACTTTGGAAAAATAAGATATTAATGGGTATTAATATAAAACTGGGTTAGAATGTTCCAAAAGTCATGGATCAAGCCAAATCTAATCTTAGATGTTGATTAGAGATTTAATCTCGGCCGTTGATGGACGAACGAGAAAAGTATAAGAGGAGGCTTGAGGGTCAATTGGTGAACACACTAGAGTGATCAGTCATTTTATTCTCTAGAGCGGGGTTTGTTAAGAGAGATAGAATCAGTGACCAACAGCGAGGGGCAGTGAATACATAGAAGAGAGGTAGAGTTGGTACTAGAGAGACAACGCAAAGCCTATAGAGGTTGACGCAGAGGCATCCAGGAGCTGCGCAAAGCTAGGAGAGGCCAGCATGTGAGACGCAGAGGGTCTAGGGGCTGACGCAGAAGCTCCAGAAGTTGACGCAGAGGCTAGCAGAGCTAACGTAAGGCCAAGAGGTGGCGCTGGAAGAATTTCATGGGACAGACTGGGTGCTAGTGAGCCGGATAGGGTGACGTAGTCCCTATTAGAGTGACGTAGAGCAGTGGGAACTACAATTGTTGCTATGTGATCGTTCATCCAGTGATTATTCAGCCGGAATATCTGTCTCTGAGGAGAGGTACTACTGTCGAGGGCATTCTCTATTGGGTGAGACATTTCTGGCACCCTGGTTGTATTATGAAAACTGCATAATAATAAAATCCTCTGAATAGCTGCACCGGTTTTGCCCGCATTGGGATCTTTCGGGGACATTGGTCCAAAAATAACGATGTCACTTGTGTGCTTGTTTTCTTTCAGTTGATGATCTGTAGATGTTGATACTGTAGTTGTGTTTATTTTCAGTATTTACATGGTAAATAACTTGTTAAGTAATTAAACAAGTAGTAAGAAATAAACCAGATAGTACAGGAAGAATTTCTAAAGGGTTAAACTTAGAAATTCCAACATGGTATCAGAGCGTGGTTGCATATCAGAAGATAACTAAAGGCATCAGCTAGCAAAGCAGTAGCAGCAGATTCAGCTGTCCCGAGTGACAGAACTGATCCGTAAGGAGTGACGCAAAGAGATTGCGTCATCATTTTGGGCCAGAGAGAGGCAGCGCAGAGGCTAAGGGAGGCATAATCAGGTTCACACAGAGCCACACAGAGGCCTGGAGGGCTGATGCTGTTGGCCAAGGGAGTTGATTTGCCGTTGCCGGGATTGCGCAGAGCGAAGTGGCTCAATCCTTCAGTTGTTGGGGTATAGGAGGCTGCGGGTAGTTTGTGGAGCGAAGCTGGTGGGGTACTGTGGTAAGAACAATACCTAACAGGGGAAGACCAAGGAGGAGGGATTTCTAGAAGGGAAATCGAGACTCAGAGGGAGTCGAACCAAGAACTTCCAGACAGGAAGTTGAGAGACTCAGCAAGAGTCGAACATAGGACTTCCAGGAGGGAAGTAGAGAGACTTGGAGGAGTCAGAAGAGCAGCATAATGGCTGTGAATGGACTGAGATATTTCCAGAAGGGAAATCGAGACTCAGAGGGAGTCGAACCGAGAACTTCTAGACGAGAAGTTGAGAGACTCAGCAGGAGTCGAACAGAGGACTTCCAAGAGGGAAGTAGATAGGCTCGGAGGAGTCAGAAGAAGAGCAACATAATGGCCGTGAATGGACTGAGAGATTAGAATAGGTTGGACAGAGCATCCAATTTCGTGGTCTCGAAGGCTAGAATCTTGTCCATTCTAGATAGATATCACATCAAGGACTTCGCTTTGAAAACAATAGTGATCCCAGTTGACCCAACTGAAAATGAGAAGTACGAGGAGGCAATGGCCAGTGCGAAGAGCATCATCCTTCATGGGGTCAAGGATCATGTGGTGCTGCATATTGCCGAGGACACAGCAAATGAGATGTGGGATGCCCTGACGAAATTGTACCAACATAGTACCGTGCAGAGGAAGATGTTACTTGAAAATCAACTGCGGTCATACCAGATGCAGAAGGGAGAGCAAATAGATGTCTTCCTCGGTCGATTGAAGGAGATGTGTGACCAACTAACCTCCATAGGGGCCATGCCGGATCAGGAATTGACGGTGAGGACCGCATTGAACGCAGTCTTAGAGGATTGGGAGGTATTTTTCCAGAGCATACTAGGCAGGCGAGCCTTCCAGATTGGGAGGAGCTGTGGGCGACTCTTCGTCAAGAAGAGATCAGACGGGTGACCAAGGCGGGAAGTAGCGGAAAAGGGGTCAAAATCAAGAAGGAGGAAGAAGAGGATGCGGCTCTAGAATTTGTGGGAAAGCAGGAGAAGAGAATGAAGAAGGACCTCTTTAAGGTCAAATGCTTCCATTGTGGGGAACTAGGTCATTTTGCGAACTAGTGTCCTAGGAAGAAGGGTAAGGGAGAGGCTTCTGAGACCAATGCAGTGCCAGCAAGGGCTGAGAAAGAAGTTGAGGAGGATGACGATTGTGCCATGAGTGCTCATGTGCCAGTGGAGAAGAAGTGGGGAGACATCGAGCTGTGGTTAGGAGGACTACAGTCAATGAGGGGCAGGATCCTAGAGGTACCCAACCTCTTGGATTATACCTTGCTACGGAAGCCTCGAAGAGGAGTAGCAGGACTGGCAGATGCGGATGGAGCGACAGAGAGTGCTACAATGCAGGAGTCCCGGGACAGCACGAGGCTGGCAGGCTGCAACAGTGCGAGAGGCACGAGAGTGTTGCACCAGTGTAGGATGGCACAGAGAGATGTGCAACGGTGCGAGATGCAGGGAGTTGTTGCAGCAACACAGAGGTCAGTAGAGGGAGCACTTGTTAGCAGTAGAGGGAGCTTTAACATTGAGAGTGTCTCTAGCTTGACAGGGATGTCAGAGTTGGGTGGATCAGTTACTTACTTCTCAGTAACTGAGTTGCAGTGTAGCAGTTAGCAATGGCATTGCTATAGGCAGCGCGATGCAGCATGATGAGAGGGGATGCAGTGCTGGCAGGATGAACCAATAACAGCACAGATGCAGAGGGTGCTGCCGTACAGATGCAGCAGTGGCAGTGGCAGGGCCATGGGCAGCAATACAGGATGCAACAATGCAGAGGATGTTGGGTGGGGAGGCCTAGCATCAGCACAGAGACCAATGCTGGATAATCAGGGTGATATTCAGTGTGGAGTATTACTAGAGCACAATCCTCGCTAAGATGGAGTGTTGATTTTGGGTAGCATCGGATGTGGTCTAGCCATGAAAATTGGTGGAGAGGCTAAAGCACATGAGATCTCCAAGACCCAGAAATGGTTTGGGCAGATTCTAACCAGTTTGGGAGATATTAAATAATTAATATTTTTAATGGAGTTCCTAAGTCTAAACTTTGGAAAAATAAAATATTAATGGGTATTAATATAAAACTGGGTTAGAATGTTCGAAAAGTCATGGATCAAGCCAAATCTAATCTTAGTCGTTGATTAGAGATTTAATCTCGGCTGTTGATGGACCAACGAGAAAAGTATAAGAGGAGGCTTGAGGGTCAGTTGGAGAACACACTAGAGTGATCAGTCATTCTATTATCTAGAGCAGGGTTTGCTAAGAGAGATAGAATCAGTGATCAGCAACGAGGGGCAGTGAATACATAGTAAAGAGGTAGAGTTGGTACTAGAGAGACAATGCAGAGCCCGAAGAGGTTGATGCAGAGGCAGCCAGGAGCTGTGCAGAGCTAGGAGAGGCCAGCGTGTGAGACGCAGAGGGTCTAGTGGCTGACGTAGAAGCTCCAGAAGCTGACGCAGAGGCTAGGAGAGTTGACGCAGGGCCAAGAGGCAGCACTGGAAGTATTTTGTGGGACAGAATGGGTGCTAGTGAGTTGGATAGGGTGATGCAGAGCAGTGGGAACTACAATTATTGTTGCGGGATCGTTCATCCGATGATTATTTAGTCGGAATATCTGTCTCTGAGGAGAGGTACTGCTACCGAGAGCATTCTCTATTGGGTGAGCCATTTCTGGTACCCTGGTTGTATTCTGAAAACTGCATAATAATAAAACCCTCTGAATAGCTGCATCGGTTTTCCCGCATTGGGTTTTTTCAGGGACATTGGTCCAAAAATAACGGTGTCACTTGTGTGCTTGTTTTCTTTCAGTTGATGATCTGTAGATGTTGATACTATACTTGTGTTTATTTTCAGTATTTACATGGTAAATAGCTTGTTAAGTAGTTAAACAAGTAGGAAGAAATAAACCAGATAGTATAGGAAGAATTTCTAATGGGTTAAACTTAGAAATTTCAATGTGGTATCAGTGCATGGTTGTAGATCACAGGATAACTGAAGACATCAACTAGTAGAGCAGTAGCAACAGATTCAACTCTCGCGAGTGATAGAGCTGATCTGTGCAGAAGGCGACAGAGGAAGGAGTGACGTAGAGAGACTGCATCATCATTCTGGGCCAGAGAGAGGCAGCGCAAAGGCTAAGGGAGGCAAAATCAGGCTCACACAGAGCCACGCAGAGGCCAGGAGGGCTGATGCAGTTAGCTAGGGGAGCTGATTTGCCGGTGCCGGGATTGCGCAGAGCCAAGTGGCTCAATCCTTCAGTTGCTGGGGTATAGGAGGCTGCGGGTAATTTGTGGAGCGAAGCTGGTGGGGTACTGTGGTCAGAACAATACCTAACAGGGCAAGACCAAGGAGGAGGGATTTCCAAAAGGGAAATCGAGACTCAGAGGGAGTCAAACCGAGAACTTCCAGACGGGAAGTTGAGAGACTCAGCAGGAGTCGAACAGAGGACTTCCAGGAGGGAAGTAGAGAGACTTGGAGGAGTCGGAAGAAGAGCAGCATAATGGTCGTGAATGGACTGAGAGATCATAATAGGTTGGAAAGAGCATCCAACTTCGTGGTCTGGAAGGCCAGGATCCTGTCCATTCTAGACAGATATCACATCAAGGACTTCGCTTGGAAAACAATAGCGATCCAGTTGACCCAACTGAAAATGAGAAGTACGAGGAGGCAATGGCCAGGGCGAAGTGCATCATCCTTGATGGGGTCAAGGATCATGTGGTGCCGCATATTTCCGAGAAGGATACGACAAATGAGATGTGGGATGCCCCGAAGAAATTGTACCAGCATACTAACGTGTAGAGGAAGATGTTACTTGAAAATTAGCTGCGGTCATACCAAATGCAGAAGGTAGAGCAGATAGATGTACTCCTTGGTTGATTGAAGGAGATCCGTGACCAGCTAACTTCCATAGGGACCACGCCGGATCAAGAATTGATGGTGAGGACCGCATTGATTGTTGTCTCAGAGGATTGGGAGGTATTTGTCTAGAGCATACTGGGCAGGTCGAGCCTTCTAGATTGGGAGGAACTGTGGGCGGCTCTTCGTCAATAAGAGATCAGACGTGTGACCAAGGCAGGGAGTAGCGGAAAAGGGGTCAGAATCAAGCAACAGGAAGAAGAGGATGTGGCTCTAGCATCTTCGGAAAAGCAGGAGAAGGGAAAGAAGAAGGACCTCTCCAAGGTCAAATGCTTTAATTGTGGGGAACTAGGTCATTTTGTGAACCGGTGTCCTAGGAAGAAGAGTAAGGGAGAGGCTTCTGAGACCAATGCAGCGCCAGCGAGGGCGGAGAAAGAAGTCGAGGAGAATGATGATTGTGCCATGAGTGCTCATGTGTCGCTTGAGAAGAAGTGGGGAGACATCGAGCTGTAGTTAGGAGGACTACAGGTGATGAGGGGCAGTATCCTAGAGGCAGCCAACCTCTTGGATTATACCTTGCTACGGGAGCCCCAAAGAGGAGTAGCAGGATTGGTAGATGTCGGTAGAGACGGATGCAGATGGAGCGGCAGAGAGTGCTACAGTGCAGGTGTCCCGAGACAGTGCGAGGCTAGCACGCTGCAACAATGCGAGAGGCGTGAGAGTGTTGCACCAGTGTAGGATGGCACAGAGAGATGTGTAATGGTGTGAGATGTAGGGAGTTGTTGCAACATCGCAGAGGTCAGTAGAGGGAGCACTTGTTAGCGGCAGAGGGAGCTTGAGCATCAGGAGTGTCTCTAGCCTGACAGGGATGTCAGAGTTGGGTAGATCAGTTACTTACTTCTTAATAACTGAGTTGCAGTGTAGCAGTTAGCAGTGGCATTGCTATAGGAAGCATGATGTAGCATGATAAGAGGGGATGCAGTGTAGATGCAGTGTTGGGAGGATGAACCAGTAGTAGCATAGATGCAGAGGGAGCTGCTGTACAGATGCAACAGTGGCAGTGGTAGGGCCATGGGTAGCAGTACAGGGTGCAATAGTGCAGAGGATGTTGGGCGGGGAGGCCTAGCATCAGCACAGAGACTGGTGCTGGTTAATCAGGGTGATACTCAGTGTGGAGTATTACTAGAGCACAATCCTCGCTAAGATGGAGTGTTGATTTGGGGTAGCATCGGATGTGGTCTAGCCATGAAAATTGGTGGAGAGGCTAAAGCACATGAGATCTCTAAGACCCAGAAATGGTTTGGGCAGATTCTAACCGTTTTGGCATATATTAAAATAATTAATATTTTTAATGGAGTTCTGTAGTCTAAACTTTGGAAAAATAAAATATTAATGGTATTAATATAAAACTGGGTTAGAATGTTCCAAAAGTCATGGATCAAGCCAAATGTAATCTTAGCCGTTGATTAGAGATTTAATCTCCGCCATTGATGGACCAATGAGAAAAGTATAAGAGGAGGCTTGAGGGTCAGTTGGAGAACACACTAGAGTGATCAGTGATTCTATTCTCTAGAGTGGGGTTTGCTAAGAGAGATAGAATCAGTGATTAGCAGCGAGGGGCAGTGAATACATAGTAGAGAGGCAAAGTTGGTACTAGAGAGACAACGCAGAGCTCGAAGAGGTTGATGCAGAGGCAACTGGGTGCTATGCAGAGGCAGCTAGGAGCTACGCAGAGCCAGGAGAGGCCAGCGTGTGAGACACAAAGGATCGAGTGGGTGATTCAAAAGCTCCATAAGCTGACGCAGAGGCTAGGAGAGCTAACGCAGGGCCAAGAGGCAGTGCTGGAAGGATTTCGTGGGATAGACTGGGTGCTGGTGAGTCGGATAGGGTGACGCAGTCCCTATCAGAGTGACGCAAAGCAGTGGGAATTGCAATTGTTGATGTGGGATCGTTCATCTGGTGATTATTCAGCCAGAATATTTGTCTTCGAGGAGAGGTACTACTGTCGAGGGCATTCTCTGTTGGGTGAGCCATTTCTGGCACCCTGGTTGTATTATGAAAACTGCATAATAATAAAACCCTTTGAATAGCTGCAGTGGTTTTCCCGCATTGGGTTTTTCCGGGGACATTGGTCCATAAATAACAGTGTCACTTGTGTGCTTTTTTTTTACTTGATGATATGTAGATGTTGACACTGTACTTGTGTTTATTTTCAGTATTTATATGGTAAATAACTTGTTAAGTAATTAAATAAGTAGGAAGAAATAAACCAGATAGTATAGGAAGAATTTCTAATGGGTTAAACTTAGAAATTCCAACAGATGAAGAGATCTACAAAGCAAGGTAGCCCAAGTATAGACATCCAAGAGAAACATTTCTAGGACTAAGATCACATCATCTTGGAGACCCTAGAAACATTTTTGATCTGCACTCATTCACCACCGAGAAGACGAAGTATCTTGAAGACAAAGAAGGCTAGAAGGCGCTGTCATCATCTTTAAAAACTATAAGACAAGATCCCTCTCATTGAAGCAAGAATCCCCTCCTTGTCCTTGAAGAAGATCATCTAAGGCAACGCCAAAACATCCTCATCAATCATCATCATAAAAGGAGCAATCTCCTTTTGTTGAAGAAGGGATTTTCATTGGGAAAAATACCATCCAAAAGGGGCACTAATACATCTTCTTCAACCACCATCAAAGTGATCAAGTTGGAGATTTCATCTTCACTTATCAAGTAAGTATCTTTTATCCTATAATCTAAATCTGATAAAAATAACTTTGTTTTGCATGAAGATCTATAAGCTAGTTGGGTCATCGAACTTCCTTGCATGGAAAAAAGGGGGGTAAACATAGCCTTTGAAGAAAGTGAAATCATTTAACATATCAATGGAAAGGTATCCTCTGAATACATTGAAAGGTATCAAAGGGCTCAAGGGATTCTTATGAAATCAATCAAAGATCCCTCATCCCTATATGGCGGGATTGGAGACATCAAATAGATATATGATAATCTAGTGGAACTATTCTTTGAAGATGCGATAAAAAAGTCACATCACTTAGATCTGATTTACTCAAATTGAAGGTATCAAAGGATAAAGGGTTATCTTCATAAGGTCTCACTTGCAAGATCTGGGAGAGATGATAAGAAGACAATCATCATTGTTCTAAATGCACTAACTGATGAACAAGGTAACAAATGTCTATGAGGATAAGAAGGCTATCCCATTCAACAACTTGTGGTTTCTATGCAGGATAGAAGAAGACAAGCTAAGGGCAAAACATGTTCAGACATTTGTCAAAAGGAAAAGAAGAACATAGCTAAGATTCAATGCTATGAGCATTATAGGAAATATTGTCCTGAGCTCAAGTAGGACAATAACAAGGAAGATAGGAACGAAGTCCATTTCACTGAAGAAGTGGAGAAAGCTGAAAGAAGGAAGTCTAAGGAAAAGGAAAAGCATTAGAAGTAAGAGCTCGTGACATCACGATAGGAAACATGAAGGTTGTCTGATAGTCAACTATGAAGGGTATAACCCTTGAGAACCTCATTGGAAACTAAAGGAAACGAAGAAGTCATCCAGGACAAGGCTCATCATACATCAAAAGGTTACATCTCTTGGATAAGGATATGCAATATCATCAAGACTCATTGATGGAATCTTCATTGGAAGGTTCACCAATTGAAAGTAGAAGCAAGTGTTTCATCAAGAACTCCAACTTGTGGAATTCATGGGATGATGGTATGATGACATGAGAGATGAAAAAGATCAAGGGATTGAAGCTCTTTTCAATCACGGAAGTTGCTAAAAGCAGCCTAGATGACCTAAAGGTAAATAAGGTATGTATGCTTGTATTCAATATTATAAAGTCATGTTGTATGGTTGCAGGTAACATGGATCACTGCCCAATCTTCAAAAGCATGATCAAAGGAAATGAATCTCTTCCTATAGAAAGTTGTGGAAGGCATGGGTCACACTAGATGAAATCAACATAATATGTCCTCATACGAAGTAGGAGGTGGTTGACTACAATTGAGGAACTTTGAATGATAGCTCTTGGGAATGAAATGTGAGAAGGAAGGAAGAGATCGTGAGATATGCAACCATGGTAAAGGAAATCAACATTTGAAAGACCAAGAAGATTTGACTAAGAAATCTCCCGGAAAGATATGAAGACTCTGATGGAAGTCTGAAAAAGATGGAGACCCTTGACAATGGATATCTTTGGGAGATGTGTCAACATGTATGCAAGATGCTGATACCTACAGGAAGATGTCATGATGAAAGACCATCACAAAGGTAAGTTTGATTTAAGTGTTCATTTCTTATTTTGAACAAGTATCTGGATGGGCTTATGCAGGATTGCCAAGGGAAGAACTGTGGATGTCTTCCTAGAGGACCATGTAGAAGGATGTAAGATCCTTCCAAGAAGACAACATGAAGAAGGCAGCATGACATGAAGCAAGACCAAATGTAGACTGATAGATCACTTTCTGATGAAAGGAATGATGACATGACTGACTCATGAATGAAAGTGATGGATGGTCTATGCCTATGAAGGAGCCCCAAAAGATGAAGACTCCTTGACAAAGGAATTCATGACATCGAAGGAAGGAGCTCTTCAAGCAGCTAGTTGCGGAGCTGTTGTAGGTCCCTAATTAAGAGGGAGCCTGAAAACAAGTTTCTTACTTGGAAGAAACTTGGAAATTCCGAAGCCAAGAGGGAGCTTAGGTACATTCCTTCTGTAAGAATTAGTACATTCCTTTATTGGATTTGATATGTCCTCCCTAATTGAGAGGGAGAGATAGACACATCATTCTGCTCTTCACTTGGGAAGACAGAATGGATGATTGGGTAATCATCTGGCATCTGATACTCTTTGAGGATGAGATAGGACATCCAAGATAAGAGTAGTCGTGGACTGATATTGTTTGGGGACTAGCTATCGAAGATAAGAATAGTCCAAAGAAGGTCATACTCGGTGAATGCTCGGGTGGAGTATGTACCTTGAGAGACAATGATTATGGTGTCTATGAATCATTGGTCTTGCCAACATTGTGCTTTGATCATGTGGTTAGAGCTGTTAGTCAAGGCCTTACTATGTGACAATACTGGTTGATATGATGCTATATAGATGGGTTACCAATCCAACTCTTCTTATGAGAATTTCTTCAGATTGAGAATCGTCAAGCACCATTATGAATACCTTCTTAGTTAAGAGGGAGTGTTGAAAAGTGTAACTAGGTTCGGTCTTCATAATGACATGTAATTATGATCTTTGTAAATGATGAAAAGAAGAGAATAAAATTATTATTGTAAGACTTGTTTAATGGGTTTCATGAGCAAGAGGTTTTATTTAGATGGCTCCCATTGAGAGCCTTGGGATTTGTCATTAAAGTCAAAGAGTCAATCTCATGTATGAAGAACTCTTCTTGGGGATATAAAAATGTATACGAGTCTATGAAAATGTCTAGAAGCCCTGCAATGACAAGCACTAGTCCTTCTCTTGAAGTCGGCCTCAAAACTGAGAGTCAACTCTTGTCAGGTCACTTCAAATAGACACACCTATTTGGATAAACATAGGTCGGCTTATTTATGGGACAAACCACTATAAATACGTGGACAGACTCTTCGCATTTACACAATACAGTGATTCAGATATCTCTCTCTAAAGTTCGGATGAGGTTACAGTCATCAAGTTCGGATCTCTGACCTGGGGTGGACAGAGGCAATGTGAAGTTCAGATACATCTCTGTAATTTCAGATGGGCAGTAGCAAGATATCTCTGTGGAAACTACAATACGGTGCTATCTTACAATCAAGGGAATTTGGATCCATCTGAGATTCAGATCATAGAAAAGGAGAACAGTTCGGATGGGTCAGCGAGGAGTGATGAAGGGACAACAAATTTTTGTCTAGTGAAGGAGCTATTGTTCAATGTTGTATCACTGTGTTTTAATGTTGCTGCAGAGGTCACATTTTGGTGACATTACTTTTGACATGTTTCAGTGCCATGACTAGTATATCTATAGTTCGTTGAAGAGATGATCTCAGTGTGAAGAAGGTTGAAGAGGAAGAGGAGTCAAGAGGAAGAACAGAGAACTAGTGTCTTGGTCTTGATATTTGTCACTTGGAATATCTATAAGAAGAATTTGTGTGGGTTTTCCTCTCAAAGAGTGAGAGGTTTTGGCCTTGGTTCATTGCCTACATCCTGTCTCTTTTCTATTTATGTTCATGCATTGTTAGCTATTTGATGAAGAAAAACACTAATAACTCAAGCAGAGAGAAGATCCTAATCTAACGAAGTAAAAGATATTCACAAGCAATTACTAATCAAGAGAAATCACCCAACTATTGATGCCCTAGATTTCTCAACTGAAGATCCACTAGATGGATGTAAAACAACATTCCTCAATGGAGTTTTTGAGGAGGTGTACATCGAGCAATTGGAAGGTTTTGAGACATTTGATCGAGAGTCTCATGTGTGTAGACTCAAGCGAGCGTTATACGGTCTCAAACAAACACCCCATGCTTGGTACACCAGGATCGATAACTATCTCACTGGTTTGGGCTTCACCAAAAGTGAAGCGGATGCAAACCTCTATCATATCTTGGTAGAAGGTAAATTGCTGATCATTGTCTTATATGTTGATGATTTGATTTTAACTGGTGATGAGTAGCTAATCAGATCTTGCAAGGAGGACATTGCAAGGGAGTTTGAAATGAAAGACATGGGTGACATGCACTACTTCCTCGGGTTAGAAGTATGGCAGGGCGATGGGGAACTGTTTGTCTCTTAAGGCAAGTATGCAAGTGAGATACTATAGAGTTTCTGTGTGGATAGTTGGATACCCATGGAGACACCTCTAGTGACCAACTGGAGGAAGGAGGATACCACTTCAGGTGAAGAAGTGGATACTACCATTCATCGACAGCTAGTGGGTTCACTGATGTATCTTGTGAACACATGAACAAATATGTGGGCTCCTATAGCCCTTAGTATTTTCGCTATAGCCCACGAAGATTCCTTTCTTTCTAGATGCACCCAATTTGTTACTTTTCTCTTTCGGCACATGAAAATATACAGGGCTTCCAAAAAATCTAAAATGAGATACGTCAGGTTTCTTACTGGTGAACATTTCTTCAGGAGTTTTGGAACCCAATGCTTGATGAGGGCATCGGTTTTGTACATATACGGCGGTGTTTGCAACTTCGGCCCATAGAAACTTCGGAAGTCTTTGATCATGGAGCATAGCACGGACAGCTTCCACAATCGTACGATTCTTCCTTTCCGCCACACCATTCTGCTCAGGAGTATAGGGTGTAGTGGTCTCCCTCTTAATGCCAGCCTCTTT
Source organism: Pinus tabuliformis (assembly GCA_031772625.1). Lineage (NCBI taxonomy): Eukaryota > Viridiplantae > Streptophyta > Pinopsida > Pinales > Pinaceae > Pinus > Pinus tabuliformis. The sequence goes on from CM062811.1 coordinate 257,125,390, forward strand.
GCAAAAGTCATGAAACTCATTGGATTCATATTCAGTCCCATTGTCAGTCCTTAGGATCTTGATCTTCTTTTCGGTTTGATTCTCGATCAAGGCTTTGAAGTGTCAAAACCAGGAGAACACTTTATCCTTCTTTTTCATGAAATATATCCAAGTCTTGTGAGAATAATCATTTGTAAAAGTGAGGTAATATAAATATCCTCCCAAGGAGTTCATAGGCATCATACCGGATATGTCTGAGTGAACCAATTGCAATATATTGGAGGTCTTGCTTTGGCTTGAGGGGAATGGTCCCCTTTTTAGCTTTCCTTCGGCACATCCTAGACATACACCTTCTTGCTCTAATCTGAACTCAGGCATCTCGGTCAACATTCTTATATCAGGTAGAGCTTTATAATGAAGGTGAGCAAACTTCCGATGCCATAGTTCGGATTGAAGCGATGTGTCACAAGTCATGACACCATCAACTCGAAACCTAAGAGTAAAAGCATATTTATAGTCCTTTTTCCATACACATACCTTGCCATCGCTGAAAGCCACCTTGTAGCCTTCGTCTTTCATTGCCGAAATGGACACCAGGTTCTTTTTGAGATCAGGTACATATAATACATCTTGTAAGTGGATGGTATTACCCTGATTCAATTGAAGAGTGACATTTCCTACGCCTTTCACGGGATATTTTGAATTGTCTCCAAGAACAATTTCCAGGTTGGTTTCTTTCTCTACCAGATTATAGAGAGCTTCTTTGTAACCAGTGAAGTGCCTTGAGGCACCACTATCAATAAGCCAATTTCCCAGCGAGTCCGGGGGAGTAGTGGTAGATAGAGCAGCTGGTAGATAATACTCATCTTGCTTATTTTTAGTAGTGTTAGATTCATACCTGGAATTTCTTGCCTTCTTGAATGGTTGTCCTCTTCCTTGATTTCCAACACTCCTTTTACCTCGGCCATTTGACCTGCCATTTCTTTGATTGCCTTGAGAGGGATTTTGATCATCATCCCGGTGTGAGTTCCTTTTATCAGGACACTCCCTTGCATAATGACCTGGTTTATTGCAATGGTAACATCGTCCTTTTCCACCCTTTGGTCTAGCCTTCCTTTTGGATTTAGCCTCGGAATTGTTTCTTCTTTTAGCATGAGAAGAAAAGGCAGCGAGATGACCTTTAAGTGTGGGCATTTCCTATTCTTCCATTCTTGCTTCTTCTTGAATGCATCTAGCCATTAATTCCTCAGATCTAGGAATTACATTATTGTTGAGGAGAGTAGTCCTGAATATATACCATTCAGATGGTAGTCCTCCAAGAGTTGTGAGTGCCATTTCCCTGTCAGGAATTACTTCCCCAATAGATAGGAGATTGTTCTTGATCTCGGTGATCCTTAAGAAATATGCTTGCATATTTTCATCTTTGCCCTTCTTAATCTCCTTTAGCTTATTTCTAAGAAACAGAACTTGATTTGCATCATTAACTTTAAATAAACTCACCAGTCTATTGTAGATTTCTTTGGAGGTGTTCAGCTCAGAAACATAGGCCACCGAGCGCTTGTCGATAGAGTCCGGGATGATCTTCTTTGCTTTGACTTCTCCCTTGGTCCATTTGTTCCTGGCAGCAACGGATGCATTTGATGGAGGCTTGACAACTCTGCCTCTGACATGGTTCAACACTTCTTGTTCTTCTAATGTTAGATCGAGAGACATCTTCCATCTGTGGTAGTCAGACTTCTCACGGAGTTTGTCTTCAACAGGGAAGTGTGTTGAGGACCCCATAGTTCTTTTTAGATAGCCTTGTCTTCGGTGATTGCTCTTGCTCTTGCTTGGGCTTTGTCTTCACCTCAGCTCTGATACCATGTTAAATTATGGTATGTTCTATGCTTAGAGCAATTTACTTATCTTTCTTTTTATTATCCACAGATTTGCAGTCACATGTACATTAAGTAAAGTGCTGATAGAACATTTAAACGATCAACAGAAAACAAGCCAAGACAAGAGACACAAGATGTGGCGGCTAGCCAGGGACAAACCCCAATATGGGGAAACCCTTTGATCAAATCTTCTTTTATCTTCAATAATTCAGCAGAGAGAAATAGTACAAAAGTCTGATTTATATCAGCAGCATCAGCGACATCAGCCCTAAACTAGGGCAGTCAATATCTGTCAAACCGGAGGTCGGATCACCTTGATTCCTGTGCCAAAAAATGCGGCCTTCCAAGGAGAGTCAGCTTCACCTACTGCACAATCAGAGAGAGAGAATGCTGGTCAAAGTTTCAATTTGTAGCTTGTAAATCCTAGAAAACTGCATTCTTCCTTCCCACGTGTGAGAGAGAGACCTTTCTGCGCAGGAGAGAGAAGAGACTCTTTTTTTACGCAGGAGAGAGAGATGTGTGATGAGAAGTGAAGTGTGCAAATGAGGAGAATGCTCCTTGTATTTATATGCAAAACGTTGATGATGAATAGATGTGTCTGTTGGGCTTCTGAGCCTACACATGTTGCTGGCCGACTTTAACAATTAGTCCATAATCTAAATAAATTCATATCTCCATAAATACTTATCGGAATCGAATGATCTTTAGATCAAACCTACACCTCTCGACGAGAGGAATCCAAGAAAAATATAATCAGCCATGAATAAGGTGTCCCACATGAAGTTTGGCCCTAGTTGCCAATTTTAACATCATAAGGTGCCAGTATGAGAGGTTTATCATCCACAATCTTCAAGGAATGGTTTCGATCGGCTTCACTCCTAGTGAATCTCAACTTGATCAGACAACTATCAATCCTCTCATATCAAGCCCGAGTGTTTTGCTTCAAGCCATAGAAGGCTTTCTTCTACCTGCATACATGAGATTCCCAATCTTGAATCTCAAACCCCTCGAGTTGTTCCAAATCTATGGACTTGCTACATGAGGGGAATGGTCGCCTTGTAATATTTTCTTTCGGTACATCTCAGACATGTACCTTCATGCTCTTCTTGAATTCAGGCATCCCTGTCACCATCTGACTCACATCGGTTAGGGTCCCATAGTGAGTAGACCTCTGGTGCTATAGAAGAAGTGTCAATCGACATGGTCCCCATTGGACTTCCTGCAACTTGATACAAATTGCCAACCCTGAACCCATGAGTAAATGCATCTTTGAAATTTCCATTTTCAAACACATACCTTTCCATCGATGAATGCCACCTTGAAAGCTTTGACTTCCATTGTCGAAATGGACACCAAGTTCTTCTTGAGATCAGGTACATAAAGAATTTCTTGTAAATGAATCATGTTACCCTCATTCAATTGAAGGGTAGCATTCCCTACACCCTTTCCGGGATAGGTGGCATTGACTCCAAGTATAATCTCCACGATTGTTTCCATCTCTACCATATTAGAGAGAGCTTCATAAGATTCGGCCATTTCCTTTATGGCCTGCATTACCAGTCATTCCTCCGATCATTGAAGATGTCCCTGGAATGATTGTTATCATCATCAAGTGATGTGTCCCTACCATTCAGACACTCCTTCGCATAATGGCCAAACTTATTGCAAGCAAGGCATCTGCCTTTCCTTCCACCCTTAGATACGGACTTCCCATTGAAGTGATCTTAAGGTAGGCCATCAGAAGCTTCCGCTGTGCCATTCTGATAATATTTGTGGCTTCGACTTCACCCTTGGTGAATTTGAAGAGGGATGAAGAATCCATTGAGCCTTTTGTCATTTCCCAACTGTCTTCGGTGATTGCTTTGTCACTCTTGCTTGGGCTTTGTCTTCACCTCAACTCTGATACCATGTTAACATTAGGTATGTTCTATGCTGATAGCAAATTTACTTCAATTTTCCATATTAGCTCAATATCAATTCCAGATTAGCAAGCACATTTAGCATGATAGTAAAATGCAGATAGAACATAAACATAAATCGCATAGTACAAGCCAAGACAAGAGGACACAAGATGTGGTGGTAGCCAGGGACAAACCCCAATGTGGGGAAACCCTTGATCAATTCTTCTTATATGTTCCTCAATAGTTCAACACAGAAAGAGAGAGAGATAGTACATATACATTAGAAGTCAACATATTGACTTATCTAAATAAGAGCAGAGATCTTCTCTAAGAATATAGCATATGAGGTAGCTAATTTGAGCTGAGTTGAAGCAACACTGCTTCCACTGATCCAAGGTGACTCCATCACTATGCTGCACCTCACTGTGCTACACCCAATCATCATGTTGGACCTCATTACTATGCTGCACACATCATACTGTTGCACCATATCATCATGCTGCACACATCATACTGCTGTACCATATCATCATGCTGCACCTCCTTGTGTTGCATCATCACGCTGTACCTTACTGTGCCCATCATGCTGCATCTCATTGCAACATTCATTATCACAGTGTTGCACTTTGATACACTTGTGCTGCACACCCTTGACTGCCCTTAGCAGCCCTTGCTATGGTGCTATGGCTTGCAGCCTAGCACATAGCAACCCTTGTAGCAAACGTATCCCAGATAGTGTCCAATCATCATTAACGCAACAACATTTAACCTATAGAAATGTCAACTCTTGAACTTGTTGCAATGCTGCAATTCTGGGACTGGTTAGGGTACTAACCACAGTCCCTAACAACCCATCAAAACTGGCCCAAAATTGCTCCTAATGACTGTGGTTGTCCTCCAATGAGATGCTGCCCTCCACGCTGCATCATAACAACCCTCCTTGATATAGCAGACCTCCTAAACAGTCCTTCTAAACAATCCTCCTAATGGACTGCGTCAAGGGCACCTGTAACCTTCTCTTTTCCTACTGCTAGAGCAGTCATGAGACTGCATATAAGGAACCATTCAGGTCCCTTCTCATGGCAATTTAGGGCACATGAAACCCTCTAGAAAATGCGGCCTAGAACTGACTGCATTCAGGTTTGCGTTTAAGTATCTATCTTCTCTGCGTTCAACTGTGTTTAGACTGCGTCTAGGGCACATTTTACATTAGCTATAGCTCCTCCAAAGCTGGGCTATAACCGTTCCTTTAAGACCACGTTTAGCTAGGGCATCCTCATCATCTTCATGACTACGTTTAGCTAGGGCATCCTCATCATAGTTGCGTGTAGGCTTTCTTCTCCATAGTTGTGTTTTAGGGCTTCTTTACCATGACAGTGTTAGGGTATCTCCTTTAGCGTAGAGCTTCATTACATTAGGGTAGTGTCGATACCCCTTCTTGACTGCGACCAAAACATCTCCTTTCGCCTATGTCTAGGCCCTAGGGCTTCCTCCTCTTAGATTTCTCTTGCCACTAAAACACAAAACAAGTGGAGAGAAATCAAGAGTGAAGTGTGTGCCTAAATGACTATCACGCCACCTCCTTTTATACTAAAACGATGAGCACAAGTGGGGTTTATTTGGTTGCTGGCCGACCTTGACGAATTGTCCCATAACACAAATAAATTCATATCTCCATGAATACTTATCGGAATTGGATGATCTTTAGATCAATCCTACACCTCTTGGTGAGAGGAATCCAAGAAAAATATCAGCTGCCATAAATAAGATGACCCACATGGAGTTTGGCCCTAGTTGCCAATTTTAACAATAAATATTGAAACAAACACAAATGCAACCTTCACAAATATATAGATCAACAATTGAAATAAATTGAGACAACACAAGGGACACCATTATTTTTGGACAATCGTCTCCGGAAAAACCCAATGCAAGAAAACCGGTGTAGCAGATGAGGGTTTTATTATTATGCAGATTTCTGAATACAATTAGGGTGTAAGAAATGGTTAATCTTTTAGAGATTATCCTCGACAGAAGTACCTTTCTCCATAGACAGATATTCCGGCTAATCAACAATCGATGATTGGCCCCACAGTAACTTTGACTATTCCTCAACTGGACAACGAAAGCTGCTCCAAGCTAACTTCTGGAACTGCGTCACCCTCCTACGGTCCGCATCAACTGATCAACTCTCAGTCTGGCCCACGAAATCACCTCAGCGTAGCCTCTTTAGCCCAACGTCAGCTCTTCAGCCCTCTGTGCTGCCTGAGTCAGCCTCTGCGGCTTTTGCGTCAACTTCTTGGCTCTCTGCATCCTCTGCGTTGGCCTCCTCAGCCTCTGCGTCAAGCCTTGCTTCCTCTGCGTTAGCCTTCCTAGGCTTTGTGCTGTCTCTCTGGCACTTTCTCTACCTCTCTAATATGTATTCTCGGCCTCCTGCCGAACTGCCCCTCGCTGCAACAGATCACTAATTCGATTTCTCAGCAAACCCTGCCCCAGAAAATCGAATTGACTGATCAACTTGGTTTAACTCCAACTGACCCTCAAGCCTCCTCTTATACTTTTCCTGTTGACGATTCAACGGCCGATATTAAGTCCCTAATCAACAACTAAGATTAGATCTGGCTTGATCCTCGTTATTTAGAACTTTCTCACCCATATTATATTAATACACATTAATATTTTAATTTTCCTAAGTTTAGACCTAGGGTCTCATTAAAAATATTAATTATTTTAATATCTCTCCATCCGGGTGGAATTTCCCCAAACGATTTCTGGGTCTTGGATATCTCATGTGCCTTAGCCTCTCCACCAATTTTCATGGCTAGAGCACATCCGATGCTACAAAAAATCAACACTCCCTCTTAGCGAGGAATGTGCTCTAGTAATGCTTCATCATGGAAACATCACACTGATCCTCCTTACCAATACCTGTGCTGGTGCTTGGCCTGCTGCCTCACATCCACTACACCACTGCTTCTTGTATTGCTGCTCGTGACATTGCCACTGCCACTCCTACATCTGTACTACAACTCCCTCTCAACATGCTGCCCATGCTGCCTCTAGCACTGCCACTGCTAATTGTTGTGCTGCAACTCAGTTACCGAGAAGTAGGTAACTGACTTCCCCCAAATATTGACATCCTGGTCAATTTGGAAGCCTCGTGATGCTGAAGTTGCCTCTGCTGCTATCCTGTGCTCCCTCTGTTGCCACTACGCTGTTGCATACACCTCTGTGCCTCTCACACTGCTGCAGCCTCCACCTTGCTGCCTCAGATTTATGCACTTAAGAACTGCCTTGCTACTCCACTACACTTTGCTCCACCCGACACCTGTCATCATGCTACTGTCGTTAAGGGCTTCTGTAGCCAGATGTGATCCAAGAGTTTGGGCACCTTAATGATCTTGCCCCTAGTATGTAGTCCTCCTGAATACAACTCGATGTCACCCCACCTCTTCTCTAGAGGCACATGAGCACTCATGGCACAATTGTCATCAATCTCGACCTCTTTCTTCGCCTTAGCTGGGGCTGCCTTTGAATCAAAAGCTTCTCCCTTGCCTTTCTTCTTGGGGCACTATGATGCATAATGTCCCAGCTCCCCATAGTTGAAGCACTTGACCTTGGAGATGTGCTTTTTCTTCCTCTTCCCTTGCAGTCTCGCAGATGCTAGAGCCGCATCTTCCTCCTCCTCTTTCTTGATTCGAACCCCCTTACCACTACTCCCCGCGTTGGTCGACCTCCTGATCTCTTCTTATCGAAGCGCTGCTCGCATCTCTTCCCAACTGGGGAGAGTCGCTTTGCCCAAGATGCTTTGTACAAATGTCTCCTAGTCCTTGGACACTGCATTCAGAGCAGGCCTGACCATAGACTCTAGATCCGATGTAGACCCCATAGAAGTAAGATGGTCCCAAATTTCTTGCAACCTAAGGAGGAAGGGATCTATCTCCTCTCCCTTCTTCATTTGATATGACCTCAGCTGATTCTCCAATAGCATCTTCTGCTCCACGGAAGAGCCCTGGTATAAGGTGGTCAGGGTGTCCCACATCTCCTTTGCTGTGTTCTTTTCAGCAATATGTGCTCTGACATGATCTTCCACCTTGTTTAGGATCATGCATTTCGTCCTCGCCTGAGCCTCCTCGTACTTCTCATTCTCAACGGGGTCAATTGGGATAACTACTAGTTTCATGGCATAGTCCTTGATGTGATGTCTGTCCAGGATTGCCAGGATCCTGGCCTTTTAGATGACAAAATTGGAAGCTCCGTCCAATCTGTCCTTGATCCCTTAGTCCATTCACTGGCATCTCTGCTCCTCTTCGGGACTCCCTCTGAGTCGTGATTTCCCTCCTTGAAATCCTCTGGCCAACTGTTGAACTGTTTCTCTCCAATCCTCCTTGCAACTGCAACTCGAATCTGGATTCCTTGGCTAGAAATTCATCGAGGTAGTGATTCCCTCTACCTTGGTTTTGTCTCCCTAGACACTGTTCTGCATAAACAAAAACAACGTCCCACTAATTCTCAAATCACAATTTGCATAGCTCCCTTAGCCCCGACAATTGAAGAATCTAACCCCTTATTGCTCTACGTAATCACAGTGAGAGCCCTGACAACTGAAGAATCTGAGACCTTCTGGCTTTGCGCAATCACAGTGAGAGCTGGATAAACTCCTCCAGGCCTCAACGTCAATCCTTCCTGGCTGAGAAAGATGACTGGGCACTGCGTAGGCCTGATCTGCCTCCTTCTGTCTCTGCGCTATCCCTTCCTTTGGCTCGAAATGCTGAAGCAGGCTCTGCGTGAGCCTCTGCGTCACCCTCTAAGCACTGCGTCACCTCTTCTCTTTCCGCTTCAGCTCTGGAACAACTCTGTCTCTCGGGACAACTACTTCTGCTGGAAATTTTTCATATTTCTTCCGCTAGTGTCTTCAGTCCTCCTACGATCTGCATGCTCTGATACCATGTGAAAATTTCTGAATTTAACACATCAGAAACCCCTACTGCAATATCTAGTTTATTATCTCCATCTCCTACTTGTTCTTTACATTAACAAGTTATTTATATGCATAAATATCGAAATAAACACAAATGCAACCTTCACATATACAGATCAACAACTGAAATAAACTGAGACAACACAAAGGACACTATTATTTTTGGACAATCGTCCCCGGAAAAACCCAGTGCGGGAAAACCGGTGCAACAGATGAGGGTTTTATTATTATGTAGATTTTTGAATACAACTAGGGTGCCAGAAATGGATCACCCTTCAGAGATTATCCTTGGCAGAAGTACCTTTCTCCGGAGATAGATATTTTGGCTAATCAACAACCAGATGATTGGCCCCACAATAACTTCAATTGTTCCTCAGTTGGACAACGAAAGCTGCTCCAGGCTAACTTCTGGAACTGCGTCACGCTCCAAGGACTGCGTCACCCTCCTACGACTCTGTGTCAGTTGATCAACTGTTAGTCTGGCCCACGAAATCACCTCAACACAGCCTCTTCAACCCAATGTCAGCTTTGCAGTCCTCTGTGTTGCATGCGTTAGCCCTTGGTCCTTTGCGTCCTTTGCGCTGGCCTCCTTAGCCTCTGCGTCAACCCTTGCTGCCTCTGCGTCAACCTTCCTAGGCTCTGCGTTGTCTCTCTGGCACTTTCTCTGCTTCTCTGTTATGTATTCTCGACCTCCTACCGAGCTGCCCCTCGCTGCAATAGATCGCTAACTCGATTTCTCAGCAAACCTTGCCCCAGAAAATCGAATTGACTGATCAACTTGGTGTATGTCCAATTGACCCTCAATCCTCCTCTTATACTTTTCCTGTTGACGATTCAATGGCCGAGATTATGTCCCTAATCAATGGCTAAGATTAGATTTGGCTTGATCCTCGCTATTTAGAACTTTCTCACCCTTATTATATTGATACATATTAATATTTTAATTTTCCTAAGTTTAGACTTAGGGTCTTATTAAAAATATTAATTATTTTAATATCTCTACATCTGGGTAGAATTTCCCCAAACGATTTCTGGATCTTGGAGACCTCATGTGCCTTAGCCTCTCCACCAATTTTCTTGGCTAAAGCACATCTGATGCTACAAAAATCAATAGAAAAGGAGTGTAATAAAAGGCAAATACCACTATGTGACTAAAACGAAACACTTAATATGCTGCCCCTCGCTGCAACAGATCACTAACTTGATTTCTCAGCAAACCCTGCCCAGAAAATCGAATTGACTGATCAACTTGGTGTATGTCCAACTGACCCTCAAGCCTCCTCTTATACTTTTCCTATTGACGATTCAATGGCTGAGATTTATGTCCCTAATCAATGGCTAAGATTAGATTTGGCTTGATCCTCGTTATTTAGAACTTTCTCACCCTTATTATTATTATTATTTTTTTTTTGTTCTTTTGAATTTGTCTACTCCTATATTGATACAAAATAATTTTACAAAGAGGCCTCGGCCTCGAGAAGTCTAGCCCAGAGATGGGCAGGCTCACATTACATAGCTGAACACTGACCAAAAAGACCTGCTGAAGACCGACCAGAAGGGCTTCTAGGATCATGACCATGACTAGTTCATAGAAACAGAAAACTCCAATATCGAAACTGAAGACTGAGCAGAGGTAATTCAGCAACCAAAACAGGATACCTGGGCCCAGGCAAGAAAACAGAGAAGCGCTACCCAAATCAAAACTGAAATCAGACCCCAAAAACAACTGTAACCGAAATCGAGACCCAAATACACAGCCAGAAAAATGCCACCCACGCAGGGGAAACCGACAATTTGACTTTGGAACAAAGGACTGAGTGTGAGAACTATATAGCATATAATGGCGATAAAATAGGAGGGAATTGAGCACCTTCGAGCAACGGAGAAACAAAAACCATTGAACGCAGACCTGATTAAGCTTCATGAGAGGTGGAAGGTTGCTCTTCAATGATGCGGCACCCATAATTGTAGGGGTCTTCGTCCTCAGAGGGATGGCCCTCTTTGCCTGAAGAACCGCCACCAGTAGGGATGCTCAGACCAGCTTGATTATTCATGACCTGGGTTGCAGTGCCCTTACTCGGACCAGGATCCTTACTCTGCTTGTTGTCAATCTGAGAAGTACCATGCCTATCTTCCGCCCTCGTCTCCAGAGTCACCCCAGGGGTCACAACAACCTGACCAGAAGTAACCTCTCGAAGCTCAATGGTGACTGAAGCTAAGAAGGAGAAATTACTGAGAGTACAGGGGAATTGAAAACGAGCGGTATGAGATGGAGAATTGAGAGAGCGCGCTGCTGAATTAAGCTGCCCATGACCCCATCCACGACCACTTCTGGTAACAGGATAGCAGTCAGAGCAGAAGTCTGAGGAGTATGATGAGGAGTCCGTAGTGGAGGAGGAGGGTTGGCGGATAACTCGCCCCCGGGAGCTTCCCCTCCTGCAACTCATTCTCTGGCGCAATCTGGGCATAGTGAGAAGAACAAGAGGTTCTGAACGGGCTGCAATACTGTGGAGGCAGAGGGGGACAGAAAGGGGCTTAGCTTCAGCACACAGAGGGGCACTGGGAAGGACAGAGGACGAACTACTATTGAAATTGCAGAAAGGGCTGTGAGAAACATGAAGGCCCGACGATAAATCCACACAACGATCCAGAGCCCAACGTTTCCCTGGGCTGGTCCGAGAGCGCGGCTCTACGACAGCAAGGGAATAACGCGAGCGCAAGGGAGGAGCATGAATGAGTCCAGGGAGGGGCGCCATGATCGAAGAATTAACAGGTTGGTGTGGAGGGATGAGCTACATTAACGCAACATTGAAATTGAAAGCAGAGGAATTAATGACCGTCATTGCGCGAGGCCGAGTGGCGGTGGTAATAAGCCACGCACCAAGCCACCAAGCCGCCCACGTACCGATCACATTGTTAAACACCTGGATCCGAGAGAGATAGATCTTGTTGCACCAGAAGAGTGCAGTCTCGTTTGAGTTGTATGTCATTAGAACTATGTAATGGACCAGAGAAGAATGGGAGCTGTTGATCGGCGCCTTGATTAGCCACTCACCTTTATTATATTAATACACATTAATATTTTAATTTTCCTAAGTTTAGACTTAGGGTCTCATTAAAAATATTAATTATTTTAATATCTCTCCATCCGGGTGGAATTTCCCAAACGATTTCTGGATCTTGGAGATCTCATGTGCCTTAGCCTCTCCACCAATTTTCATGGCTAGAGCACATATGATGCTACCAAAAATCAATAGAAAATGAGTGTAATAAAAGGCAAATACCACTATGTGACTAAAACGAAATACCTAATATGAACAAGATATGATGAGAACAAACAATTCCTAGCTGATGTGTTGATTGTAAGATGCAGAAGAAGTTTTCAAAATGTAGGCTAGATTGTAGTGCAGAACCTTTTTGGATGACATCCATGTGTTCGAGATTCATGTTTTTGTCAAAGAATCCTGAATAAGAAATAAATACATTTGCAAGCAACCCTATTGGAAGCACAACATGGTATTGTTTATATCAACAACACGACATAAGGTTTTTCCATCCCAACAGATTGTGATCGAGCATTGGCTCATCAAAATCATGTTAATACATAGCGCGATATAATTGTTGAGATTTATAAATTAGGTAATTATTGTTCGACTTATATTGTTAGAGCAAGATATAATAAGATAAATTTTATTAATGTCAATGAATGGCTAAGAAACAAGTCAATTGAAGTAGAGAGTACAATCAATTGTCGAGATTCGACAGGTTATGGGAGTGCTTAGAACACTCGTAGGGATTATTTTTATATGACATCATATTCAAACAATTTTACTTCTCCATGGTACATTAAAACTCTTAAGAGCATATTCTTGCTTAAACATGTCATTGAACATATTCTAGAGTCTTATCTTAGAAAATTAATATAGCAATTGACGTCCTTGTGTTTGAGTTGTTATCATCTACTTTCCTTTGAAATGTTAGTAGGTCATAATGCTTTTCATTGGTATTGTAGTCTAAAAATCTTGCTTGTGGGTGATGACCCTGATGGGGGTATATAGGGGGTCAAATATATATGTCAATACCGGGTCTACCTGGTAATTGGCCTACTTGTGCGGTGGGTGAGAACTAGTAGACATAAGAGGTATTTACTCATTGTTGTAGGCCATTACTAGGCTGAACCACTATATAGAGTTAAATTGGATCCATTATCCCTTTCTAGACCCCCATTAGGGTCATCACATTGCTTCATCATTTACTCCAATCTATGTCATTTTTGGCAATACAATGAATAGTTTCCATCTGCATTAATAATTGCATCAATTTGGATGGGTATTTAACTGTCACTTTCTTTCATAGGACAATTACATGCACTATATAAATAGTTGGTATCAAACATGTTAGTTGAATATATATATATTTTTTTAATTTATGTAATTTTCTGGGGTGCATGTGCGCGCGCGCGCACACACATATATATTAAATTAACAGCATGATTATCTTATACATACTAACTCGTGGTGTTCAATGTTGATACAGTTTGTTCCATCAAGATTGACACTTGATGCAAGTATCACAAGACCACCCCCTCTTTTGAGTGAAGCTGACTTGCTAAGTTGCATGGATAAGGTGAAAAGAAAAATTGTTATGATATTCTTTTCTACCTAGTTTTGCTGGCAGTATGAGTATTGATGATTCCAGTGATATGTAGTTGTTGTGCAATTTGTGTCACACATTGTATTTCCAATATGCATGATTAACACATTTTGGGCCTCCAAATTGTAGGCAGGAATTGGCACTGATGCAACTATGCATGATCATATTAAAAAGCTATTAGATCGGTGCTATGCTACTAAAGATGCAAATACACGGTTTTGTCCAACAAACTTGGTATGGCTTTTGATACATAATATTATTGAGAACAAATTGCTTGTTCCCTGTGTATATTTTGGTACTTGTTTTATGGTTAGTTTTTGTCCACTCTGCATGGGTATTATATTTCTGAAGGTGTTTGTAGACCTTTCCCTTGTTATTCTATTTGTGCCTAACAAAAAATGTTGTCTCAATACATATGGATTACTTTGATGAGAGAGTAGAAAAAAATCACTTATGATAAATCTTCTGTTATCAGTGCTCATATGTTTTTTCTGTATCATTGTATAGTTTGGTTTCAAATTGTCAAGAGTTTAGGTATAAAATTTTGGAAGTTATACAACCCCATGTTGTTTACAATGATACCATGAAATAAATTGTAATTAGGTGAATATATTTCTAAAATTAGTTGAATATATTACCTCTTTGATAATTAAATATTGCTCCATTGGTAAAATAGGTATGCAGTATCGTGTTTCTAATCAACGTTATTATTCTTGTAGTTGGACATACTGAAGTATTATTGTAAATGCCAATAAGTTATAAATGTCAAAATGCCTAATGACAATCTGTTGATTATTATCGAGTTCATGGTTTCTCTTAGGTGGTAATCATGATTTTGATTATCATCATTTAATGTGTTACAAATAAAAATAATAAATAATAAGAAACAGCAATGTTACAAATAAAAACAAATAATAAAAATTAGCTAGTAAAGGGTTCATATTTACGTAATGGTGCATACTGTAGCCCCTCACTCATGAGTCATGACCAGTCAATGCTATATAACACTCCATCCGAATGACATTGTGGATCATGTTTCATTCATCTTATTCAATAATAATACATATCAATTCATATCTACAAGTATTCTTGTAATATAATGAGTGTGTCTAATGCACTATACCTTCTATAGGAAGGTGGACAATATGATGCAATCCATCTTTTTGTTAAAAAAAATCAAGGATGTTTGGGTTTCTGCCCCCCTTAATCTACTATCATGGAGCTAGCTTTCAACGTAGACTGTTTCTTATAGATTCTTATTGGTCTTCTTGTTTGTTTGAAGTGTCTTGAACAACATTGGTCTAGGACCCCCCCTTGGGTAGTGAAGGGTGTGCTCCTACTAGTTGCAAATATTGATTTGGGGTAAGATAGGATGTGCTCTAAGCCTCAAGTTTTGCAGGGAGGCTTGGACACATGCATTTCAAAGAACCCAGAAACCGTTTTGGGAAATTCCACCCAGAGACGATTTTATTAAAATAATTAATATTTTTAATGGATTTCCTAAGTCTAAACTTAGAAAAATTAAAATATTAATGGGTATTAATCTAATTGTGGGTATAACTTCTAGAAAAAGACATAGATCAAGTCAAAATGATATGAGCCTTTGATTGGGAGTTAATCTAGGCCGTTGGTTGTCCAACAAGAGGATATAAGAAGGGGCTTGAGGGTCAATTGGAAAACACACCGAGAGATCAAGAGAACAAATTTCTGAAGTGAGAAGTTTTTAGGAGGAAATTCTGATCAACGAGATTTCTTGCAGTTGAGGGGCAGGGATAGTTGGGTTGGAGTATGTTGATTTGGGGTAGCATCGGATGTGCTCTAGCCATGAAACTTGGTGGAGAGGCTAAAGCACATGAAATATCCAAGACCTAGAAATGGTTTGGGCAGATTCTAAGCGGTTTGGGAGATATTAAAATAATTAATATTTTTAGTGGAGTTCCTAAGTCTAAACTTAGGAGAAATAAAATATTAATGGGTATTAATATAAAATTGGGTTAGAAGGTTCCAAAAGTCATGGATCAAGCCAAATCTAATCTTAGCCGTTGATTATAGATTTAATCACGGCCGTTGAAGGACCAATAGAAAAGTATAAGAAGAGGCTTGAGGGTCAGTTGGAGAATACACTAAGGGAGACCAGTCAGTTCGATTTCTGGAGCGGGGTTAGTTGAGAAATTCGAACTAGTGGTCTAGAGAGTAGCAGGAGGCAGCAAGTATGGAACAAAGAGTCGGGAACAACACCAGAGGACCAACGCAGAGGTTGGAGAGGCAAACACAGAGCCTCTCAGGCAGACGCAGAGGCCATAGATTGCGCAATCACTAGAGGGCCTGCGTGGGTGATGCAGAGAGGTCCAATGCTGACGTAGAGAGGTAGGAGCTGACATAGAGGGTCTGAGAGCTACACAAACTTCAGCTAGGCTGACACTGAGACTGGGAGAAGTGCTGTAGGTTTTTCTCTCTGTTGGGTAAGCTAGTTTGGCACCTAGTTGTACTGAAGAATTGCTGAATAATAAAATCCTCCCTTGTTGCACCGATTTTCCCACATTGGGCTTTTCCGGGGACTGTTGTCCAAAATATTTGTGTCAATGTGTTGATTCTTGTGCATGTGTTTGTTTCTGTATTATGGTGTGATATCTGCAACATAATTTATTTTAATGTTTACTCAAGGATTTTCATAAATAACTTATTGGAAAATAAGTAGGTAAAATAAATTAGTTGTTGCAGTGATAGAATTTTCACATGGTATCAGAGCAAGTAACCAAAGACAGGAAGGGAAAATCAATCATGGGTCGAGACCATGATGCAAAGGCATCTACGTCAAGAGACTCGCATAGATTTTCAGAAAATTGCACAAGAGAAAGTGATTTCGATTTCTCTATGTTGGCTTCCAGGCTGGAAGAAGAAGTGGCTTGTGTGACTAGCTCTGCATCATCAGAGGTATGGTATATAGACAATGGAGCCTCTTGGCATATGATGGGAATCTGGGAATGTTTCTCAGATTATCGGGAGGAGAAAATGAACTTTCAGATCACCATGGGGAACAAGGCAAAGTGTACTCCAGTAGGGAGGGGTACCATAGTTTTTCAAACAGAAATGGGAGAGCGGTTCTGTGCTACCAATGTGCTGCATGTACCAAGATTGGGGATGAACTTACTTTCCGTGTCGCAACTTCAAGGCAAAGGCTATGACGTTTTCTTCATCAAGGAGAAAGTATACGTCAAACACCCGAGCTGGAAAAAGAAAGTGCAGATCGGGATCAAAAGTAACAGGTTGTACAGACTACAACTAGAATCACCAATGGCACTAATAGGCAGTCATGGAGACAAGGATTTGAACGAACTATGACACAGAAGAATGGGACATTTGCACCATGGGGCTCTAAGTATTCTCAGCAGCATTGTAATAGGAGTTCCGGATCTTAATACGGAACGAGATGATGTATGCAGAGGATGTGCTCTAGGAAAGTATGCCAAAGTAGCATTTCCTAGAAGTAAAAATAGGGCCAAGAGTGTACTAGGATTGATACACTCAGATATCGACGGACCCATGTCCACTAAAGCTCTTAGTGGTGCCGAGTACTTCCTCACCTTCACTGATGTCAACTCAAGGAAAACTTGAATTTATTTTCTGAAAACCAAGGATGAGGTTTTCTGTCGATTCAAAGAGTTCAAGGCTCTGGTGGAGAATCTGATTGGGAAGAAAATAAAAGTTTTGAGCTCAGATAATGGTGGAGAGTATGTTGATAAGGACTTCATTGATTTTTGTGCTAAGGAGGCCATCAGAAGTGAGTGACAACTCCTTACAATCTGGAGCAGAATGGAGTAGCAGAAAGCAAGAACAAGACTATTGTAGAAGCAACTAGGGCCATGATGTATGATCAGGATATGCCAAAATTCCTGTGGGTAGAAGCATGCAACACAACAATCTATGTTCATAATAGAACTACTCATCAGCATTGGGCAAGATTACTCCAGAGAAAGTCTTCACAGGGAAGACGTCTGAAGTCAGTCATTTCAGGATATTTGGGAGCTTAGCATATTGCCCCATACCCGAGGAAAAGAGGAAGAAGCTGGATAAAACTGCAAAGAAAGGATATCTAGTGGGATATAGCGAGAACGCTAAGGCATACGAAATCTATCTTCTAAGGAGCAGGAATGTAGTAGTTCGACGAGATGTGAAGTTCATGGAGGATAGGGCTTTCAGAAAATCTCATGAAATGCCTTCCAAGGAGCAGTCAAAAGAGGAGCCGTTGGTCAAGCCTCTTCAACCAACGGAAGAAAAGAATTCTTCCTCGAGTCAAGAAGAATCATAGGATGGGGAGGAGCTAACAAAAACACCTGCTGGCTGAGGAAGAACGAGCAGGGAACTTCGTCAGATTCTGCGAGATGCAAAGGACTTCATCGATGCGCCTAGGAACAATAAGAGGGAGCGAAAACAACCAGATAGATATAAGGCATTAGTAGCTCAAGATGGGGAGCTTGCCAGTTTTCAGGAGGCAGCACAACATCAGGTTTGGCTGGATGCGATGGTAGAGGAGTACAACTCCATAATGGTGAACAATGTCTGGGAGGTAGTGCCAAGGCTTCAAGACAAATCAGTGCTAGGTTTGAGATGGATCTACAAGATCTAGTACGCTGCAGACGACAGTGTTGAGAAATACAAAGCTAGGTTCGTGGCTAAGGGGTATGCTCAGAAGGAAGGAATTGATTACGAAGAGACCTTCGCCCCGGTAGCCAGGTATACATCTATAAGAACCATGATATCTCTTGCAGCACAGATGGGGTGGGAGATTCATCAGATGGATGTCAAAACGACATTTCTGAATAGAGTGATAAAAGAAGAGGTATACATTGAACAACCATAGGGCTTTGAGACACATGAGAATAAGTCTCATGTATGTAGATTGAAGAAAACTTTGTATGGGCTGAAATAGGCACCTAGAGCATGGTATGGTCGAATCGATGGCTACTTGCAGAAAATGGGATTTATCAAGAGTGACATAGATCCAAATCTCTACTATCTGGTTGTGGAGAATGAGCCTCTAATCTTAGTATTATATGATCTCTTCCTGACTGGATCGTCCGGGCTCATAAGGGACTGCAAGAAAAATCTAGCCACGAAATTCGACATGAAGGATTTAGGACGAATGCATTATTTCGTGGGTTTGGAAGTTTGGCAGCAAAAGGGGAGATCTTCCTTGGGCAAGGGAGATATGCTACAGAAATCCTGAAGAGATTCAGGATGGAGAACTGTAGATCCATGGCTACTCCATTGATCACCAACTAGAAGAAGATTGATGCATCAGAAGACAAGGATGCTGATCCCACCTTATATAGGCAGCTCATAGGGTTCCTGATGTATCTGGTCAATCCCAGGCCAGACATTTGCTACACTATCAACACTCTCAGTCAGTTCATGGTGGAGCCAAAGAGGGCGCACTAGGTAGCAGCCAAACATGTTCTCAGGTATTTACAGGGAACAGTCAATTATGGACTCTTGTACACCAGGAGTAAGGTTATCAGATTGAGTGGGTTTACTGATGCAGATTGGGCAGGAAGTTCAGTGGATCGGAAAAGTACCTCTAGGTATTGTTTCAACATTGGATTAGGAATGACCTAGTGCAGTAGGAAATAGAAATCTGTGGCTCTGAGCTCATTTGAGGTAGAATATATGGCTGCGAGGACAACTTCGTGTGAGGCCATATGGCTTAGAAAACTACTTGTGAACCTATTCAAAAGAAAGATGGAGGCAACCAGGATCATGTGTGATAATCAGAGTTGCCTCAAGCTCTCTGAGAATCCAGTGTTTCACGATTGGTCAAAGCATATTGATATCCGATGTCACTTTGTCAGAGACTGTGTCCAACAAGGAGTTGTACAATTGAGCTACACTCCTACAGGAGAATAGGTGGCAGACATCCTCACCAAGGCCCTTGGAAGAACAGAGTTTGATTATTTCAGGGAAAAGATGGGGATGATAAGGAATCCATTTCAGTAGCAGAAATGGGGGTGATGTTACCTATGCTAATGCTAGGCCTCCCTGCCCAGGTTGGGCAGGGAGGCCTAGCATTAGCATAGGTACCCAAGTGGTATTTGCCTTTTATTACACTCCTTTTCTATTGATTTTTGTAGCATAGATTTTTCTCTCTGTTGTGTAAGCCAATTTGGCACCCAGTTGTACTAAAGAATTGCTGAATAATAAAATCCTCCCTTGCTGCACCTATTTTCCCACATTGGGTTTTTCTGGGGACTGTTGTCCAAAATATCTGTGTTGATTCTTATGCATGTGTTTGTTTCTGTATTATGGTGTGATATTTGCAGCAAAATTTATTTTAATGTTTACTGAAGGATTTTCATAAATAACTTATTGGAAAATAAGTAGGCAAAATAAATCAGTTGTTGCTGTGATAGAATTTTCACAGAGTATCTTCCTCAAAGCCTAGGATACACCACAGAGATAGGTAGAGAGACACCAAAGGGGTTGACCCTGAGCCAGAAGGGCCCACACAGAGCTTGATGCTGAGCCAGAAGGGCTCACGCAGACGCAGCTCAATCACCCATGCAAAAGTTCGAGTTTTGTAGAGGAATTGACATTTCTGAGTCGGGAGGGCTGGAAATTGCTCCAGAAGGTAAGACATTTCCTGGTTGAGCTGACGCAGAGCCTCAGAGAGCTCCACGCAGGCCCACGCAGTTACTGCGTAGGGGCAATGTAGTTGTAGCCGGGGACAGTTGATTCAGTTGCCAGAACAACTGGGATTTGCCAAGTAGAGTGAGGTAATCTCACAATTCTTCTCTGCCAGTTGTATTTCTCTGTAACTGGATTACTGGGAGGGCATCCAGAGTTGTATTCAGAAACTACTGCTTAATAATATAAAACCCTCAGAGGTGCTTAACTGTTTTCCCGCATTGGGTTTTTTCGAGGACATTTGTCCAAAAATAACAGTGTCTATTGTGTTGTATTTTCTTTCTTGCTCAGTATCTTGTTTCCGCTTATAATTTAATTAAGTGAAGGTTGCAATAGTATTTACTTCGATATTTACTGTAGAACACAGTAAATAACTTGTATGGATTAACAAGTAGGAGAAGTAATATCAGTTTGCTGCAGTAGAGATTCCTGTTGTGGAATTTTCACAACAAATTGAGATAGATCACCACAACTTTGGGGAAGATGAGACTTGTAGACTTTATTGCCAATATAAGATAAAGCATGAGGGACATTTCATTTTTAGGTGTCTAATTTTCCATTAGATTTGAGGATTATTTCTTACCCTTCATAGAGATTTAGGGGAATCACTCTCTACCTTCTTCCATTATCTTGATTAGGGATTTTTAGCCTTATTTATTAGAGAGATGGTTTCTTTTAGAGGGTAGGCCTAACGCCGCTCCTCCACCTAGCTTGTTGATCACATCCTTCTTTTGACCCATCATGCTTAATGGGAGTGTCGATTGTTATAAGATATTGGAGATATTGACATGGATAGTAGTAGATCTATAAAATTAGTGTCTCTTTAATCAAGTAACCCCATGATCAACTTATCATACTCGTTGTAGTGTATAGGGCTTGCTACTTCCTCCTATCCCCAAAATATTTTTGTTGGACATGTGTGCATCATTGGATTCCCCCCCTCTTCTAGGAGCTTGTCTACCATCAGTGTTGGGAGAGATTTCGTGCATAGTTCTTCGCAACATTTTTTATCCAAGTTGTCTCCTCTTAATTCAAGACACTTTCCACATGACTCTTTAGGTTCATTATTTGTGCCTTGATATTGAATGATGAGAATATAGGTTCCCTTCTAGTTGAAACACGAAATATGTAATATTCCTTTATTTATTGATTTAGCTAAAATACCAAGAAAATGTTACAACATAAATTTTAATAAAATGTTGTACAAATCCACACAAATTTTCATGAAATTCCAACACAATTTCATACAAGAAATATCGGCACAAATGAAATTGCAGATATAAAACCCAAAAATGCTGTAACTCAAAATTACACACAAGATATGGTAGCAAACTCAACAAAATTCAACCTTATTATATTGAATAGGGTTCTGATAACCTGTTACAAACACCAACAAATGTCTGACAATAGCTCCCCATCTTTCATTACGTAACTAGAAATGAAGCCCAAATTGGAGATCTGGGTGATCCCCACTTCCAGCCTACAAATTTGCTCCAAATCTGCTCACCAACTGATGCTGATGAAGCTCCATGAGATTTTTGAATGAAATCTCCACAAAAGTGAGTTGGGATATCGTTCAACACACCAAGAAACCGAAGGGTTTTCATCCTAGGGCTCTCCGAACCTGAAGTCACTTTTAATGCTATAAAATGATTAATTTGCCTCTATAATTCCTCCGACCACTAAAAGTCACTTTGTATCACCCCATCCTATAGATCTCTTAATCCTGGTTCCAACGAGCTATTACACTCTCCTATTTCTCCAAATAAATCTATTCCAAATAACACCTTTAGCATATTTAATTAAAATATGCTTAATAATAGCGAAATTTTATGAGAGTCATTGGAATGCAACGAAACCAAGAACAAACAATACAGAACTGATCCTGATGATGGAATATAGCAAGTGAACCTCGTCGAATCCCATAAAACTCCTCTAAAACCCTTTGGGCCCACTGTGGACATAATCTCGCTCCTGTCACTTCGCTAACAAAAACCTTGGAAATCCATCCTAACCGCATCATAAGAGAAACAAAAAATGGGGATATATAAATCCTCTCACCTCGAGATTGCATGCCCTCGTGCAATTCACATTTGCCAATTGTAAAAGTATTTGTACACCAATACCAATATCCCTTATGAACCATTGTGTTACTTCATTTCTTCGTGCCACCCAACCATGAATGGAACCCTCAATACCTAGATCCCAAACAAACCTTTGACTCATCTTGCCACCAATAGATCCACTTGGATCCCAATTCCACCTTGGCGATCCATCATCGCCCATGTCCTTTAGCTCCAATTATACTCTATCCTTGACTATGGATGTTGCTCCAAAAATTATCCACTCAGTAGGATACCAACTCATCACTTCTCTCCAATCCATCCCCTAGCAAGGACCTTGTGAATAAGTGCCCATATGAGAGTCAATGCTACCATGCCAATGTTGGGCTAGTGCAATTAGAACGCTGATGAACTGTTGGCCTGTATCTCTTTCTTGGCCAACCTGTAATTCTCCTCTGAAAGATTCAACCTTTTCTTGCTCATACCATATTTTCTTTGCTCCATGCAAAAGTGGACTTGTGCTACCACAATCTTGATCTATATTCTCCTGAATAGGGTTGCTCTGAAACTCTAGAATATGCTTCCTTGGCTACCCAGTTAGGGATGTTAGATGTTCCCCAAAGCTAGACAACTTGGCTGTTGACTTGGCACACATAACTCCAAGCTCCTCAAGTTTATTGATCTGCTGCAAAATGGTGCCTTAAAGTGTCTGGGTTCTCTTCTACATTGCCATAAGATTTGTCCTAAAATGCTCAATCTTCTCCTGGTGGCTATGATCTAGAAGTCCTGTGGCCTTGTTGGATTCCTTTGCATCTACTTGCACCTCATCAATGGCTGGTACCAAGGATGAATGCTCAACCATCTCATCCATCACTATCACTTGAGCCTTCAAAAGGCTCTCCAAAAGAGGAAACTCATGATCCTCATGATGCAAATTTGAGTCATGCTTCTCCTCTTGATAATGCAAGTCAAAGTGCTCCTTGTCCTTTCCAAATCCGAACCCTCCAAAAATTCTTCTCATAAAATGTTTTTTGAGATGAGGGTTGCCATTGATGGTTGCGAGCTGTCTCAATGACTCGTCCAACCTCTATTGGCCTTTGGCCAAGTTACTCCGGATCCTTGTTAGATTATCCATGAGCTAATAAATTTGCAAATCTCCAATTTCCCCTTATGTTGACAACCATTAAAACACCCTCCCAAAATTCAAAGGCTTGTTTCATAATTATTTGCTAAAAATTTAGGGTTTTGACAAAATTTGCAGAGTCAAATTCCCCAGCTATCAGATAAAAATGCAAACTCGGAAATTAAGTTGCATTTAAAGGAATTCGTTAGAGGAACTATTTACTTGAGATGCTGAGATGGAACGTGATAATATGCTTCAGAATGCAGGTTGCTAAATTATGCTGACCTTATATGCCCTTATATTAGTAATTCATTGTAGCCAAGAAAATTCAATCTTGCTCAACTCTTATCTGGCCACTTAATTCGACCCAATTATTTAGATAATGCAACCTTCAAAATCCATGTTCAGTGAAAACTGAACATCACAATAATTACACTCACAACGGCTACTAAAGAATTGACCTCCAGAATTGGCTATTCGTCCTAGGAAATACATCCTCCTTTTTTGAGAATCCAACCCACAAAATCTTAGACCAACTTGGTCTCCAACTCTTGAAAATTCGACCCCTTTATACAAGGCTTGACTTTAGCTACTACATTTATACTTCGGCCTCTAAGAAAAACCATGAGGACACACAGTAGTTTGGCCTAACTCGGCGCTAGTTACACTACGGAAATTGGCCCCTTTGATTTATCAGTGTGACCTAAGCTCGGATGCTGCAATCCCTTATGAGTCTTGGTCTTTGTTACCCACCACTAGTGGGTGACCCCTATAGGAGAAAAATTTCTCCTAGATTTGTCTTCAATTGACAACCACCACTAGACAGCTCGATGTGCTACCATTATCCACCGCCTGAGCTAGTGATTGTGTGCTCACCCATCTGTTATGATCATATGCTTGAAGGTGGGCCTTCCAACCCCTGGAGGTATGACTTTTCATTATGTAATTGGGTGTTTATGCTTGCTTTTCATGGGCACATTTGGACATGGATTAATAGGGGGATTCAATGGAAAGAATGGGCTTGGATTGTACTCTTGTTCCCTTGTGCCAACTTGGTGGTTATTGTATCCTAGTCCTGCGAGATCTTGTCTATTAGCTACTAGCTTTAGGAATGGCACTACATGGGAAACCCTAATTTGGTTGAATGGTCCTGCTTCTGGACACCGTATATATCAGTCCCCTTTGCTCATTATAATCCCTTTGCACACTTTTCCCATTCGGGTCCACATTTGTCCATTGCGTCCACAAGTTGTTAGCACCCCCCTCCCCTTGTCCACACTTTGGGTGAGGCCTAGAATGATGCCCTGAATGTTGATGAAGTTAAAAAGAAAGATAAAAGTGTAATTTGGCCACTTACAACAGGAAATGTACCACAAAATGCAAACGATAGCCGAGACATAAAAATTTAGCGCATGGGCGAAAGCCAAGCATGAGCTCTACCCACTATCGCTATGGCCATCACCCTGGTTCATAGGGCCCCTATGTATGCCCCCTGCATCATTAAGGAACCCATGATTATTCCAACCCTTGGTGGTCAATGAACTGCCCAACCTTAAGGGGGTAATCGCTACTACATCATACACATCATGCTCTCATCCCCTGAAGCCCTGAGCAATTAAGAAAGAAAAATCAATAAAAGGCAAAAGGCATATAAGAAGGGTGGAAAAACAAAGGCTGAAGTAACTCATGTACCAAGATTGCTCCCTCCTACATTCATATACCCAAGGTGTGGGCTTACCTCATTCTAGCTTCCCTTGTACCATGGTATTTGACTTTGAGCCTTCTCCATTTCCCCACTTCGTTCCATGATCATTTCACATGACACCTGCCATTTAATGGATGTACCATGGACTTGCCACTCCCTTCGAGGTTGATAATAGGGTCTTTTATTAACCTCTCTTGTCGAGCAAGGTAACACCTGTACATTTTAAAGCCCAGTTGGAACGACATGCCACTATGGAGTGTCCACTTTTGCCCGTGATTTGCAGTCTTATTTACTCAATTGCACTGATGATTGATTGTATTGGAAGGTGAGACGACACATTGGATCTTATACATGATTGTAGGTGGGTCTTCATCTTGGACTTGGCCTCCCTATACTGGATCCAAGCCCTCCAGAGGGTCATAATGGCACTTGTAGGGTGAGCGTTGAGAGCCATAAGCCTCCACCATGTAGAAATTAGGTTGTAGATTTGCAACTGCTCATGAAGTTTTAATCAAAATCACAAGACACAAACCTACTTTATTTCTTTGCAGACATTAATTCATAATTTAGAACAAAAATCTCTGACATGCAAGAAGAAATAACACATGCAATAAGTATTTTTATCTTGGGAAAACAATCTGCTTAAAACCCCAATGTTTGCTTGCATTAATCAAGTGAATAGAGATGTATTACAATTGGTTTGCTCAACTGTCACCCTGCAAGTACATAACCTATCTCTCTGCTTAGTAAAGGCCTCTGACCCAGACTTAGCCAAATTTTTCCTCGGCTTGAGCTCCTATTTCCTTGCGCTGTTCCTTGAAGAATTAGCCCCTATTATTTATGAAATTCCTCTAATTGAATTTTCCTTAGGCTGATCATCTAACTGCATGCAACACTTGTACACTCAAGACTAGTCTACAACTGATGTTACATTGCCTTGAAATCTCCACCTCAATTGGGTAACTTGAATTCTTTGCA
This sequence comes from Pinus tabuliformis, assembly GCA_031772625.1. Taxonomy (NCBI): domain Eukaryota; kingdom Viridiplantae; phylum Streptophyta; class Pinopsida; order Pinales; family Pinaceae; genus Pinus; species Pinus tabuliformis. The sequence goes on from CM062811.1 coordinate 257,151,331, forward strand.
TACACTAGCTATTTTGGGCTGATTGATCAGTTAGCTAGATGATCACTGAGTTTCACTAAAGTTCCACTGCTTAACTGACCTTCCACTAGTTCCTCCAAAAGTTGGAACTAGTTTAACTGAAAACATCCTGAGATAACTGACCTTGCTTGCTACGAACTAGCAATCACACATGCAAAACTGAACTCTAGCTCCTCCAACTCAAATTTACTGAGTAAACTAGATGACACAAGCCATGTCACACAAGTTAACATCATCCAAGTTGTTTGTTGATGTGGAAATTCAATTTTTCTCAATTTAATCAAGGCAAAATCGAATTGAGAATTTCTTGCTGCAATTTTGAACACGCCACAACAAAGCATTGATTGCCACATCATGGGCTTCTTTAGCACTGCACATTGCTTGCTCGTCCTCCAACCATACAAAGATGACCATATACTTCCACCAACACTTGGCCATTGATCGAGGTCCTAGATCATCTTCTAGCCCTCACAGATGGAGCATCGACTTGTTATTGAGCCACTAGAGACCTATGAGACCATTGATTGTGCCCCACAGCGATTTGGGAGGACCACAAGATGTTTTGCTCGGAAATCAATGTTGAGGGAAATGTAACTCAGCTAGGTCTTCATAAATGTAATTTTGATATTTGTACTTATTTAAGAAAAGAGAAATTATTTTTGTATTATTTGCCAATGAGTTTCTTGCTCATTGAAAATAGGACAAGCACAGTTTGAAGTGCTTCTAGAGAGTCAAAGTCAAAATGTAATTATGATAAGGCCCTTTGAGGGCATGTTACATCATGTATGACATCATACAAGGTCAAGGGAACACCTCCAAGCATGGTCAAATCCTCTCCTAGCATCAACCTGGTCTCCAAGCAGCAAAACGATGGGTAAAAATTGAATTATTGTACAAATTGTAAGTCAGCCTAATGGACTGTCTAGTCGGCCTAAAAGAGGATGGACAAACCTCTGTTTATAGAGGCTGTCCACTCCTCATTTGGACACACACTTCACTCTGAAATCCACAAGCAAGAGAGGGCTAAAAAGGACGAAGACAAGGGCAGAAAAGGGTAACAAGGACAACGAAAATAAGGAGGAAAAACAACGAAGTAAAAGAAGCCATTTCTGGAGTAGACAGCCACGTGTGAGAAAATGAAGGACTACCTATAGCCCTAACAATAGTAAGATCATAGTTGGATATTTTTGTTTTTTTGGGGCTGAAATTAGGTCCATAATGGCCTACTACTCCAGCGAGGAAGAAGGACATCAAGCAAAGTAATAAAAGAAGGAGACCGAAGTATAAAGGACTGTTTCTAGGGCTAGAAACAGTCACACGTGCGAGGTGCAGCAAGGGTATGACAACAAGCTAAACAGTCTATTGTTTGGGTGAAGAGATCAAGCCTCCAAGGACTCACAAGCCTAGTGAAGGAGTCTATTTCTCTAATGTGAAAAAGACTCTAATCGGAAAAAAAAGTGCTGGAAGACAAAGTGCCGGAAGATGTGCTGGGAGTGACAATGCAAAAAGAAGGATTTGACTTCTGTTGGGAGGATATCCTAGTCAAGGGTCTAGGGTTTGGCAGTTGTTCAAATAAGAAGCTTCAATAAGAGAAATCTTACGAAGGGTTTTTCTCTCAAGAGTGGAGAGGGTTTGTCCTTGGAAGAGAGCCAAATTTTTTGTACTTGTTATTTTGTTTTAGTAGCTGTTTGATGGAGCACACACATATGCACTAATAATAAGAAGAAGAAGTATAAGCTAACTAGAAAAAGTAAAACGACTTCACAAATTGTTATCAAGTTACAGAGAATCATCACAATGCTACTTCTCCTTAGATTCTCTAACATGGTTTCAAAGCTAAGGTGACACATCAAGGAAAGGGCAACTCAAGAACACTCTTCAAGAAGAATCATCTACAAAGTTGAAGCAACAAGCCTAGAAGTCTCAATCACTTAACGAACAAGAAGGGTCTACAATCCATCATTCATCAAGAAGGTCTACAAAGCCAGGAAAAGAGCCTCATATAAAGGCACCTACAAAGAAGAGCAGATTGAAGCAAGATCTACATCATGCTACAAGTCTTCAAGCAAACCTCAATGCCAAGCAAGTCCACCTAAAGAAGGCAACTTGGAGGACATCAAGATCCAGGGAAGACAAGACATCAAGCTTTCAAGGAGGAAGCAAATCCATCGCATCTCAAGATATATCAAGTAAGTACATGTCCCGTTCTGAATATACATCAATGTCTTTTGCAAGGAAAGCAATAAATTGGTAGGTACCAATAACTTTCTTGCATGGAAGAAGAGGACTGATCTACTACTCAAGGAGAATGAACTCCTAGAGCATGTCAAAGGGAATATCACTATCCCTGCTAAGGAATAGACTCAAGCCTTAGCCAAGTACGATAAGGATGAGACAAGAGCTCAATGGATTCTGATAGAATTAATCAAAGACCCTTTCATTCCCTATGTCTCCAAGGTTGAGACATCAAAAGAAATTTATGATAAGCTAGTAGAGCTATTCTCGGTATCCACAACCGGAGAAGTAATATCTTCGAGCAAGAGGAAATTCTGACAAGTCCAAAAAGCAAGCAATAAAGGAATGCTCTCACAAGAAGCATAAGATGGTTGAACTATCTATTTGAGGAGAAGAAAATGAAGAAAGAGATCAAGCATGTGAAGAACACCATGATCACGAAGGATCACTATCTGACAAAAATGCCTTGATAAGACATCCCTTGAAAGAAGGCAGGACAAATCTGATAAAAGAAGAAAGGACCCTTGACACCTTTGAAGGCCTTGGAGATACAAAAGGTGCAGATAACTGATTCTACTCTATAGAGATGTCGTGATGAAGAAGCCATCCAACAAAAGAAAAAGCAATGTTGAAGCAATATCAGAATGAAGTCATAATGGGCTACTAGGTCAAAGCATGTAACCTAGCAAGTACTATAAAGCATCCATGAGGAGAGTATTCCGAAGCATGGACAAGATGACAAAGGAGTAGCCAAGATGACAAACCTAATAGTCACTTTCCACAAAGCAATGACTTGACAAACCAAGAAGGAAAGTGATCGATGGATGGTGCCCTACCAAGAAGAAATTCGATCGAAGACTTCATGACATCAAGAAAGGAAGAAGATCAAGCAGTTGAAGGACCCACGAAGAAGAAGCTATTGATGAAGGAAAGAGTCCCCAGTTAAGAGGGAGCTCTGATAGGTCCCTAATCAAGAGGGAGTTTTGGGATCACCCCTGATTACAAAGGAGTGACAATTGTGTTTTCCATTTCATGGGTAATGCACTAGACCAGGACTAACAACTTTAAGTCTAGATGAAGGCCATGAATGGAAATGTAGACACAAGATAGACACAACATTCTTGTCTTCAGTTGGGAAGAAAGAATGGGAGGATTAGGTAATCATCTAGCATCCGATACTCTTTGAGGATGTCTAGGGCATCCAAGAGAAGAGTAGGCAAGAGGACCAATATTATTTGAGGGCTGGGAACCCAAGATAAGAATAGTCCTAGAAGGTCATACTTGGAGAACACCCAGGTGGGTATGTATCTTGAGAGACAATGATGAGGTGTCTATAAATCATTGGTCTCACCAACATTGTAGCTGATGGTCTCGTAAAGAGATGGAGCTGTTAGTCAAGGCCTTGCACTATGACAATGCTCATGAATATGATGCTATAACAGATGGTTTGCAAATCCAGTTTCTCTTATGTGAATTCTTCAAGATTGAAAATTGCCAAACACCTTGTAATATTGTATGAATACCTCCCTAGTTAAGAGGGATTGTTGAAGGAAATGTAACTAAGTTAGGTCTTCATAAATATAATTTTGATCTTTGTACTTATTCAAGAAAAGAGAAATTATTTTTGTATTATTTGTCAATGAGTTTCTTGCTCATTGAAAATAGGACAAGCACATTTTGAAGTGCTTCTAGAGAGTCAAAGTCAAAATGTAATTATGATAAGACCCTTTGAGGGCATGTTACATCATGTATGACATCATACAAGGTCAAGGGAACACTTCCAAGCATGGTCAAATCCTTTCCTAGCATCAACGTGGTCTCCAAGCAGCAAAACAATGGGTAAAAGTTGAATTATGGTACAAACTGTAAGTAGGCCTAATGGACAGTCTAGTCGGCCTAAAAGAGGAGGGACAAACCTCTATTTATAGAGGCTGTCCACTCTTCATTTGGACACACACTTCACTCTGAAATCCGCAAGCAAGAGAGGGCTAAAAAAGACGAAGATAAGGGGAGAAAATGGTAACGAGGATAGCAAAAATAAGGAGGAAAAACAACGAAGTAAAAGAAGCCATTTCTGGAGCAGACACAACCACACGTGCAAGAGAATGAAGGAGAGTCTGTGGCCCTAACTACAGTAAGATGATAGCTGGATATTTCTATTTGTTTGGGGCTGAAATTAGGTCCATAATGGCGTACTACTCCAGCGAGGAAGAAGGACATCAAGCAAAGTAATAAAAGGAGGAGACCGAAGTATAAAGGACTGTTTCTAGGGCTAGAAACAATCACATGTGCGAGGTGCAACAAAGGTATGACATCAAGCTAAACAATCTATTCTTTGGGTGAAGAGATCAAGTCTCCAAGGACTCACAAGCGTAGTGAAGGAGTCCATTTCTCTAATGTGAAAATCACTCTAATTGGAAAACGAAACGCTGGAAGACAAAGTGTCGGAAGATGTGCTGGGAGTGATAGTGCAGATAGAAGGATTTGACTTATGCTTGGAGGATATCCTAGTCAAGGGTCTAAGGTTTGGTAGTCGTTCAAATAAGAAACTTCAATAAGAGAAATCTTACAAAGGGTTTTCCTCTTAGGAGTGGAGAGGGTTTGTCCCTGGCAGAGAGCCAAATTTTGTGTTCTTGTTATTTTGTTTTGGTAGTAGTTTGATGAAGCACACACATATGCACTAATAAGAAGAAGAAGTATAAGCTAACTAGAAAAAGTAAAAAGACTTCACAAATTGTTATCAAGTCATGGAGAATCATCACCACACTACTTTACCCTAGATTCTCTAACAGGGGCCACCCCCTTGATCATCATTTTGGGAGCCCTCCCCTTCATCATGGCACTTAGAGGACCCATTTTGGCATTTCGACGGCGCTTTGCGCCATTATTTTATCATTTCGACCTCATCAAGAAGGCTTATTTTACACATGAGCTATTTGGTGGGCTTGTCACCAAAGTTATTGTTATTTGCACATTAAAGTAGTTATTAGGGGCTTAATTAGGCCAATTAGACTGTTTGAGCTTGTGAGATGCTCATGTAAATTGAAGAGACCTCATTTGTAGGTAATCATGATCATTTGGATTGGGATTTCTCTTGTAAAACGAATTCAGACCTGCAATTGATGGACGCAATTGGATGTTCTTGATGCATTTTGATGTTTGGGATTTTCACTATCTTGCCTTGGAGCTTCCATTTACGAAGTTGATGGATGGATATATTTTCATTATCTTGTAAGTTCCATTTGATGTTATATTTTTACATTGTTACATGTCTAATGTATGGAATATATTGTCATGATCTTATATGTGCCCTAATTTGATGCAAATTCATGAAAACACTAAGATTATTGAAGTATTGCATGCATTATTCATAGATAATGTGAATGAATGTTCCTAGAGGCTCGTTTTGCATATTGCATCCTTGAATCTCCATCAATCTTTTTCAAATGAAGTATAAACATCTATTGTAGTCAAGTTGCTGCCTCTTTAGGGTTAGCCAAAGCTACATAGGTCTCCTTAATAGAGAGAAATCCTTAAATCAACGGAAATCTTGACTCCATTTCTCCCAATTGATAAGGAATTGGTCTTAATCCTAGGTGATCGGCCTCAAATCATTTTCTCCTCATCCTTCACAAAATTATGCCTTAACCCTAGAAGGTCAAGTAGGGCCTAGTGTGAATTGCATTAGAGTGGTCAGTTTGAGGAGCGAGGTTGTAGTTGCCCTCAAAATTTTAGGCAATTCTTGTGGCTAGTTTGAGAGAAATCTCAAGCCCTAGCTCCAACATTGATTTTACCCTTAAATTTCTTTGGTTAGTGGTAACATTGAAGGTCACTTGCACTTAAAAACTCAAAGGAAGCTAATCATTTTGTGGCCTTCCTCATCCTTGTTTGACCTAATAATCTCATTGAAGATCATCCTCTTGCAATCATTGCAAGTCTTAGGCCTTGCTTGGACTTTCCTGTAGGTCTCTCTCTTGGCGTCCAACCCTTATATGGTAATCATCTTACAAAGCCCTTGGAGAGGTCTTGCCTCATTAGGAAGCCTTAGGTTTAGGAATATCCCTTGTAGTTGAATAACCTTTCTTCCTAGGTCTAGGTCTCATCATAGGCCTTTCTTGGAGAGCCATTGGCTTCTTTTGAAAGTATTTAGCCATTATTTGAGTCTCTCCTTTGAATGGGCCTTGGAAATCACATCACACCTTGTCCGTAAAGAGTAGGGAACATTGACTGAGGTGACAGTGGTCTTTGTCCCATTGTTGTCATTTGATCTAGTAGTTGTCTTAGGCACCTCTCCTAGGACCCCTGCTAGATTGAATGGTAACAGTCTCTTTCAGAGATAATAGTTCGACCTTAGGGTTTAATGGATGAATGGATGGCTATTAGCTACATATCACCCTTTTGTAATGATAACTAGTGATATCTTTTTGCAAGTTGTTCAACCTTTGTGCCTACATGCAAATTCACCCCTTTGAAAGTGGGAATTCAACCACTACGACCAAGGTGGACTCGACTCTAGGAATAGGATGAACTCAACTCCCGAAACTTCAAAATTTGGCTTATAACTTGACCTTTGAATACTCCCTTGACTGATCTGCTACAAAAGATAGCTTGAGTGTTGTATGCGACCATGAAGAATAATCGCTCAGTCTCTTCTTTGCTTTATCACTTTGATCTGAATCAATTTTTACGCACTAGCTTTCTCGCATGGGGAAAATTACAAACCCCATCCACTAGTGAATTTGGCTTTTCTCCCATTGTGCGATTTGTCTTCAAGAATTTCAACAGTGGACATTATAATAATTCAGAGGTTATTATACCAACACAAATCACAACCTTTCAGCCTTGTGTTTAAATTCGGCCTCCATTCTTGGATTTGTTGTTGATAATTACAACCTCAATTAAAAGATAATCACTATTTAGGCAGATTTCTTGCTTACAACGTTGATTCCATTCACCCTTTCCAAAGTCGGATTGGCTAGGCAATGCGACTATGGCTTTAGATGATCAACGAGCCTCTTGTTTGAGGGATTCATTTAGCCTCAATAAGCCTGGAAACACGCCCTCTATGCATTAATTTGGTTTTCTGGTGATTAAACTCGACCGACAATTTTGCCTTCTATATCGACCTCAATCAATAATGCATTCCCTGAATTCTTGGAACAATCCTTGCACCAGATCAATCTCATGTGCTCTAAAGTTCATGCACCTCTGGCCCTAAATTATCCACTCGACCTTGATTTGGAATGCTCACGCCGTCAACAACTCTTCAGTGGATGGGTCTAGCCTAGATTAGGCAAATTTACTCCTTTTCACGTGTGATTTGACTTGGGAAATGCACTTTGACCTAGCATCTGTGAAATTTCGCCCTTAAAAAACAGGAGCTCGTCCTTAGTTTTTGCACACAATCTGACCAGTCCACAGATACACTACGACACTCCTAGGCTCAATATGCCTGACTTAGCGGTCAACTTGGCCACAATGCAACCATGAAGAATTATGTAACTCGGCTCTTAGACTCTGAGACATACAAATCTCGGATTTTGACAAGGGTTATACTAGAATTCACATTTAGTAGATGGTGCATTTTGGCCCTGACCAAAACAAGCATTTGGCCGCTATAATTTTCTTGCTGCAGCTTCAAATCGACATCCACAGATAGTAAATTCGGCTCTGGAAATCACTTTCTTGTGCTAGGGTTTTGACCTGCGCTAGGGTTTCAACTCCCACGAATTAAAATCAAACCTGCATATGAGCCACAAACACCTACGAATCCAAACACCGATAAAATTTCCCCTTCAACCCTTAGGCTGACAAGAAAACCAACTCTGATACCACTGTAATATTCCTTTATTTATTGGTTTAGCTAAAAAAACCAAGAAAATGTTACAGTAGAAATTTTGTCGGAAATTTTAATAAAATTCCATAGAAATCCCCATAATTTTTCATGTAATATTTTAGGACAATTTTGTATAAGAAATACTAGCACAAATGAAATTACAGATATAAAACCTAGAAATGCTGTAACTTAAAATTACACACAAGAAATGGCAACAAACTCAACAAAACTCAGCCTTATTATATTAAATAGGGTTTTGAGAACTTGTTACAAACACCAACTAATGACAGACAATAGCTCTTGTATCTTTCATTACATCACTGGAAATGAAGCGCAAGTTGGAGATCTCGGTGATCCCCACTTCCAACCCAAAGATCTACTGTAGATTTGCTGACGAACTGATGTTGATGAAGTTGTATGAGATTTCTGAATGAAATCTCTACAATTGTGAGTTGGGATTTCGTCCTAGGGCTCTTCGAACCTAAAAACTAGGTTCTCAAAACCTCTCCTAAGAGAAAATATTCCAAGTCCAAGATATCCAAAATTACTTGTGTTACTGCTCAAACTAGCTAGGGTCCTAGGAGGGGATCCTAGAGAGCAGTTACTAGGTCAAGTGGCAACGATGGAGCAATAGCCCACTGTCACCTCAGCTAAAGCTCCCCTCTCTTTATGGACTTTCACTGATGGGACGAGTCTCGGTATGAGAAGAACCACTAGGAAAGATAGATCAATGATAGGATTTAAAGTGATTCCAAAGGCCTATTCACAAGAGAGGCTCAAATGACAAATTTACTTGCTTTAGAAGCAAGATGTATGGCTCTCTAAGAAGGGTAAGAGGATACCTTGATCTAGGTTTGAGAGGTATTTTCTTGATATGAGGTGCCCTAAACCAACTAATCCTAGAAAGATAGGGTTTTTAAGCAATCCCTTTTAAATTGGAGTTACAAGGTTGCGGGACCACAAAGAAGCCCTAGTCGGCCCAAACGAGGTCAAGGTTTTGGGGTTGAACAATAAGCTAATGGACTTGAACAAGTTGGGGTGGAGAAGAGGATAAAAGGAATTATATTTTCGTCGAGATTTGAATGCAATGACCCCAATGAAGGCACTAACCCAAGAACCCTAGGGAGAAAAATGATCTTTGAGCTAGGGCTTTCAATATCTTGAGATTCCATTGTCGGATGGTCTCAAATTTGGAGGACCTCCCAAGAAGACCTCAAGCAGTTCTTGACCAATTTTCAAGGATTTTAGATGGATAGAAAGAATTTTGTCTGATGCCCTAGGAGGCCTACTAGGGTTAGGCCTTAGAAAAAGGAGAAGAGGTGAAAATAATTCTTTTAATGATCACCTAGGACTAGACTAGTGCCTAGCCTATTGGGAGAATGGAGTCTAATGAAATCAATGTTTAGAGGTGCTTATTTGCAACCAAGGAATTCCCCAGCAACTTCATATGGCCTTAGCAACAACTAGGTTACTTAGGGAAATTTATACTTCTTTACGCTGCAAATTGATGACTTATCAAGGAAAATCATGAACAAGCATATGCCTCTAGGACAATAATTCACCATACTTCACAATAATCATATGAAAAATCCCTCACAAAGACAAGATTAGCAACTGTGTTATGTAAAAAATTAGTTTATTTTAGGTTATTGTTTAATTTTAGGTTTAGTTAGATGAAAGGGCACGATCATAAGATCATGCCCTTTCCCAAAGGGTGCCTATGGCGGTATATAAGCCAGGCAACCCATTGTAAATCATCATCATCTGTCTATTCATTTATTAATAAAGTATTTATATATATATTTCTGTTTATCCGGAAGTTTTTACACTTCATCTGGTATCGGAGCCTGTTCGGTTCTCCGGCAAGACGCTGCACAAAACCTATCATCCGCTGCCCAAACCTCTCTTCCTGCGTGTATTAACTGTTGTCTTCGGTCTCTGGTGGGCTTGCAGCTTCACGGCCCTGTCTGGGCGCTCCAGTCAACCGCATTACATCCCTGACATAGCTGGGTATACGCTGTGTTTCCCTGCATCTACTGTCCACTCTACTGCATCTCGGTTACCTATTCATCACCCACCGCAATCTATCTACCGACTCCGCCTTCCGCCAGTCACCTGTTCACACCCACTATCAACCGTAGCATCCGTTAAAAATCTGCGGTGATATTCACGATTTTTTAAAACAGCGTCCGTTAAAAAATAAAAACTGCGGTGGTATTCAATTCACGATTTTTTTTTTTAAACAGTCAACGGACGTGACTATTCGTTTGTAATATATAATATATAGTTATATTATTAATTCATATAGATATGTTATATATATATTACATAACCGTATCCAATTATATTATATTATATTAATTATATATATATATATAATAATTAATAATTATAAATTATAATTATTATAATTTATAATTAAAAAAAAAAATATTAACATTAGGGCAACTACACCAACTTCATGAATGAAAGTATTTCATAGATCATTACATGAGACAAAGTATAAGATAAAACATGAAAAGAGTACTCACAAGTATAGCAAAATTATTCCAATCATCAAAGTGCAAGAAAACCGAAGCTCCAAGACAAGAATTAAGCTCTTCCAAACATCGAAATGCATTAAGAAACCAATTCGTCCATCAACAAGGCTAGTGAAATTCCAAGAAGAAACAAATGATCCAAATCCAAGTGATGATCAAATGAAATGATCATCACATCAATATATGTCCTCCCTAAGGGGTTCGATTTGCGTAATAAGGCCTAATAATGCCCCTACTAATAAAATAATGTGCAAAAATGACATCCCTTGGTGACAAGCCCACCAAGATAGCTCCATAATACAATAATAAGCCTCCCAAGAGGGAAAAATGATAAGTACAATAAGTCGAAGGGCCATTGAAGAGGCCTAATGGAGTCCAATGCGTGCCAAGATGAATGAATGAGCTCCAAACATAGTGATCAAGTTGTTGGCCCCTTGATATCCAAACAAACAACCTGTGGTGTCCCCAAGTGGCTATGGGGGCACAAAACATCCTTATGGGTCTCCAAACAGATCGAATAAGCTTGTACCCCACCTATAAGGGCTAGAAGAATGGTGCAAGCCCTCCCATTGTCTCCCGTGGTGAGACACATCCTCATCTGGGCCCTGGATGAGTTGCCAAGTGTGTGGTATAAGAGTGGAGCCGACTGGGCAAGGTGGTCCAGGTGCATCATCATCGTCCGAAGGGTGGAACACCAACAAACAATAGGTGGAACTAAAGGATCCCATGAGGTGTCAATCTGCTCAGGGCTATGGTGGAGATTGGTGGCTCTCAATGCTCACCCTACAAGCGCCAATATGATCCTCTAGAGGGCTTGGACCCCGTATAGGGAGACTAAACCCAAGATGAAGACCCACCTGCAATCATGTATAAGATCCAATGCATCCCTTCACCTTCCAGTACAATAGATCATTATTGCAATTGAATAAATAAGCTTACAAATCATAGAATCAAGTGGACACTTCATGGTGGCATGCCCTTCCATAGTGGGCTTTAGCACGTACAAGTGTCTCCAAGTTCAAGAAGAAGGTTAACCAAGGACCTTATTAGGTGGTTTCAACGTCCAAGGGGGTGAGATGTCCATGGTACATCCAACAAATGGTAGGTGGCACGTGATGTAATGATGTAATGGAATGGGGCATCAAGGGAAGGCTCCAAGCCACATGCCACAGTACAAGGGTAGCCATAATAAGGGAATCCCACACTTGGGTTTATGAATGTAAGAGGGAGCAATTGTGGTACATGAGTTGCCCCGACCTTTGTTTTTCATCCTTCTTCATATGCCTTTTGCCTTTTTTCTTTGTAACTGCTCAGGGCTCTAGGGGATGAGAGCATGATGTGTAGGATATAACGGTGAATACCCCCTTAAGTTGGGGTAGTTCATCACCCACCAGGGGTTGGGACAATCATGGGTTCCTAAATGATGTAAGTGGCCAATGTGAGGGGCCCTAGGAACTAGGGTGATGGGCATGATGAAAGGGGTAGAGCTCATGCTTGGGTTTTTCCCACGTGCTAAATTTGTATGTCTCGACCATCTTTTGCATTTTATGGTACATTTCTTGTCGAGAGTGGCCAAATTATACTTTTTCTTTTCTTTTAGTTGCATCAACCTCCGGGGCATCGTTCCAAGCCTAACCCAAAGTGTGGACAAGGGGAGGGGGAGGCTAACTCCTTATGGATCCAATTTACAAATGTGAACCCAAATGGGAAATATGGTGAATGGGGGTTATAACGAGCGAAAGGGGGGTGATGTATATGGTGTCAGGAAGCGATACCACGCAATGAAAATCGAGGTTTCCCATGTAATGCCACCCCTAAATCTAATAGCCAATTGCTGATTTGGAGTAGCATCGGATGTGCTCTAGCCACGAAAATTGGCGGAGAGGCTAAAACACATGAGATCTCCAAGACCCCGAAATGGTTTGGGGAAATACTACTCGGTGAGAGAGATATTAAAATAATTAATATTTTTAATGGGTTCCTAAGTCTAAACTTAGGAAAATAAAAATATTAATGGGTATTAATATAAAATTGGGTTAGAAGGTTCTAAATGACATGGATCAAGACAAATCTAATCTTATTCATTGATTAGAGATGTAATCTCGATTCTCAGCTGTTTAAGACTCAACAGAAAATTTATAAGAGGAGGCTTGAGGGTCAGTTGGAGACACACCAAGTTGATCAGTCAGTGTGATTTTCTGGAGAGGGGTTTGCTGAGAGAAATCGAATTAGTGATCAGTGTCGCAGCAAGGGGCAGTGAGTGCATAGGAGAGAGGCAGAGATAGTGCTGGAAGACCAGCGCAGAGGCAGACACAGAGCCAACAGGAGCCATAGTGACTGCGTAGAGGGCTAGAGGGCCTACGTGAGTGACGTAGAGGCTGCAAAAGTGACGTAGAGGGCCAGAGAGCCTGCGTAGAGCATCAAAAGGCTGGCGCAGAGGGTTTGAGGTTGACGCAGAGGCCAGGTGGGCTGACGTAGTGCCTCAGAGAGGCGTTGGAGAGTTTTCATGGAGAAAACTTGCTGAATATCTGCTTCCGATGAGAGGTGTTACTGCCAGATTGATTTCTTTGTTGGGTGAGCTAGTTTGGCACCCAATTGTACTCAAGAAAAGCTGTTTAATAATAAAACCCTCAGAACTGTCGCACCGGTTTTCCCATGTTGGGTTTTTCTGGGGATGATTGTCCAAAAATAACGGTGTCCCTTGTGTGTTTGTCTATTTCTTTCAGTTGATGATTTGTAGATGATTGAGACTGCATTGTGTTTATTTCAGTATTTATATGGTTAAATAACTTATTCAGTAATTAAACAAGTAGGTGAAATACACCAGATAGTGCAGGAAAATTTTTAAGGGGTTAGACATAGAAATTTCAACACCAATAAAGGAGATCCCACGGGACTAGGATACAAGGCTAACCACGAAATTGGACAAAGGAGACTAGAGTACAATCCAAGCCCACTCTTTCCGCTGAATACCCCTACCAATCCATGCCCAAAAGTGTCCATGATAAGTAAACAAAAATACCCAACGACATAATGAAAGCTCATACCTTCGGGGTTGGAAGGCCCACCTTCAAACATACGATCATAACGAATGGGTGAGGGAGCATATGGCTAGCTCATATGGCAGAGATAGTGGCACATCGGGCTATCTTGTGGTGGTAAGGGGTTGCTGGCTGTCGACTGAGGACCATCTAGGAGAAATTTTTTCTCCTACAGATATCACCCATGGATGGTGGGTAACAACTTGCTTTCCTCTCTTTTAAAGATTTGATGGATCTCTCTCCACTTCCAAAGCCCTTTTATTTTATTATTTAATATTCATTCTAGAAGCCTCCCCCTTTATTTTATATAAGTGACTCTTTTTATTTCATTTTATTCAAGTCACTTTTAATCCCGGAAATTGATTAATTTGCCTCTATGATTCCTCCAACCACTAAGTCACTTTTCATCGCGCCATCCTGTAGATCTCTTCATTCTAGTTCCAACGACCTATTACACAGGTGTTTCTTCAAATAATTTGCTCCAAATAACATCTTTAGTGTATTTAATTAAAATATGCTTGATAATAACCTCGTTTTATGACAGGTTGGTCAGGCAAGAAACGATAAGATATTCAATCCCGTGGGCTTACTATGACGGAGCCTCAGACATTAATGGTAGATGTGGGGCTGGCTTAATAATTCACTACTCAAAGCACAAGACTGTTAAGGCTTCGGTCGGCCTCGGCCAAGGCTCCAATAATTTCGCTGAGTTGAAAGCTCTCCACCTTCTTCTCTGCTGGCTTCTCCTGAGGAATGTGCAAGAAGTTCAGATTTTCGGGGACTCTCTGAATACAGTGAGATGGTTCAATGGAACGCAATCTTGCAGGAATCTCATCTTGTCTCCCCTGCTCAGAGAAGCTTCTCGACTGAAAAACCTTTTCTCAGAGATCTCCCTTAGCCACATCTTCAGGGAAAGAAATACTGAAGCCGATCGCCTCTCCAAAGAAGGTGTGGATCAAGACCTGGGGTCGTGGACGGTTTTAGAGGAGGAGAATGGGGTGGTTCGTCCTCTCGAACAACCCATCTTCGAATAGCTCTCTTTTCCCAGATTTCTGTCCTGTGTCTGTATATTTCGTTTCTGTTTCAATAGTTTTTCTTTCTTCTGTTCGCTGTTTATTCTCAGGTCATTCGGGCTGTTCTCCTTGTAAAAGGAGGCTCGTTTCGACCTGTCCTGGGCTCCTTATCGTGTTTACGCAGGACCCCTTTTTTGGTCGCTGCTTGCTTTGTTGACCCTCAGTTTTCTCATCTCTGGGCGGTGTGCGTTTGCTGGTCGGGGCGTTTGCTCAGCCTTTGGCTTCCAATCGGCGAACGACTTCACAAATCGCAGTCCTCTCACCCATTCGGGTTTGTCGTGCTGGCTCTTTGCCATCCGGGCGAAGGGGCTTCGCGCTGGTTTCTTGATTTTTAATCAGCTGTGACTCTTTGTTTTTCCTCCTTCAAGGCAAAGCACGAGTCTCCTTGTAATGCTATGCATATGCTCTGTAATCATCTATTTACTTAATAGAGGGTTCGCTTTTTTCTGTGGAAAAAAAAAACCTCGTTTTATGAGAGTCGACAGAATGCATTGAAACCAAGAACGAACTATGCAGATGTGACCTTGATGATTAAATATAGCAATTGAACACCATCAGACCCCATAAAACTCCTCCAAAACCTTGTGGGCCCACTGATGACGCAATCTCGCTCCGTGAGCTAGTTGACACAAACCCTGGAAATTCACCCTAATGACATCTTAAGGGAAGCCAAAAATGGGGATTTTAGAGAATATATGCTACTTTGTAGTTCGACTCTTTGCTTGTGGTTTTGCTTACTTGTTCTTGTGTAAAATTGTAACTAGGTTCAATCTTTAGAATTATCATTGTACTTGTATCATTATGTATTTTATGTAAGAAGAAAAAAGAAGAAAGGGTTATTATTATTATTATTATTAGTTAAGCATGTTCTTCATGCTTCCAGGGTTTATTGAGTCAAAGAGTCAAAGTCCCATTTGCAATTCTTGTGAATGAAAAGGAAAAATAATTTTTAAAATTGTAATTTGGGTCAATTCACCTCAAGAAGTCGAGTCGACCCTCCTAGATGACAAGTCGGCTCACTCAAAAGATGTGTCTTTTCACATATGAGAAGAACTATATATTGGCATACATCCTCCATCAAATGAAAAGTAATTCAGTGTTTTTTTGTAATAAGTTCGTAGGTGAAGACATGTGAAATTGAGAGGCTACTCTATTGTGAAGATTTGCGAGTTCCTAAAGCCTTATATTTGAAAAGAAGTGCGAGTTTCCTGGATCATACATCTGAAATAAATGCGAGTCGTCTGTGACAGTTGCGCTGAGATAAATGCGAACTCTTTGTGATAGATGATTTGAAGTAAGAGCGAGCTCTCTGTGGTGAATAAGCTAAGATTGATGTAAGTTACTATGGTTGAGATTGATGCTATCTCTTGTGACAAAAATTGATGGGTTCTACCATGATATTATAGAATTTGGAGGGTTTGACTTGGCATCTTGGCGGTTGAATTTTTGGGTCTTGGATTTATGACTTTGATCTGATTTTGTAAGAAGAGAAGTTGGTTGGGTTTCCCCCTTGTGGGGTTTTTCCTTGGCTTGGAGTCTATATCTTTGTGTTCTTTGTCTCTTGTGATCTTCATGTCTTTATGTTTTGATAATTGTTTGATGAAGAAGAACATAAATAAAAGAATAAGAAGGCAACAAAATATTCGCAAGCAATTAGCAATAAAAGATAAATCAACCCTAATTGCTAGCATTCCGGTTTCTCAATAATTCTCTTCATTGTAGCATTGCTCACCCTCTTTGTTTTTCTCTAAGGGGTTGTACTTTACATACTTAATGAGGATTTTTCCATCATAGGCCTAGCCTCGCTTTTACTTGTTACTATTTGATTTTCTTGTTCCTCTTCTTGAGGAGATGCCTTGAGCATATTTTATTTTGGTATTATTACTTGTACTTCAAGTTCCACTGTCCTAGTTTGCTCATTAGTGGACTTTATTATTTCATTTCATCATCCTCATCAAGTTTTTATGCATCCTCTACATTAGGATCCCAATGAACTATTGGACCTTGCAAATTAGTTGGCTACTATGTATGCAATCCAAGTTTTGTTCCCCCTTCACTAAATAAAGAAATTTGTTTGCCAATTCCTCTCACATGTAAAGGAGTTAGCAATAGCTGTTTGTGACAATAGTCGAAAAACCAATTGTTGCATATCTAGAGTTCTCATTGCTTCATCCTCCAACTAATTCACGTTGATTGGGCTTGTTACTCACCAAAAATTGCATAATCCATAGGAGAAAATTCTCTCCTTAGCGGACAACCAAATAGTTGGTAGCTCTATATGATCAACACATAACATGATGCTAGGATCCTTCACATTTTGCTCTGGTCAAATTTCTGTCTCCCATCTGAGATTCCTTCTTGAAGGAAGGTGGGTCATCCATCATTAGGTACTTTAACTGCTTTTCTTTTATGTACTTTCACTTAATTTTATGGGCATACTAATATAAATCAATGGAAGACAAGATGATTGACCGATCATAACTATTGAGAAATCTAGGGCATTGATAGTTAGGCGATTTCTCTTTAATTAGTAACTTCTTGTGAGTGTTTTTCACAACTTTAGATTAGGATCTTCTTCTTACATAGATTATTATTGTTCTTCTTCATCAAACAACTACAATGCATAAACAAGATAGACAAGAGACATAGAATGTAGGCTATATGAGGCAAGGCCAAATCCTCTCACTTTTTGAGAGGAAAACCAGCACAAATTCTTCTTATAGAGATTCCAATTGACGAAGACCAAGACCAAGACCCTTGACGTATTTTCCACTCCAAGACCAAGACACTAGTTCTCTTGACTGTCAATCTTCTGCTCTTTTCTTCATCTTGACTCCTCTTCTGCTTTGACCTTCTTAGCACTGAGATCAACTCCTATCTGAGCATATTGTGATAGCAACGAACTGTAGACATACTTGAGATAACATCGAAACACATTACTATATTGTCACCAAAATATCATCACTGTAGTAGCACCGAAACACTACGATGTATTACTGAACAACTACTCCTTCATAGCACCGAACTATGGTATATATGCCCTTGTCCGAATTGTGTTCTTCTGCTGTAGCACCGAGACCTTCACTCAGAAATCTGAACCTCTGTTTCTGTGATTAGCGCAAGCAAAGATGTTCGCTGTCCCTTCCTCATCTATTCGAGTTCCTTCTTTGACATCCGTACAGTGATCCGAATTTGTCACTGGACTGTTCACCTGAATTACAGAGAGGTGCGAACTTCTGATTGTGGAAATGCGAAGATCACACACACACACACACACACACACACACACACACACACACACACACATATATATATATAGTTGTTTGTGTTGATTTGGGGTAGCATCGAATGTGCTCTAGCCATGAAAATTGCTGTAGAGGCTAAAGCACATGATCTTCAAGACCCAAAAATGGTTTGGGAAACTCCACCCGGTTAGAGAGATATTAAAATAATTAATATTTTTAATGGGTTCCTAAGTCTAAACTTAGGAAAATAAAAGTATTAATGGGTATTAATATAAAACTGGGTGAGAAGGTTCTAAATGACATGGATCAAGCCAAATCTAATCTTAGCCATTGATTAGAGATTTAATCTCGGCTGTTGAAGACTCAGCAGAAGAAGTATAAGAGGAGGCTTGAGGGTCAGTTGGAGATACACCAAGTTGATCAGTCAGTTCGATTTTCTTGAGTGGGTTTTGCTGAGATAAATTGAACCAGTGATTAGAGTTGCAGCGAGAGGCAGTGAGTGCATAACAGAGAGGCAGAGATAGGTTGGAAGGATCAACGCTGAGGTAGAGAAGGCTGCGCAGAGCTAGTAGGAGCCATGTAAAGGGCCAGAAGGATTGCGCAAAGGCTACCAGGGCCTGCGTGGGTGACGCAGTGGGCCAGAGAGCCAGTGCAGAGCATCAGAAGGCTAACGCAGAGGGTTCCAGGCTGACGCAGAGCCTCAGAGAGGCATTGGAGAGATTTTCATGGAGTAGACTTATCGAATATCTGCTTCCAAAGAGAGGTATTACTGCCATATTGATTTCTCTGTCGGGTGAGCCAGTTTGGCACCCAGTTGTACTTAGGAAAGCTGCTTAATAATAAAACCCTCAGAACTACTGCATCGATTTTCCCAAGTTGGGTTTTTCTGGGGACGATTGTCCAAAAATAACGGTGCCCCTTTTGTGTTTGTCTATTTGTTTTAGTTGATGATTTCTAGATGAAGAAGAATAGGATCGAAGGAGTTGAATTTCTCTTGGAATTTGAGTACAATAATCCTAATGAAGCGACCAACCATAAGAAACCTAGGGATAAGAATGTTGTTCGAGTTAGGGCTTGAGATATCTTGAGATTGCACTGTGGGATCGACCTCAAATTTGGAGGACCTCTCAAGAAGACCCCAACGTAATAGTTGACTAGTTTTCAAGGATTTTCAATGGCTAAAAACAGTTTTAGGTGATTCTCTAGGAGGCCTACTAGGTTAGGGCTTAGAATAGAAGGAAGGAGGAGAAAATGAGTTTTCTTTTGCGATCATTTTTTCACTAGACTAGTGCCTAGCCTTTTGGGAGAATGGAGTCTAATGGAAACAATGTTTAGAGATGCTTAATTTCAATCAAGGAATTCCCTAGCAACTTCATATAGCATTAGCAACAACTAGGTTACTAGGGAATTTTATATTTCTAATTATTTGCAAATGATGACTTATCAAGATAATGCATGAGAAATCATGTATCCCTAGGACAATAATCCACCATACATTTCAACAATCAATAGGTAAAATCCCTCACAAAGACAAGATAAGCAACTTTGCATAAGCCCAAGAGTAGCTACACTAGCTTCATGAACAAAAATACCCCATAGATCATTTCATGAGACAAAATTAAAAGATAAGCATGAAAAGAATACTCACAATGTATAGCGAAATTATTCCAATCATCAAGTGCAAGAAAAGCGAATCTCCAAGGCAAAAATCAAGATCTTCCAACATCAAAATGCATTAATTCTCTAACTTGTCCATCAAAAGGTCTTGCGAAAATCACCAGAGATACAAATGATCCAAATCCAAGTGATGATGAGACTCAAATGAGCTATCATCAATTTATATCCTTCCTAAAGAGTTCGATTTGCCTAATTAGACCTAATTTAGCTCCAAAATGGAGGGCGATGAGGAGGCAGTCTGAAAAGGGTTAGGTTCTGCTGCAGCGGATGGCGACATGAGGACCCCCTACTCACCCCACCTACTTGCTAGTTGTCGACGCCTGCTTCCTTCTCCGGCTGCATCACCCGCGACGGTTCTCGACATCCGTTTATCGTTGATCTCTTCATAACAACGCTGTTACTGCCTCCTCGCCGTTTCACTGTGCCTTCAACTGATTTCTGATACCCTACCTGCGGTGACGGTTACGATGGTCCTGGAGGTAGCTGGCGGAGAGCACATTGGAACATGTATGGAACTTGACCTAGTAGACTACTCGGAAGACCCGTTGGAGAATGTCAATATCTGGCAAACTCCTCTTTCCGCTGCGGACGACATCCTTCCTTTTTGCTGCGACCTGTCGGCTACCATCAAGGGCCTTCCTTCCATTTCTGGACCTTCCTACTCCACTGTCACTTTCTCAGAGCCTCCTTCGATCTGGCCGTTTCCTCCCTCGCCGTCACAGTCTCTTTCGCCTTCCATTTTTGTCACTGCCTACCTACACTCAAACCCTGAGGCGGCTAGCTCTCAAACCCCCTCTCATCTCACCCTCGTGAATCCTCATCCAACCCTCTGAGAGCTCACACCCCAGCCCAGGAAATACCTCAAGATCCGGTACCTGAGGCGCATCCATCTAGCAGCGATGCGGTGGTACCCCCTCTCTCGGAATCGATCCCAGCGACTGAGCTCCCTTGCCCTGAAACCCTTGACCCAAACCCTAACCAGCCAGGGGATACTATAGAAGGCCCTGAAGTGCCGATGCAGAGGGGAAAGAAGAGAAAGTGCTTCAAGGTCAGAAGCGAGGACGTCATTCTCAGACTCCGGGAGGGCTTTCAGTGGAGCGATACCATGGACACGTCAGACAGAGTTTTGGTAGGGATAATTCGCAGTCGAAGTTATACAGTGGCCAGGCTCAAGATATGGGCGTTAGAC
This sequence comes from Pinus tabuliformis, assembly GCA_031772625.1. Classification (NCBI taxonomy): domain Eukaryota; kingdom Viridiplantae; phylum Streptophyta; class Pinopsida; order Pinales; family Pinaceae; genus Pinus; species Pinus tabuliformis. Next base: position 257,172,185 of record CM062811.1, read on the forward strand.
GGTTGGGGACAACACTTGGCCGATCTCCCAATTGTTCAAGCATTTGTTAGAGGATGGTTTGCTTTGCGTTTTGCTAGAGTTGAGCACACAAACTAAATCCTGTCGTCTTTCTAGCATTTCGAGCATGCACCAGTTCTTCTCTGGCGATGGAACCCCCTTTTCGATCCCGCAAAAGAACAGATAGGAGTCGGCCCTATATGGGTTCGGTTACCTGGACTGCCTCTGTAATTTTGGTCAGAGGATATCTTCCGTCGTATAGGCAACACGTTGGGCACCTATCTAGACCACGACAGAACATACCTAGCATCAAGTATGATGGCATATGCCAGAATTCTTGTTTGCTTGGATACTCGAGGCGGTCTTCAGGAGCACATTACTTTACAGTGGAAATCCTTCTCTTGTAAGCAAACCCTAGATTACGAGGGTGTCCCTTTCCGTTGCAGACGTTGTCACAAGGTGGGACACTTGTACAAGGACTGTCCGCTAAACAAGAAGGAAAGGGCAGGAGACAGGGAGAAGGACACAATGCAGAACAATACTCAAGCTCAGAAAAGCCCCTCTGAGGGGGAAGAGGTTGCAAATCGGGCACAATCAGATGCATTACCTGTGCCCTCAAAAGAGACCAGGAAGAAGCGGGGAAAGGCACCCATCGGAGCACCCTCTCCACCTCTCACCAGAGCTAGGGCAGCTGCTGAGGCGGCGTTCTCCACAGGTATGTCGACTACAAACTCCTCCTCTGTTTACTCAAATGCATCTCTGCATGGCATTGAAACTTGTCATGAACAGTTCATTTCAGTTCAGTCTTCCTCTCACACCTTCATCCCCCCCAAGGCTGTGGAATGCCCTATCAAACCCCCCTCCCCCACCTTCTCCTGCACTCAACCCTCTTTCCTTGAACATCCTCCCGCATATTTCCCATTACACGATCCTCCCCCTCATTCCAGCGCTCTTCCTTTCAGATACCCCACCAGTGCCATGTTTCGCTTGCAAGCCCCTGACTCTCTAGGTATTGGACTCATCACCTCTCCTCCTCCTCTAAAATCGGCTAGAGGCAGACCATCCTCCCTATCCAAATCCAAGGTACAAGCAGGAGAAGAGATTGTTTCAGGCAAACAATAGGCCATTGACCGGGTACTTAAAGCAGTGAATACCCAGGAGGCTCCTCCTCCATGAAACTCCTCTCCTTCAATTGTAGAGGGTTGGCTAGCCCTGCAAAAAAATTAGCCATGAGGAGACTGCTCTCAGCGGAACCTGTAGACATTCTCTTTTTGCAAGAAATCCTAGGTTAGGGGAGTGTCATTACCCATCTTCTGGAAACCTGGCTACCTGGATGGACTTTCCATTCCCTCGATGCATCAGGGAGGTCTGAGGGGCTGGTGTTAGGAGTTAATAATCGATCTATCAGAATCTGTAATGTGTGGGGGAGTTCGGGGCACATAGGAGCTGATATATACTCCTTTGAACCAGTGTTTTAAGAAACGGCCGTTCCGAAACGGAAACGGCCGAGTTGGTCCGATTCGATGCCCTCAGGACTGACTCGGTGGAGGAAACGGTTCGTTTGGCCGAGTCAGCCATGACTCGGCCAACTCGGCCGTTTCCTCCACCGAGTCAGTCCTGAGGGCATAGATAAAGTTATAAACCAGGTAAGTGCATCTCTACTGTAGATGATCTGATGCTTGCAACCATGCATTCTCCTAGAGATCTGTCCTCTCAATTGGATTGCATACATCTTACCTAACTCAACTTAGACTGAACTCTGAAGTCAAAATTAGAAAGCTGCTAGAATAAAACTGAACTAATACATGTAAACTTCTGAGGATACCATGCAAACAGTTGAGGACAATTTGTGGAAATAGAATAGTAATCAATCCTACGTATATAATGCATTATAGTGCTCAGTCAACAAGAGAGGAATTGCATCGTTGCAGTGCACAACTCGAATTACTGTAATTCTGTAACTGAAGTATCGACATCTGTTCATAAGTGTGTGCTGGACTGCCACATATGTGTTTGGGCTGTAGAAGACTATCTGAGGTACAATTTAACAAGTTGCAATTCCTATGCCAACTGTGTTAGGAGAGTATTAATGTAGAGTGAATCCCATCAATGGATATGCTGTCATAGCATGATAGCTGCAGATATCACATAGATAGGAATCGGACATCACATAGATAGGAATCAGATATCACATGGAAAGAAATCACAGGTGAACGAGGGCCAATGAGGCAGGACACTGAATTTTTCCAGTAATGTTTAGTACTCGAGAGAGGGAAGATGCTAACACATTGACCTGAATGAATTGCTACCAGATTAAGGTAACTATAATAAAATTAGATAGATGTCAAACCGGCCCAAATTTTCTATTTTTATGAAGTACGCTTGGTGGTTGGATGTGTAAATGGGAAACTATGACAAAAAGTAAAATTTAACTTGTCAATTGTTCACAAGAAAAGGAAGAAAGCATGTTAAAATCATTCTCCACTGTTATTTTCTACTATAGTTTACCCATTATAATAATCCTTAGGCATGCCCTGCATCATGTAAATAAAGTGAAGGTATAATTGGGAAAATCCTTTGAAAAATAATACTCATTTTAACTTTAAAGTCCTTTTATAAACGGTTTTCTTTAAAATTATGTTTAAAATCTTTAAAATTATGTTTTATTATAAAAAAAAAAATATTTAATGTATTTTTTACAACGACCGAGTCACTGAAATCGAGCCGGCCGAGTCATCACTGTTTCGGAGTCGGAGTCGATCCTCGGCCGAGTCGGAGTCGGAGTCGGAGTCGGAGTTTTAAAACATTGCTTTGAACTAGATATCAGGCTCAAGATCATTAATATATATGGCCCCTGTCGTGACACACAGGAGTTTTGGAGCAGATTCCTTGACTCTCACATTCTTCAAAAGGACAATCTCGTCCTGGGGTGGATCTAAACTTCTCCATCGGTTATGCAAAATCATGGGGTCATAATGCCCAAAGGGATATCCTCTCAAATTTTTTCGAGGCCAAACTGGAGGATCACAATCTCATAGACATCCCCTCCCCAAAAATATTGCCCACTTGGAGGAATAACCGAGTAGGAGCAGACAGTCTCTCTAGAAGACTTGATAGATATCTCATTAAGGAGCATATGTTAACCTTGGGCCTGGGAAATAGACAGTGGGTGGGCTCTGGAGGAATATCAGACCATAGGCCGATCTACTTGGAAATCAGAGGAGGTATGAACAAGCCTAAAGGTCCTTTCAAATTTAATGCAGCCTGGCTGAGGGATGCTGAATACATCCACCTTGTCACAAATTACTGGAGAAATCATCCCCCAGCGGCAGAAAGGACTATATCAGAAGGTTTTGCAAAAAACCTTAAAGAACTCAAGAGCCTCTCTAAGAAATGGGCTCATAAGAAGAGGAAGCAAGAAGATCATACTCTCAAACAATCTGAAGAAGCCATCGAGAAGTATGAAAATGACCATGAAGGAATATTCTCCTCCCCTGAGCACAAAGAGCAAATAACCTCTTTGCTGGCCAAGAGAAACCAGATCCTGAAGAACAGAGAAGAGAGTTGGAGACTGAGAAGCAGAGCCATTTGGGTGAAGGAAGGGGATGACAATACCAAGTTCTACCACAAATTTGCAAATGGGAGGAAAGCTATCAATACTATTTGGCAGCTATTAGATGAGTATGGAGAACATGTGAACTTCTTCCCCCGGTTGGCAGCTATTGCCTTTGCCCATTTCTGTAACATTTACAAGTTGCCACCAAATGCCACCCGGGGAGATATAATGAAGACAACCCAACTATAATGTGCAACAATGACATCCCTTGGTGACAAGCCCACCAAGATAGGTCCATGATACAAAATAAAGCCTCCCAAGAGGGCAAAGAAGTGAACACAATGAGTTGTTGGGCCCTTGAAGAGTCCTGGTTGAATCCAAAGTGTGCCAATGCATCAGAATAGGTTCCAAACATAGGGATCAAGGGGGTGGCCCCTTGATATCCAAGCAAATCAAATGTGGTGTCCCCAAGTGGGTGTGGGGGCGCAATGACATGCTCATGGGTCTCTAAGTGGATTGATAGTCCCTGTATACCATCTATAAGGGCTAGAATGATGACATAAGCCCTATGTCTCCCATGGTGAGACACATCCTCGTCTGGGCCCTAGAGCATTTGCCAAGTGTGTGGTGCAAGTGTGAAGCTGGCTGGGCATGGTGGTCAAGGTGCATCATCCCAATCCAAAAAGGTGGAACACAAGCAATCAACGAATGATGTTTAGGGATCCATGAAGTGACAATATGCTTGATGTCCTTCAGTTGCTTGATCTCCTTCCTTCCTTTGATGTCATGAAGTCTTTGTTTGAACTTCTCCTTAGTAGGGCACCATCCATTGATCACTTTCCTTCTTGGTTTGTCATGTCATTGCTTCCTTCGTGGAAAGTGGCCTTCTGGTCATTTATCAGGTTCTCTTGTCATCTTGTCTATGCTTCGAACTACTGTTCACATGGATGCTTCTTTGTACTTGCTTGTTCCCATGCTTTGATCTAGTAGCCCTTCATGAGTTCATCTTGATATTACTTCAACATTAAATGGTCCTTTTGTAGGATGGTTTCTTCACCATGATATATTCGTATGGTAGAATCAATTATTTGCACCTTTCATATCTCCAACGCCTTCATAGGTGTCTAGGGTCCTATGATCTTTTCCTTTCTTAGTCAGAGTTGTCCTGCCTTCTTTCGGGAGATGTCTTCAAAGTATCTAGTCAGATAGTGATTCTTGGTGATCATGGTGTTCTTCACATGCTTGATCTCTTTCTTCATTTGCTTCTTCTAGGATAGATTGGTCAACCACGTTATGCTCCTTGTGAGAGCACTTCTTCATTGCTTGCTTCTAGAACTAGTCAACATTCCTTCTTCACTTGCTTGCTTCTAGGACTAGTCAACATTCCTTCTTCACTTGCTTCTTATTCAACAATCTTATAATCCTTATGTGAGTATTTCTTTTGTTGACCTTGATTGCATTGTAGTACATGCCTTCGAGCATGTCATTGGTGAAAGATATTCTTTTCTACTTGACCATATCATGGAACTATTCCCATGACTCAATAATATACATAAGATAACATTACTAAACTTTGATGCATACATACCTCATCTTGATTCTCCTTTGATCATCTTAGCTTCATTTGGTTGTCCTTGGTGTGGCCCTTCTTGCTTCATCTTAGCTTGCCTGCATATCATCGTTTTCTTGAATCCCATGAATGGGATTCCCAATGAGACATCTGCTTTTGTTTATGAATCTACTTTTGAAGATTCCATCATAGGATCTTAAAGAACCTTACCCTGCAAATGTTTCTTTCCTTTTGATGATGGAGGTCTTCTAATATTCTTAATCATGATCAATTTTTTTTCATAGTGGATGAGGTCCTATTCTAGGTATGCTTCTTCTAAATGAATATCTTGAGCTATACCTACCATTCTCCTATATTCTTAGAAGATATTTCTAACCATGCATTTTTGTTCTCATTTATAAATGCTCTTTCTACATTGTAGGAATTTACAGGGTAAGTTCCTCAGACAGAACACCAAAGGACACCGCTCACAAACAGATCACAGATCAATACACCAGTATTTTGACGTGGTTAAAACCCTCAAAGAGGGAAACAGTCCATGGCCTGAGCCAATGCGGCCACTTCAGGCAATTTATTAATAAAAGAATGAAAATTTACATATGCTTCTCTCATAGACGGATTACCCTACAAATGACCCTCCATGCTCTTTAAATAGAGATCATGGACCAATCGGGTGTTAAGCCACGGATCAAGTGTCGGTAATACCGAGGAGAGAATGAACCGTCGGATCACTACATATCGTGACCGTCAGATTGTAAGTTACAAAATGTACATAGTAAAGAAACACACTTTACCTAACTCTATACCTAACTCTATACTAGACCAAGTTGTACTTAACTATTTCCTATGTGTCGGAATATGAGTATCTAGAACTCTATGTACTTCATGCTTCTAGATTCTAGAAGATGTTTCTAGCCATGCAATTTTATTTTATTCCTACATGCTCCTATCCTACTCAAAATTTGAAAAAAGACTTTAAGTAAAGAGTTTGATTTAATCATAGTAGCGATCTAGAGGATCTTCCTTCTTTTGCTTCTTTTCTTCTTCTTTCACCTCTTAAGTCATGTGAGCTTATTCCCTCTTTCTTTTGTTGTTGTTGTCCTTCTTAAGCTTAGGACAATTCCTTTTGTAGTGTCCATATTCTTGGCATCCATAGCATTGGATTTTGGACGTATCTTTGTTTGTTTTTCGTGGACCAAATTTGCCAAATTTTCCCTTTCTCTTGGCCATGGTAGCAAATGCTTGCTCCTTTGATCCCACATCTTCCTTGGCTCTGAGTTTGGTTTCCTCTGTTTTGCATAGAGACCACATTTCACTTAGTGTGGTAACTTCCTTCTTGGCATATATGCTAGATGTGAAGTTGCCCCAATCCTCAAGTAGAGCATTGAGTACTATAGTTGTCATTTCTTTGTCGGACATAACTTCCCCTAACTCTCGAAGTTGATCCCTCATCTCGGAGATCTTCATGAAGTAGGGAGCTATTCCTTCCTTTGATATCTTCATCTTGTATAATTCATTTCTTAAAGATATCACTTCTCCAGCTATAGTTACTGAGAATAGCTCTACTAGTTTATCATAGATTTCTTTTGATGTTTCAAATTTGTCGACATATGGAATGAGAGAGTCCTTTATAGATTCTATTAGAATCCTTTGAGCTCTTGTCGCATCCTTATTATACTTGGCTAAGGCTTGCGTTTGTTCCGTAGTAGGGATAGTGTTATTCCCTTTGACATGTTCTAGAAGTTCATTCTCCTTGAGAAGTAAATCGGTCCTCTTCTTCCATGCAAGAAAGTTATTGGTACCTACCAATTTGTTGCTTTCCTTGCAAAAAGACATTGATATTCAAGAGGGGACATATACTTACTTGATATATTTTGAGATGTAGTAGGCTTGCTTTCTCCTTGAAGACTTGATGGCTTGCTTTCCTAGGATCTTGATGTTCTTCAAGTTTCCTTTTGCAAGTGGACTTGCTTGATGACTTGTAGATGCTGTAGGTCCCTCTTTGATCCGCTCTTCTTTGTAGGTGCCTTTATGTAAGGCTCTTCTTCTTGATTTGTAGTCTTCCTTGATGAATGATAAATGGTAGACCTTCTTGTCCTTGAAGTGATTGAGACTTCTTGGTTTGGTGCTTCAACTTTGTAGATGTCCTTCCTTGATGAGTCACCTTATGAGTGTTTTTGAGATGCCCTTTCCTTGATGTGTCACCTTAGCTCTGATACCATGTTGAAGAATCTAGGGAAATTAGGTGTAGTGTGATTCTACTTGACTTGATAGCTATTTGTGAAGCACTTTTTCAATTATCTTAGCTTGATCTTCTTCTTATTATTAGTGTGTCTGTTTCATCAAACTACTACCAAAAACATAAAGACAAGAACACAGATGTTGGCTCTCTGCCAGGGCCAAAACCTCTCTCTCTTGGAGAGGAAAGCCCTTTGGTAAGTTTCTCTTATTGAAGCTTCTTATTGATCAATGCCAAACACTAGACCCTTGACTAGGATGTCCTCCAAGCACAAGTCAAGTCCTTCCTCTATTCTGCACTTTGTTCTCGGCACATAGGCTTCCTCCTTCTGACACTTTGCTTCCCAACACTTTGTCCTCTTTCTTCGATCTTTGTCTAGAGATAGACCTTGCTTATGTGAGCTTCTTGATGAGATATGCTTCTTCTTTACTTAGAGATGATCTTCACTTATGAAGACACCCTTCCCTTGATCCAACGAGGTTCTTCTTGAGATAGGTCTGCAAACTGATGTAATTGAACAATAGCCCTAGTTTTGCCACGTGTGGTAGGAACCCTAGAGAATTAGGGTTCTTTTCCTTCACTAGAGAGAGAGACTCCTTCACTAGACTTGGGAGGCCTTGTAGACTTAATTTCTCACCCAAACAATGATAATTCATTGACTGTTCTCTAGTTGCTGTTATGTCGCAGACTTGCTCTCCTTTTCTTCACACGTGTGACTATTTCTAGCCCTAGAAACAATCCTCTTCACTTCGGTCTTCTTCCTCCTTTCTTTGCTTGTCTTGGAGACCCTTAGACTTGCCTTTTCCTTAACTTTCCTCGGCTTCTACCTTAGCTGATTTCAGAGCTTGCTTATTGACGTTGAGAGGGAGTGGACAACCTCTATATATAGAGGACTATCCTTCCTTTAGGCTGACTTGAGGCCAACTTGCTGTCCTTAGGCTGACTTGAGTATTTCTTCATTATTTTACTGCTTGGAGGCTTTCGTTGCAAGGAGATGACTTTGACCTTGCTTGTAGGTGTTCCTTTGACTTTTATACCATTTTATACATAGTGTAACATGCCCGTAAGGTCCTCAACATTTTCTTTTGACTATTTGACTCACCTATAGCACTTTAACATGTGCTAGACCTATTTCAATGAGCAAGAAACTCACTGATATATATTAAAAAAATAATATTTCTTTTCTTGAATAAATACAAATATGAAAAGTACATTTATGAAGACCGAACTTAGTTACATTTCCTTCAACAAATGGAAACCTGCTTGCAATCCTATTTAAGATCCAATGCGTCCCCTTACTTTCCAGTACAACAAATCATTAAAGTAATCCAATAAAAGAGTTTACAAATCATGGATTCAAGTGGACACTTCATAGTAGCATGCGCTTCCATAGTGGGCTTTAACATGTACAGGTGTCTCCAAGCTCAATAAGGGGATTAACCAAGGATCCTATTAGGTGGTTTCAAACTCTAAAGGGGGCAACATGTCCATGATTTCCATGGTACATCCATCAAGTGGCAGGTGGCATGTGATATAATGGTGGAACATAATGGGGCATTAGGGGAAGGTTACAAGCCACACACCGTAGTACAAGGGTAGCGATAATAAGGGAATCCCACACTTGGTGTATGAATGTAGGAGGGAGCAATCATGGTACATGAGCTACCCCAAACCTTGTTTTTCCACCCTTCTTTATATGCCCTTTTCCTTCGATTGCTTTTTCTTTTGTAATTGGTCGCGGCTCTAGGAGATGAGAGCATGATGTGTAGGACATAGCAGTTGATGCCCCATTAAGGTGGGGCAGTTTATCGTCCACCGGGGGTTGGGACAATCATGGGTTCCTAAATGATGTAAGCGGCCAATGTGAGGGGCTCTAGGAACCAAGGTGATGGTCATGATGAAAGGAGTAGAGCTCATGTTTGGCTTTTTCCCATGTGCTTAGATTTGTATGTCCTGACCATCTTTTGCATTTTATGGTACATTTCCTATTGAGAGTGACCAAATTATGTTTTTTCTTTTCTTTTAGTTGCATCAATCTCTGGGGCATCGTTCTAAGCCCGACCCAAAGTGTGGACAAGGTGAAGGGGAGGCTAACTCCTTGTGGACCCAATGGACAAATGTGGATCCAGATGGGAAATATGGTGAATGGGGTTATAATGAGCGGTGGGGAGTGATGTATACGGTGTCGGGAAGTGAGACCATGCAACCAAAATCGAGGTTTCCCATGTAGTGCCACCCTTAAAGCTAATAGCCAATAAAAGAGATCCCAGGGGGACTAGGATACAAGGCTAACCACCAAATTGGATAGAGGAGACAAGAGTACAAACCAAGTCCACTCTTTTTGTCGAACCCCCCCACTAATCCATGCCCAAAAATATCCATGATAAGTAAACAAAAATACCCAACTACACATTGAAATGTCATACCTTTAGGGTTGGAAGGGCCATCCTCAAACCTATGATCATATTAGATGGGTGAGGGAGCATATGGCAAAGATAGTGGCACTTCGTGCTATTTGGTGGCTGCTGGATGAGGACCATATAGGAGAAAAAGTTTCTCCTATGGATACCACCCATGGATGGTGGGTAACATCTGGCTCCTACTGGGACATGCTCCTTAGAAGTGTGCATGAACATACTCGAACGGGGAGGTCATGGGAACATCAACAATCTCTTAGCACCGTAGACCTGTATTATCTACACTTATCAAAGATCAAGCACATGGGGCAACATGGTTTTTTGGTGTCTTATGATCACCCATGCTTAATATCAGGCCATAAAATGAAGCAGAATTAAAATTTAATCTAAATGCAATTTTTAATCTAAATGCAGATATTCTAGCATGATAATATCATATGATGTTAGCTCTAATGAGAAAAATCAGCATGCAATGTGCCCTACCCTAACATGCATGATTAGATTGTGCATATGTTAAGTGTAATCATAAAGCCAATGCAACCAACATATTGTCCAGTCAATGTGAGAACAATTACCCCTAGAATCAATCTTGTGATGACAAAAATAAGAAGGGATAGAGCTACGAGGGTGGGAGGTGAGTGAACAAAACGATAAGGTGCTAAGGATCTTAGATGAGGAGGGAAAAGAAGAATGGAGTGTGCACCTTTCTTGCAACTAGAAGATGGATATATCAACAGTCAGGCTCATAAACCTTTGATGAATGGGAACTTCAAGCTTATTTTCCATGATCTTTCTTGATGGTGTTTTGCTTGATGGTTGTTTTAAGGTTGTGATGGGAAGGGAGAAGGCGATTGGAGGGGTTAGACTCAATGAGGTGATTTCTCAAACAATTAGGCTTAGAAGGGCAGGAAGGATCAATATCAACGATGGTTGCATGATAAGGAGTGATATAAGGATCAGTTGATGTGTTAGACATCCCCCGAGGGTCATAGGGAAAAATAGGGGCCTTAGTGGTATCATTGGCATCATAGACAAGGCTTCTATCGCAAGAATGATCCCTCATCTCTCACATTTCCCTTTTAAGAGAGGAATAATCACAGATATCCAAAGGGGCAATGGTGGGATCCATCTCAAGGGATTTACTAAATGCAATGAGAGGGGCAATCCTGAGGAATCAAGAAGATACTAGTAGCTTTATCTTTTGAAGGTTAATTTCTCATTGATATGCCTTTCACAATTACTTGATTCTTGTTGGTTATTTGGAACGAGATCCACTTGACTCTCTTCTTCTTTATTTACCTCATCCATGGATTCATCAAGGCAATAATGAACTTGGCTTTCTTTGCTCTCTTGAGCACTGCTAAGATCGCCTTGACTAGTCCATCTCTTCATGAAGACATCCTCGAATTGATCAAAATCTTCAATACTTCTTGGAGGGAGGTTGGAAAACGAGTTCCTAGCCTCACCCTAAAGTGACAATGCAAAGAGCATCATAAAGAGATCACCATCATCTAGATTGAGAATCCAAAGACTAACTTCCCATATAAAGTCAATCATATGCCTTTTGGCATCACCATTGCTTCCATCAATCTTGGGCAACCACTCATCATGTTTAGCAAGTGACAAATAAGGAATAATGGGGAAAGACCCTAAGTTCAATGATCTAAATGAATTTAGGCTTTGGATGGCATCTTTGACCATTTGTAGTTTAAGCTTCTCATGTGTATGGAAATAGTCAACTAAAGCACATAAATAAGAGATACTTTTAGGCTCACATGATTCAAGTAAACCCCTAGATTTGGTCTTAATTGAGGTGAGGAATATGTGAATAAGAACATCTTCATGAACCACTTTGACCTTTGAGATATATTCATTGAAATTAATCACATGGTTAATTGATGTAGATGGGTCATCATCAAAGTATGGCAAGTGTTCCCTCCGAATCTATGATTATAATCACCGACATTTGGGTATCCTAGAATCAATTTAATATCCAATGCTGGATCCTTTGTTGCCCAATCCCACATGGTGTTGAGTATTCTATGGAGATCATATATGGAGTCGCCAGGCTGATTGAAATTTCCTTTACAAATTCTTGCTTCACCCTACAAGCACTGACTTGGAAGTTCAATGAGGAACTAGGGCTTTGTTCCTCCATTGGAGTTGCCAAGAAATGATGTGTCAATAATGTTGTATGGGGAACAAGACACACATCTCGTGTGCTCGACAGTGACGCCAAAAATGTTACCGCTCAAACTAGCAGGAGTCCTAGGAGGGGTTCCTAGAGAAAATCCTAGGTCAAGTGGCAACAATGGAGTGATATCCCATTGTCACTTTAGCTAGGGTTCCTTGTCACTTCAGCTAAGCCTCCTTGCTCTTTATGGACGTTACCGATAGGAGTCGTCCCGGTACGAGAGGAATCACTAGCATAGATAAATCAATGATGGGATGAGAAGTGATTCTAAAAGCCTATTCACAAGAGAGGCATAGATCATGGGCTTGCTTGCTATGGAAGCAAGATGGAGGGCTCTCTTTGAAGGGCTAAGAGGATGCCTAAACCTAGGGTTTGAGGAGTGTTACTTGAAAATAAGTGCCCAAAATCAAGGAATCCTAGAAGACTAGGGTTTCTAAGTGATCTTTGTGAAATCGAAGTTATAATGTAGTGGGACCACAAGGAAGCCCAAGTGAGCCCAAATGAGGTCAAGGGTTTGGATTGGAGCAACAAATGGATGATCTTGACCAAGTTAAGGAAGAGAATAGGATCAAAGGAATTGAATTCCTCTTGGAATTTGAGTATAATGATCCTAATGAAGCCACCAACTAGAGGAAACCTAGGGATATGAACCTCTTCATGCTAGGGCTTGAGATATCTTGAGATTCCTTCGTGGGATCGGCCTCAAATTTGGAGGAACTCTCAAGAAGACCCCAACGCAGTGGTTGACCAGTAGGAAAAAGGAAAATTACAGCCTTAATGGAATGCAGGGCCACAAGGAGAGAAAATTCGACCCAAAGGGGGCATTTGGACTAGTGAGAAGAGGAGGAGAGAGAAGGGGTGCGAAGTTGGAGAGAGAGGGGCCACCAAGAGCAAAGGGGTGCAAATTAGGATAGAGAGAGTGTGGGGGCCATAAGGAGAGGAGGCTAGCAAATTATAAATAGAACTTGAGGGCCTCACTTTTACATCTTTGGTCATTTTATAATTCAACATTAGTTCTCTTGAGCTGCTTAGCCAAGATAACTCGTGCTATTCAACACAAGGAATTTTAGAGTGGTAAGTCCACCTCTACCTTTGGTGAACGTCGAATGTCACCCTAGGAGAGAAATTGGAAAGTCCACTTTGGGTTTTCATTAAGCCAAAATTGCAGATCATCTTCATGGTGGGTACGTGTGATGCAGGATCTTTAGAGCTTCCAAATCATCAAGCTTTTTGGAGACAAAGCTCCAAATAAGGTCTTAACATGGAAAGGGAATTTTATTTCCTTATTGTAAATAATTTTAATTTCTTTATTTCTTAGAGAACTATAGATAGAGATAATATTTTTAAGAAAATTTGCCTTTTAAGGCATGAAAATTTTAGGAAATAAATCATGAGGTTGTAGGAAAAAAAATCTTGGTAGTAATTAGACAGTTGTTAGGATAAGAATCTTTTTAGAAATCTTAGAAATGTTGATTTTTGGTAGCATCGGATGTGCTTCAAGTCTCAAACTTTGCAGGGAGGCTTAGACACGTGTATTCCACAATACCCAGAAGTCGTTTTGGGAAATTCCGCCCGGAGACAGTTTTATTAAAATAATTGATTATTTTTAATGGAGGCCTAAGTCTAAATTTAGGGAATTAAAATAATTAAGGGGTATTAATTTAAACTGTGGGTGAAACTTCTAGAAGAAGAAGAAGATCGAGTCCAAATAATCTGAGCCATTGATTAGAATCTAATCTGGGCCATTGGTTCTCAACTGGAGGATTATAAGGACTTCGATGGACATTTGGAAAACACACCAGGCAGATACTCAGTTACCTGAGTAAAATCATTTTTCTCACTGGTCGAAGTTCGGTAAGAGGAAATCAATTCAGAGGGAGAGTTGTAGGTGAGGAGAAGAGAGAGGGTAGCAACATTAGTCGGGAGTGCAAGAGCAGAAGACGCAGAGCAGAGAAGGGGCAGCGCAAAAGTTGTGACATGAGGGACAATGCAATCCTCATGCAGAAGCTAACGCAGTGAGAAGCAGAGGGGGCAATAGGTCCTCTCCTAGATCAAAATCTCACTGGGAAGTGTGAGAGAACTGTTAGTAAATTTCTCACAGAGATTTCTCTTCTATTCTACTGGTTGTATTTTGGAGTGTTGAAAATATCGGTATCGGCAAAATATCAGCGAGGGTCCAGAAAACATCTTATCAACAATATTGGTGTAAGTATCAACAAATATCATCAAGCATAAAAAATGCATAATATATTCATTTTTTTTTTCTTCAGATTTCTAAACATATAAAGCAATAACAACATGAACTAAACACATTGACACATAAATATGAAGAAAGCACTGATATATATGATGTCAAATAGAAATGATACATCAAACTTCAAAGGCGATACCAAATCCTGTTGATCCCTGATAATTGTCCAATCAAGGACTCATACAAAATAACATCACATATCCTGCTGATCCCTGATAATTGTCCAATCAAGGACTCAAACAAAATAACATCACATATCCTGTTGATCCCTGATAATTATCCAATCAAGGACTCAAACAAAATAACATCACATATATAAAACTTTAAAAGTATTTCATCATCATGAGTTATAAACTTATACGTAGCAAAAGTTGTAAAACAAATAAAACTAGCAACTATCTATCTGAGACCATTGGCCTCTCCCTAGCAACTTTCTTTGTGTCTTGTTCAGCAATTGCTTCAAGAGCTTTTTGTGTAACCTCTGCACTAGAAACCATACAAGGCATTACATCTGCATCATGTGCAGAGAGTCTAGCCAGATGGTATTTCAATCGTGTAACCCCTCCTGACATCTTAGTCCCACACAATTTGCATGATATATATGCTCGATTTGCCCCACCAACAGCCTCCCCATACTCCCAAAATGGGTCCAAGGCTTTTGGCATATTTGACATTTTTAGTGAACTAATTCAAACTTAGGGCACAAAGAAAACAAAAAATTGGCATGAAACCCCCCAACACAAAAAATAATAAGTAATAACCACCTCATTTAAAAAAAATTACTACATTATTTGCATTTTGCAATGTGGATGAAAAATGGCAATAAGAGGGTGCATAAGAAAGCTGAAAAAAAATGAAAGTTGCTGTCCAAATATGGAGAAAACCCTTGCATTGGTTCATGGGCATGAAAATCATAGCAAATGGAAAAAAACAAAGAAACAAAATGTTGGTATGCAAAGAGGCAAGCAAGCATAACCCTAAATCTATAAAAAAATCATTAACATAGGGGTTTTTAAGAACATACCTATTAATGGAAGAAATGAAGTATGTCTCACTATTCTTCAATCTTTGATCCACAAAAAAATCTTAGTTGGTGGTGATGATCGTTGTTTGATCCTCAAACCCTCCTTGACAACCACCACGAAACTCTTCCCCTTCCTTCTCCAACCCTCATAAACAAAAATGAAGAAAAAAAACGATTTTCCCTTTTTCTAGCCACGAGAAAACACGCCTGGCGATATTTTACGTTGTCTCGCGATATTTTGCCGAGATATCGGTGATATCTCGGAAATATCGCGATATTTTCGGGAGCCAAAAATATTGCGATATTTTCTCTGCGATATTTCGGCTCGCCGAAAATATTGCGATATTTTCGATATTCGGTGATATATCACCAATATTATCATCACTGGTATTTTGTACATGAGACTATTGCTGAAGATTAATAAAGAAACCCTCATCAGTTGCATTGGTTTCCCCACATTGGGTTTTTCTGGGGATGATTGTCCAAAAATAACTGTCATTGTGATTGTACTTGTGCTAGTATTTTTCCTTGCATTTATTTTACGCAGTATTTTAATTGTGAAGGTTGTAGTAGAATTTATTTCGATATTTGCCGTAGAAACACTGTGAATAACTTATTTTTGAATTAATAAGTAGAAAAAATAATATCAGTCACTACAGTTGGATTTCTATCTAGAAATTTTCACATGGTATTAGAGCGCAAATCGTAAGCAAAAGAGCTCAGAAGCAGAGAGGAAAAGGATTTCGAAATTACTGTAGAGGCAACAATTCGAAACCCCAGAGGCAGCACAGTTCGAAGGCCAAGGAGGATGAAGTTTTTAGGAGAAATCGATTTCTCTGAGTGATTCGACAGAGAAATTCGATCTCCAGATCGAAGCTTACTAGAGGCAGAAGGGAGCAATGTATTTTTTCCTTGCAGGGTAGATCTTCATGCTGGGACGCAGATATTGTGTAGCAATTGTTGGGGTAGAAAAGCGTCAGATAGGAAAATAACACAAGAAAGGATGGAAAATCAAGATGTCTCTGGATTATCTTCTAGATTAGAAGAAGAATTTGCATGTTTGGGAAGTTCAGCATTAGCAGATGTTTGGTACATTGATGGCGGGGCTTCAGCCCATATGATTGGAGTACGAGAATATTTTTCGAGCTATCAAGAAGAGCAAATGGACTTCTAGATTACTATGGGAAACAAAACGAAGTGTACTCCAGTAGGGAGAGGCACCATAGCATTTCAGACGAAAGCATGAACCAACATTCGAGCCACTAATGTTTTGCATGTGCCCGGGTTAGGAATAAATCTGATTTCAGTGTCCTAGTTACAGGACAAGAGATACGATGTATACTTCATTGGAAAGAAGGAATATGTCAAACATCCACGCTGGAAGAAGAAGAGATAGATTGGAGCTCGAAGCAACAGACTATATAGGTTGCAGCTCGAGTCTCCAATGGCACTTATAGGCAACAATCTTAATGGTGAAAAAGAACTGAATGAGTTATGACACAGGCGAATGGGACACTTACACCATGGAGCACTGAGGACGCTCAGAGAAACTGTTACAAGGGTTCCAGTTCTTAGTTCTGAGCATGATCATACACGCAGAGGATGCATACTAGGGAAGTACGCTAAAGCAACTTTTTCCAAGAGTAAAACCAGAGCAGAGGGTGCATTGGGATTGATACACTCAGATATCTGTGGTCCAATGTACACAAGAGCTCTTAGTGGCGGCGAATACTTTGTCACCACTATTGATGATGACTCTAGGAAAACCCGGATCTATTTCTTAAAGACCAAGGATGAGGTCTTTGATCGGTTTAAAGAGTTTAAGGCTCTCGTTGAGAACATGAAAGGGAAAAAGATAAAGGTATTGCATTCAAATAATGGCGGAGAATATACAGACAAAGACTTCACAAATTTCTGTGCAAGGGAAGGCATCAAAAGAGAA
The DNA here is from genome assembly GCA_031772625.1 of Pinus tabuliformis. NCBI lineage: Eukaryota > Viridiplantae > Streptophyta > Pinopsida > Pinales > Pinaceae > Pinus > Pinus tabuliformis. The sequence continues at coordinate 257,189,375 of CM062811.1, forward strand.
TGAACAATTCCATATAATCTAGAGTAGAATGGAGTAGTAGAGCGTAAGAATAGAACTATTGTCGGGGCGACAAAGGCTATGTTGTATGCTCAGTATTTGCCTAGATTCTTATGGGAAAAAGCTTGCAACACAGTGGTGTATATGCAAAATAGAACTCCTCAGCAAGCTTTGGGGAGGAAAAGGCTTGAAGGTGTTTTCACAGGGAAGAAGCCGAAAGTCAATCATCTCAGAATATTCGGAAGTGTGGCATATTGTCACATTCCAGACGAGAAGCGTAGTAAACTGGATCAGACTGCAGAAAAGGAGTACCTCATAGGATATAACGAGACCTCGAAGGCATACATAATGTACATTCCTAGTAGCAGAAAGATTATAGTAAGACGAGATGCGAAGTTCATGGAGGATAGAGCTTTCAGGAAATCCCAAGAGATGCCAACAGAAGATCAGTGAATAGATATTCCTTTAGTCTAGTAGTAGCAGGGGCAACAAGGAGGAGAAGTAGGAGGACAGATAGCTAGAACTAGCATAGTGACCAGTGCCAGTATTTCCTTAGAAGAAGGAAATCCAAGAAGTTCTTAGCAGGTGGAACGACAGGAACAGGAGGGGGATTTGATTGAGCCTCCCACCACCAGTGGCAGAACTAGTAGAGAAGTACGACAAACGTTGAGGGACGAAGAGGAGTTTGTCGTAGCTCCTAGAACTGAGAAAAGGCAACGTAGATAGCTTGACAAATACCAAGCCTTGGTAGCATAGGTTGAAGAACTCTCTAGCTTTCAGGAAGCTGTAGAACACCAAGTATGGGTGGATGCCATGGTAGAAGAGTATAGTTCTATCATGACGAATAATGTCTGGGAAGTGGTACCTAGGCCAGAGGATAGATCAGTTGTAGGATCAAGATAGATCTACAAGATCAAGTATGCTGCAGATGGCAATATAGAGAAGTACAAGGCTAGGTTCGTAGCAAAGGGGTACGCATAAAAAGAAGGAATAGACTATGAAGAGACCTTCGCCCCAGTAGCTAGATATACCTCTATCAGTTCCGTTATATCCCTAGTAGCTCAAATGGAATGTGAGATTCACTAGATGGATGTCAAGACAACATTCTTGAACAGGGTGATAGAAGAAGAGGTGTATATAGAACAACCCGAAGGCTTCGAAACTCATGAGAAGAGAAGTCATGTATGTAGGTTAAAGAAAGCCCTGTATGGGTTGAAGCAGGCACCTAGAGCATGGTATGGTGGGATTGATAGTTACTTGCAACAGTTGGGATTCGCCAAGAGTGATGTTGATCCAAATCTCTATCTAATGGTGGAGAATGAGCCACTTATTCTAGTATTATATTTGGATGACTTGTTTCCAACAGGGTCATCTAGGCTCGTAAAGGATTGCAAAAAGAATCTTGAAGTAGAATTCGATATGAAGGATACGGGGTTGATGCATTATTTTCTAGGGTTAGAAGTATGGGGAGATCTTCCATGGACAAGGAAGATATGCTACAGAGATTCTGAAGAGATTCAAAATGCAAGATTGTCGACCCATGGCTATGCCCGTGATCACCAACTAGAAGAAAATAAATGCATCAGGAGACAAGGAGGTGGACCCCACCTTGTATAGACAACTCTTTGGGTTGCTCATGTATTTGGTCAACACTAGGCCAGACATTTGCTTTGCTCTCAACAACCTTAGTCAGTTCATGGTGGAACCAAAAAGGGTGCATTGGGTAGCTAGGCATATTTTTAGATATGTTTGTGGAACAATCACATATGTGTTGAAATACACCTGAGAAGATGATGTCAGATTGAATGGATTCACAGATGCTGATTGGGCAGGTAGTTTAGTAGACCGGAAAAGAACCTCTAGGTATTGCTTTAGTGTTGAATCAAGAACGATCTCTTGGTGCAGCAGGAAGTAGAAGTTTCTAGCTCTAAGCTCAGAAGAAGCAGAATATATGGTGGCCAACACAGCTACGAGCGAAGCTATATGGCTTAGAAAATTGCTTGTGAGTCTGTTAAGGAAAAGAATGGAGGCGACTAGTATTTTCTGTGATAATCAGAGTTGTATTAAGTTCTCTGAGAATTCAGTATTTCACGACCGGTCGAAACACATCGATATCAGATGTTACTTTATCAGACATTGTGTTCAAAAGCGTGGGGCAGTACAGTTGCAGTATGTCTCCACAAGAAATCAGGTAGTAGACATACTCACAAAAGCTCTAGGAAGAGCAAAGTTCATCCAGTTCAGGGAGCAGATGGGTATGGTAGAGAATTTGTTTCAGTAGCAGAAACATATGGTTTCTTAGTTGCAGCAGCAGTTGGAGAATGTTGCATATGTAGTGTTGGCAGTGGTAGTGGCAGTGCTAGCAACAACACAGATGCAAAATTTGAGAGGGAGTTGCAATACGGATGCAATGTTGACAGTGGTAGGGTCAACAGTAGTATAGATGCAACATTTGCGTAGTAGTTGGTGGATAGGATGTCAGACATCAACAATGCAGAAGGAGATGTTACAGAACAATGTGATGCTTCAGCAGGATGCATTGCTAGAGCACATTCCCCGCTAAGAGGGAGTGTTGATTTTTGGTAGCATCAGATGTGCTCTAAGTCTCAAAATTTGCAAGGAGGCTTAGACACATGTATTCCACAATACCCACAAATCGTTTTGGGAAATTCCACCAGAAGACAATTTTATTAAAATAATTAATTATTTTTAATGGAGGCATATGTCTAAACTTAGGGAATTAAAATAATTAAAAGGCATTAATCTAAACTGTGAGTGAAAATTCTAGAAGAAGACGAAGATCGAGTCCAAATAATCTGAGCCATCGATTAGAATCTAATCTGGGCTGTTGGTTCTCAACTGGAGGGTTATAAGGATTTCGATGGGAATTTGGAAAACACACCAGGCAAATACTCAGTTACCCGAGTAAAATCGATTTTCTCACTGGTCGAAGTTTGGCAAGAGGAAATCGATTTAGAGGGAGAGTTGTAGGTGAAAAGGAGAGAGAGGGTAGCAACATCAATCGAGAGTGCAAGAGCAGAAGACGTAGAGTAGAGAAGGGGCAGCGCAGAAGCTGTGACATAGAGGGACAATGCAGAGGCTGACGCTGGGACTGAACAATCCTAACGCAGAAGCTGATGCAGTGAGAAGTAGAGGGGGCAATAGGGCCTCTCCTGGATCAAAGTCTCGCTAGGAATTGTGAGAGAACTGTCAGTAAATGTCTCACAAAGATTTCTATTCTATTCTGTTGGTTGTATCTTGTACATGAGATTTTTGCTGAAGATTAATAAAGAAAACCTCATCTGCTGCACTAGTTTTCCGGCATTGGGTTTTTCCGGGGATAATTGTTCAAAAATAATTGTCATTGTGATTGTACTTGTGTTAGTATTTTTCCTTGCATTTATTTTCCGTAGTATTTTAATTGTGAAGGTTGCAGTAGAATTTATTTCGATATTTGCCATAGAAACACTGTGAATAACTTATTTCTGAATTAATAAGGAGAAGAAATAATATCAGTCACTGCAGTTGGATTTCTATATAGAAATTTTCACAAGAAACGATTTGGGGTGCTTTTAGGATTTATAAAAGCTATGGATAGGCAAGATTTTGTGAATAAGAAAAAATGCAAATTTTCCAAAGGCCTATGTGTATGACACTTTGTATTATTGTGTGTGTTATTTTAAATGCTTTAATATGTGGTGAATAATAGTTAATTGACTAAATAACGGAATCTGTGGATGTAATCCAGATTGAGAAGTTGAAGCTTGCAGCAAAAAACAATTTCTCCTGCATCAAGTGGTATTAGAGCTAAACACTCTATGGAGATTGGAGATGACTACAAAAGATTGAAAGAGCTGGTATGTTTTTGAGAGGGATTATTTTGAAAAAGTACAGAGCAGGTGTGCTCCTAGAAAAGAATTGGTTCAGTGGAGTGAATCAAAGGAAGACTGTTGAAGATAAGATCTTGGCACAAATCTTATAAAGATGGATATGGTGTTTTTATATTAATTCTGGTCATAAAGAATTTGTGTTTGCAGGTAGAAGAGAAGGAAAGTTGTAGATAACAACCATTGCAACAAGTGAAGTTGTGACAGAGGAAGTGGGAGCATGCAGAGCTCTCAAGTGAAGGAATTTGTGACAGAACCTAGTAGCAAATTAAATTGTTGAAATGAGGACAACATAAGTTCTCTAAAGAGAAGGTGAGTAGGTGAAATTGTAGCAGCCTAACAACTTTTGAAGCTGAGGAGCAGACATGCTCTGAAAGGAGGAGAAAGTTTCTACTGCAGAGAACCAGGAGAAGGACAACTTCCAACAAGCAGAAGTTGGGTAGAAGTTGCCATAGGCAGTTCCACAGTGAATGTGGGTAGAATTTCCAAGGAAAAAGAGAAGAGAGGAGTTACTGAGAGGAGAACTTGCTATCGTGACAAGTAGTAGACTTGTTATAAGACGATGAAGGCTTGTTGTAGTTCATAGGTGAACAAGGAGCTTTTACAATAGAAAAAGGAAAACCAACAAGAATGTTCAGCTAATTGAAATAGCTTGCATCAACAAAGCAAGTGAACAACAACATGCAAAGATGAAAGGACAACTACAACACAAGGTTTGGGATCCTAGAGTATTCAGAAATTGATGCCATGTGATTAGGAGGTCATGAATTTTTCTACCTTGGGAGTCTGATGCAAGAGCATTAGAGCTTTCAAGTCGTTAAGCTTTTTGGAGACAAAGCTCCAAACTAGGTCTTAACATGGAAAAGGAATTTTATTTCCTTATTGTAAATAATTTTAATTTCTTTATTTCTTAGAGAACTATAGATAGAGATGATATTTTTAAGAAGAAAATCTGCCTTTTAAGGCATGAAAAATTTAGGAAATAAATCATGAGGTTGTAGGAAAAAAAAATCTTGGTAGCAATTAGAAAGTTGTTAGGATAAGAACAATTTTAGAAATCGTAAAAACTATTGGGGGCGCTTTTAGGATTTAGAAAAGCTACGGATAGACAAGATTTTGTGAATAAGAAAAAGTGAAAATTCGCCAAAGGCTCTGTGTATCACTCTTTGTATTATTGTGTGTGTTATTTTAAATGCTTTGATATGTGGTGAATAATAGTTAATTGTTAAATTGGCAACTAGGGCCAAACTCCATGTGGGTCGGCTTATTTATGGCAGCTGATATTTTTATTGGATCCCTCTCGTCGAGAGGTGTAGGATTGATCGAAAGATCATCCGATTCCGATAAGTATTTATGGAGATATGAATTTATTTTGTTTATGTATTTATAGTCAAGCCGACCAGCTCTTATGTAGGCTCTAGGAGCCCAACCGACGTGTCTATTCATCATCCTCATTTTGGTATAAATAGATGAGGATTTGATATCATTTGCATACACGTATTCTTGAGGTGATCTCCTCTCCACGTCTTGGGTTTTTGGAGAAGGAGAGAACAAAAAGAATACGCTGGCCTACAAGTCTTGAAGAAGAAGGTATTAAACACAGTAAAGGAAAAGGTATTAAACGCAGCCCTAAACTACAGCCACGTGATGCCCTAGCAGCAGTAAGCTGCAGGCTTATATGGAAATATAATATGCTGTCCAATAGCACTTATATGCAGTCAAAAGATGGAGGATCTAATACATTGTTATACGCTGCCAAAGAAGGAGCCTTTAACACGCTGTTTGTTGAAGCCTAAACGCAGTCCTATCATGCAAATAAATAGAGACTTGTTTATGTTGATGTAGCTTAAGAAGAAGAACAAAACTCGCACATGGAGGAGCAAGTTTGTATTAGGTGCAGTCATATTCTGATATCAGGATGAGGACGCAGTAGTCTATGTATCGAAGCCGCAACCAAGGTATGAAGTTGCAGAGAATTACAGTCAATAAAGCCAGCCCTATAGACGCAGTCATGGAGGATGATTATCACATTGAAGAGAGGCACCTATGCTGTCCTAAAGGAGGCTCCTACGCAGTCCTAGGAAAGGCTTTAACACAGGTAAGGAGATGCCCTAGGTGTAGTTCAGTTGGTGCCCTATCCGTTGTCATAATGTGCCCTAGCCGCAGGCTTATGAAGAATCCTATACGCTGCATAAAGGAGGTCTAAACGCTGGCAAGGGAGACCTAATCTAACGCTGTCCTTAAGTTCCCTAAACACTGTCCTGAAAGAGTCATGAAGAAATCACCTAGCCGTAGTCAAGAAGGATGTATATACGCAGCTAGGACAGGCCTTCTATATGCTACTCATACGCTGTCCTAAGCCGCAGTAAGGAGGCCTAGAAGAGGCCCTAATCTCAGACTTGAAGGTGCCCTAATCCGCTGTCACAACTACAACTATCTAAGGGAGCTTCTATACATTGCAAATGAAGCCTAGCCGCAACATAAAGGAGACATATATCAGCGTAAAGGAGCAGCATGGAAATCGCTGTAACAACGTGTTAAATACTGCTGTTCTAAGGCATGGATAAGGTACGTTTGGGATCAACAGTCACTAGATTAGAAGACAGGGCAATGCTGCTATTTGGGATCTTGTTTAGGCCTGTTGAAGGAGTCTACAGCTACAGCTAGCTGCTTTGCTAGGCTGCAAGCCATAGCAAGTAGCTAAGGCTGTTCCAAGGCAGTATTATAGTTTGCTTTGAGTTCGGATGGCAGCATGGATTAGGAGAGACTCTCCTAGGTGGACTGAAGCCCTTGAAGGGCTTAGTTATTTAATAGCTTGAAAGCATGATGTTGAATGCAGCATGGTGTTGAATGCAGCATAGTGATGGACGCAGCATGGTTGGATGGAGCATGGTGATGGATGAAACATGGTGAATCAGTTGAAGTATGAGGACTGAGAAGTGTGCCTTCACCTGAGTTCAGATCTGCAGTCCTTGTCATCAGAACTATCGTGTCATCTTCATGATGAAATATCTCTGATGTCTGATCTCTTATTTTGGCAAGTCAAAGTGTTGACTTCAAATGTATTTGTACCATCTCTCTCTCTGCTGAACTATTGAAGAATATAAGAAGAATTGATCAAGGGTTTCCCCACATTGGGGTTTGTCCCTGGCTCGCGCCACATCTTGTGTACTCTTGTCTTGGCTTGTCTTCTGTGATTTATAATTGTGTTCTATCTGCAGTTTATTTTAATGCTGATGTGATTGCTAACTATGAAAATTTAAATAAATTGCTCTAGCATAGAACATACCATAACTTAACATTAATTGACTAAATAGCGGAATCTGTGGACGTAATCCAGATTGCGAAGTTGAACCTTGCAAGAAAATTCAAATTTTCCTTCATCAACGTGCTTCACCCTAGGTGCAGAAGTAGACTTCATGGGGATGAATTGATAACAACTGAAGTGGGTTAGAGGTACCGAGTTTTGCCGAAAATTTCCTCGCATTGAGGCTAGAGGATTTATGGTATTTTGTAGGGCTGAGATTGTGGCTGTTGCCTGGGCCAAATTTATCAACTTTTTGATTGTGCGCAGGGCCTACTGGGCAATAGTTGTGCAGGGGTTGAAGAAGAGGTGTTTGAAGGAGAAAATAAGTTGGGGAAGGAGCTATTTCCGATCGAGATATCTTACAATGATTGTAGGAGGCTTTCAGTGCCACATTTTGGGCATCCTACAACAATGCCATTCTTTGGTGCGTTTTTGGCCAGATTAGGCAATTTCGCATTTCTTGGGGTCACCGGGGATAGTTGGAACCAACCCAAGCCCTTTCTGGGTTTTTGTGGGTATTTGGAGAGGGGTTTGCAACTACGATTTCAGAGTGATCTGAGCAATATTCAGGCAAAAAATCCACTTCCCTTCAACAATGCATTTTACTAGTCAATTGGTAATTTGCATTGCTTTGTGGGCTCGAACTTGGCTTGGAGTTAAGCCAAACCATTTTTAGGTTTTTCTGGGTTTCTTGTGAGGAGGTCGTCTACAAAGTTTCAACTCATTCCAGGTACTTTCTAGAGTAGAACCATCAGTTCCTTTTAATAGCCAACAACAAAATTACTCTGGTAGTTCGCAGTTTAGTTTGGGAGCCTATATTTGTTCTAGTGGCGAGTTATATAACCTAGGTTTTGCCTAGCTTGCATAACAAGCCCAGGTTCTATCATTCCTTGCCATTTATGTACTCAAATTCCTGTATTAATGAAATGGCTTAGTTGTCTCGCTCAATTTCTTGTGTATTTTGATGTGCATGTTTCGAATTTGTTTATTGTTGCTGCTTCCTTGTATATGTCTCTGTTTATTGCTATAGATTTCAATTTGAAACATTACAATGACTGCCTTTTGGCCCACGCGTGGTTAAGCTAACTCTTGTGTAATGTCCCATTTTCAGATTCTTTGTAATGCTATCAGGATGGACTTCCGGAGTTGGTGGCAGCCAGTTTACAGGAGCGAGATTACATCATTGGAGCACTCGAAGGGTTTTGGAGGTGTGTTATGGGGTCCGATGGAGTTCGCTTATTGTATTTCACCATTAGGGGCAGTTCCGCACAATTCATTCTTGGTTTCGTCATATTCTGTTGACTCGCGTAAAACAAAGTTATTTTCAGTATATTTTGATTGTATACACTAAAGGTGTTGTTGGGAGTGGGTTATTTGGAGAAAAACCTTAGTGTTATAGCTTTTTGGAACTGGAATGAGGACATCTACAGGATGAAATGGTGAAAAGTGACCATCAGTGGCCAGAGAAATCATCAAGGCGAATTTACTATTTTCTTGGATTAAAAGTTACTTTAATTAGTCACTTAATTAAATAATAAAGGGGAAATTGTGCAAGTGAAGAAAATGCCAGAAGGGGAAAGGTGACTTAGATAAAATAGAATTAAAGTCACCTAAAATAAAGTAAAAGGGAGAGGCTTCTGGAGAAGGAATAAAATAATAAAATAAAATGCTTCTAGAAGGCTGGAGAGAGTTCCATCCAATCTTTAAAAGGAGGGAGAGCTAATCATTTGGGACATCTTGGATTTGCGTATTTGTCTTTGTTGAGGTTTGGAGAACCCAATTGTCAGGTTCAGTAGCGCCAGGATGGAAACCCTTGGGTGATTTGGTGAGAGTGGACAAAAACCCATCTCATCCATTGGTGAATTCAATCAGAATTCATAGGAGCGCTTATTTGTTGCAATACCATTTTGGGAGGCCAGATCCAGTGTTGTATCAGATATATCCTAAGGCCAATTTTAGTTTGGAGGATCCCATCTTAGCTATCCTCTAGTTATTTGTAAAATCAATTTCTATTAATATAAATAAAGCTGAGATTTCCTGCATGTGTTTCTTGTCTATTTTGAGTTGCAATGTTTTTTGGGTTTCCCATATTGTAAAATTTATTTAATTTTGTGGGATAAATCGTTGAAAATTTTATAGCTCAGGGATGAATTTCTAAAAATAGAAAGTCTAAAAATAGAATTTCTAAAAATAGAAAGTCAAAAAATAGATTTTATAAAAATAGGACGTCTAAAAATATAAAGTTTCAAGTATGACTTTCCAAAAATAGTAAATCACATTGCATCAATTGGTAATCAAGTATTGTTGATGGAAAATCTCTTCTGATCATCAATCAATCCTAATAGTTCAATTTTGACTTAATAATCAATATTATCATTAATTTTATTATTATTATTATTCTTATGATACTATTATATTATTATTAAAAAGAAATTCAAGTCACTCAGTCATGGCTCTCGATAATGTTCTCTTACAATCTCGTTATTGGCATGGCATACTCATCTTACACTCTCATTAATGGTCCCACACTCTCCTACACTCAATAAAAGCTCATCATAAACGATTCCTCTTACACTCTCTTACCCTCACATTAAAGCATGTCATGAAAGATTCCTCTTACATACTCTTAAATGCATATGTTACACCCTCCTTAATGGCATAAGTTTCAAAGACATGTGTACCTTCTTAATGGCATGAGTTATAGTTCCTAAATGGGCATATGTTACTCTCCCTCTTGGCATGCGAGTTACTCCTTTATGGCATGGATTCATTGCTCCTCCTATATATGTGTGTCTCATTCTTTCTCCCCTCACTACTTGTGCATTGTGAAAGAATAATTCAAACTTGAGTGTGAGTTGGAGAGAGTTGGAAGAAGATTGTGAGAGAGAGACTTGGAGAGTAAGAGCAGAACTTGGTGAGCCAAGGTTGATTCAATGCTTTAGTTAAAAGGAAGGTTGATTTAGTGTGTGCATCTATTGTTGCTACCAGCGATCTTCATGCTACAACTTGTTCAGATTTGGGTGAACTTACTCATTCTCTTGATCTCTCATTGTACTCTGTATCTCTGCTGAACAATTGATTTCTAATAGAAGAAGAATCTGGTTGGGTTTTCGCCTGGTCATTGGACCTAAATTCTCTCTGTTTCATTTTGTTCTTGGCTGTCTTCTATTGTGTATTCGATTTATGTTCTATCTACAATTGCTTATCTAATATTGCAGCATAAAGAAGTTTTGTAATAAGTGATTGTAATAGCATAGAACATAAGAATTTCAACATAAATTCTATAATTTGAATGGTTTTTAATTGAGGAAATTTATGACATACTTTTGACTTTCAACAATAAACATTGCCACCTTTTTATCCTTTCAGACATCCCCTTTGACAGTTGAATTATGCATGTTAGCCAAAGTCTCAATGTGGCATGTCAAGTAGGCATCATGATGATCGTTTTGAGTCACTGTTGACTATTGGTCCTAGGAACCCTGTTTTTAGGGATACGTATAGTGCTCAATGAATCATGGAATGCTATGAACTGTGAGACTGCCATGTGGAGAAGTTGAATTATACTGTACCATGGCCAAAAAGATGCATAAGACTCTACGACACATGATCATGTGGAAAAGATAGGTGTGCTCAAGACATAGGCTGGACCAGTCCTATGTAGTGTGATCACTCCTACAAAAGCCATGGCTCCTGTAAACTATGGGTCCAAGTAGATCCATTTGAAGGCCTCCAATCCTATCCAAGATAGAAGGGCTTAAGAGTGGGGCAGAATAACTGGGCATGGGAGACCATAAGAGGCTTAGAAGACCATATGCATAATCATCGTATGGTCTACAGGGCCTTGGGACATGCATCTCATTGGAGTTACAGTGGTGTTGTCATGAAAATATATAGGGCACCTCCCTGGAGGTGACAGTTTAGTGTATTAGTAAAGGGATTTTAAATGAGCTGTTGAAGCATAATAGAATTTTCTTTTACTGTTTTATTGATTTGGAGATGAATGATCCAGGAAAAATTGGGATCTCTTTCTTCTTTATGTAGTTTTTTAATAAGTCTGTTAGCTATTTGTGCAATCTGGAAATTGCGTAGTAGCATTTTGACACAGTGGATAAGCAGATACAAATCTGATTTTAAATAGCACTAGACTGAAAGCTTTCTGTTTCATTTAGTAACCAATAATCTTTACAAGGCCCTCTGCATCTGACAAAGATGTGGAAAATTAGTGGGGCAAGTCATGTAGATTTGGTGGAAACAAAAGTCGTGTTAATGAAATCAGTGTTTGAAAAGCACTTGGTTGAAGCAAAGTCGGATGCAGTTCTAGATATCATATTACTGATGTATCTGCTTTTACCAATAGCCTTACTGCCTGAATGCCTTGTCATAGGGCTTGATAACTTGATCAGAAATTTCGGGGTATCTTATCCTTACCGGTTGACTATGCTAAATTATGTTTTTTTATGAGTCTTTTCCTGAAGGGTTCCTATATTATATAGATTAGAAATATCTATCCTTTTTTTAATTTGTTCTTTGAAGCTGCTTCTTTACTATGTTTTCTTTGGTGGATTTCCCTTTTTATTATTGAGAGGTGGAGTACGTGTTCATAAATCATTTACTTTTCTCTCTAAAGCTTGAGCAAAAATAATTGTTTAGGTTTCACATTTGGCCTGCTTTTTCTTCAACTGTATTTCTTAATACCTTTGTTTGTTCATTCTTGACAGGGCGAGGCAATTGTTATGGGCTATGATGCTATGGGGTACTGCCTAAATCTCCTTTATTCTATGATGCAGATTGTTCTTATGGGCACAATCTAAAATCTGTCATTTCTATCTATATCGCACAATATTTTTATTTCATATTATTCAATAATACTGCATGTTTTGTTCTCATTTACAACTCTTAATGGAACAACTCTAGCCATTGCATTGTTCATGTTTTTGAGAGAAGCAAAGAATCAAAACTGGAAATATTGTTTTGCGACAGAGGTTAAAATGTTGGACAATACATATCTTTTTGTCAAACAAGAATGAAAAGCTGGGTTCAGTTTGCATAGCATAGCAGGCTCTTTAATTCATGGTTGTATTCTTACCTATGTGATCACTAATGCCACGTGGATCTTTCATTGTGTTTTCTTCTCCTTTTGCTTAGCTTTTGGTGTTACTGAAATTCTATATGAGGCAAAGGTTTGAAATCTTGGTATTTTGTTTTCAATTGATTATGTAATCTGGATAGAGAGCTAGGCTTTCTGCTGTTGTGTTTCCTACCTAATCGTATGTCTGGTATCTGATCTTGTTACCTTTTGCATTGTTTCAACTTTCTTCTATGTTTGCTCTAATCCATCTGTGATAAGTACACTTGAAATTGCTCCAGTGTTACGAGTTTTCCTCTATTCGAGCCCCATAGGTCTTTCTATTTCATTTTAAATGGTAAGATCACATTTCAATCTGTTTTATATAGAATGCATATATGCATACCGTGATGTTGATATCCATTGTCTTTCAAGTGATAGGAGCAATGAATTACTTGCTCAACACTTGTTCGAGGAGTGTCAACATCCACCATAGTGCAATTGTAGAATAAGACTATTTTCCATCTGTCACCCTCAGTTTTCGCATCAGGACGAGTACGTTTTCATGCTAGATTTGGTCCAGCATCTGAGCATATCTCATGCATGTTTTGAGATGATGCCTAAGCCTAGGGTTTGATGATCAATTGTGCCATCATGAGGAGTTGTATTATGTATCATGATGAACCAAAATTTGTGACCATGTATCATATGTATTGTTACTAGACCATGCTTAGTTATCTATGTAGAGTGGTTTTTTTCATCTTGGTGGTTTTTCTAGACCTTTGTGTTTTGTCATGGCCTGTCGTCTTGGTGCCCATTTCAAGGTTAGTCCCACCCAATGTTGCACGAAGCGGGAGCGAAGCGGAAGCGCGAAGCGGAAGCGCGGAAGCGTCATTTTCCAAAAATCTAGGAAGCGAAGCGTCCGCGGAAGCGTCTGCTATATATATATATTTTTTTGCATTTATACTCAAAAAAAACATCCCAAATACCAAATTAATTGTAGAAGACATGAAAACATGCATATTTTTGCATAAATCAAGATAGATATGGCATCCATGATTCCATTGTAGTTACTAGTATGTACAACAATCATCTATATTCTAGCTATTACAAACATACATCAGTATCAATTTGATACTGCTTGATGCCTATAAAATTTCATAGGACAAGCTCAAGCAAGAGAAGGAATGCAATCACAAGGAAAGTTATCAAGTTTCTATCAAGCAAGGGACTGTTAGAATTCAAGTTTGGGAATATGTCAGAGCTGGGCTCAATTGCTCATGAAGGCCACAAATCAAATTTGAAAATGCAAACCATGATTGCAAAGTCCTCCTTCAGCATTTAATGGAAGCAGCCAGCAAGGAGGCTTGGAGAGCTAATTCAAGACTATTTAGGGCAGCATCTCACTTGCTAGATCAGGCCACAAGTCAAGAAGTATTGATGCTTTTTCTGTGCTATTTTGTGGAGGGTTTGTCTCTGTTTACAAGGCTGCAGGAAGGTGCTGCTACAGCTGTATGAGGAGGAGGATTTGAGAGCGCCAAGAGGCCTAGAAGGGACCTACTGCCCTAGCTGCAGTCATCTCAAGCAACAGCACAGGTAAAGGGGGGTGGTTCCTTGTCATCGAAGGAGATTCTCATTCTTCTCTAGGCCACAAAGAAGGGTTGTTTCTACAGCAGCTTGGGGGGTCTGTTTTGAGGGGGTGAAGGCCTAGTTAAGGTCCTCTACCCAGGCCACAGTCATCCTGAGGATCAGTGCAGTTATAACCAAGTATATTTTCATGTATATGAAGACCTAGACCTTGCTGTAGCAAAACCGTGAATTGTAGGAGGCTTGAGGAGGAACCTTAAGCCCCACCAGCAGTACATTGAATACCTAGTAGATCAGCATAGGTGGAAGCATAGTTGGACATAAGATCACAGTGATTTGAAGCAAGGTAAGGGCAACAAACTACATTAGCAAGAATTGCAGACTTTACAAGGAAGTCTCTCAGATCTACTCTCACAGTGTATTGATAATTTGATACTGCACCTCTGGAATAATTGGACGTTCGTTATATGGCTATGCTCTTGCTCCTGGTATGATTTACCAATAGTGTCATATGATCATTGGCATATGCTTCAGTATGATTCTTTGCATTATGACATTTGTTCATGACATCAATTCAATATGGACATGTCACTTGCTTCAGTCATATATATGTTATCGTTTCTCATATAGATCAATATTGGTATGGCTTCCCAATATTGGCAATGATGGGTATAAACCTATAAGCAGAGACTTCTTCATTCTTATATGCACTTAGCATTATGTATGGATATCACTGCTCAAATAGCTTGAGTATGGTATTGCTATGTTCTAATTACAGCAGTATATGCATGACCTCAACTTCAACAGTTGTATATATTTATGTGTGTGTGTGTGTATCAATCTCACAAATATGTATGGCATCCCTATGTATGATGGTACAGTATATGAATATATAGAAGTGCATCCATCAGTTCAGTAGATGATTGCGCTTCCGGTTGCGCCACGCAACCCGCCCTTTTTCAATGTATATTCATTGAGTTGACATTGTATTCAGAGCAGTAAGACCGTATATTCAGGCTACAATGCTCAAGTTATATGGTATTAGGAATCCTATATGAGAATGATGTCATATTGGTGGGTTGCGTCCAGGTTGCGTCCAGGTTGCGTCAAGGTTGCGTCCAGGGATGCGCGATTCCGGGGGGCCGCAACCTCAAATGGCAGGAATCGTTTTTTTAACCCGGAATCGCGCCACCTCAAAAACGGATCCGCGCTTCCACTGGGGATTCCGGATCGATTCGCTCCGATCCGCGATTCTGCCTTTGGATCCGGGGGGGGGGGGGGGGCGATTCCTGCAACACTGGTCCCACCCTTTTGGCTCGTGTTAAATTTTTTTAGAAGTCATTTATGGCTGAGTTGGGTGTCTTAGGGCTCTTGGAGTGGACCTATTAGGACATGTGATGTAAAGTCCCTTTTTGAGAACAAGTGATAGGAGGCAACTAATTTAATTATTTAACGTCATCGTAAAGGTGATAGTGAGCAATTAAATTAAAAGGGGGAATATAAGTGACTTTTGATTAAATTAGGAAATAAAACTTATAAAGTCCTCCTATTTTTTTTTTTTCCAAAGAAAAAACGGTAACTTTTTATTAAAAAGATAATGAAAAGTTACACTATCAGATGCAATGAAGCATTCCGTATGCTGCCCCAAGGGCCCGAGTGCTTTCGCACCCCATGCAACGTTAGGGAACTAACGCGCACAAAGAATAAGAAAAAAAATAGAAGAGAAGAGAGAGGGAGAGATAGGAGAAAAAACTGAGATCTGGCAGTGAGTAGGACTCACGCCTCAGGTTTTCCTCCCCTTTTTCTTTTCGACCTTACGCCACTCTCCTTGAGAGGGCTCGATCGAAGCGATGACTAACTGTGTCTCTGTATTCTGTGGACCAGGTTCTTTGTCTGAATCTGAGGTGTCTGAATGGTGTTGCCGTTTGTTGCCTCCCGTACTAGGAACCGTGCTTATTCCTGCTGTCTTGTTGTCTGATGAACTTCCTTTCTGATTCTCCCTCCCTTGAGCTGCCTCAGTTTCCTCTACTGTGGGCTCTTCCTCTGCTTCTTCTGATTCTTCGTCATCTGAATCTGGAGGGGGAAAGTGCCACCCTTTCCTCTGCTTCCCTTGCTGCTTCTTTTTATTCTTGACTTCTGGGCATGAGCTTTGTAAGTGTCCTGTCTGCCTACAGATCCTACATTTGAAAGCAGTGTTTTCATAATCCAGTACCTGCAGCCAATTCTGATGTTTGTAGATCAACCTTATATTTTCCGGCAGCCCTTTGCTTAAATCTACTTCCACGCAGATACGTGCGAAGGTGTAGATCCTTTCATCGACCCTATCCAGATCTGTTTTGATGTATTTCCCTATGCTGTTCCCAATGCCTTCCAGCACTCGGTCATCCCAAAAATGCAGAGGAAGATTGTGTAGTCTAACCCAGACAGGCATTTTGGTTACAGTCATTTTATTTGGGTCAAAATCTGGGAACCATGGGGTCACAAACAACCCCGATGTTCCCCAAAACCATGGCCCGGCATTGATGACTGTATCTCTAACTTCCTCGGATGTAAATCTTACTATGAAGAACCCTTTTGAACATAAATGAACATCACATTCCATGGTCCAGTTGGTGAAGATCCAGTGGAAAAGATCCATGGGTTTTGGCCAAAAGCTGTTGAAACGGCATATTAAGGCTTTCGTTTCATAGGACTTGACGAAATCATCAAGTCCTGAAGAATCTAGATTTAAAGCTGGGGTTTTCTCTGCCTGATCTACTATGTATGGCTTGGGTAAGTGTCCACCTTGATCTGGAGGGAAAACTGAATTTCTGTTGCCCTGTAAAATGTTTTTGTATGATCCCTTTGGTTGGTGCTGGGCTGCAGCTTTTTTCCCTTTCTCTCCCCCTGAGGAGCTTGTCTGTCCCTGAGGCAGAGCCCCTCCTCTTAGTCTGAGATTTAGGATAATGGTTGAGCCTGGTCCGATCTCATAGCTTCCCATTGATCTGCAATCTTGGAGAGACCGCCTACCACTGACCAGATGTTGAAACTGAACAGGGTATCCCATTTCGGCCCAAATTTGATGTTTCAACTGCATGGAGGTGATTCCTGCATGAACCCACACTAGACGAGATTTCCCCTCAGGGGGTTTTATCAGAATCTGAAAACAGTTAGGTTTTACCTGCTCTGGCTGCAAACATACATCCCGGTCTGGCCCTGTCATGTCCAGATCTGCAGAAACTCTGCACGATCTATGGTTTTTTCCTTCGATCTGAGGCCTGGGGTCAAACTGGACTCGAGTATAGGCTAGATCGTGTAGATCTAAGCCAATACTGCAATATCTGGATCCATGTAAAACAGGGGAGAGCGGATCTGCATCGATCAGTCCCCTCCTGCCGTTCCTCTGAGCGTTCTTGAATTGCCGGGGCCTATTCTCTAAGCGCCATACGCCCCAAAGTCTCCTTTGTTCGAGTGCGCAGTTCAAGATCTCTTCCTTTCGCGAGAGAGATCCCTCCACGTATATCCACGCAAAAAAGGGGCCTTCCTCCTTCGCCTCACGGCCTCGCTGGTATCCTTTTCCTCGCCCCCGCTCCAAGATCGCTTGGATCCTTATGACTGCGTCCCCCACAGGTACATATTTGCACAGATCTGAACAGGGTTGAGGCGCTTGACTGCTAAAAGCAAAGGATGGACAGATCCTAGCCTCAAAACGCCAAACGCTAAGCATACTTCTTTGTTCAGGGCCGCAGACTGTGGCCTCATACCTTCGCATGAGCAGAAACTCCTCTTCTTTCCACTCTGCAATGGTAACCGTTCGCCAACGTGAAGCCCCATCCCCTGCAGCGCTCTCGGCCCTCGTTGCGGCAGCACCCAGACCGCTGTTCAAAACCCTACACATCGCCTTCGCCATCGCTCTCCTCGCGAATATCAGGACTTATTCCACCGCCACAATCTAACTAGCTATTTAATATAGCCATTACATCTATAAAGTCCTCCTATTGAAAAGTGACCCATGGTATTTTAGCAACCCATGGTATTTGGATAAGGAAAATTATAAAACGGAGAGAGTTCATTCAGGGTTATCATTGGATATATGATAAATTGATGCTGGAGGTCTCATAGCTTACCGTGTGAGGGGGAACACTTGTAGTTTTGCAGTTTCAGTGGTTGTAAAGCACCCTAGCTGATCATTTACTTTTGCAGAAGAGGCTGAATTGAGTATTCAAGGAGGCTGAATTTCCAGACACAAAGAGGGCCAAATTGATTAATTGAGGAGGTCGAATTTCCTGTTACTTTAGAGGGCTGAGTTTCTACATCAAGGGGATCGAAATTGCCAGTAGCAGGGGAAAATACTCAGTGCAAGCCAAATAGTCAAAGGGCTCTGGTGCAAGCAATTTCCGAAATCAATTCCTAGGTTTTGCTTCAAGTATTTATGTAATTCTCCTCCAAATAATTCCATTAATAAATATTGCCGAAGTTACAACAATTCATTTAATTTCTGGGTTTTATGTTGCAAAGTTTATTTATTTGCTGGCAATATATATCGTATGAATTGTGCAAATTTATGGTTTTTTGGAATAGAAATGCATGGTATATTTTGCTAAAGCAAATTCCCAATTAATTTTAATAAAATAAATAAAGGGATATTATAGTGGTATCAGAGCTGGTTTTCTTGCCAGCCTAAAGGGTTTAAGAGAAAATGTTTCCGAACCACCAAGAGAAATTGTTCGGAGAAGCAATTCAAAAAATTGAATATTGCACTGGAAAATTTGGAGATTTTAATAGAAAATCACTTGAAGATTATAACAGAAGAGTTGAAGAATCTAACAAGAATCTCACAAGAATGGTAGATCAGATTGAAGCATGGACATCATCAAAGGTGGTGAAAGGAAAAAGAAATTGCAGAACTGAAGCAAAAGCCAAATACTAGAAAGCAGAGATTGAAGTGAGCAATGATCCAGATAAAAATATGGAAGAAGAATCTGCCAAGAGTGATATACCTTGTGAGGGATTGGAAGTTTGTGGCTACATAGGTCAACATAGCAAGGATGGGAACACTATTTTAGAATTTTCAGAAGTACCATTAAAAGGGAATGTTGTGAAGGATGAAAAAAGGTTGAAGCAAAGGTAGAGGTATTCAGTCTTCCTTTAGAGCAATGTATGAGGAGCGTTCCCTGTGATCAAGATACTGGAGGTTTTCAGAAGGACTCTTGTTTCTTTGTTGAACTTAAATCAAATGAAGCACGTGAGGCTTTTGACAACCACTATTTTTGATTGGGGCAAGGGTAAAGATACCTTTGATAAGGAAGTTTGCCGAGCTCTGAAAAAGGAACGTTACAGTGCTATGGTGCCCTTCACGGTCAAGGAGGCTGCCAAAATGTGTAATCTTCTTGAGGAATTTCATAGTGATCATGAGCTTCGTCCTCCAATAGTTCTTGGTGTTTGTGAGCATGTATTCATTGGAAGCGTAACGAGTTTTGTGACTTTGGGTCATTGCATCCTGGTAAACCCTCTAAAGGTCTGTATGCATTATGGACATCCATGTGCCTTTGATAGGATTTCTCATATTACTCGTGGCGGCATAAGCAAGGCATCTCGTGTCATTAATATTAATGTATATATTTATGTAGGGTTCAACTCCACTTGAAGGCAGGGAATTAGTACTCACCGTGAGTACATTCAGGTTGGAAATGGGCGAGATGTGGGACTTGACCAAATTGCCATTTTTGAGGGAAATGTTGCCGGTGGCAATGGAGAACAAGTTGTTAGCAAAGTTGATAGTCGAGAAAGCCAATTTAGAGATTACTGGAGTATACTTGATATGTTGCTGGAAAGATCTTCTGTCATTTGTTTATAGGAGTTATGGCTTTGGAAAGACAAGCTTGTGGAAATATATGAACAAGAATTGCATGATGATGGATATGAGATCTATAAACTTGGATGCACCAATAATTGTGTAAATAGTCTTTTCACTGTAGTGAGAAAGGACCATTTCAAGATTGTGAACTAGTGAGAACTTCTCTTTGATAACTTTGGTGATCGTGTAGCTCAGTTATTGCCCCCCCGGTTTGTAATTCCATCTTTACAGAGTGAAATGAGTGGTGTCCCTTACGAATCTCTTGTTATTAACACCCATTTGCTATGTGTCAGAGGCCACGTGAATCGTCGTGGTGGCCGATGAGTACCCCGAATAGACAAAGAAAAAAACTAGGGGCTCGTTAAATAGGAAGAATCAGGAACTATGGTTAGGTACAACCCTAAGTTGCAAGAAACGTGGGCAGAGGGTCCATTTCCGTACGGAAATAGGGAAACCCGTACAGTATGGCCCAGAAACTTGTTTCTAGCCGTACTGACCCGTTTCTCGAGGAGGAAACGTGACTAGTACGGCCAGAAATGAGTTTCCGGGCCGTACGATGGAGTTTCCCCACGCAGATTAACTTTTTCTTATTTTATTTTATTTTATTTTCTTTTCTATTTTTTAATTGGGTGACTAAAGTGGCTTTTAGTTGTTTCTAGATGCCTCTCTCAAGTTATAAAAGTGACCTTCGCCACATTCTCTCATCACACAATTGAGCAAGTCATTTCTCTTGAAGATTGGCGATTTTAGCAAAGGAGAAGAGAGGAAGAGAGCAGTGGTTTCAGCTAGGGTGTTTTCAACAATGAGCAAAGGAGGTTTCAATAGCAAGAGCAAGAGATTTCAGCAGCAAGAGAAAGAGATTTCAGCAGCAGATTTGGAGTGTAGAGTTTCCAGCTATGGCATTCTTGGATTTTGGCTTAGCTACAACCATATTTCTCTTGTCTTTTCTGGCATTTTGGGGTAGCTTCAGCTACATAAAATTAATTTGGGTAAGCAACATTCACTTTCTTAGTTTTTTCCTACTATTTCTTTAATTTTTCGAGGGTTTATGCTGCCAAAAATATGAAAACCGTTTTTTATTTATAGATTTGTTTTTTAATTTATTTTTGCAGCAATGGCTTCCAAGCAAAGTGCAGCTATAAGTTCAAGCCCTAGGGCCAACCCAGGGGCTGAATATTATCCTCTTTGGAGGCATGTTTAGAAGCTTCAAAAATGTGGAGGTGGTGGCTCATGGGAATGGCGATGTAACCTTTGCAATAATTCATACAAGGGCTCCTACCCAAGAGTGATGGCACATATTTTGCATGGAGGAGGACAGGGGGTTGTGGGTTGCACAAAAACAACAGATCCATTAGCAAGGAGGGCATATCAAAGAGAGCAAGATGAGGCAGATGTTATTAAGAGAAGGCATGATGAGCTTACTCAAGCTACTCCTCAAACTCCATCTAACATTGAGCCAAGGATTGTAGTTGAAGCAAGAAAGAGGAGAGCTGGTGCCACTCAACAACATGAACAACCAACACCCAAAAATACCAGAGGGGCATCCCCTTTAGTTCAAGATAACAGAATTGCTAAATTGGTGAATGTGCAAGCAAGAGAAGAAACTGATTCCAGAGTGGCTAGGTGCATTTATGCATGTGGTATCCCATTAAATGTTGTTCGCTCTCCTTACTGGCAAGATATGATAAGGGAAATTAACAAAGCTCCTCAAGGGTACAAGGGGCCCAACTATGAGAAATTCAGAACTCAGCTTCTCAAAGATGAGAAGGAGCTTGTGGAGGATATTTTATCAGAAATTCGTTCTTCCTAGAGTAGCTCTGGGGTTACCATAGTCTTAGATGGATGGACAGATACAAGGCGCAGACCATTGATAAATATCGTTGCCACTTACCCCAAAGGAGCAATGTTTATCAAGGCAGGAGACTACTTAGGAGAGGTAAAAGATGCACAGTTCATTGCTGATGTTATTATAAAAGCTATTGAACAAATAGGCCTAACAAGGTGGTGCAAGTTATCACAGATAATGCACCAGTTTGCAAAGCTGCAGGTTTAATTATTGAGGGGAGGTATGACCACATCTTTTGGACACCATGCATTGTCCATAATTTGAATCTGATCTTAGAGGAGATCGACAACAAAGTTTCCTGGATAAAGGAAATCACAGGGGAAGCAAGGGAGATTGTCAAATTCATCACCAACCACCACCAATCTCAGGCCATATTTCGAGAGTACTCCAAATTGGAGTTGTTAAAAGTTGCTGAGACAAGATATGCCTCAAACTTCCTGATGTTGCGCCGCCTTGTTGAGGTTAAGCATGCATTAGTTTCTATGGTGGTGAGTCAACTTTGGATTGAGTGGAGACAAGCAGATTCAGAGCGGGGATATATGGTGTGTAGATTGTGCCTTGATGAGGATTGGTGGAGCAAGGTAGATTTCTTGCTAAAGTTCACAACCCCTGCATTTGAGCTTCTTCGGAGTGCTGACATTGACCAACCTTTCTTAGGAGAGGTATATGATGGCATGGATTCCATGGTTGAGAAAACTATGGAAATCATTTCGCAAGAGTCTCCACAACTTTTGTTTGTTGATGATCATTTTGCTGGTTTAGTCAAGAAAATCATTGTTGATAGGTGGAACAATTTCAACACTCCATTGCACACTTTAGCACATGCCTTGAACCGCAAATGTTATGATGAGGAGCTTATTGCTCAAAGCAATGGGAAGAGGAAGGCACCCCATAAGGATAGAGAGGTGGCTAATCGGGTGAAAGAAGCCCTTATGAGAATGTTTCCTTCTCATCTACACAGGGAGGTAAAGGAAGAATTTGCTAGTTTTGCTACAGGAATAGATGATTATGCAGATATATCAGCTTTGGAGAAGAGAAGCACCATGAATCTAGTTAGGTGGTGGATTTGTCATGGAGAAAATGGTGTACATTTGCAAAACCTTGCCATTCGTATTCTTTCACAAGTGGCAAGCTCTTCATTAGCAGAAAGGAATTGGAGCACTTATGGTTTTATTCATTCTATGAAGCACAATAGGTTGGGCTCACAGAAGGCAGAGGATCTTGTTTATGTGCACTCCAACCTTCGCCTTGCATCTCGTAGGGGTCCAAAATACAACAATGGTCCTTCTAAAGAATGGGATGTGGATGCAGAAAGTCCTGATTTGGATCTCTCTCTCTCTGCCCTGAATATTGAGGTCCAGCCTGGAAGTGGAATTGGCCCATCATCTTCTTCAGCACCACCATCCACTGTTGAGCATTGTTCTACTTCTATTTTTGATGAGGATTATGATGATGAGGATTAGTCTTTTGTCTCTATAGTTCTTGTAGCCTTATAGTCTTTATTGTACTTGCAGCCTCACATATCAATATATAATAAAGGCTGATTTTGAGATTTGGATATATAATAAAGGTTGCTTTTGGATATTCCGATATTTTTATTTTCATTATGTGATCATTCATGAGTAAATGTGATGTAAATTTAGTCATAATGTTTAAATGTAATAAATTATAATGCATCATGTATGCTTTATGATTGCACACACACACACACACACACACACACACATATATATTCGCGTTTCCCCATTTCCAAAATTTTTGGAGTTGCATTTCGTACCCATGCCCGTTTCGGAAACTCGTACCCGTTTCCCCGTTTCATGCAACTTAGGTACAATCTAGAGAATGGCATGTGTTACCTTGTGGACGATAGAATAGAACAAATGAAGCTCGATCTGAGATTGGCGCTGTTGCAGGAGGTTGATCTTGAAGATATAGTTGTCCTTCTCAGAGTCAAACTCAACATTATTGAAAGGGGGAAAGTATTGGATCAATATAGAGTCATTGTGGGATGAGGTGGAAAACCCATCATCCTCAGTCACATTGGTTGCCCTTACGATAAGCAATGTTTTAAAACTCCGACTCGGGTTCGGAACCGGCCAAGGGTCGACTCTGACTCCGACTCCGACTCGGTATCGACTCGGCTAATTTGATTTCAATGACTTGGTTGTTGTAAAAAATACATAAAATATTTATTCTTTTATGAAAAACCATAATTTTAAAGATTTTCATTCATGTTTCCAAACACAAAGCATTAGAATATAGAGAGAAGACAATATATGATCAAAGTAGGCTCATGAATATATCTATTATATCAAAATGGTACCCACTGCACTGTCCAATACATACATGATAAAGAGATCAGAACAAAAACTCATAACCAAGGAGGCTCTAAATGGCCTCTACAACAAAATTAAAACATTACTAGTCACTAGTCACTATTGGTTACTGTTAGAGAAGCCAACGTCATCTGGCTCAGACTCTAAATCAGAGTCAGACAGGGAAACCCATGGCTCCTCCTCATCACGATCTCCAACTGTAACTGTAGAAGTAGTAGCACTAACAGGCGCAATGAGGGGGTTGCGTAGCTTTTATAGGCTTGGGAGAGGTTAGATGGACAAGCAAAACACCTAAAAGCAAAAAATAACCAAGTTTGGAGTCCACTTTCCCTCCAAATTCCGTCGCTGATCGGGTTTGATTGGCTCGGCTGGTTTAAGTCAAACTCGACCAAGCTGGCCGGTCTGTTGCTGAACCGGCCATGTCATTGACTGACTCGACTGTTTTGGTAACAGACCGACCTTTGAACGGGTTTTTGTAGAGAGCCGACTCGGGCAGGGGTCTGGCTCGGTCGGTTCGGTCGATTCTGAATTGGTTTGGCTGGTTTTTAAAGCACTAATGATAAGATGAGCGATTAAGATTGTGTGTCCATGCACGTGGTTATAGAACAACATATGTAACAACAGATGTCAATTCAAGGCATTGCTTTTCGCTCTAAAATGATTCATAAAGTCGTAATTGATTGCATGCAACCTTTGATTACAACTCAGGTGTTATGCATTGAAGCTATTATAAGAGTTGAGGGCTCAGTTCTAGTTGTGAATTTGACCAATTGTGCGACAATGGTTGCAAGGCATAGGCGTGTTACTAGGAATTTTTCAAACTCAGCCATGCTCAAGACCCTGATGGAACGATCAATGCATTCAAATTTTGTTACCTATATGGATTTAACGTTGGGAAAGCCATTGAAGCTATGAACAATGCAGGATATTTGGATTCAAACATGATAGTTATTTGAATGACAACAAAATTTTTTCTTTGCCGATAACAAATCTTGATGGGCTTGTACGACCAGTGGGTGCCCTCAGCAGTGGACTGAGTAGGTTTCAATCAAATAAATCTTTGCGTGGACTATGAGAGGTTGCCAGGGGTGTTACCAAACAACTTGGTGCCCCATGCATGAATTGGTAGCAAAAGTGGACAACTATGGACGAGGTATGGTTAGTGGTTTTCGTTCCACACTGTTTGAGGAGGTGAGGCTTTATTATATAAGTCCAGTTGATGGCCACAATATTGATGATCTACTTACCACTCTCTGGGACGTCAAAGCTACACACATATCTGGGCTAGAGTTAATCCATGTGGTTACTAAGAAAGGGTGGGTTTACCTCTCTGTAGAGAGAGCAGTGGACCAATACTAGGGTGTTTCCAAGTTTGATCCCGCCATTGGCAAGCAATTCAAGGGGAAGGCCCCAAATCAAACCTACACAACTTATTCTACCGAGGCTTTGATTTTAGAAGTTGAAGTTGACAAAAATATTCTTGCAATCCAGACTAAAATGGGAGGAGGCATTGCCCTAAATATGTTTTGATTTTCCAAACACATTACCACAAGATGCCTTGATGTTGGAATAACAAAATAACATGCTATTACTTTTGCTGCAAGATTGGCTTGTGAAGGCCTGAAGCCTTTTTGTGCTATATATTCCTCTTTTTTACAAAAGAGCCTGTTGTCACACAGATTGTCTGGGCAGCACGACAATGCTCAGACCGGGGGCTGTCACCCTGATCCCCGATCTCTCTATTTAAGCTGTCTCCCGAGGCTAAGGGGGGTAGATCCTATGGGATAAAGGGAGACCAACTGTGGACCAATTGGGTTGGGAGACACAGCAAGGCAACTTGGCACCTGATTGATTTTAGAAATTAATGTACCAGTGCCTTATGGAGTTAGTGATTAAATGATTATTGCAGAAATATGAACCTTGTAAAGCAATCATTTATCACCAAATATCCAAAATTCAATAAACTCACAATGCTTTAAAAATGATCCAGCAATTAAATTTCTAAAGATTGAATGCTTTAAACAACCATACAAATTAAATGCTAACCAGTTTCGAATAGTTAATCTCTAGATATAAACATTTAAGCACATTTAACTATACCATAACAGAAAAAAGGCTTTAAAAGGAATTTCCAATTAGTCTTTTTTCTGATTTTTTTTTAATTATTTATATATATATATATATATATTTTTTTTTTTTATTTATTTATTTTTATTTTTATTTTTTATGAGATTTCTTAATAATTTTTTGATTTTTTAAATTCTAAGAATAAAATAAAACAAAAACTAAAGCCTAAATAAATAAAATTTAAATCTAGATAAATCTTAAAGACTAACCGTTAACTTTTTTATTTTATGAAATTCTAAACTAAGATCCAAAAATTGAAAGGAACCTTTTTTATTTTTAAGCCATTTATGATTTTTTTTTTTAATATTTTTTATATTTTTTAAATAAAACAAAACTAAAATTAAAATCTAAACTAAAACTAAAGACTATAAGCTAAAAATAAAAATTAAAACATGATCTAATATATGCAAAAAGTGAAATTTATAAAATCTAAAATCTAAAACTAAACTAACACCTAACAAAATATGAATGCTAACTCAATACAAATCAAAACCTAAAAAAATCGAATTTCCCTTTATGGTTTTACTGCCTACGCATAATGAAAAACCCCAACCCGTCATAAAAAAAATTGAATTTTATAATGCGTGAGCCTAAATCGTACTTAGCTCGTATCGTTTTAGCGTTTTTGCATTGTGCGTGGGCATGTGTAGGTCCGCGGAAATTTGATGGAGATCAAGGGATGGTCTGCGGATGGAAGACGAAGGCAACTCGATGGCAAAGGAAATACGTTTTATTATTATGTGCAGGTGAGAGGGAATGCATCGATTGGGGAGGGAGATGTGCAGTGTTTGCAGGTTGTGGACTTGCATAGAGAGGTAGTAAAGAATGTTCAACAGACAAGCAATGAGAGGACAATGATGTAGCAAGGGTTTTGAAGAGCAGCGTGGAAGGATGGCTGAGGGTTTTTGATTGCAGGTTGAAAGATAGCTGCGGGAATGAAATGAGCAGCACATTGAAGGGCAGAGAAGTGTGAAATGGTAGCAGGGAGAGGTAACGCATGGAGGAAATCTGCAGGACGTAATGCTGGAGGGGGAAGAGAAATGCGAATGGAGCCGCGGGTTGAGCTGTGTTTGACAGTGTGAAAGCAACGTGAATAGGAAAAAACTAAGACAACAATGGCAGGTGGCAGCAGGTTCATGCAGCCGTGCATGAAGAAATTCTCCAGAAAACCTGTGAACCTTTTAATTTTTTTTTTCTTCTATAGCAATAAAACCCCAGGCAGCAGTGAAAAATGAAAATGCAGAATCAAACCCGTAGTCCAGAAACTTAGTTAAAATTTTAAACCCTTCCTGCTTCAAATTGCCTAATGGAAAACCCTGCAGAATTTTCAAAATCTGCACCTGCAGTGATAAAAGCAAAATGCCCAGAAACAAAATAATAATGAAACCTTAAAACCCTAGCTAAATAATTACAATAATTACAAATTAAAGGCTCTAAATGGCCATATTTGCCATTATGCCATGAGATTCTCGGTCATGAACCTCAAATCCCTCTGGTTGTTCTACATAGACTTCCTCTTTGATTGAACCATGCAAGAAAGCGGTCTTGACATCCATTTGATGTAGGTTCCATCCTTGCAAGGCAGCAAGGGCTATTATCGAGCGGATGGTGGCGTATCGGGCAACAGGTGCAAATATCTTATTGTAATCTACACCTTCCTTTTGAGAGAAGCGTCGAGCAACAAAGTGAGCCTTGAACTTTTCTGCACTACCATCAAGTCCATGCTTGATTTTGAAGAGCCACTTGGAGGTGACAACCGATTTGTCCTGGGGTCTAGGGATCACATCCCACACATCATTCTTCATAATTGACTCGTACTCGTCATTCATATTATCCTTCCATACTTGTTGCTTCACGACTTCTTCGAATGATGAAGGCTCATTTTGAATGATAGTGCTCATGACGGTCAAGTATCCTTGATACCTATTCGACTTCTTGCTTTCACGGTAAGCCCCCCTTGGTGCAATATGTCTCTCGGCATCTTTGAGAGTCTCCCTAAGCAATGAGGGTCTCCTCTTGGAGGAGGAAGGCTCATGAGGAGGAGGATCTATAGGATCAATAGGTTCATCAACATCAGGCATCATTTCGTCTTCTTTTGCACCCTGATTTCCAGTGTCAGCTTCTTTGTCCTTTCTTAGGATAGGAAGGTTATTGATCTTCCTAAGGGCCATATCTTCGTCGAAGGTGACATCGTAAATTATCTCAAGTTCCTTTTGACCATCCACATAAATTCTATATCCCTTAGAGTTTTCACTATAGCCCACAAAGATTCCTTTCTTCCTTGATGCACCCAATTTGCTTCTTTTCTCTTTTGGCACATGAAAATATACAGGACTTCAGAAAATTCTAAAATGAGAGACATCGGGTTTCTTCCCAGTGAACATTTCTTCGGGAGTCTTGGAGTCCAATGCTTGATGAGGGCATTGGTCTTGAACATACACGACGGTATTTGCAGCCTCAGCCCATAGAAACTTCGGAAGGCCTTGATCATGAAGCATGGCATGAACATCTTTTACAATAGAGCAATTCTTCCTTTCAGCGACACTATTCTTCTAGGGGCTGTATGGTGTTGTAGTCTCCCTCTTAATGCCAGCTTCTCTGCAATAATCTTGGAATTCATTGGATTCGTACTCAGTCCCATTATCAGTCCTCAATATCTTGATTTTCTTCTCGAATTGGTTTTCAATCAAGGCATTGAAATGTCGGAACCAGGTAAACAATTCCTCCTCCTTCTTCAAGAAGTAGATCCGTGTCTTGCGAGAATAATCATCCAGAAATATGAGATAATATAATTATCCTCCCAAAGAGTTTACGGGTATCATACCAGATATGTCAGAGTGGATCAATTGCAAGATATCTGTGGTCTTGCTATTACTTGAGGGGAATGGTCCCCTTGTAAGCTTTCCTTTGCACATTCCAGACATACACCTTCATGCTCTACTTTGAACTCAGGCATACCTGTAACCATCTGTCTCACATCGGTAGGGCCTTATAATGAAGATGGGCAAACCTCTGATGCCATAGTTCAGGTTGTAGAGATGTGTTGCAAGACATGGCTCGCAATGGACTTCCTCCAACTTGATATGAAGTGTTAACCCTAAACCCAAGAGTAAAAGCATCTTTAAATTTTTTTTTCCAAACATGTACCATTCCATTGATAAAAGCCACCTTGAAAGTTTAGTCTTCCATTACCGAAATGGACACCAGGTTCTTCTTGAGATCGGGTACATATAGTACTTCTTGCAAATGAATAGTGTTACCTTGATTCGATTGAAGGGTAACATTCCCTACTCCCTTCATGGGATAGGTGGCATCGTGTCCAAGGATGATCTCCAAGTTTGTTTCCTTTTCTATCAGATTAGAGAGGGCTTCCTTGTATCTAGTGAAGTGCCTTGAGGCACCACTATCAATCTGCCAATTCCCCAAGTGTCCGGAGGAGAGGTAGTGGAGAGGGTCGATATAAGATAGTACTATTTTTGCTTATTCTTAACAACATTGGATTCTTCATACTTGGAGTTCCTTGACTTCTTGGAGGGTCGACCATTTCCTTGATGTCCCACATTCCTTTTTCCTCTGCCATTGGACCTGCCATTCCTTTGAGCATCGTTGTTGAAATTGCCCCTAGAATGATTATGATCATCATCATGCGATGTGTCCCTTCTATTTGGACACTCCCTTGCATAGTGGCCAAACTTATTGCAAACAAAGCATCTTCCCTTCCTTCCATTTTTGAATCCCGGTCTTCCTTGACTTTGCTTCTTTGAACCTACATTGTTATTCCTCTTGGGATGAGCGAAGAATGCAGTGGGGTTGCTTCTATTAGAAAGCATTTCTTGCTCCACCGTTCTTGTTTCTTCTTGAATGCATCTCGACATCAATTCTTCAAACCCTAGAATTCAGGAATGACTTCCTCAATCGAGAATAGGTCATTTTTGATCTCAGTAATCCTCAAGAAATAAGATTGAATATCGTTGTCCTTGCCCTTCTTAATATCCTTCAACTTATTCTTGAGAAATAAAATTTGATTAGCATTATTAACCTTGAACATGCTGACCAATCTATTGTAGATTTCCTTGGAGGTCTTCAATTCGGAGATATAGGCCACCAGGTGCTTGTCAATGGAATCCATGATAATCTTCTTTCTTTGACTTCAACTCTATCGTACTTGGTCTTTGCAGCAGCTGGTGCATTTGAAGGAGGCTCAGGGATTTTACACTAGACATAATCCATCACTTCTTTTTCTTCCAAGGTCAAATCAAGAGACATCTTCCTGATAGTTAGATTTATCATGGAGCTTGTCTTCAGCCGGGAAGTAGGATGAGAAACCCATTGAGCCTTTTGTCCTTGTTCAATTGACTTTGGTGATTGCTCTTTCACTCTTTCTTGGGCTTTGTCTTCACTTCAACTCTAATACTGTGTTAATTTTAGGCAACAATGGTATGTTCTATGGTTAAGAGCAATTTTACTTCAATTTCTTAATTAGTCCAATATCAATATCCAGTTTAGCAATCACATCAACATTATAGTAAAATGTAGATAAAACATAAACATAAACAGTAGAAGACAAGCCAAGACAAGAGGACACAAGATGTGGCACCAGCGAGGGACAAACCCCAATGTGGGGAAACCCTTGATCAATTATTCTTATAGTCTTCAATAGCTTAGCAGAGATAGAGATAATACAATTTACAAATCTGATAATTTATAACAAAAGCGAAAGAGCCCTAACTAGAAAAGACAACGCTGGTCAACATGGCAGATTTGACCCTCAACAAATTGGTCAACTTCAGCCTTCAAACAACAAGATAAATCAGCCCTCAAAATAGCCCAAAATCAGCTCAGTCAAATCTGGTCAAACAACCAACCTGTGGTCATCCCTAGCCGTAGTCAACGTTGGTCAAAGTCAACGTTTGACCTAGATTTCTGTGCCCAGAAATGCGGCCTACCCAAACAGAAATACCTCACCCAAAAATGCAGTCAAACAGGTCAACGCATGCTGGTCAACACTTGGTCAAACTATCCAGAAATTCGGTCTCTTGAAATTTCGGCCTCTTGAAATTTCGCTCTCCTGAAATTTCGGCCTCCTGAAATTTCGGCCTCTTGAAATTTCGGACGTGTGGAGAGAGAGAGAGGCCCAGAAATCCATACTCAATCAATGAGGAGAGGGAGAGAGAAATAAGAAGATGAGTGCATCCAAATGAGGCTAAGCCACCTTCTAATTATATGCAATGTTGAGGATGAATAGACGTGACTGTTGGGGTTCTGAGCCTACATAAGTTTGCTAGTCGACCTTGACAGTTTGTCCATATTAAAAATAAATTCATAACTTCATTTGTACATGTCAGAATTGGATGATCTTTCGATCAATCCTATACCTCTCGGAGAGAGGAATCCATGAAAAATATCAGCGGTCATAAATAAGATGACCCATGTGGAGTTTGTCCCTAGTTGCAAATTTTAACACTTCTTTCGCACAGAAATCTGTGAAGTCTTTATCAATATATTCTCCACCATTATCTGCGTGAAGCACCTTCATCTTCTTCCTTATCACATTCTCCATGAGAGATTTAAACTCTCTGAAACAATCGAGGACCTCATCCTTGGTCTTCAAGAAGTAGGTCTAGGTTTTCTTGGAATGATGATCAATAAAGGTGACGAAATATTCGACACCGCTGAGAGCTCTAGTGGACATTGAGCCACAAATATTTGAGTGTATAAGTCCTAACACACCATCATATCTGCTGTCACTACTTGGAAATGTTGCCTTAGCATACTTCCCAAGCACGCATCCTCTGCACACATCATCATGCTCTTGCCAAGTTTTGGAACCCTTGTTACTGTTTCTTTGAGCATCCCGAGTGCTCCATGGTGTAGATGTCCCATTTTCCTGTGCCATAACTCATTCAGTTCCTTCCCACTGCTACTGTCATTGCTTATTAGTGCCAATGCAGAATCGATTTGTAACCAGTACAATCTGTTACTTCGAACTCCAATTTGTATTCCCTTTTTCCAGCTTGGCTATTTAGCTTACACTTTCTTCCCTACGAAGTGAATATCATACCCCTTATTCTGTAACTGGGATACTGAAATCAGGTTCATACCCAACCCTGACACATGCAATACATCCGTAGCGTTGGTGCTTGCTCCTGACTCCCCTTGAAAATCTATTGTACCTCTCCCTACTAGAGTACATATCGTTTTGTTTCCCATAGTAATCTTGAAGTCCATCTGTTACTCTTTGTAGCTAGAAAAATATTCTCTAACCCCTGTCATGTGAGCTGATGATCCATTGTCTATATACCAGACTCCTTGTGAAGTTGATCTTGCTAAGCAAGGAAATTCGTCCTCCAATCTTGAAGACAAATATGAAGTTTCCTGAATGTTACTTCTGTCCATGGCTATAGTGTGCTATTCGTCTTTTCCACCTTGATTCTAGCTCTGCTCCAGTGAAATGCTACAAAACCCTTTGTGTCCAGTTAGAGATCTGGTCAAGAAAAAAATTAGAGCTGCTCCCTTTGGCTTTGGAATCACTTATTTAAGAAAATTGTATTTTTCTGCTCCTCTCAGAAAAATCGGCCTTCCTCAAGTAATTCAGTCTTCTGACAAAAGGACTGCGCTGCTCCTTGAGAATTTTGACCTGGTGCCCACACTGAGTAGCGAAATTCCTTCTTTTCTCTTCTGGGCTCTCAAGCTGATCGATGAAACTCTGATACCATGTGAAATTTTTTTCTATTGCAGCTACTGGAAATTATTCTGCTAACTCAAAGATTAATTATGTAGTTTATTTGCTACGACAAATAATGGATAAAATCACAACGATAATTTTCAGCATAAAAATAATGCGGAAAATAAAATACTGGAAATTGAGAAATTCTAGCACACACACAATAATTTTGACATAATTATTTTTGGACAATTGTCCCTGAAAAAACCCTACTTGGAAAAACCAGTGCAACAAATGAGAGTTTTATTATTAATGTTCAACAACAATTCTAAGTACAATAATTTAGATGCCCAACTGGAAATCTAATCTGAGGAAAATACTGACAAAAATATAGTGAGAATTTTCTCTCACCCCGCAGCTATTTTCTGCCTCCGAAATCGCTTCCCCATTGTTTGTGTTGAGCTCCCTGCGTCACCCTCTACGCAGATCTTATGCTGGCCCTCTCGAGATTTCAGTCTTCCTTCACTTGCCTCTTCTGGGAACCGGAAATCTTCCTCCCGGAATTCTACTACCCTCCTCTTCCACCTGCTACTCACCCTTTGGCTCTATCTTCTCTGTTGAGCTGTTGACTCTGAGAAAATCGAATTGTCTAGGTAACTGAGTATCTGTACTGGATGATTTCTCCATCACCACATGAAATTCTTCTTATAATCCACTGTTGGAGCACCAACGACCAAGATTAAAACTTAATCAATGGCTAGGATCATCTCTCGATCGATCCGTGTGAGTTTCTATATGATTCACACCTTATCTCAATTAATATTGATTAATTAATCATATTCCCTAAGTTTAGACTTAATAAATATCTAAAAATTGGTTAATAATCTAATTGAGACACCTCTAAGCGGAATTTCCAGAAACAATTTCTGGGTTTTGGAGATCTCATGTATTCTAGCCTCTCCACCAAATTTCATGGCTAGAACACATCTGATGCTACAAAAACTAACACATACTGTTGTTGGGCTTGTGGTTGAGTGAGTCAATGGGATATTTATGCCATTGTGTATTAATATTAAAACCCCATAATGTTTTGTATTGGTTCTGCTCCATGACTAATGAGCATTAGTATGAGTTTTTGAGAGTATTTTGCCATAAGAGGGCATGATATGTATCTTATTATGAGTTTACATGCTATTGTGAGGGTTTAGTTATGGTTGATCAAAGCATGAGTGTATGTATGGTGCTAGAGTTTGGTATATGATATTTCTTTTATGTTGAGTCTTGATGTCATTAATGTGTGGTTGAGAGTGTCAGAGGGTTACTATCACTTTGCTTAGCTAAGTTGGAAGCCTGCTGCTGATTGTGTGGATCATGGGGTTTGTCATTAAAGTGCGCTTGTTGACACTTCTTTATGCTAGCCAGCCTAGTATTTGTCAGTCATCTCATGCATTGTTGCTAATGTAAGGTGTTGAGTATGAATCATTAAGCAAGTTTGTTGACAATATAATAGAGAAACTTGTAGGTTACAAATTATTAGCTCATGGAAGAGTCACTTTGGTAGTTCTTAGCCCTTTGTGATGAACTTCTCACAAGAAGAATTTTGATGAGGAGAATTTTTGAAAGGGTCATATTTGGAAAGGATGAGGAACCCAAGCAAAAGTAGTCTCCAGAACCCCCAACAAAGAGCAAAAATCAAATGAGAAGAGAGCAAATATGTTTCACATGTCAGGGAGCATGGACACTAGAGAACTCATGTCAAAAGGGGTGAAGAAGAGCAAGAAGCGACAAAGAACTCATGTCAGCTGATTGGGGAAAGGGGTGAAGGGTCCATGGCTGGACGAGAATCATGTTAGGAACAATCCAACTTGCATGATTAGGGGGAAATTCCTGCTGGCCTTTTTGATGAGGATTCTTTTTTAATAGTTGGGACCATTGATTTTTACGAGGATACCTCTGAGGAGCATGAGCAATTGATTGCAGATGTGGACAAAAACCTTGATATGCATCCATGTTTAATGGATGAGAATGATGAGCAACAAATTGTCCCGATGAGCGAAGAAGACCGAGGAGAAGATATTATGAGTGATGAGCTACTAGTGATGATCCAACAGGGAAAGCACACGAAGGAGCATGAGTCACATGAGGATGTTGTGCATGATGAGCCATCCTTGGAAAGCTAGTTGAAGGCTGAAATTGGAGATGTAGTGGAGGTGGTTGAGCATCCATCTTTGGGACTACCCATCAATGAGGTGGAAATAGATGCAAAGACAACCAGCAGGGCTACAAAACTTCGAGTCAGTAGCCAACAGGAGAAGATCAAGCATTTGAGGAAATATCTTATGATGTTGAAGTAGAAGATCTAGTCAATCGGAGGCGACTTCTTGCACCAAAACTGTCACATTGAGGAGCTTATAATGAAGTGTGTCGAGTTAGCGGACAAGTTGTCTAGTGTTGAGGGTGTTAGAGTCGGTCTAGTAGCCCTCCATCAGCGATCAAAACTCTTTGCATTTCATTAGTAGGTGTCTCATCAGTGTCCTCTTATTGCATTCCATTAGGCATGCCATAACCCTGATGGAGGAGCTTGTGTCTTTTATTCCCCTCTTGGCACTGTTGGATTAAGCTTGTTTCAGTCAATAAAATTCTTTATAGGGTCATTGGTCTGGTTATGAAGTCAAGGTCCTAAGTCTAGGGTTTAGTCCAATTTGTCTTTGAGGTCATGTTTTTAAGGTCAATAAATGCCCAGCAGGCCAGAGGGATGTCTATCAAAGCATCACTTCAAAGGATTTCATATTGTACAGCTAATTTTTACCTTGAATTCAAAAACCCTGTTTTTGAAGACAAGGTCATTTTCTCATTTTTTGTAAAATTGGTAAAAATCCAAACTCTTCGGAAGTCAGCATGCGGCCCTGGTCCCCTTTGCCAAGACTCCTCAGAAGCTACTTCTGCAAAAATTTTCAAGAAAAAGCATCATTTCAACCAATTTCAGGACAAAAAGGAAACCATAAGTCAGCAGCATTTAAATTTTGAAAAGTGTCATGTTATAAACATTAGAAAGTGGGTTTGAGGGGAAATTAATTCAAATCAAGTTTATAAAAGCCCCCCTCCCTTCATTTTATCATTATTTGCCTCCAAGACTCCAAGAGCAAGTGTGAAAGGCGACTTAGTGAAAAAACTGGGCGAAATTGCTGTGAGAGCCCGCGCGCTACGCATCAGGACTTGCGCGCTACGCGTTCAGAATCAGGGCGCTACGCGTTGGGCAATTTTCACAGAAATGCACCTACAGCTCAGCAAAACGCAGTTTTGACTGGATTTGACTTTTTGGAGTGGATTTTGATCCTCCTTGTTGTAAATGATGTACTTTTATGATATTTTGACACTGATTTATCTCTTCTAGAAGATTCATTCATGAGATAGGCAAAAATTTAATGAATGAATTGGTTTCCTAGCTTATAGAGGCAAGTTGTTTTGACTGCCTAGTTTTCAGTGCTCAGTTTAGAATTGGTTGAAACAGCTCCTAGGATAGTGAGCTCGACCCCTAGAGGCAAGGAAAGATGTTAGATTGCCTATATTATGTACTTTCTTGGTCATTTTCATGGTTGGACTCTTGAGGGAGGAAGCTTCTATTGTATTACTCATTGTATCTCTGCAATTTTTGGCAAAGGAAGACCAGGGTTTTGCAGTCCTTTTTGGGATTCCTGTGGTTATATGTATTGATGGTGTGTTTCTCTTTGTACTTGTAAGTTTGTTATGTGATTCATCTTCTTACTTTTCCTTCTGCAAATTAGGCAAATGAAGTGTTAAAGTAGAATTCATGATTGCCATGCTCTGCTTTTAAGTTTGCTTAATATCAATGTTTTCATCTGTTTAAGGAGAACTCAAGGTGTTTACTTGCTCTCCTTAGCTCCTCACCAGTCATTCTTGCCCATCTGACTCTTTCAAAGGCATCAATACAGTCTCCTACCTTGCCCCAAAGAACCCCCTGCAAAAACTGTGTCCAATCCCCGCACCCAAAATTGCCTTTCCCCGATTTTCCACCAAAACCCTAAAAATCTCAAATCAAACCTTTTATCAGTTTACTAGCCTAAAATCAGTGTTCTTTATTGGTTATCTCCGCCCTTTGAAGATCTTTGCCGAGATATACCGGAGAGAGCCCTCTCCTGCCCCGTAGGGCTAGCTACGAGGCTAAGTGGCTTGATGTTGCCTTGGAGTTTGCCTTTCTCAGCCTGAGGTGAAATTTCAAGCGCTAACAGAGGGACGACTAAGGTTCCTAGTGAGGCGACAAAAGGAGTATACCTTGGAGATGCAGAGCAACTATTGTCGCCCAAACTGTACAGTCAAGATGCGACAATGCTTAGGGTAGGGGCTATCATTCTGATCCCTGCCCTTTCCATTCCAGCTGTCACAACTGAATGGCCTAACAACTTGGTTGAATTAGCAAGTCAAATGATTTGATTAGATTATCGTGGAAGACCAATGTCTTAATGGAGTCAATTACTTGCTTAAGACAAATTATTTACCAAGTCACCAGATGAGCAATTGTTGCTTCAAGGATGCTTCACTATCCTAAATGAGATGCAAATCCTATAATTTAGGTGAGGTGCAAAATCTTGGTTTATTAAGTTATATGCCTATTCTAAGTGTATCCTTCTTCTTAACTATTTTGAAGCTAATCTCTAGAGTAGGTTGTGAGAGAGAAATCAAGGGGAAGAAAGATGAGGCTTGGTTAACGATACCTCCCTTGGGGTTTTAGCCACTCGATGTCTCCAGTGCTGCAGAGATTGTGGCTCTAACGACTGCAAGGTCACCGTGTTCACCACTAAAGAGTTTCTAGACTCCTTAAGCTAGATGAAGAAGGTGGGCGTATCTCTCTATCGACCAAGCTTATGCTTGGAAGTAAATTTATTAATGCAAAAGGCTAATCCTGAGATGCAAGTGCAAGAGACGAGTGTAAATGTTTTTAAGTACTTGATTATAATAATTTTCAATGAATCAATGAAGTACTTGTTGCACCCATTTTTTCAACTTTTCACAAGGAAGCAGGATCCAAAGTCCTGAAGAAATTTTTAAAAAGTCAGAATCATCAACTAGCTGTTTATTATATCATTGTAAACCCATTTTGCAAGTTTGTAATGTAAATGATGCTAGTAAGATCTTGTAATTATGTAACAACCTAGGTAAGCCTATTATTTTGGCGACAAATTTTATCCTTGGAGGTTTTTCGTGTCACTAATTATCTGTGTTTCTAAATACGGATGATTGACAAAGTTCTTCTCTCCAGCCTCAGCCCAAAGCTAGGGTGGAATTTATTGTGAAGGTCTTAGGTGAGTCGTAGTGTTTTAGTTGAGTCTATTGTAAAAGTGATTTGGGAATAATTAAACTAATTAACTAAATTATTTCATTACAAATCACTTGGTCTACTAGATCATATTGTGTCACAGAATTGGGTATGTTTTATGAGGGTCTATAACGAACAAGCATTTCCCCTTTGAGGGTTGAATTTGTAAAATCTTCTGAAAAAATATTTCTGTGCATGGTCCCTCATACTTAGAAACCATGGCTAAAATATTTGAGGGTGGAAAAATAATTAATCCCTTCATTGAGTCAATTAATTAATTTTCTGGCAAAAATAAAATAAAATCCTAAGCCAACAAATTAGTTAATTTAGGGTTAAAATTAAAATGTTAGAGAAATTAATTTCTCTATAATAAGTGGAAAAATTCGTGGGTCTAAGAGAAATGAGTTTTTGGAGGACCCCACCAAGGGAGTATTGGAAATTTCAAGAAAATTTGGACCTTTGGACCTTGGTAGTTAAGTCAAAGTCAAATTTTTGAGGAAATGGTTTTAATGAGAAATTTGAAAATTCCTCAAAAGTAATTATTTTCAACTGTAGATATTAAAAGCTGATCAAGTATTTATCGACAGACACGATTATTTTGACGGGGATCAAACCAACTAGGTGTTATTTTCCACTTGGAGGAACTTCTCTATAAATAGAAGGCATTTTGCTTCTATTCAACAATCTTAGGAATCTTGATCTTGACTTCCGATTTGATGTAACTTTGTAAAAGATGGTGTAAATTCACTGTTCTACTGGGAATGTTTTGATCATCATAGCAAAAGACTTTGGGGTGCAGTTCATGGTGTCTTTGTCTCACTGATTTGTGGTATGTGCATTCCTATATTGTGCTTCAAATAGTAATTAAATCGTTATTTCATTTGTAGATGATAGGAACATTCTATTGGTAGGTTTTGGTCTTATCTTAGGTGAGCCGATTCATTGTATGTTCTAATGGTTTCTTCTTGAGAAAATATATAAAGTTTGCAGGTTCCTTGGCCCTTGGGCTCCAATTCATAAACTGTGGGCATAGGCTGACCATGTTTGGATTCTGAATATTTTATGTGATTTTCTAACTTTGTTAAGGCTGTGGTTTAACATTTATGTTTCGAAATACGTCTAGCCATTATCAAGGTTTATAAAAAAATTATCTTTCAAAATTCTTTTAAACATTGTACACTTGTATATTTTGTGAATATATTGCATATAAAGATTTTTGTAAATAAATTTTATTTTTCTAACCCTTGTTTGCAACTGGGGTTTTTGGGGTTTTGGAATTTTGAATTTTTTGTATATATTGGGGTTTCAGGCACTTTTAAATTTATTTGTGTAGGTGAGATTCAAGAATATTTGCTAGATTAGAGCTAGATCTAGGCCATTGAGGGTAAGATATCGTCTCTAAAAATTTTGCAGTGCAAGCATCAAGGATTTTTGGACAAATATTGAATATTTGAAGCAAAAGTTCAATTTTGTGAGGGTTTTGAAATTTTTGGGCCTCCTAGGCCAAGCATCCTCTTCCAAGCTAGCTGTCTAGCCCTCCTTAACTCTGCGTCAGCCTCTTAAGGCTAGTTGTAGGCCTAATTAGGCCTTGGCTTGTGCTATTTACCCTTGCTGTGGGCATTTGTGGCCTTTTTAGGTTTGATCGTAAGGCTTAAGGCCCTTAGCCTTCCCTTCTTCCCTCTCAACTCCTCGTTTAGGTCTGCTGCAGGCCTATTAGGGCCTTTCCAACCCTTCGTTCCCCCTCTGTTCTCCCTCCTAGGCCTCTGCAAACATCCCCTGCCTCTCGGCCTCCCTTCAGCCCTTGGCCGCATCCTTCTTAGGCTTGCGGCAACCCCTTGTGGGCCTCCGTCGTGCTAACAAAGGCCCTTGTTGGCCTTTGCTCCTTTGCTGTGAAGATTTTTGGCCTTTAGGCCTTAGCTGCAACCTCTAAGAGGTTTGCTCCTCCCTCTTCCTAGCCATTCCCTTGACTCTTGTTGCCCTTATTCTTCTCTGGTTGAGTATTTGATTTCAAGATTGAAGATTGGTGTGTTTTGCAGAGGTATTGGTGTTTTTAAGGTGTTGAAGAAAATTCAGGTAAGTGGGCAAGCTTCTTCTAGGCCTAGGCCCTTTGGTTTGACTCCTAACCCTCACTTCTCCTCACTGTTTTGCTTCAACAAGAAAAATAATTCATAACAGTGGTAAAGGACACCTTAAATTGCCATAAAATTAACTTAGAAATAGCCTAAATACACTACGAAATTCATGATGTAAGTTTACTAGTCATTTTGTGAATTGGACATTGTTTACTTGGAATAAATCTAATTGTTTTGGTGACTGATATCTCTGCATAACTATTGTGAGCAGATCTAATATAATACTGAATACTACACATCAGAAGAAGGTTGATCAACTCATAATTTCATGTTGGCAATTTTGGCGTAACAACTTGTGTTCTTGTTACTCATGTTTAACCAGTGTTACACGGGGTCGCGTCCCCCCACCTGGGGGTCGAGTTTCCTAGCTCCCTCGCGCTCCGAGGACTTGGGGATGAGAGGGGGACATTTCCCCATGCTCGCAAAAAACAAAGTACGTGAGGAAACTTGAAAGGGGTCGTTTCCTCCAATTGGGGTCATTTCCTAGGTGAAAGGGGTCTTAAGGGGTCTTGAGGGGTCGTTTCCCTAGAAAAAAATTGCAAATTTTTTTAAGGAACAAAAAAATCGTAATTTTTAATATTTGTTGACTGACCGTGAACGGTTTACATTATGTTCATTTCACATTTCATTTTCTGTTTTGCTCCTTCATTGAATTGAACATTGTCACCGTTGCCAAGAAACCTTCTGTTTGCTTCTTCGTTGAATGGAACGTTGTCGCTCATGTATCAGACTTAACTTTTATATTATTCAATATTCAATGTTCATAGTTGGAAGTGGAACATCAATATGGTTTAAAGTTTAAAGTTTAAAACTTTAAACTTTTATAATTTTATAATTTATTGTCATTGTGCATTGTTAGTATTAGTAAGTTAGTAGAATAGTAGTTACACTGAACAGTTACAAAATTACATGTATGATGTATGATTATAATTTATATGATAATGATATCAATGATCATGCTTTTCGTTTTAAATTTGTTTCAGTTATATGATTCATCGATTTATATTTTATATTTATAAGTTTTTAAGACCCCAATGTCCCCCCACATTTCCTAAAAATTGGTGGGGAGCTTTTGCATAGGCCGCTCCTGCGTATCCCCGCTTCCTCGCCTCCTTGTACCCGACACTTGGTGGAACATTGTGTTTAACTTGCTTATTCATCTCTAAAGAGCTATACAACTTAAGCAATTCACTGCTATCCTAAAGGGTTTAATAATTGCTCATTTGAATGTGATTGGGATATAAGTAACATAAGAAATTTCCTTTCTCATGCTCTATAGATCATAATTGTCTTGGCAAGTTGATTTCTAATTGTTTCAAGTACACAAACATATTTTTACTGTTGATTTTAGGTAGCATCAGATGTGCTCTAGCTCCAAAATTTTGTGGAGGGGCTAGAATACATGAGATCTCCAGAACCCCGAAATCGTTTGGAGAAATTCCACTCGGATGAGGAGTTATTAAAATAATTAATATTTTTAATGGGTTCCTAAGTAAAAAATTAGGAAAATAAAAATATTAATGGGTATTAATAAGAATATGGGTGAGAAGC
Organism: Pinus tabuliformis; assembly: GCA_031772625.1. Classification (NCBI taxonomy): domain Eukaryota; kingdom Viridiplantae; phylum Streptophyta; class Pinopsida; order Pinales; family Pinaceae; genus Pinus; species Pinus tabuliformis. The sequence continues at coordinate 257,231,048 of CM062811.1, forward strand.
TTCTAAGTGACGAGGATCAAGTCTATTTTAATCTTAGCCGTTGATTAGGGACTTAATCTCAGTCGTTGATTCATCAATAAGAAAAGTGTAAGAGGAGGCTTGAGGGTCAGTTGGAGATACACTTGAGAGATCATTCAGTTCGATTTTTCTGGGGTGAGGTTTGCTGAGAAAATCGAACAAGTGATCTGTTGCAGTGAGAGGGGCAGTTTGGCAGAGGGACTTTAGTCCAAGGCCGAGAATACATAGCAGAGAGGCAGAGAAGCACCAAGAGAGCTTTGACGCAGTGACGCAAAGGGAGAGCTCTGACGCAGTGTCACAATGTCGCAGAGGGAGAGCTCTGACGCAATGACGTAGTATCGCAGTGTCGCAAAGGGAGAGCTCTATCATAGTGACGCAGAGGGAGAGATCTGATGCAGTGTCATTGTGACACAGCGCCTAGAGGAGGTGACACAGTTCCAGCGCAGAGCTTGGACCAGCCATCGCTGCCCTACGCTAGGAATAACAAAGTCACCTGTGGGGTTTGTTCATCTGTCTCTGGATAGAGGTACTTCTGCTGGGTTTATTCTCTGTTGGGTGAGCTGGATTTGACACCCTAGTTGTATACAAAAATCTGCTTAATAATAGAAACCCTCTATATGCTGCACTGGTTTTCCCGCATTGGGTTTTTTCGGGGATGATTGTCCAAAAATATCAGTGTCCTTTGTGTATTTGTCTCATTTCATTTCAGTTCATGATCTGTATGTATGTGTAGTCTGCAATAGTGTTTTCATTGCTATTTAAATAATAAAATAACTTGTTGAATGTAAAAACAAGTAGGAGATGGTAAACCAGTGATTGCAGTAGGATTTCAGATGTGTAGTTTCAGAAATTTTCACATTTACTAGTTGGTTGAATTTTCATAAGATCACATCTAATAAATTCACTCACTAAGGCACTCTCATATCAAATCACATTGTGTTGAATGATTCAAGTTTCTTTGGGCCATCTTGATCTACTTATTCCCTTAAGATCTTTGGCATTGAGAAATCTAATTAGCATTTTTGTGTTGAGCATCCAATTTTCTAAAATAACACTGCTAAAGGAATCATTTGATAATAGATCTTATCCTCTTTTGGCGTCATTAGTCTATGGTTATTGTGAATCCTTTGCATATTGGCATATCTTGAGAAGCTCTAAACTTGAGATCCAATCACATAAAGGTTTCTAATTGTCTCTATTAATTGGCATCTTGCATAAAGGATCATTGGTATTGAGATTCTATGTGTTTTAATCTAATCAAGCATATCTTGAATGATTAAGTATTATTGGCATTTATCTCTTTGAAGTATCTTGAGAGCTTCTAATTGAAGCATGAGCATTGATAATCTTGTGATAATAATCGTTGGTATCTTGTTAAGCATTGATTAAATTATTCTAAGTGCTCCAATTATCATTGAACAAGTTATTACGAGATTTAAGCACATCCCATAATTGTTGAATAATTGTATATTGTGGATATCTATTTGGCACTTGGTAACTTGGCACATTTTCTTGTGGATAAGCTTGTGATCTCATTGATAAGTGCTTGGTGTTATAACTTAAGATCAAGTCATAATTAAGTACTTAAACAAATTAAATAATCTTCCCTTAAGAATCACTCAATCCATCTTGCATTGCATTCTATGTTTAGTTGCATTAATAATTTACCTCCAAGCATAAGCTTGGTTGATAGATATTTAGGGCCACCCTTTCTCAATTTAGCGTGAGGAACTTAGACCCTCTTTAGTGGCTAACACAGTGACGTTGTAGTCATCAGAGCCACAGTCTCTACAGCGTCGGAGGCATCGAGTGGTTGGAACACAGGGGGAGGTATCGTTAATCGAGGCTTTTCTTGTGTCCCATTGGCTTCCATCCCACAACCTATTCTAAAGACTAGTTCTAAAACAGTTAAGAGGAAGGTTACACTTAGAATAAACATTTAACTTAAAAATAACCAAGATTCCGCATTTCACCTAGCTTGTAGGTTTTCACTTCATATAGGATAGTCATTCATGCAAGCAAGAAGTAATAAGCAAGAAGTTGACTCCATAAGGCACTAGTCTCACAATTCAATTTAATATAATCTTTAAGTCTTGCTAAAATTAAGCAAGTAGCTAGGGCACTCAGTCGAGTCTCTCAGACTCGTTGGTTTCCAACATGTCCTTCGTATTCACATTTCCATAGGGATTGCTCCCCACACCCTGTTGTTGGGAGACAACTAGAACGCAGATGTCGGGGATCAGAGTGACAACCCCTGACCTGATTCGTTGTCGTAGGGACTATACAATCTGAGCAACAACATTTTTTGGCATCGTTGCCTGGGATATTTTGTTCTCGGTGCCTCAATGACATTCTCTCATTTCTCATCTTTTCATTTATCCCGTCAATGCCATATTTTCTGGCGCCATTATATCTCTTCTTCTTTTCATCACCTTATCCTTTATCCTCTCACTAATTCTTTTATCTTGTCTATCCGCACCGTTAGCACCTGGACATTTCAGTTGGTTTCCTGTTTGGGTGGTGACTCCACTTATTCATCCATTCACAAGAGCTTACTCTAGAAGAAATGTTGGTAGTTTGGTTAACCTTGCTCCCAATCAACTCCATACCCTTGACCTAGTTTGGGTCCACTTGGTTTCTCTGTGTTCCCAAAACTTTGTAAATCATATTCTACAAGGATTACATCTAAGCCATTTCTCTACAAGGATCCTTAAGCCTAGGAAGCCTCTTGTAAAGAGATATTCTCAAACCCTAGGCTTAAGTATCCTCCTAGCCCTTCCCAGAGAGCCCATCACCTTGCTTCTTAAGCAAGTAAGCCACATAATTGAGTCTCTCTTGCGAATAGCCTCTAGGAATCATCCTCTATCCATTCACTGATCTACTCATCCTTGTGATTCTTCTTATACCGGGTCTCCTCCCATTGGTGAAAGTCCATAAAGAGAAGGGAGCCTTAGTTGAGGTGACAGTGGGCTATCGCTCCATTGTTGCCCCTTGATTTAGTAGTTGCTCTATAGGATCTCCTCCTAGGACCCCCGCAAGTTTGAGTGGTAACATGACTCCTGCTAAATTGAGCGGTAACAAAACCTTTGCTAACACCAGCTAGATAAGGCAATAATCATAACAAATTAAGAGCACAATAAGAGAATTGTTGCAGCAGATGGTTGGGTAGTGTTGCTAGCATGAACTAGATTGTGGAATTTTCCATTAATTTGTAGTGCCAGCATTCTTCACCCTCAATCTGGCATTGCTAAATCCATCATAAGGGTAGGAACTTGGACCAAAGTCAACAAAATATGCCTTCTCATTCCCATGTGGTCTAGCTTTAGATATATGACTTGGGTTCTAAGAATTCAATCTATACATAGCTTTTATCAACATCTTCCTTGACTACCTCAGTTGTTATGATCTGTATTTGAGTAGGAATGAGCTAATTGAGAAAAAGTAAAATCAAAAGAAAGCCTCAGTAGTCTCAAAAGGATGTGTATATTGGCATTACAAATATCTCTGTTTTCTCCCAATATTTCCGTTTTTATTTGAGGTTTTTCAGGTTGGCTATTTTGCTGAGGCGTTTAGGTCCAAGCTTATGCTTGTTGATATTTTCCAATATTTCTGAGAAGTATCTTTCAAGACCCTTGGGAATATATTCTTTAAAAAAGTATTTGTAACCTTAGTATATATATAAGTGAGGTTGTTGGTGAGCATTTAATGTACCTATGTAAACAGTATATGGTGTCTAACATTCCCTCTAGGCTTTACTTGCTCATGCTACAATTGTCATTGCTAATATTAAAGTGGGAGTCAGTTGTCATATCATAGCCCCTAAATCACTTTGATGGAAACCATATTTCCAGATTGCATAGTAGTTACGTTTTTGAGTTTACATCATTCTTACATCTAGCATAGCTTACCAACATTAGGAAAGAGCATAATATTCCGAAACAAACTAACATATTCTCTAGTGTGCACATGGTCTTGAACTCCCACTAAAATCTTTACAGGGTCAAATAATTTTATATAAGATATTCACATCATAAGGGACCTTTTTATGAAGTCCACATGATTTAGGCACCTAGGCAAAGTATTTACATAATATTTACAACATGGTCCATGTACAAAAATAAGAGTATCAAAATGGGTTGCTGCATAGTTACTTGTTTCAGTCATCTTCTTTCACCTATCTTGTCATTTATTACCAAGGAAAATTTTAAGGATGAAAAATTTTCTTGAAGTTTAAAACATTGGCGAATCTCACTAATCCCTAATATGCAAAATATAAATTTTTTAATGATATATTTACAAAATTATTAAAATTTATAATGATTTTATATATAGTCTCTATATAATGTTGGCGATTTTTAAGGTAAACTAATTTTATATTCTAAAATTTAGGCGAATCATCTTTTATAAAAATTGGAAATTGGCGAATCGTTTTTTGGAAAAATCATGGAAAATTAGCCCACTGGGCGAACATTAGCCCCTAAAATTTTCCATGTTTATTACATTGCTTTATTAATAAACTATGGTATATTTGTATTGGATGATGCATGAAGCACTTCCTTATTGGCTGCGCTACATTTTGGTTTTTGTTTCAACTCTCTTGATCACATTTTGTCCATTGAAGGCATTAATAAAATTTCAGTTTCTTGAATATCCAAGCAGGCAATTTTGAAATGGTTGTTTTATATCTGGCAAAATAATCTACTTTGGCAGGCTTTATGCTTTCCATCTGTTATGCAATATGTGCTTTTGATGATGGATGTGATTTTTGTTAGATATGAACTCTGGAAGCCATACCTTCGTGCCATGATGGAATGTGACATGAAAGCAGTGAGTATAGGTTCAAAGAGTAAAGCAGAGGTTTTGGAGACTTGCTTGCAGCAGATGAAAGCTTGTTTTCTAGATGTGGGTCCCCCAACTCTTATATTTTTATGAAAATATTGCTTATACGATAGTTTTGCTGCTGATGCATTGTGTACATATTAATTGATATAACAGTTATAATCTTGTTCATATCAATAACATATGGTTGTTTCGTTTGCTTCAAATATGGTTCCAGTTTTGAGTTATGATAGTTCAACTTGTTGATTCAATATACGCAAGAAACAATATATGAAGCTATATGCTAGTCCCAAAATTAGTTATTTATGCTTAATTTTCATTCTTGATCTAGAATTGATCTTTTATATGAAGTATTTGTTGTTTTAGAAGTACAAAACTTTAAGCTGTCTGGAATGTTATATATTGAGCATTGGTCAGTTAAATGGAATCAAGGCACACTTTGAACACAGGTTGACATTTTTTTGAAAGTCTTTGGTCTTTTGCAGTGTATCTAACATAGGATAGCCTCAATTGCAGACAAAGTCAAACAAGGAGAAGCTTTTTGAGGCCATGGAACTTTTCTTTGAAAGGTGACAAACTATCATGGGATCTATCTCCTTATTTATAATTTTTTTCTATAGTTGTTCTTTTATCATCAACTGTGTTATTTATGGAAGGCTCTGAATACAGGTCCCAGACAGGAGGAGGGGATGATCACCGAACTATTGGCGAGATTGTTTCACGCTGTCAAGTTTGCCAAGAGTCTGATATGGCTCTCAAGAAGAAGCCAGTAGGCATTTTATTTACTTTACATACCACTCAGCTTTACATTCAACTAAAGAGAACAAAGTGCTTTACATTCAACTAGGTAAAAGTGTATAGAGACATGATTGTGTGTACCAGGTTTATCATAGATATTAAATAATAAATATTAATAATATGTTATAGTGTAAGTTATGACCATTCGACTAAAAGGTATGGTACAGATTAAGGTGAGCCCTGTTGATTTCTGGGATCATCGGATGTGCTCTAAGTCTCAAAATTTGCAAGGAAGCTTAGACACATGCATTCTCCAATACTCGGAAATCGTTTTGGGAAATTCTACTCGGAGACAGTTTTATTAAAATTATTCATTATTTTTAATGGGACCCTAAGTATAAACTTAGGAAATTAAAATAATTAATGGGTATTAATCTAAACTGTGGGTGAAACTTCTAGAAGAAGGCGTAGATCAACTCAAATCCTAGCCATTGATTAAAATATAGTCTGGGCCATTGATTGATCAACAAGAGGATTATAAGAGGAGGTTTGATGGGCACTTGGAGAACACACCAGAGGTAGATACTCAGTTACTTGAGTAAGATCTATTTTCTCACTGGTCGAAGTTCAGCAAGAGAAAATTGAATCAGAGGGAGAGTTGTAGGTGAGAAAGGAAGAGAGGGCATCAACATCTTTCGAGAGTGCAAGACGCAGAGCAGGAACAGGTTGACGCAGAAAGAGGTAGCTTAGAGGCAGATTGACGCAAAGCCTGCGTGGGTAGCTAGACACTGGGCCAGTGTGAGAAGCTTGACGCAGAGCCTGCATGGGTAGCTAGACACTGGGCCAGTGTGAGAAGCTTGACGCAGAGGGATGCAGAAGGATTCCGGGCAAGATTACTTCACCTGGATTAGAAATTTGTCTTGAAGCGTCTAGAAAATTTCTCTCTTGTTTTACTGGTTGTAATTTGTACATGAGAATTTGCTGAAGAATAATAAAGAAATCCTCATCTGCTGCACCGATTTTCCCACATTGGATTTTTCCGAGGGTGATTGTCCAAAAATAATTGTGTCATTGTGATTGTATTTGTGCCAATATCTTTTCTTTACATTTACTTTCTGCAATATTTTAATTGTGAAAGCTGCAGTAGAATATATTTTGGTAGCTGTAAGAACACTGTGAATAACTTATTTTTGAGATAATAAGTTGAAGAAATAATATTAATCACTGTAGTAGGATTTCTATTTAGAAATTTTCACATGGTATCAGAGCTAAGGGAAAACAGAAAGGAAGAAGCCGGAAGACCCAACGTTGAAGGAAGAAAGGAATTCGAAATTCCTGCAGGGGCAGTGATTCAAATCTCCAAGGGGCTTGCACAGTTCAAAGCCAGGATGATTAAATTTCATGGGAAAACTCTCTCTGAGTGAGTTGACAAACAGGTATGTTTTTCCAATCGAAATTTGTCAGTGGTATAAGGAACAACACAACAGAAGATTCAGCGAGAGGGGTCGTCTCAAGTGGGACACAGTTTTTCTTGCAGCAGTTGTTGGGATAGGTTAGCGTTGGAAATTGGCACAATATGGTGTCACATAGTTATCTACCAGATTAGATGATGAATTCACGTGCTTAGCAAATTCAACGTCAGCAAATGTTTGGTGCATTGATAGCGGGGCTTCAGCTCATATGACTGGAGTACAAGAACATTTCTTGAGCTATCAAGAAGAACAAATGGGCTTCCAAATTACTATGGGAAACAAAACAAAATGTACTCCAGTAGGGAGAGGCACCATAGCGTTTCAGACGGAAGCAGGGACCAACATCTGAGCCACCAATTTTCTGCATGTGACAGGATTAGGAATGAATTTGATTTCAGTGTCACAGTTATAGGACAAGGGATACAATGTATACTTCATGGGAAAGAAAGTATACGTCAAGCACCCAAGCTGGAAGAAGAAAAGGCAAATTGGGATTCAAAGCAACAAGTTGTATAGATTGCAGCTTGAGTCACCAATGGCACTGATAAGCGGCAACTATAATGCTGAGAAGGAGCAAAATGAATTATGGCATAGGCGAATGGGGCATTTACACCATGGAGCACTGAGGATGCTCAGGGAGACTGTTATAGGACTACCAGTACTTAGTAGTGAACATGATGACTTATGCAGAGGATGTGTACCAGGGAAGTACGCTAAAGCAACTTTTCCAGAAGTAACAATAGAGCAAAATCTGTATTAGGATTGATACACTCAGATATCTGTGGTCCTATGTCCACAAGATCTCTTAGTGGTGGCGAATACTTCGCCACCTTTATCGATGATCACTCCAGAAAAACCTGGATCTATTTCTTAAAGACCAAGGATGAGGTCTTTGATCGTTTTCGAGAGGTTAAAGCTCTTATTGAAAATATGATAGGGAAAAAGATAAAGGTATTACGTTTAGATAATGGTGGAGAATATATAGACAAAGACTTCACAGATTTTTGCGCAAAGGAGGGCATCAAAAAAGAGTGGACAACTCCATATCATTTGGAGCAGAAAGGAAAAATAGAACTATTGTTGGGGCAGACAAAGCTATGTTATATGATCAAGATCTTCCTAGGTATCTATGGGCAAAATCTTGCAACACATCAGCGTATATCCAGAATAGAACTCCTCATAGAGCATTGGGGAAGAGAACACTCGAAGGGGTCTTCACAGGGAAGAAGTCGAACGTTAGTCATATCAGGATATTCAGAAGCGTGGCTTATTGTCACATTCCAGACGAGAAGTGCCGTAAACTGGATCAGACTACAGAAAAATGGTATCTTGTAGGATACAACAAGACCTCAAAGGCATACAGACTCTACATTCCTAGCAGCAGGAAGATTGTAGTGAGACGGGATAGAAAGTTCATGGAGGATAGAGCTTTCAAGAAATCTCGTGGGATACCTGTAGAAGATCAGTGAGGAGATGTTCCATTAGTATAGGAGCAGCAGGGGCAGCAGGGAGGATAGGCAAGAGGACATACACCTGGATTGAGTATAGTGACTAGTACTAGTATCTCCTCAGAAGGAGGAATTGCAAATAGTTCTCAATAGATGGAACGGCAGGATCAGGAGGAGAAGTTGGTTGAGCCTCCCACCACAAGTGGTAGAACCAACAGAGAAGTACGTCAGACACTGATGGACGCAGAGGAGTTTGTTGGAGCTCCTAGAACCGAGAAAAGACAACATAGACAACTTGACAGATACCAGGCATTGGTAGCTCAGGTTGAAGAACCCTCTTTCTATCACGAAGTTGTTCAACACCAAGTATGGGTAGATGCCATGGTAGAAGAATACAACTCTATCATGACGAATGATGTTTGGGAAGTAGTACCTAGACCAGAAGTAGATCAGTTGTAGGATCACGATGGATGGATCTACAAGATCAAGCATGCTACATGTCATGTCCCTTCTACATTAGTAACAGGGTGCTGCTGCACAATTTTGCACATTTTTTACTAAGGAAGAGGACCCCACACTTTTGACTTAGGGACTTAGGGGCCAAATCGACTTTATTTAGCAACTAGTGGAATGTGGGGGCCACCCGCATGGGAGTTCAAATTAGCCATTTGATGTGCTTGGAGGGAAAATCGAATGAGTGGATGGAGGGGCCCACATGAGGTTAAGGAGGCCCAAGGAGTTATAAGGAGAGATCAACCCTCACTTTGGTTTCATCTTTGATATTTGCAAACAAACACTCATCTGTTCACACTATGCTGTTTAGCGAGTCTACCAACTGTTTAGCCAGGAGTCTCTCAAGCGGGAGATTCAACCTCTACTTTGGGGGACCATCTATGCCCACCCTAGAGAGGCTATTCCACAAGAGTTTTCGGGAGTTCCTGGGCAGTGACATACACCAACAACCAGCGCAGAGCAAGGAGTGCGTATTTCTGGGCAGTCAGGAAACACGTAGAGGGAGATTGAGGCCAACAAAGATCATATTGCTTGTCGAGGTGTCAGGGAGCTGAGGTAGCAACATTAGACCACTATTCTTGCTGGGTTTTACAGTCAACATTCTAGCGATTTGAACTGCTCGGCTGAGGGACATTGCAAAGGCCACTCAACAAATTTTCATGGTGCTTGGGAGCAACTGATTTGGGCCAAGAGCTCATCCGGGGAGTCAGGGATTGGATAGTAGGGGGTGAACTTAGCATTTTGGAGGGCTTTTCAGGTGGATTTACAGGCAGTTTCTAGCAGACCAAGTTTTGCAGCTATCGCTGAGGTGAGGCTCCAAGGGGGTCAAAAATTAGAAGTCCAAACCAGCTAAATTCCCTTCTGGGTTTCGGTCAAGGAGTTCGAGGTTAAAAGTATATAAATTTCTAGGCAGTTTTAGTGCACTTTCTATCCATTTGAACTTCAGCAGAGCAGTAGTTTTCTAGGTACCGCAGTGCAGATTGGTGCAGCTGCTGGAAAGCCTTTAGCTCAGTCATTTTCCTACCTGGGTTTGGTCTTGCTTTTCCATTGAGACAAGCCTAGGTGCACCATTCCATCATCTATTGTATTTGGCTTGTAGAAATTAAATAAAATGGCTCACCAGTTCTCCATTTGCAGCTTTTATATGGGTGTTTGTTGAATATTTCGTTTTTGTAATTTGCTGCATATATTATTTGCTTGTTATCACTTGTATTCCTATTTAGGATCATTACACTGCAAATGATAGTATAGAGAAGTACACGGCAAGGTTCGTGGCAAAGGGGTATGCTCAGGAAGAAGGAATAGACTATGAAGAGACCTTCGCCCCAGTTGCTCGTTACACCTCTATCAGATCCGTTATATCCCTAGTAGCTCAAATGGGATGGGAGATTCACAAAATGGATGTCAAGACAACATTCTTGAACGGGGTAATATAAGAGGAGGTGTATATAGAACAACCCGAAGGCTTCAAAACTCATGAGAATAGAACTCAAGTTTGCAGATTAAAGAAAGCCCTATATGGGTTCAAGCAGGCACCCAAAGCATGGTATGGTCAGATTGATAGTTACTTGCAGCAGTTGGGATTTGTCAAGTGTGATGCTGATCCCAATCTCTACTATTTGATGGTAGAGAATGAGCCACTTATTCTGGTATTATATATAGATGACCTGTTCCTCATTGGGTCATCTAGGCTCATACAGGATTGCAAGAAGAATCTTGAAGTTGAATTTGACATGAAGGACATGGGGTTGATGCATTATTTTCTGGGGTTGGAAGTTTGACATAAGAATGAGATCTTCCTTGGACAAGGAAGATATGTTACAGAAATCTTGAAGAGATTCAGAATGCAGGATTGTCGACCCATGGCTACTCCCATGATCACCAACTAGAAGAAAATAGATGCATCGGGAGACAAGGAAGTAGACCCCACCTTGTACAGGTAGCTCATTGGGTTGCTCATGTATTTGGTCAACACTAGGCCGAACATTTGCTTTGCTGTCAACACTCTTAGTCAGTTCATGGTAGAACCAAAAAGGGTGCATTGGGAAACAACTAGGCACACTCTTAGGTATGTACGTAGAACAGTCGGATATGGGTTAAAATACTCTCGAGGGGAGGACGTTAGATTGAATGGGTTCATAGATGCAGATTGGGCAGGTAGTTCAGTAGACCGAAAAAGTACCTCGGGGTACTGCTTCAGTGTTGGATCAAGGATGATATCTTGGTGCAACAGGAAGCAGAAATCAGTAGCTCTGAGCTCAGCAAAAGCAGAATATATGGTAGCTAGCTAAACTGCGTGCAAAGCTATATGGCTCGGAAAATTGCTTGTGAGCTTGTTCAGAAAAACGATGGAGGCGACCAAGGTTTACTGTGATAATCAAAGTTGTATCAAACTCTCTGAGAATCTTGTATTTCATGATTGATCGAAACACATAGATATTCGATGTCACTTTATCAGAGACTGAATTCAATGTGGGGCAGTACAACTACAACATGACCCCACAGGAGAGCAGGTAGCCGATATACTCACAAAGGCTCTCGGAAGAGCTAAGTTTCACTCAGTTCAGAGAGCAGATGGGTATGGTGGAAAATCCATTTCAGTAGCAACGATTGTTTGCAGTGCAGGGACAGTTGGCAGTGGCAGTGCCAACAACAACATAGATGCAAAAATTCAGAGGGAGTTGCAGTATAGATACAATGTTGACAATGGCAGGGTCAGTAGTAGTACAGATGCAACATTTGTGCAGAGGTTGGTGGATAGTATGACAAACATCAGCAGTGCAGAGGAAGATGTTATAGAACAGAGTGATGCTTCAACAAGTTACATTATTAGAGCACATTCTTCGCTAAGAGGGAGTGTTCATTTTTGGTAGCATCAGATGTGCTCTAAGTCTCAAAATTTGCAGGGAGGCTTAGACACATGCATTCTCCAATACCCAGAAATCGTTTTGCGAAATTCGACCCAGAGACAATTTTATTAAAATAAATAATTATTTTTAATGGGACCCTAAGTCTAAACTTAAGAAATTAAAATAATTAATGGGTATTAATCTAAATTGTGGGTGAAACTTTTAGAAGAAGGCGGAGATCAAGTCAATATGATCCTAGCCATTGATTAGAATCTAATCTGAGCCATTGATTGATCAACGAGAGGATTATAAGAGGAGGCTTGATGGGCACTTGGAGAACACACCAAAGGTAGATACTCAGTTACCCGAGTAAGATTGATTTTCTCACTCATCGAAGTTTGGAAAGACAAAATCGAATCAGAGGGAGAGTTTTAGGTGAGAAAGGAAGATAGGGCATCAACATCTTTCGAGAGTGCAAGGCAGCAAGATGCAGAGCAGGAATAGGATGACACAGAAAGAGGTAGCATAGAGGCAGATTGATGCAGAGCCTACGTGGGTAGCTAGACGCTGGGCCAATGTGAGAAGTTTGACGCCAAGGGACGTAGAAGGATTCTGGGGAAGAGTACTTCACTTGGATCATAAATTTGTCAGGAAGCGTCTGCAAAATTTCTCACTCCTGTTTTACTGGTTGTAATTTGTACATGAAAATTTGCTGAAGAATGATAAAGAAACCCTCATCTGCTGCACTGGTTTTCCCACATTGGGTTTTTCCGAGGGCGATTGTGTCTCATTGTGATTTTATTTGTGCTAGTATTTTTTCTTTATATTTACTTTCTGCAATATTTTAATTGTGAAAGCTGCAGTAGACTATATTTTGATATTTTATAAGAACACTATGAATAACTTATTTATGAGATAATAAGTAGAAGAAATAATATTAATCACTGCAACAGGATTTCTATTTAGAATTTTGACCAGCCTAATAGTTTGTAACTATCACTGATCATACTTTTATTTTCTATATTATATTATGTGTTAATGGCGTTACCTTATGAGTTATTAATTTATTATACACCGAAATATTAATGTATCATCGCAACCTTATAGTATGCTACAAGTGGTGTTACAATGTTATGATTCTTGGCATCCTTACTCTCCAAATTGTGTTGATGACTCATCCAAGCCATTGCACATTGCTTATTTTCATTCCTTTCATAATCTTTCTCCAATTGTTCTTCATTCCTGTTACCCACCACCCATGGGTAGTATAGGAGAAACATTTTCTTCTAGATGGTCCTCAGCCGACAGCCAACAACGTTTTACAACCACCAGATAGCTCGATGTGCCACTTGTTGAGAAATGTAGGCGCAACTAGTTAGGTGATTTCTCTTACTTCGATAACTGTTTGTAATGTATTTTACTTAACTTGATTAGCTTCTTCTTTCACTTGATTATAATTAGTGTTCTTATCATCATTAATCTACCAAAATAATAAAGAACAATGAGGTAGGAGGACACAAGATATAGGCTATCAGCTAGGACCAAAACCTCTCCTCTTGAGAGGAAAACCCACAAGAACTCTCCTCTTATAGAATTTCAAATGATGAATTCCAGGACCTATGACCCTTGACCAAGACTCCTTCAAGACCAAGTCAAACCTTTCCTTTTCTTTCCATGTCAAACCAAGTCAACCTTGCCTTAATGCTATTGCAATTTCTTTTTCGACCTCAACTTAATTTTCGACCTCTTTTGACCTGCAACTATCGGTCTCTTCTGCAGTGACCCTAGGATAGCACCTGTGAGTTGAAATGGAGAAATATGCCTCCTTTTACCTTCGCTTGGTATCTTTCTTTTTGCTTGTGAACTCGGTCCTCAAAATAAGTCTTATTGGCATCAAAGAATAACTTCTTGATGGTACTGAAACTTGGATTCCTTGCAACATAGAGAAGCACTAATATTTTCGCATGTGTGAGATGTAGGCGGTCCAAGAAACAATCCCAAGCTTTCGCTCTTCCTTCTCCTTCTTCTCACTATCTAAGAGGCTCCTTGTTCTTCCTTTTTCACACTTCTTACTTCCTTTTTTATGCTGGATAGATGCCCTTTGAATGGGACTGAAAACTTCTATTTATAGGCTTCTTGTCACATCTTGTAGGCCGACTTGTCACTATCCCTAGGCTGACTTGTCACTTGATAATGCCGACTTATTGATTGCACATCTTGGAGGGTCTTTGACTCTCTTTTTGACTCAACTAAATTTTCCTTTTCGATATGTAACATGCTTGTTAGGCCTCGAATATGCCCATTTTTCCATCGTACAGTACCACTATTTCATAACCTAAATTCCAACATTTTTAACTCATTTCATATTGTAATTTCACAACTTGCCGCCAATTCACGTCTTACACTTTGTGGTTAATTATCATTAGTTTTCTTGAATTTTCAATGATTAGAGATGATTTTGCCATGATTTGCTAATGATGGTTTTGCTAAGTTCATTTGTCACAGGGTTCCATTGTTGAAATTCCTCACAAGTCAATTAAACTAGCTGCTACAGGTTAAGTACGGAATGTAGAATTCTTGTAGGTGAAAATATCAAGTTTTTGATCAAATGGAGAAGAATCTTGAGATTCTGACACGTGTGTTTTGTCCAGAGTACGCTCATTCAGGTAACCTGAAAACCTTTTGGCAAAATTCATCATTACGAGGAAGTTATGATTAGGGGAATCTTAAATATAGAAATAGTGTTGAATTCCGGGTTTGACTGTTTCAACCACAACTACGTGGAGGACCACGATTTGATGAATTTATTTGTGTTAAATAGGGAAATGGTTCCTCCATCCTTGCCATGATAAGGATGAACCCAACCGTGACCCATTCGAAGGCTCTAGAAGATTGCATGCAACCTCTTTTAGCCTGTTGTTGTTAGTCAAATGGTTATGCCTTGTTTTTCTCATCAACTGAACTATATAAAGCATGTATGTTGTAGCAGCTATGGGGGAAGTAGTAAGTATTCGTAGAGAGTAGCAGTTGTAGTAATAGGTTGTTGATTTGGGGTAGCATCGGATGTGCTTTAGCCATGAAAATTGGTGGAGAGGCTAAAGCACATGAGATCTCCAAGACCCAAAAATGGTTTGGGCAGATCCTAACCAGTTTGGGAGATATTAAAATAATTAATATTTTTAATGGTGTTCCTAAGTCTAAACTTAGGAAAAATAAAATATTAATGGGTATTAATATAAAACTGGGTTAGAATGTTCCAAAAGTCATGGATCATGCCAAATCTAATCTTAGTCGTTGCTTAGAGATTTAATCTCGGCTGTTGATGGACCAACGAGAAAAGTATAAGAGGAGGCTTGAGGGTCAGTTGGAGAACACAGCAGTGATCAATCATTCATTTTGCTAGAGTGGGGTTGCTAAGCGAAAGTGAATCAGTGATCAGCAACAAGGGGCAGTGAATACATTGCAGAGAGGCAGAGTTATTACTAGAGAGACAACGCAGAGCCAACAACTGGGTGCTATGCAGAGGTAGCTGAGTGCTGCGCAGAGCCAGAAGAGGCCAGCGTGGGTGACGCAGAGGGTGTAAGGGCTGACGCAGAAGCTTTAATAGCTGCGCAGAGGCTAGCAGAGCTGGTGCAGGGCCAAGAGGCAGGGCTGGGAGGATTTTCTTTGGGTAACTGGGTGATGGTGAGCCGGATAGGGTGACGCAGTCCCTATCAGAGTGACACAGAGCAGTAGAAGCTGCAATTGTTGTTGTGCAATCATTCATCCGATGATTGATTAACTGGAATATTTGTCTCCGAGGAGAGGTACTATTGCCAAGGGCATTCTCTGTTTGGTAAGTCATTTCTGGCACTCTAGTTGTATTCACTACATAATCATAAAACACTCTGAATAGCTACACCAGTTTCCCCGCATTGGGTTTTTCCAGGGACATTTGTCTGAAAATAAAGGTGTCTCTTGTGTGTTTGTTTTCTTTCAGTTGATGATCTGTAGATGTTGATACTGTACTTGTGTTTATTTTCAGTATTTACATGGTAAATAACTTGTTAAGTAATTAAACAAGTAGGAAGAAATAAACCAGATAGTACAGGAAGAATTTCTAACGGGTTAGAATTAGAAATTCTAACATAGGTAACTACAACAATAGGAGCAACAGTGATGATGTATACGCCATTTATATTTTGAACCTTAATACATCATTTTGATTTGGCATTAATCTCTGTAAGTATTATGGTGTTTGATTTCTGAATAGCATTGAGTTAATTTAAGCTTGCTCCAGGAGTGGCAAGGGCCCACCACCACCTGGAAACAAGTTCTGCAATTAGTTTAGATCATAGGAATTACATTTAAAGAGTAAATCTTGTCAAATGATTGCTTACATCTTTCATGCTTTCATTTTTGCACTTAATATTCTCGCTTTGTTTTGCATTTGAACGCTGTAGATCTGGTTTCCTAGTTGTTAAATGATTAAGTGAGAGTATTCGCTGAGCAACGATCCGTGACCTGAACAATATTCTTGGTATAATTGCATGGCATGAAACAAGTAACGAATCAATGTTAATCACTATGTCACAAGAATAGGAACGAATTGATTATGCTCTGTTTATTTTCCATATGTTACCAAGTTTTGCAGCATTATGATTATGTGAGAATTGCTCAGGAAAATAGCAAAACGGATGCTGGTTACGAATTGAGTGTGTTGAAGTTAGCATGATTAGAATAGGATAAGAGTTTTGTTAAGATCGAAGTCTGATAGAAATTGAAGTTCCTTAAGTTTAATTTGCAATCACTTTAGTCTAGAACAGGGATTTGATTTCTGAATTATGTTATACTGTTGGTGTGAAGAATCAAATAGAGGTTGCATTTAGTTCTTTGAGGAATGATTATGTTTGTTGATTGATTTCTCATGTCCTGGGATTTAGGCTTAAGTAATTAGATTTCATTTGAGTAGAATTTTCTTGCTTTCCCTAGCATAAGTTTGATGCCTTTCGAATTAGTTTCAGTTGGTTTTAAGTAGATCTTATCATTGATTTGAGCTTCCTATCATCCAAAGCGAGAGTAGATAATAAAGTGGTTCGTTTTGAGCTGTAGATTTCAATTCAAGTTGTTTTTTTTAAGTACTGAATCAGAGTGCCTAAGTTGTGATAAAGTATGTCTTAGGTTAGAAATGAATTTGCTTGAACAATAATTAAGCATTGTTTGCATAGTGATTAATAGTATAACTGATGTTGTGACTCATCTTATATGCATAATCGCTGAATCATTTATACAATAACTTATATCTCCCATGATTGATGAGTTACATTGTTTATACTTTAATTCTCGAGTGGCTTGCAGACTAGTTGCTTGTTTGCTTTGCTATTAAGTGAGCTTTTAATTAGTCAAGTTATGATCCAAATAGAGTAGTGATTAAGGTTTAAGGATTTAGTTTGATAAGCTTCTTCGCTTTAGTTTGTGTGATTGAAAATAGTTTGAACAAACTAGAAACAACGATTCTATACTTAAACAGTAAATTGATTTTCTCACTCTAGTTTAGGTTAGATGCTCTAATCTTGCGTTACTTGCGCTTGTGCTTTGAAGCTTACGAGTCCCAGATTGATAATTTAATGTTGGAATTATAACACATATAATTTCCCCGACAATGCCCAAGAGGGTCTTTCATACATGACAATGAGTCAATTGACTTGTAGACTCTATGACAAGCCCTAGAAGCACTCAATTGGTGCTTGGCCTATAAATCAAATAACCTCGAGCATGAAACCCATGCCTAAGGAATAACCATAATAATTTTATTCTTCCTTTTAATTACATAAAATCATGATTACATATGTCATTATGAAGACCAAACCTAGTTACATATTTGAACACCACTATCTCCACCACCTGAGCTGGTCGTATGCTCCCTCGCCCATCTGCTATGATCGTATGTTTGAAGGTTGTTAGAAAATCAGAAAGGCAAAAAGATTTTCTACTTAACTAGGGAGGTATTCATAATTACATATATACAAAGGTACATGGAAGATTTCAAAATGATATGAACTATGAAGAGTTCTGGCACACGCAGTGCTACAAATTAGATACCTGACCAGGGTACTCTAATTGGGTGGGACTAAGGTAAACTCAAGCTTCACCCACTCTAGGTACCATTAGGCCTTTCAACTTTATCACCAACCCATGGATCTAGGTGCGTATCCAAGGTCGGAGCTCCATAACCAATGCCACCCTCCCTACTTCGGAATCTAGACATAAACACATAGGTCGGCCAGATGTCCTCCTATGCATCTTACCTTAAGATGCTTCACCTCTCCTTACCAGATATATATCCATCAATCCAAGCATGCTACAAATGTTCAATTTATTGATGGGGAGATCGTGCACAATCACAACCCCAATCAGTAATAAACTTTCAAATATATATACATGTAAGCACAAACCTTCAGGGTCCTTAATCATCCTGATGCTACTTATATCATCATCAATTTATCCAAATACAACTTGTTGGAAGTTTTCTTCTTCTTTCATTTCTTCAGCAACAACAAATAGTTTCGGTAGTCTTTAAGTCTTTTGCAAATCCATTTGTAGTACATTCGTTCAATCTTTGGTTTCATTTTTACTTCAAGGTATTAACTATGACTGTCATAATATGCCCTCCCTCTTGTTGAGAAATCTAGGGCACTAGTATTAGGTGATTTCTCTTTGATTAGTAACTGCTTGTGAATGCTTTTTACTTCTTTAGATTAGGATCCTCTTCTTCTTAGATTATTAGTGTTGTTCTTCATCAAATAGTAACCAATGCATGAACATAAATAGACAACTGACAAAGCATGTAGGCTATCAGCCAGGGCCAAAACCTCTCACTCTTTGAGAGGAAAACCCGCACAAATTGACGAATACCAAGACCAAGACCCTTGACCTATTAGCTACTCCAAGACCAAGACACTAGTTCTCTTGATTGTCTTCTGCTTCTTTCTTCTTCTTCGTGACTCCTCCTTGTCACTACTTCATCGAGAGCCTCCTCACTGCATGAACTATGATGGCACTGAAGCGAAGAGGCAACAAACCCTTCTCACTGTGGGAGCATCAAACTATATTGAAATCAAACTGTGAGCCCTTCAAGCTCTTCTTCACTTGTGGCAGCTTCAAACTAAAGCGACACTGAATTTGTCACTGTCATTATCGTTCGAATATCAGAGATAATATTGATATTATTTCTGCAAAGTTGTCTCCTTATTTGAGCTCCTGTCTTCTTACAATATACCTGACTTTGTCTCTTCTTTTGACACCCGAATTTGAGAGATATCTGCACCTTCCTTTTTTGCCTTTGTCCTCTGAAATCACAGAGAGACCACCGAACTTTTGACTGTATATATCATCTGAAAATCTCAGAGACAGATCCGAATTTTCACTGTAGATATCATCTGAAAATCTAAGAGATAGATCCGAATTTTCACTGTAGATATCATCCGAAAATCTCAAAGACAACTCCGAATTTTCACTGTAGATATCATCCGAAAATCTGAGAGACAGATCCAAATTTTTCACTGTGGAAATGCAAAGAGTCTGCCCATGTATTTATAGTGGTTTGTCCATAAATAAGCCGACTTGACATTTCGATTAGACATGTCTCCAAATAAGGGTAGTCGACATGAGTTTCCTTTCTGTTTAGAGATTGACTTCAAGAGCAGGACTAGTGCTTGTCATTGGAGGGCTTCTAGACATTTTCATAGACTCTTATACATTGCTATATCCCCAAGAAGGGTTCTTCATACATGACATTGACTCTTTGACTTTAGTGATAAATCCTAAGGCTCTCAATGGGAGCCACTAATAAATAAAATCTCTTGCTCATGAAACCCATGAAGCAAGCTGTACAAAAATAATTTTATTCTCTTCATTTCATCATTTACAAAGATCATAATTACATGTCATTATGAAGACCAAATCTAGTTACATTTTACAACACTCTCTCTTAACTAGGGAGGTATTCATAATGGTTCTTGGTCATTCTCAATATGAAGAATTTCTAATAAGAAGATTCAGATTGGTAACTCATCTATCTAACATCATATCAACCAACATTGTCACATAACAGGGCCTTGACTAAAAGCTCTATCCACATGATCGGAGCACAATGCCGGCGAGACTAAAGATTTATAGACACCATAATCATTGTCTCTCAAGGTACATACTCCACCTGGGTGTTCACAGAGTATGGCCTTCTTTGGACTATTCTTATCTTGGGTAGCTAGTCCTCAAATAATATTGGTCTACTATGACTATACTTATCTTGGATGCTCTATGTCATCTTCAAAGAGCATCGGATGCCAGATGATTACCCAATCCTACATTTTGTCTTCCCAGGTGAAGACCAAAATGATGCGTCTATCTCTCTCTCTCTCAATTAGGGAGGACATATCAATTCCAATAAAGGAATGTACTCATTCCTCCGGAAGGAATGTACCTAAGCTCCCTCTTGGCTTAGGAATTTCCAAGCTTCTTCCAAGTAAGAAACTTGTTTTCAGTCTCCCTTTTAATTAGGGACCTACAACAGCTTGAAGAGCTCCTTCCTTCGATGTCATGAATTTCTTTGTTAAGGAGTCTCATCTTTTGGGGCTTCTTCATAAGGCACAGACCGTCCATCACTTTCATCCATGGTTCAGTCATGTGATTATTCCTTTCATCAGAAAGCGATCCATTAGTCTTCATATGGTCTTGCTTCATGTCATGCTGCCTTCTTCATGCCATATTTTCCGAACGGATCTTACATCCTTCTATATGGTCCTTTTGGAAGAAATCCACAGTTCTTCCCGTGGCAGACTTGCATAAACCCATCCAGAGATTTGTTTAGAAATAAGGAATGAACACTTAAGATGAAAATTACTTTTGTGATGGTCTTTCATCATGACATCTTCCAGTGTGCATCAACATCCTGCATGCATGTTGACATATCTCTCAAAGATATGCATTGTCAAGGGTCTCCATCTTTTTTAGACTTCCATCAAAGTTTTCATATCTTTCGGGAGATTTCCTAGTCAAATTTTCTTGGTCTTTTGGATGTTGATTGCCTTTATCATGGTTGCATATCTCACGATCTCTTCCTTCCTTTCTTCACACATTCCATTCCCAGGAGCTTCCAATCAGAGTTCCTTAATTGTAGTCAACCACCTCATACTTCATATGAGGACATATTATGTTGATTTCATCTAGTGTGACCTATGCCTTACTACGTCCTTTCAGAGAAGGAGATCTTTTTCCCTTGATCATGCTTCTCAAGATAGAAGTAGTGATCCATGTTACCTGCAACCATACAACATGACATTATAATATTAAATACAAGCATACATACCTCATTTACCTTTAGGTCATCTAGGCTTCTTTCAACAACTTCCTTGATTGAAATGATCTTCAACCCCTTTATTTGCTACATCTCTAATGTCATCATACCATCACCCCATGAACTTCACAAGTTGGAGTTCTTGATGAAACACTTGCTTCCTCTCTAAATCAATGAACCCTTCGATGAGGATTCCATCAGAGAATCTTGAGGATCTTGTATATCCCTATCTGACAAATGTTTCCTTTTTGACTTGATGTATGATTAGCCTTTTCTTGGATGACTTCTTCCTTTCCTTAAGTTTGCAATGAGGATCCCAAGAGATATATCCTTCATATTTGATTTCCATGGATTTTGTTTCGTCTGTCCTTCATGATTCCCTATGGTGATGTCAGGAGCTCTTGTTTCTAATGCTTCCATGATGCCATGATGCATCTTATTATTTATTGTAGCCATTTCCTATAAAATATTTAGGAGCTATGACAAGACTTTTTGTGAGGGAGACTATCTCAGCATAGTAGAGATTGTGAAAAATCGGTTACCTGATTCCTACTGTAGCGAACTGATTATATTTCACCTACTTGTTAAATTAATTGAACAAGTTACTTGCATTTTTCTACGCAAATACTGAAATACATACACTGCAGCCTACACCAAAATAAAACCGCGGGAAACTAAATACAGCACAGGAGAGAACTAAACATCACAAACATCTACATAGTTATTTTGGACAAATGTCCTCGGAAAAACCCATTGTGGGAAAACCGGTCCAACATCTGAGGGTTTTATTATTATGCAGTAGTAATTCTGAATACTATCTCTAGATGCCTTGCTGGCTATCTAGGACAGAGAATATCACTGATAGAGAGATAAGTGAGATTACCTCACACTATAATTGGAGATCCTGGCTAATTCAACCACTGAATGGACTGCCCCTAGTTGCCTCTATGCAGTCACTACGTCAGCCCAACGTCACAGCCTCTAAGGACAACATCACCCCTTCTACTGATCGATTTGCTGCACAGGTACTTCGATTTTCACCTCCTGGTCTCACACCCCGACTTGCTTCTGATATCGATTCCCCCAACAAATTTTCGGACCGCCTAAAGCTCTGCGCTGCCTCTGCGTCAGCCTATGCTAGCCAGCGTAGCCACAACGCCGCCTCTCTCAGATCTCTCTCTGCCTTCTCTGCTGAGTTTTCCCGGATCAGGAGAAATCTATAACCGAAACTATCCTTGCTCCTCACTGCAAAAGATCACTTCAAATTTCTCTCTAGCAACTGTTGTGCTTCAGAACTTCGATATTTTGATCTCTACTCGATGTGTCTTCCGAATGCCCATCAAGCCTTCTCTTATAATACTTCTATTGAGAACCAACGACCCATATTAGATCCTAATCAATGGCTCAGATCATTTTTATTTCCTAAGTTTAGACTTAGGCACCCATTAAAAAATTAATTATTTTAATACAATTGTCTCTGGGTGGAATTTCCCAAAATGATTTTTGGGCTGTCGTGCCCCTTCCCAAAAGAATTTGTAACAGGCTTTGTCTCTACACAATTTTGCTAAGGAAAAGGACCCAAGCAGTTTCGACTTAGGAACTTAGGAGAAATATGGTCAGATTATTCAGCTAGTGGAAGTTGGGGGCCACCCATGTGGGAAAACATATTGGGTAATTCGAATTGCCTTGGAGGGAATTTGTATAGCTGTTGGAGAGGCCCACATGAGCCAAAGGGAGGCCCACAGAGTCATAAGGAGGAAGAGCTCCTCACTTGGGCATCATTCATTCTTCCATATCGAAAATCACTTGTTTGTTTGCTCGAGCTACTTACCCGAGTCAACTGGTTGTTCAGCCACGAATCTCTCAAGCGGGAGATTTAACCTTACCTTCGGGGTCGATGAGTGCCATCGTAGGAAGGTAGTTTCATAACATCTTGAGGATCACTAGAGAGTATTCACAGCCAGCTCATTCAGTCATGATCCAACAATGCGTATTTCTGGGCCAGCAGATAGGGAACACATAGATGAGGATAGAGCTTCCTTGGGCCAGCCATTAGCCGGAGGAACTAGGAGATTCGAAGGACATCATTGGGTTAGCACTTGGGAGGAGTTTTGGAGCAAGTGAGTGTAACAAACAGGCAGTTCGAATTCCAGCCTTGGAGGACAACGCAGAGGGCCAGTCTGGGCATCACGTGGGTCTTGAGGGAAAGAGCCACAACACCGAAATCACAGTTGGGAAGGAAGGAAATTCATAGGGGGACTCATCCCAGTGATTTGGGGTAGTTTTTAGGAGTTTTTCCAGCTTCACTCAGGTAGGCCGAGTTTACCAGTTGCAGCAGAGGCCAAGCTCCTTGGGGGCCAAATTTCAGAATTTGAACAAGGCCAAACCCTTCTTGAGTTTTGGTGGGTTTTGGCTGAGGATTCAGGAGTTGAAGTCTTAGAATTTTCGGAGCATGGGAAGTAGTGGTTCTAGCCTTTTTGTTCTAGCAGACAACGTAGTTTCTGGGCAGTGCAGATCAGTTTTTGGTGCAGCAGTTGGGCAGCCTTCATATCATCATTTGCTCACTTGGGTTTTGTCATGCTTGTCCTTAGAGACAAGCCCAGGGGCACCATTCCATTTACCATTGTATTTTCCCTTGAAGATTTAATAAAATGGCTTAGCAACTCTCTATTTCCAGTGTTTTCATGGGTGCCTGATGTGTATTTCGTTTTTCTAATTGCTGGATTGTTTGCCTTCTTTGTTTGTCACTTAATTTCCTGTTTAGGAACATTATAGTGGTATAAGAGCCTAGGTGTTGGCTCAGTTGTGGGGAGTTTCTCTTATGAGAGAAGGGGACTAGCAGAATATTACATACAGGAGGTAGAGGTACCGGAGTAGAGAAAAAGAACTGGAAATTGCTCCAGACACAGAGGATAGGGGGAAGGCAGTAGCAACAAAGGAAGATATGGGAGAGCCCAAGAGCAGGGAGGAGTTAGCTTTTGACAACCTCTTGAAGGCCTTGAATGATCTAGCAAAAGGGTAGAAAGAGATGCTAGAGGAGATTAAAATGCAGAACCTGGAGAGAACCACCCTTAGGGGATTCTTATTTGGGGAAACTTCTGGAGCCTCTCAGCAATTCGATCACCCTTCACCTGCAGCACAACCCCCATCAGCGAGTGGGCCAACTCGAGCCACACTGCCCTCTTTCATGCCTGTGGCATAGATTGAACCAACAGGGACTGAAGACCCTTCATAGATGGGAGAACACTTTAGAGAATGCCAGTCTATGGGTGTAGACTTCAGGGAAGCACTCTCTTTTAGAGATTTCTCCAAGCTCAAGCAGAATGAGAAGAGCAAGGGTTATGGAGGACAGGGCACACAGAGCTACGAGTTGCAGAGGACAATAGGGAGGATGTACTTCCCTACATTCGATGACACTGCCAAGTGTAGTGCTTGGCCCTGGGTTGAGAGGATGGATACGTATTTCCAGCTTAACCAGATGATAAAGCTGGATGCCATCAATATGGCCATGCCAATGTGGCTTCATATGAGGATTTCACCAGGAGGGTGGTGCAACACTTTGACTAGAGGGATCTGGAGGCCTATTTTAGGGAGCTAACCCAACATCGCCAAACAGTCAACCCAGAGCAGTACATCTCAGAGTTTCCGAGAGTTTCAGTGATGAAGCTGGTTCTGTCAGATGCTTGGAGGGTATACACCTTCATAAAGGGCTTACTCGAGCCCCTGCGTGGACTGTTGAAGTTGTGCAAACCCTCCACGCTGCAGGAAGCAGTTATGTGGACCAGAGATTTGTAGGGGGCCATCCCCAAGACACGAACACCCTTTCCTGCACAGACCCCTTTTCCCTAGAAGGGGCATGACACTAGACCCCCACCTTAGAGAACCACCTAGGGACGGGGACAACTGAATGATGAGACATGAAAGGACCTCAGGAGGAGGAAGTTGTGTTTTATTTGTTGGGAGCCCTAGGCAGCAGGCGATCTGTACACTACTGCGAAAGCACATTACATTGAGGTATTTTCAGACAGTGACTAGGAGGATGAGGTGGAGCAAGAGTGTGATATGGGAGACGGTGAGAGTCTGGCAGATAGGGGGCCACCACCACCACCTCCACTAGGAGGGACATCCTTTGCCCCATCCGGGGTAGTCCTTGCTTCTTTTTGCGGGTCCCCAAATTTCTGACATTGAGGATCAGAGGCACTATACAGGGGGAGCGGTTGTCGGTCTTAGTTGACAGTGGGGCTACCCACAACTTCATAGATGCCCAGTTGGTTCAGAGGAGGGGCCTCACCATGATCGAGTTTGAGGGCTTTTCAATCCTAGTACTAGGTGACCGTACCATGCAATGCACTCGACATGTGCCCACTTTGATAGTGGTTATGGGGAACTACTTTATGACAAAACATTTCTTTGTGGTCGATGTGCCAGACACTAACGTGGTGATGGGTGTCCAGTGGCTGTACTCCCTTGTGCGAGTTACTACTGATTGGAAGAAACTGGAGATGGAGTTCACCGACCTAGATGGAAAAATGGTGGTCCTTAGAGGCATGCATTCATATCCACCCCAGACAGTCTCAGCGCATATGATGGAGGTAGATCTGCAACATGGGGACTTAGCCTAGGCAGTGGAGTTGAGGGTCTCAGATGTTGATGGTAGGCCCAACCACCACCTCTAGACTTACAGGCGTTGTTGGATAGGTACTCAGTGGTGTTTGGAGATATCCCACCAGGGCAGCCACCAAATAGGGGATTCGAGCACACCATTGAATTGGAGCCGGGTGTGCAGGCGATGCTCACTACCCCTTATAGGCATCCTAAGGCCTATAAGGACGAGATTGAGAGGGCCATCAAGGAGCTGTTGGCACTGGGCCATATCGGGCCGAGTTCCAGTCCTTTTTCTTCTTCAGCAATGTTGGTGAAGAAGAAGGATGGAACCTTGCACATGTGCATTGACTATTGGGCCCTCAATCGGAAGACGCTAAAGAGCCGGTACCCCATCCGCCGCATCAATGAGTTGATGGATGAGCTTCGAGGAGCCAAGTACTTCTCTAAGATAGATCTACGTTCGGAGTACCACCAGATCAGGGTGAGGGATCAGGACATCGCCGGGACAGCTTTTTGGTGCCATTACGGGCACTTTGAGTTCCTGGTCATGCCATTTGGGTTGACCAACGCCATGGCTACTTTTCAGTCATGTCTGAACCATGTGTTCCGGAGGCAGTTTAAGAGGTTTGTGTTGGTTTTCTTCGACAACATCTTGATTTACAACAGGACTTGGGAGGAGCATCTCCAGCACTTGGAGGAGGTGTTGCATATTTTGTAGGAGTAGCAATACTATGCCAATTTGTCCAAGTGTGAGATTGGCCAGACCAAGATGCTCTACTTGGGGCATATTATTGGTGCGGATGGGGTGAAGGTCCATGAGGAGAAGATACGAGCTATCTATGATTGGCCAGTACCCAGAGATGTGATAGTGTTGTGGGGCTTCTTTAGCATCTGCACATATTAACGAAAGTTCATTAGGGGATTTTCGCAGTTGGTAGCTCCACTCACAAATTTGACCAAGAGGGGCTTTCGCATGGATAGATGGGGCATACGCAACTTTTGACCACCCTAAGGAGGTGATGAGTAGTCGCCCAGTCTTAGCACTTCCAGACTTCTTCTAGCCCTTCACTGTGGAGTGTGATGCATTCGAGGAGGGAGTCGGAGGAGTACTATCTCAGGATGGGCTGCCCATTTCTTTCGAGATTCAGAAGCTCTTACCCCATGAGAGGTCATATTCTATATATGACAAGGAGATGTTGGCCATCATGCATGCCTTGGCCAGGTTCTGACAGTGTTTGGTGGGTAACAGGTTTCGTGTGAAGATTGATCACAACAGTCTTCGTCACTTCATGGGGTAGCAAGGCCTCAACGACAAACAACAGAGATGGGTTAGCAAGGTGCAGACCTATGACTTCGGCATAGAGTATGTGTGGGGGAAACACAATGTAGTGGTTGATGCCCTATCCCGGAGATTCGCAGGCCTATCACTCATGAGCATTTGCTATGATTGGAAGGCCCAGTTATTGGTGGAGTATTCCAAGGATAAGAGGGCATGCACGATTCTGAAGGGAACCCACACAGATGAGCACTACCAGGTTATGGATGAGGTCATCTACTACAAGGGGCACATATTTTTGGTTCCCAACTCGCAGTTGAGGGAGAGAGTGCTCCAAGCAGCACATGACTCGCCATTCTTAGGGTACTAGGGGTTCAGAAAAACATACATGGCAGTTAGGGAGCACTTCACATGGAAGGGCCTCAAGGGGGACGTGCTGAAACATGTACAATAGTGTAAGGCATGTCAAAGGAACAAAGGGGAGTTGATTCATCCTGTAGGATTATTATAGCCGCTTCCCATTCCCAAGAGGAAATGGGAGAGTATCTTCATGGATTTCATCACGGGGCTCCCCATAGTGCAGGGCAAAGACTGCATTTATGTAGTGGTTGACCGATTGACCAAGTATGCCCACTTTTTCGCCATCCCTACCAGATATTCGGCTTCACAGGTTGCAGAGCTGTTCTTTAGGGAGGTCTTCTGGTTACACAGGCTTCCTAAGAACATCGTGAGTGACAAGGATAGTAGGTCCATGGGAGGCTTCTGGCAGGAGTGGTTGGTGCTGAGCTCACCCCTAGCACAAGTTACCACCCCTAGACATATGGCCAAACTGAGTGAGTTAATCAGTGGCTGGAGGGGTACCTAAGGAACTATGTGACTGGGCAACAAAGGGCTTGGATTCGATGGCTGCATTTGGGTGAGTATTGCTACAACACCACCCATCACATGTCCATCAGTATGACTCCTTTCTGTGCCTTTTATGGTTATGATGCATTATCTTTTGCTGACGTTGTTTTTGGAGATAGCAGAGCCCCAAAGGCCAAAGATTGGATCCAAGAGAGCTAAGACATCCTCAAGGCTCTCAAGGATAACTTAGTGACAACGCAGAACTATCAGAAGGTGTATGTAGATCTGCATCTAATCGAGAGACATTTCGAGGAGGGGGCTTTGGTGTACCTCCGGTTGCAGCCGTACAGACAGTACACATTGAAGTAGAAGGGGGCCTAAAAGCTACAACCCCATTTTTATGGGCCATACAAGATAGTCAGGCGAGTTGGGGAGATGGCCTATGAGTTGGAGCTACCGCCGCGGAGCAGGATTCACAACATATTCCATGTCTCATGCCTTAAAGGTGTTGGGAGAATGGGTGACAACAGCAGTAGAGTTACCCCCATTGGATGATGAGGGCCACTTGGTTTTGGACCCCGAGGCCATTTTAGAGAGGCGGGAGAGGAAGCTGAGGAGCAGGACGGTCAGGGAGTTCTTGGCTCGCTGGAAAACTTGCCAGATGAGGATGCCACTTGGGAGGGTGAGCACATTTTGGAGCACCCAACTCTGAAGTTGCTTGAGGGAAAGCAACATTTGGGGGGGGGGGACTGTCATGTCCCTTCCCAAAAGAATTTGTAACAGGCTTTGTCTCTACACAATTTTGTACAATTTTTCTAAGGAAAAGGACCCAAGCAGTTTCGACTTAGGAACTTAGGAGAAATATGGCCAGATTATTTTGCTAGTGGAAGGTGGGGGCCACCCACGTGGGAAAGCGTATTGGGCAATTCGAATTGCCTTGGAGGGAATTCATATAGCTGTTGGAGGGGCCTGCATGAGGCAAAGGGTGGCCCATGGAGTCATAAGGAAGAAGAGCTCCTCACTTGGGCATCATTCATTCTTGCGTATCGAAAATCACTTGATTGTTTGCTCGAGTTGCTTAGCCAAGTCAACTGCTTGTTCAAACACGAATCTCTCAAGCAAGAGATTCAACCTTACCTTCGGGGGACTATGAGTGCCACCCTAGGAAGGCAGTTTCATAGCATCTTGAGGAGCACCAGGGAGTATTCACAACCAACCCATTCAGTCATCATCCAGTAGTGCATATTTCTGGGCCAACAGATAGGGAACACGCAGATGAGGATAGATCTTCCTTGGGCCAGCCATTAGCTAGAAGAACTAGGAGATTCGAAGGACATCATTGGGTTAGCACTTGGGAGGAATTTTGGAGCAAGCGAGTGTAACAAACAGGCAGTTCGAATTCCAGCCTTGGAGGACAGCACAGAGGGCCAGTCTACGCATCACGTGGGTCTTGAGGGAAAGAGCCACAACACCAAAATGACGGTTGGGAAGGAAGAAAATTCATAGGGGGACTTATCCCAGTGATTTGGGGTAGTTTTCGGGAGTTTTTCCAGCTTCACTCAGGCAGGCCAAGTTTACGAGTTGCAGCAGAGGCCGGGCTCCTTGGGGCTCAAATTTCAGAAGTCTGAACTAGGCCAAACCCTTCCTGGGTTTTGGTTGAGGATCCGGGAGCTAAAGTCTTGGAATTTTCTGAGCACAGGAAGTAGTGGTTCTAGCATTTTGGTTCCAGCAGACAGCGCAGTTTTTGGGCGGCACAGATCAGTTTTTGCTCAGCTAGGTTTTGTCATGCTTGTCCTTAGAGACAAGCCTAGGTGCACCATTCCAATTACCATTGTATTTTCCCTTGAAGATTTAATGAACTGGCTCAACAGTTCTCTATTTCCAGTGTTTTCATGGGTGCCTAATGTGTATTTCGTTTTTTTGATTGCTGGATTGTTTGCTTGCTTTGTTTAGCACTTAATTTCCTATTTAGGAACATTACATGGTTATTCTGGAATACATGTGTCCAAGCCTCCCTGCAAATTTTGAGGCTTAGAGCACATCCAATGCTACCAAAAATCAACAAAGATCTCTTACTTCCTCTTTTGTTGAACTTCTTCTCTTCGGCTCCACTTCTTTGGTGATATGTGCTTCTTCTATTCCTCTTTTGATATTGTCTCTTTAGGACAATCTTTCTTGGAATGTCCATAATTTTACATCCATAGCATTGAATCTCAACTATGCCCTTCTTTCTTTTTCTGAGGAACAAATTTTCCAAACTCCCCTTTCCTTCCTACAAATGTTTGAGTCCTTTAACCTTCAACACTTTTGCCCTCAACTTGTTTTCTTCTATCTTGCATAGAAACCACAAGTTGTCGAATGAGGTAACCTTCTTATCCTTATGGATATTTTTTACCTTGTTCATAACTTAGTGCATTTAGAACAATGATGATTATCTACTTATCATCTCTCCCGGATCTCGCAATTGAGATCTTTTGAAGATATCCCTTCATTCTTTGATACCTTCAACTTTGTGTAGATCAGATCTAAGTCATGTGACCTTCTTTATCGCATCTTCAAAGAATAGTCTTACGAGCTTAGCATATACATTTCTTTGTTGTCTCCAATATTCCTATATGAGGGGACCTTTTAGAAGAACCCCTTTCCATGAATTTAAAGGAGACATTTTCCATTGATGTGTTCAGTGGCTTCACTTTCTTTGAGGACTATTTCTATCCTCCTTTTTCATGGAAGGAATTTTGATGACCCAATCAGCTTATAGATCTCCTTGCAAACACGAAGTCATTTTACCAAATGTGGTTAAAGAGTGAAAAATAGTTACTTGACAAGTGAAGATGAAATCTTCATCTTGATCACTTTGATGATGGTTGAAGATGTATTAGTGCTCCCTCGTGGATGATCGTCTTCCAAATGAAAAAGTCTTTCTTCAATAAAGAAGATTGCTCCTTTTATGATGACAACGCCTTTTGATCTGACTCCTTCTGATGAGGATGAAAGTTCCTTGCTTGCTTTATAACCTTGATGATGATGACAATGCCTTCTAGCCTTCAAGATACTTCGACTTCTTCGGTAGTGAATGAATGTAAATCAGAATTGCTTCTAAGCTAAGTTGCATGAAATGGGGAAACGGGTACGAGTTTCCGAAACGGGCATAGGTACAAAACGTGAACCCCCAAATTTTGGAAACAGGGAAACACATATATATATATATATATATATATATATATATATATATATATATATATATATATATATATCTTAGGACATTTAAGAAATATGTGCAATCATAAAGCATATATGATACATTCTAATTTATTACATTATGATTAAATTGTCAATTGTCAATGCATAAACTATAAGTCTCTAAATTTACATCACATTTACTCATGAATGATCACATAATGAAACTAGCAATATCCAAAATTAGCCATGAGAAATTTCTAATTTCTTGTCTCGTGCTTGATTGGGAGTCTCCTCCTACATAGTCGAACGACCTTAGTGCTCTTGATTAAATACTAGTTCCATATCCTAGTACCTTACATGCTCTTGATTATTGGGAGTCTCCCCTGCATAGAGGGCTTGGTTCTCTTGATTAAACACAAGTTCCATACCCTAGTACATGACAAAATCCAATGGAAACATTGCGATCCCCCCAATCCTAAAATCCTGAAAAACAGATAACTCTGCTGGATTTTGAGTGAGATCTAAAATTCTACTTTCTCCATATGAAATCCAATGAGGGCGAAACCACTCCCAAACATCCTGAGTCATTTCATGGTAATGTTAAAAACTTAAGTAAAAGTGACATTCTCCTTTATTTTTCATCCTTTTACTTTAAGAATTTAACATTACCATGAACTGCATATCAACACTCAGTCTGTAGGCTTGAACATTAGGCTGCCCCACTCAAAAAAATCCTCTTTTTTATAACTTGAGAGGCATATAGAAGCATCCAGAAGATATTTTAGTCGCCCAATAAAAAATTAGAAGCGAAAAAATAAAAAAAATACAAGAAAAAGTCAAGTTAGAAGAGGAAACTCCGTTGTACGGCCCGGAAACTCGTTTCTAACCGTACTGGCCACGTTTCCTCCTTGGGAAACGGGCTAGTACGGCTGGAAACGAGTTTCCAAGCCGTACGGTACGAGTTTCCTCGGTTTTGTTTTGTTTCCAATCGGAAACGGACCCTTCCCCAACGTTTCCTGCAACTTAGCTTCTAAGGTTTCGATTTTCTTCAAGATGATGTGATCTTCGTCTTTAAAGTTCTTCGAGCTACCTTGCTTTGTAGATAATGTGATGGGGGTCTTCGTGGTTTTTTGATGATGACTAGAGGATCCAAACTTTTGTTGTTGTAGGCTGCTTCTTTGTTCTAGGGTTTTATTCTTCAATGTAGATCTTGATCTTTTGCTTTGATAGCCTTCAACTTGCTAAGATGCCTTTCTTGAAATTTAATCCTTGAGTCTCGTTGATTAGATGTCCTTCCTTTGACTTTAGCACCTTTAGCTCTAATTCCATGTTGAGAAATCTAGGGCACTAGTATTAGGTGATTTCTCTTTAATTAGTAACTGCTGGTGAATGCTTTTTACTTCTTTAGATTAAGATTTTCTTCTTCTTAGATTATTAGCGTTCTTCTTCATCAAACATTAATGAACACATAAACGTACATAGACAAGAGACACAAAATGTAAGCTATCAGCTAAGGCCAAAACCTCTCATTCTTTGAGAGGAAAACCTACACAAATTCTTCTTATAGAGATTCCAATTGACGAATACCAAAACCCTTGATCTATTAGCCACTCCAAGACCAAGACACTAGTTCTCTTGACTGTCTTCTGCTTCTTTCTTCTTCTTTGTGACTCCTCTTTCTTCTTGTCACTACTTCATCGACAACCTCCTCACTGCATGAACTGTGATGGCACTGTAGTGAAGAGGCAGCAAACCATTCTTGCTGTGGGAGCATCAAACTGTAAAGAAACCGAATTGTGAGCCCTTCAAACTCTTCTTCACTTGTGGCAGCTGCAAACTGAAGTGACATCAAATTGGTCAGTCATTATCATTCGAATATCAAAGATAACATTGATATTATTTCTGCAAAGTTGTCTCCTTACCTGAGCTCCTGTCTTCTTACAATATACTTGACTTTGTCTCTTCTTTTGACACTCGAATTTGAGAGATATTCGATCCTTCCTTTTCTGCCTCTGTCCTTCGAAATCACAGAGAGACCACCGAACTTCTGACTATAGATATCATCCGAAAATCTCAGAGACAAATCCGAATTTTCAATGTAGATATGATCCAAAAATCTCAAAGACAGATTCGAATTTTCACTGTAGATATCATTTGAAAATATCAAAGACAAATCCAAATTTTCATTGTAGATATCATCTGAAAATATCAGAGATAGATCGAATTTTTCACTGTGGAAATGCAAAGATTCTGCCCATGTATTTATAGTGGTTTGTCCATAAATAAGACGACTTTACATTTCAATTAGATGTGTCTCCATATGAGGGTAGCCGACATGAGTTTCCTTTCTGTTTAGAGACCGACTTCAGGAGCAGGACTAGTGCTTGTCGTTAGAGGGCTTCTAGACATTTTCATAGTCTCATATACATTGTTATGCCCCTAAGAAGGGTTCTTCATACATGACATTGACTCTTTGACTTTAATGATAAATCCTAAGGCTCTCAATGGGAGCCACTAATAAATAAAATCTCTTGCTCATGAAACCCATGAAGCAAGCTTTACAAAAATAATTGTATTCTTTTCATTTCATCATTTACAGAGATCATAATTACATGTCATTATGAACACCGAACCTAGTTACATTTTACGACACCTCTTAACTGGTGAGATATACCTTTTTCTTCTATCCAAGGTCCCTCTCAACTTAGGGAGATTAACAACATCATAACATTGAATAAACTTCATCTTTTCAAGGCTTCATTTGTTTCTCATGGCATCAAGGTTATCTTGATCATCATCATTCTTAAAGCTTCCTTCATCATGCTCATCATTATGAACATCTTCAACATTTTGAAGATCATGTACCTTCAAAATTTTAATAACAAGTACAACCGAATACAAATTGAAGCATCCAATTAACTATATCAAAATCATGTCATTACAATGGAAGCATCAAATCATTCATCAAACACCTAAACCTACTTAGGTTCGAATTCAACAACGGTCACATCTTTTTACATACTAGACTTTAACTTCTTGCTGGGGTTTTGTTATAAACCCTAGACTCTATCTTCGAGACACAAGGTGTTAGATATCAACAATTCAATCAAATAACAATTATACATCTAAGGTTTAAACAATATGCTTTTAGAATTACATGTCAGACTCTACTAGGGTTTGCTGGAAACCCTAGATCAAAGCTAAATCATATCAATATCATCATGCCCTAGAATATCAATCTCTACTAGGGTTTTGTTACAAACCCTAGGTTTTACAAACTAAAACATTTTGTTAGCACACTCGCATATACATATCTATTTCACATCAATATCTATACATGGAAGTTAGATATACAACAATTTTTCCCAGACTAGAGTTTTGATCATATAGATGAATATACACCTAGGGTTTCATTCCTAGGATCTTACTTTAGCGATTACAAGGTTTTTTGTTTATAAACCCTAATTCACCAATCCCTAAAGAACTAGGGTTTTATTAGGACATTATCAAAACCCTAAACTTTAAAAGAATAGGATTTCTAGACTTTATCAACAAACCCTAAGAAAACTAGGGTTTTATAATTAATATTGACATACCCTTAGCATCAACAGGCTAGGGTTTTATAGTGAACCCTAAAGGTTAGGGTTTCACAAGAATGATCAAATGATAGTATAACGAGGGTAGATTCAATCTAATGATTAATCACCTTGACAAGAATCTTTAAGATTCAAAACCCTAGACATAACAATGTTAGTAATGTAAAGAAAATTTCAAAAGAGAATGAACATACCTTTTCTTTGAAGGGAACCTTGTAACAAAACATGTAGTTTAAGACATACCCTGAATTGTTCTTTAACAAACCTCAAGTGTTGAAGGGGTTCCTTTGCAACATAACATCTTCCATGCTTCAAGTCTCTTCCATAACCTTTGTGTATTCTGTAATCTTTCCTATCAAGGAAAATACAAAGAAAAGATTAATAGCATACAATACAAACAAATCTTGATGTGAGAAGGAAACCAGACATGAAAAGGTGAAACAAAGAACAAAATACTTATCTTTTGGTAAAATGGTGGAAGGTCCTTATTAATTCAATCTTTCTGAGGGACACCTACAACTTATCAAAGTAATTAAAAAATGTTCTAAGAAGACATGTTAGACCTACAAACTCTAGAAATGAGAACATAAAGGAAAACAATACAAAACTTAAGAAGGATATGTAAGAGAGGACTTCGTAGTATAAGTCTTTGACTTTAGATTCTTCAGTCTTGTTCTTTTTAGGCGGAGTTTCATTGGTAATATTTGCTCGTTCCCTATGTCTCTTCTTATTCTTTGGATTCTCAAGAAATTGATTTTTATAATGACCCATCTTATGGCAATTGTAACATTCAATCTTGGATAGGTCAACTTTCTTCTTTGGTCCTGTTGACCACTAAAGTTGCACCTAAATTTTTTTGAAGATTCCATGTCCAAGGATATGTCAGAGGTTTCATGTACCATCAGAGTTCATCTATCATCAGAGTTTTTAACTCTAACTTCTTCTTCTCATTTTTTTTATATTGTACTTAGATTTCGCAAGCCCTACGGTGATGATGTAAAGTGATGCTAGTGTGATGAATTGAGTCATGCAATATGTCTAGGTAACTTGGGACATTGTCATTAAGTGAATTTACTCTGAGATGCTTTTTTTACTTGGTTAATTATTAGGTACTTTCGGGGACTTAACAACTAATTGAGTTTTTCCTCCAAGACCCCAAAGACGGAGTGAGGCTTGATGACAAGGCGTTGGGTGAGTCATAGTGTCTAGAGTCATTGTATATTAGCATACTAGATCACTAGTAAAATTTTGCGGAATTTGATTAGGTCTAGGGGTTAGTTTTTTTATTTTTAAAATTTCCACAAGATGAAAATTTTAATAAATTATGAATGTAAAATGTAATAAGTGATATCTAGAGAAGTTGTATGGGGTATGTGTGCTCAAAATTACACCTCACCTTCAACTTTCTACTATGGCACACTTTGAGGGGTAAAAAATAAGTTCTAGGCCCTCAAAACCCACTTTTCTTAAAGTTTAGTGAAAAATGTGGGAATAAATTAGCCAAAAAATCAAATAAATGGAGAAAAATAAATGACTCCATGTGACAAAATGACTTGGACATGACTTGGAAATTATCTCAATTCAAGAGTTGAGTCAAAGCACAAGTTCAAGGCGATTTGACGCAAGACATCATTAAATCATTGAACACATGGGGAAACCGATTTCTTTGCGACAAAAGAGGAATTTGATTCAGTGACTTGGAAAATCGAATTTGTTGGAGATAAATGGCAATGCACATGGGGGAATATCTTGATGAATAATTGATTGAGATTTTGTTGGAGGCTTGTCTCCACTCTAAGTCCACTCTTACATACGCATGGCAACTACACTTGGCTTGAGGATCTACGCATTCCCCAAGGAGGCCCACACATTCCTTGTTGGAGGTTCAAGGCATGGCATGAGGAGAGGTATCATCATTTGGTTTTGAGGTTGAGATTATGTGAGAGATGACTCTCTCTTGTTCTACACTTGGCATTCCTTGTCTTCACACATGGAGAGTTCGACTTCCTTGGGGAGATACATTGGGCCAACTAGAGGAATTCGATTTGGTTGAAGAGCACATGTGTCAAATCTACTCTCCACTTGGAATTCAACTTTTTTTCTTGGGATCTTCTCCAACTCCACTTGTCACATGGTTCTCTCATTGGGATTTGCTCTCATTCTTCTATTTAAGTGAGCATTGAGCTCTCACTATGTATTCATGTTATGAGCTATTGGGCTTGAGGAGACTTTGCCAATTTGTATACTTGCTTTCATAATAAATCAAAGACTTTGGGGTATCATTTGTGGTGTTATCTATCTATATTGAGGTGATCCCTTTCCATTTATTTTTGTGCTTCAATTTCTTATGCATTTGGATTGTATTAGCTTCTATTGCCATTCATTGTGGATTTATATATGCAAGCTATCTTGCATATATCTTTGATTTAGAGTAGTATTCTAGGAGTGAAAAGTGCTAGTTGATATTTGGAGATCTTTAGTTTCTTTTACCCATTATATTGCTTTATTTCCTTTATGTATGTTAATTTTTGTTTCTATGTATGTAGAAAATATTTTGGAATTATTTGAAGGATCCTTTTGGGTGTGGGAGAAGTCTCATATAGATTAACTCACTGTTGAAATTTCTAAATGTTACCCTTTAGAAATCCCTACTGCATTATCTGGTTTATTTCACCTACTTGTTTATTCCATTAACAAGTTATTTATACATATAAATACTGAAAATAAACACAAATGCAACCTTAACTTATATACAAATCAGCAACTGAAATACTAGACAAACACACAAGGAACACCGCTATTTTTGGACAATCGTCCTCGAAAAAACCCAATGCGGGAAAACAAATTTTGAGGGTTTTATTATTATGCAGATTTCTTGAGCACAACTACGGTGTCGAACTGGTTCACCCAACAAAGATTTCTACGTGGCAGTAATATCTCTTCTTGGAGACAGATATTCAGCTTCTCAGCACTAGTCTACCGCATGAAAATCCTTTCGACGCTTCTCCAAGGCTCTGTGTAAGCCCTGCTAGCCTCAGCATAGCTCTAGAACCCTTTGTGTTAGCCTTCTATCTCTCTGCGTCAGCTCTCTGGCCTTCTACGTCACCCACGTAGGCTCCTCAGCCTTTGAGCAGTCTTTAGTTGCCTCTGTGTGGCTCCTGCTGCCTCTGCGTAGCCTCCTCAGTCACTGCGCTGACCCTCTAGCACTATATCTGCCTCTTTGCTATGTATTCACTGCCCCTCACTGCAGCTCAGATCAGTTGTTCTAATTTTCTCAGTAAGCCCCGCTGCAGAAAATCAAATTGACTGATCAATCTTGGTGTATCTCCAACTGACTCTCAAGTCTCCTCTTATACTTTTTTTGTTGAGTCTTCAATGACTGAAATTAAGTCTCTAATCAATGGTTAAGATTAGATTTGGCTTGATCCATGTCATTTAGAACATTCTCACCTAGTTTTATATTAATACCCATTAATATTTTAATTTTCCTAAGTCTAAACTTAAGAACCCCATTAAAAATATTAATTATTTTAATATTTCTCTAACTGTGTGGAATTTCCCCAAACCATTTATGGGTCTTGGAGATATGCTTTAGCCTCTCCACCAATTTTCATGGCTAGAGTACATCTGATGCTACCCCAAATCAACACTCACTCTCAGATTCAAGATACGAAAGACCTATTGATCTCAACCTCAAGGGCTTCATCCAAAGAGAGGCAAGGAGGGGAGTTCTTTTTTCCCATATTTTACTTGAATCACTCATAATCCAAATTCCATATTTCATTTGATCAAAATCTAGAGCTTTTCAATGATCATATGAGCTAATTAGAGCATTTTCCTAGACTGGACAAGTATGGAGTTTCACTCCCATGACTTGGTTTAGTTCTTGTATACTAGTTGTGCATTATTATTTGTTTTTCTTGCATGCTCTCCACTAATTTATTAATTTGTTTTGCAGCCCTTTGAGCAGCAACTCAAGCTCACTTTGGCATCAGGTTGGAGGAGAGATTCTTTTGAAAACTACTAACTCATCCTTTGCAAGACCCTTTGCATTTGTTGTGCAACTTTATAGCAATGTCGTGAGCCCTTTTGAGGCCCTTCCTTGGCTAGGCCAAGTTCATTAGAGGACTGCCTCTCTTTCTCTCTAGGTCATGGGCCTTAGGAGAGGCTTAATCTCCCCTTTCTCGTGCTGTTTTCTTTTCATTTCAAGTCTGAAAATTGTATGCAATTTTCAGATTTCAAAAAGGCTTTATTAGGTCTCATTCGTGTTGAGTTTTCACCAAGGAAATTCTATAGTTAAAGTAGCTTATTGTAAAAGCTTCCTTGAGGTTCTTTGAGGCCTAGAGAGAGACTATCATTCCTTTGGAATACATCTAATAAAAAAATCATTTTCTTGAGGGAGGAATTATCCCATGGCATCCTGCCTCCTTATTTAGAAGGAGGACTTCTCTTTGGGGTGGATTGACTCTCTTAGTAGTTTCTAACTAACTTGCATGCTTTGCTCTTGCTAATATAGTTTAACTTATGCATGGTTTAACTCGTAATTTGAACACATAGCACCCACAAATCTCTCAACTTTGCAATCAAGCTTGCTATTCCATTTGCTAAGTCCCTTGTGTTGGGCGAATTTACTTCATGGTTGTTTAATATACAATATCTACAAACCTTTTGGGCAGTTCATTCTAATTGCTACAATATATCAAAAGCGAGGATTTCACTTTTGGCTATATTTGATTGGTCTAGTTCTATTTCCTTAGCATTTTGCTGCATATGCTTTGTTGATACATGCTTGACTATTTTATGTCAACTTGTGCTTAATGTTATCTTAATGATATTGCTCATTGATATACTTTTTGAAGCATTTTTCATTTATTTGGAGCAAACTTGCAAATTTTGGGCCATTTGTGAAGCTTATATTTCCATGCAATCTACTTT
Source organism: Pinus tabuliformis (assembly GCA_031772625.1). Classification (NCBI taxonomy): domain Eukaryota; kingdom Viridiplantae; phylum Streptophyta; class Pinopsida; order Pinales; family Pinaceae; genus Pinus; species Pinus tabuliformis. Next base: position 257,270,700 of record CM062811.1, read on the forward strand.
TACATAGCTTTGTAGTTGATGATAATTTCCATTTATGGTTTCCATTAAGACATATTGGATATTTGAAAACTTTTCTCTCTTTTGGAATCAATAACATCCCCAAGTATCTCATATTAGGCATTCTAGTTTAGACTTGCATATTTAAAATTTACCTCCAAGCATAAGCTTGGTTGTATAGACATATTAAGACAAAAGTTTTCCTTGAAAATTTCTTCCATTTGGTACAGAGTAAGGTAAAGTGTGTGACCCTGCAGTTTTGAAGGTGGCTTTGTCCCCATGTAAGAACAACGACACACATGGTTTGTAATGATTAGGGGAAGGACATTGTTAATGAGGACAAGTGCCTCCTCAACCCCTCTTCCTGATAAGTCACCCTAATCTTTCCCCCTTTGTAAGAGGTTGAAGGAGGAATCTTTCACTTAGAATAGACATATAGACTAAAAATAATCAAGATAATTGCATCTCACCTTACCTAAGTTGCATATCATTCTAACTCATTTACTTTAAGAGCACTTTGAAATTTACTTGCAAGTCTATTTATTTCATGTACTTGCATCATGGATGGCCTCATTGCTTAGTAATGTTTATTTCTTGTCTTTGGGTATTTCATCTAGCAAGTGCGTTATTCATATTTTGCAAGCAATACTTCAACCCATTGAATTGCATTTGTAAGCTATTTTTTAAATTGCAATTACATGTCATTAATTTTTATGCTTATGATCATGAATGACATTTTCTTTGCTTGAGCATCCCTTTACAAGTGCAATATATATCTTGTAAGTGATTTTTTTCATCTAACATTGTTTTATCTTGTAGGATTACTTGTCATCTCACTTTGAATATCCATTTGAGCAAGTATTTATTTCATTTGAACAATTATTATATAAAACATTGGTTTACATGCTTATCTCTTGAATGTTGTGTTGATTATTGAATATGCATCTTACATTGTTCATTATATTCACAAGTTTGCTCACATCTTGAAAGTAGTCCCATTAACTTAAAATCTCCTAGAAACTCATATCATCTCATCTAACCTTTCCTGAGGCGCCACCCCCCTTAGCTTAACAAAGAGAGAGCTTTAGCGGAGAGAGTTGGGAATATGTGACAACCTTCTCTTAGTTTGCCACCAAGTCACATCTTGTGGGGTTGAGGATTTTTCCCACACTAACCTCGGTGTGCAAGTGAGGCGGCAATAGATCCTTTGAACTTCTTCAATGTTCCCTTCTTCTTGTAATGAGCAAAATAGGCATTGGAAGTGTTGTCTTTTTCATCCTCCTCCTTTTTGTTTACTAATAATATTCAGACTTCTTCTTGACTGCATGCATTCCACATTTGTTTGAAAGTTGGAGTATCCTTCCAACTGCTAATTCCTGATGCAAAGGCACTCCAAGATTTTGGTAGACCTAGAAGAGTGGCAATTACAGGTTCTTTTTCTGGTATAAGCTCTTCTATTGCTTGGAGTTCATATCTTATTCTAGATATCCTTACAAAATATGATGACACAGTATCGTCTCTTTTCATCTTTATTGTCTTTAGTTCATTCTTGAGGCTAGCTATCTGACCAGTGTTCTTGATGGTGAATAACTTTGAAAGTGCTTCATACATTTTTTGAGAAGAGTCTGTGTTGGATATGTATGAAATTAGGTTGTCCTTTACTCCATTTGCAATCAGATTCATGGCCAAGATTTCAGTTTTTCTAAACTTCTCCTTTTCTGCTCTATAGGTTTCTTGAGTTTTCCTTGAACAAGACCCAAAACTTTGTGCTTAGTCAGGATAAGATCTATCCTCTTTTTCCATGCCCTGTAGTTGGAGGCTCCTTTTAGTTTGTTTTCTCACTTAATTTTAGTTGACATAGTTCCTATAGATAGTAGTTTCACTGTATAGTTCTTTTCCTTAATGACCTTCCTTTGATCCCCTTTTCTTCAATAGATCTTCAAGATGACTTTTTCTTCTGTCTTGACCTTAGATTTGATACCATGTTAGAAAATCGGAAAGGCAGAAATATTTTCTTATGTTGATAATTACTTGTGATATCTTTGTGTTCTTATTAACTTTCTTATATTTTTTTTTTTTTTATCTTTGTTTCATCAAGCAATCATCAAAACAAAACACGAAGATCAATGACACTAGATATAGGCACTCATCCATGGCTAAAACCCCTATATAGGGGAAAGCCCAGTCAAAATCTTCCACTAGCAAATTCAAGTTGAAATAGACCAAGACCCTAGACTAAAAGACCTTCCTCCACTAAGTCAGTCCTTCCTTGCAGTAGATGATCTCTACTGAAGTCACCAAGTGTCAGCTTCACAAATGCAGCTTCCACCCAGAATTTCAACTTTCCATCTTCAGAACTTTGACCCTAGGTACAAAATTTCGGCCAGTTTCAGGGCTGCAGTTTTGACCCCTCGAACAACTCAGCAACTTCACACGTTTGAGAGAGAGAAAATTTTGACTTCTTGTACTTGACAAAGTCCTTTTTCGCTAGCCCTTTCCCCCTTGTTCCTTGAATTCCGCACGTTTTCTTGTGCTAGAAATTGCAGATCGAACTTGTTGAGTGAGTGCTCCAAATGAGGTTGAGTTGTTGCCTTTATATAGGAGATTATGCCCCTCAATTAGGTTGACTTGGTGGAGGAGGCCTAAAAGACCTAATTTACATCAACATAAATTTGCTTCTTGATTGACATTGCCCAAGAAGGGTCTATTACATTATGACATGGACAAGAACACTTGACATAAACCTTAAAAGCCTACAATGGAGGCTTTGACCTATAAACCACTGAATCAAGCATGAAACCCATGTTGTAATAAGTCAATTTCTTTAATAATTTTTTCTTTCTTTCTTTGGACGAATACATTACATTATGATTCAAATACAATTATGAAGACCGACACTAGTTACGTTCTTCAACAAAGGTGGGCCTTCCAACCCTAAAGTTATGGCTTTTCATTGTGTAGTTGGGTAATTTTGTTTACTTATCATGGACACTTTTGGGCATGTATTAGTGGGTGATTCTGTGGAAATAGTCGTTTTGGTTTGTACTCTTGTCCGTTCTTTCCAATTTGATTATTGACCTCATATCCTAGTCCTGTGGGATCTCTTGGAACTCCTTTATTGGCTACTAGCTTTAGGGGTGGCACTACATTGGAAACCACGATTTTGGTTGTGTGGTCCCACTTCCCGACACCATATACATCACTCCCTTCTGCTCATTATAATCCCATTCACCATATTTCCCATCCGGGTTCAGAAGTAGTTGGGCCCCCCCTCCCCTTGTCCTCACTTTGGGCCGGGCTTGGAACAATGCCTCGAAGGTTGATGTAGCTAAAAGAAAAGAAAAAGCATAATTTGGCCACTCTCAACAAGTAATGTACCATGAAATGCAAAATATGGTCGGGTCATACAAATTTAGCACGTGGGAAGAAGCCAAAGATGAGCTCTACACCTATCATCATAACCATCTCCTTCGTTCCTAGGGCCCCTCATATTGGCCCCTTACATCATTAAGGAACCCATGGTTGTCCCAATCCCTTGTGGGTGATGAACTGTGCCACCCTAAGGGGGGTATTCACTGCTAAATCTTACATATCATGCTTTCATATCTTGGAGCCCCAACCAGTTACAAAAGAAAAATCTATAAAAGGCAAAAGGCATATGAAGAAGGGTGGAAAAACAATGTTGAGCTAATTCATGTATCATGATTGCTCCCTCCTACATTCATATACCCGAGTATGGGCTTCCCTTATTTTGGCTACACTTGTACTGTGGCATGTGGATGGAGCCTTCTGCTAATGCCCCATTCCATTCCATCATTACTTCACATACCACCTACCATTTGATGGACGTATGATGGACATGTCACCCCTTAGAGCCACGTTGGCTATACGACTTTTGGTCATTACATTGGTATTAGAGCCACGTTGGCTGATCACCAGGCCTTTGGCCATCAACCTCCCGTCAAACTTGTTGTCATGTAATTGAAACGTTTCGCTCAGAGTTTGGAGATTCTCCATATCGCCATTTAGGCCTTTGTGTAATGTCCCAAATGGAACGATTTGGGGTTTTCTCAAAAATTTAACTCATAAATACTTCAGAGGAATTTTCCATTCATAAACAAAAGATTGCCATGTAAAATAGAACAAGAGAATGCATGCAAATCAATCATACAATGAGAAGAAATAATATCAGCTTTTATTATAATGTATAAACTAGGGTTTTACATGTTGGAATAACAAAAATAGTTGAGATAACTGAGATAGAACTGGCCTCAAGGATCTGCTCCAATGCTGCACGGGCCCTCCACCAAAACTGAACCAAACTGCCATTGCTAAGCTCTCCTGTGAATTCTGGATGAACTCACCAAGGGGAGATGGGTACTCGCCCAATCTCACTAAATCACCCGAGGGTTTCTGTCCTGGGGCTACCAATGGAGTAGAGAATTGGGTTCTCAACCTTTCATACAAGAAACAATTTCAAAATCAAAGATGTCCTCCAATGGTCTCCTCTTGCTCTTTTATAGATCTGATGGACCCCTATAGAACCTTCTATTCTATTATTATTTTAATCATGGAGCACTTTTCCCTCTTTTATTTTAATTAAAATATTCTTTTTAATGCGGGAAAAAGGTAAATTGGCCACCATGTTTCTTTAGGTCACTAAAATTCACATCGAAAAGTCCCATCATGTAGATCTTCTCGTTTTGGTTCCAACAAGCTATTACATTGAGGTGTTCCATCAATTAATCTCCCCAGAATGCCACCTCGAGCATAATTAATTAAGTTATGCCCAACAATAATGGTGATTTTTGAAAGTTGTCGGAATGCAACGAAACGAAAGAGAATCTGTGCTGGTGATGGAACATGCCAAGCAAATGCAATCAATTACCAAAAAATCCTCAAAACTCCACTGGGACCCCTCATGACAAAAATCCGCTCCACTGACTTGGCCATCCCCTATCCTGGAAGTCCACCTTAGCTATACGATGACGGAGAATAAAAATGCAGACATGACAGTCTTCCCGCCCCAAGATTGCTTGCCCTCAAGCAATCCAAATCTGTGGACCAATTTGGTGGCCCAATGCCATTGAGACCCAATGCCCGGATCCCATACAAACCACTGGTCCCCATCACGTCTCTAAGCTGTTGAAACATGACTGGATCCTCCAATACTTGGATCCCATGTCCATCTCTGATTCAACCTACTGCCAGTAGATCCACCTGGATCCCAATGCCACCAAGAAGGAGCGTTAGTGCTCTATGGCTCTTGTTGTGCTGTAACTTCGGTACTGAATGCTGCCCTACCAACTATGTACCAGCTCATCACCTCTCTCCAATCGAATCCTTTGCATATCCCAACGTCAGTTTCAACATATTGGCGCTGCGCTGAGATACTGATGAGTGGCCAACGCGCATGCTGTTGTCGACTGGAGCATGTAATATCCCCCACATCTAAGGGCTCCTGCAGTACACTGCTCCCGACTAAGAATGATACTCCATCAATAGGATACCAACTCATGATTTCCCGCCAATCTAAGTCATGGACTCGTGTTTAAGGAACACGTATACTATGCCAATGCTGGTCCATGCTCAACTCATGCTGCCCTATCTGGTTGGTCAACAATATCCATCGAGAAAGTACTGCCTCTCTCCCTGTAATGGGTACAAGTGGCCAAACTGTGCCGTAAGCCCTATCTATGTACTCTTGAAGAGGGCTGCTTTTGAAATGTCCTGTGACTCTGCCAACTACCTATGCATCTGCCTGCACCTCATCAATGGGTCAGCCCAAAGATGGATGCACCACCATCTCCAACAACTCTTGCCATCTACTATCCTCCTGGTAAACTGTCTGAGCAATGTCCAACGTCTCCTGAGAACAAGTGTCTGCAAATGCTGCCTCCCAGGAGATTGCCTGCACGTTTGTCTGCTCTAGTCTAATGGCTGGCCCCAAGGGTGTCTGCTCATTCTCCATCATGGGCTCAACATGAGCCACTAGCTGACTCTCCAAAAGCAGTCCATCCTGCACACTGGGTGTGTCATTTGTCTCTTGCTCCCTATGCTGAATCACCAGTCGCTCATCTGCTCCCAGATCTCCTTCCCACATGGGAACAATCAACTGCTCGTCATACTCCTCTACCACACATGGATGTACATCTAGACTATTGACATCAACTCCCCATGATTGCTCGTGCTCCTCAGCGGTATCATCGTATGAACCCATGGACTCGTCCAAAGAAGAGTCCTCGACTTGAAAGTCAAAAGGAATCTCCTCCTGCTCTACCTCTGTCATCGCCCCAACATCACTCAAGCATGAGTGGTCAGGCCCTAAGGTCCCCTGCAAATGAAGCAAAGTCCCTTCCTCCTCAGCTCATTCCTACTGCATGATCCACCAAACTTGAGCAACTCCTCCCTAGTCAACTATCTCCTTAGTATCCATTGTTCTGCCCAACCAACCTTTCAGCTAGCTCATAAGTAGCATGTGAGACCAACTTCTCTCTCCTCCAAACACACAACAATCGAGACTATAAGTCTTGGCAAATGGCATCACGGCCTCTCATACATGATGACAAGATGGACTGCATTTGTCTTATGTTTGTGTCAGAATGATGTTTCCTAATGTTGAAGAAACATTGGAACATCTGCAAGATAAGATCATCGCACTCAAGATCAAACATGCCTTCATAAGTTCTAGTCATGGCCATGTCTCCTAAGATATCAAGCTTATTCCCAAAAGTAGAGCCTGCACTGTTGTCCAAGTCTCGGAAAGTTTCTATCATTAGCTCAGAGACTTTCCTCATAACATCATCATTGTAAGGAGCTATTGGGGTGGTCAGCATCATGATGCTACTAAGACAAGAGGCAACTGGAAGTGTGACCCCTTCACATTGGTACTCCAAAAACTTGGGTTGTATTAAAGCGAACATGGCGGGTTTCAAAGCCCACAACAACTTATTCCCTTCTAATTGGTTCACTTCGCAAAGAAGTGCATCCAATTCATCTAGTTTGAAAAGGAATTTCACTGTGACCCTCATGTGTTTCAATTCTGTCCCAAGTGAAAAGATTTTGTGTCCTATTTCCTGCCCCTTCTGCACATCTCTTGGTGGTTCTTTTGGAAGAATGGCATAGATCCTTTTTGACAAAGGTTTGTTGTTCAGTTTTGTTTTCTAGTCTAATGATGCATGGTGGTTCAAGGAACCAATTTCTGTGGTTAATCTTCTCAATTTGTTTAGTAGTTCCTCCATGGTTTAGTCCAATGATGACAATAATGTTTGTGATAATGAGGCCACTGCTTTTTTTGAGTTTGGTCATTGTAAAATTCCCTTCCCTTCAGTTTTCATAAATTTCAACAATTTCTGGGTTTGTGTCAAAGTTTCTAGAATGATACAAGCACGGATAAACAAGAAAAATGGTAACTAGAATTTTGGAACTTTCACAATTCTGAGAATTACATTTCAGTTGGGTTTATAAATGAAGGAACAATGGAACTTGATTTGAGGTATGAAATATATATCAGTTTCTATCGTTGATGATGTGAAAACCCGTCTTTCAGCATTCTGAACTCAGCAAAAGGTGGCAAGGGTTGACCTGCTTCAACGTACTATGTACTTTGATCAAAAGAGTCTTGCTACAACATTAATGCGCTCAAATGATGATGCCTTCCAGGAATAACAACCTCGAGCTTGAATCTTGCTTGGAATTGTATGTGCCGTGTTTCTCCTCTGGAATATGACCCAGTCTCATGGAAATGAACGCCTTTAACACCTGTGTGAAGAGTGCAGGAATATCCAATTTGAACTAGCTTAAAAAGAAAAAAAACCTGACTTGACAGTGAATACGCTTGGCACCAGTCTCAGATTTGGCCCGCAAAGAGTCGTATGGCAATCTGTCATAAGATACAGATTTCGTGTTCCTTGTAATCTTTAATCTGGGCGCTTCAAATTGCTAATGTGGTTCTCTGCAAATAATAGTCGACCGCTTCACCGTTCTTTTATGGTTAATAGTAAATATTTCATGTCCATGACAGTGTTAATCTTGTCCAACCACTAATATGATCCTGCAAACTTGGCAAATACTTCGGCTAACCTTACTGCTCAAAACAACGCACATATCAATGCTTTTGAACAACGAATTGGGTGTTGCTGCAGACAAATTCTGGGTTTTTTTACCTTTTTCTTTTGACAAAAGCTCACATTGGCCCATGCCTTTCCCCACATGCATTTCAAATCGACACCCTTTGTGGTTAAGTCTATTGGTGTAAATTTTGTCTCATGACAATGTGCGCTGACCAAAATGAAACTCAACGATATACTTCGCCGTCAGCAAATTTGGCCCTATGGCCACTCACATCCGCTATTTCCACAACCAACTTCGGTCTGCGCAAAACTTGATTTCTAATTTGCACGACTTTCCTTCATCGTGGCAGTGACGAGAGGTTCGGTGACACAGCCGCCGCCCAATTGCACCGGTGACTAAGACAAAAATTCCTTTCACGTGCACACTTAGATCGATTTCTTGGTTCCTTCGATCACTGGATTCGATTGACAGAGCTGGCATATTCCCTTGCGTCGGCGTTTCTCCTACTACGTCCTTCAAATCCCACATAAATCCACTTGTCTCTCCATTCACGGGTTTGACGTTCTGTTACAGGGATGTCAATTCTGCCCTGACGATGGAATTCGCCTTAACTTCACCCGTCAATTTTTTCTCGAAACAACAATGTGAAAAACTGTCCTTGTAAACACGAGCTTGGCCCCGAGAAAGAACTCTCTCCTTGCGATCACGTGAATTGGCATTTCAGCTCGATCATAGCAGCGGAAGTTTCATAAAATCTTCGCTAGTGTTTATTTTAAGTGGGCCCATCTTCACAAAAAAATAGTTGAGTATGGCCTCTATGCTTAGGTTCACAAATTATTCGGGTTTATAATTAAGTGGGCTCAGCTCTGAGAATAGTGCGCACCTTACTTTCCAGAAAATTTTAACCTGTCAATTGCAATTTTTGCTGAATATTTGTCTATGGATGAACGTCAGCTATAGGTTCCTCTGCGTCCAGCATTTAATGACTCAACTTAACCATCCGCACTTCAACAGACAGGCATATTCGTCGCACAACACTTGCAGTCTAATTACATATTTCTCCGGCTTATATCCACGTTGTATTGAAAGCATGCATGTAGTCACGACCTCAAAGTGCTTGGCCCATGATATATGCCTATCAAAATTGATTTAATAATACCCGCTCGTCTAAGTCACTTGACACGGGGATTCGGGATTCGTAGGATACAGGCATTCAAGTGTCGGATTCGGACACGTTGACCCCCCGGAACAGGACACATAGGACTTGTTATATATTAATCTATTATATATATATATATATATATATATATATATATATATATATATATATATATATATATATATATATATATATATATATATATTAAGAATTAGATATTTCTTACACAAATTCTAATTAATGATACAAATTCATTGATTTCAAACGTAGATCTTCATCTATAGCATGCATAGTACATACAAAATTCCAATACATGTCAGTGGTCACATAAATCATGATTAAATGAAAGACAACTTACAACTACAAGATAGTAAGATAAAGACACTGACAGCTGTAGTTTTCTCATTAAGTCATCAAATCAAAATGTGTTACATAGGTAGTGTTGGTGCAATGCCAATGGCAAATAGAAATAGAAAATATAAAACAACTACAGGTATACAAGTCTCAAGGCAATAAGTAGTCATCGATCCTCAGAGTCATCATCAGAATCAGCGTCAATGTCCCAATCATCATGGTCACCACTGCTCTCCTCTGCATCCTCCTCCTCCTATTACTTGAGTTTTCAAATCAATAAGTTTTACACTAGAATTTGGCTTTTGCCTTTAGGAAACTTCATAGCGAGTTTCAATAAGGAAAAAATATTATCCTCACTACTTAAAATCTTTAACCTCTCACAACAATGCCTGCTTATAGAACTTGGAAATATTTCACACTTAATACCATATTTGGAAGCTCCAAACAGATGATTCCTAGCAAGTCTAACATCAGTTCTGGCAATGGCAAACAATATTTTGTCTCTAGAACAAGATTCCAATGATCTGAACTGTTATGCTGGTATCATCTTATTTCAAAGCTATTGGATTTAAGGCAATGCTGTATCTCCAGGGAAATCTCACCAAGTACTGTGTATTGTTCCTTCACTTTATTGTCTTAAGAAATGCTTAGTATTTCTCAGATTCTAGGGTTTGGAAATTCTATAAGTGGACATAATAATTTCATCTCTGAGTTCTTTGATAGATCAAACATGAAAATTTACGAAGTCAGCTAAGCTCAAAGTGTTGTTGCAGCACGTCGGTATCATCTAAAGGAAAAATCAGACTTGGTTGACAAGCAAAAATAGACATAAGTGTGCCTCAATAGCAAGCAGTTTTAGGGGATTCAAATCCCAGAATTGGGACACGATGTGTTTGTATGGGATTCGTACGAATCCCGTACGAACATGTTGTATCTAGTTCTAGGATTCGAATTCCTAGCGAATCGTGTCCGATTTGCAGGATTCGGACTCGTGGGGGGTTTAGGACGAATCCAGTTACTAAGTCGCTCCTTTGTTGCCCCTTTAATAATTCAACTATACATTCGGCCCTTTTGATCGACGATTTTTTAAACTTTTCAATATGGTGAGATTTCACGTCGGGTCAACACAACCATGGCTGTCAACAACCAACCTTATTCAAAGTAAAATTTCGGGCTCTACAAGATGGGTGAATCTTACGACCCTTCACAAAATTGCTCCACGCCTTCACAGAAACATGAGATAATAATTGGGCCCTTTTAATTTGGCTATCAGATTTGTTGAATGATTTTGAGTTGCCAACAAACTCAGCAGGAATTTGTAGAATAGTTAGTGCCAAAACAATTTTTTTTTTTTGGTAACAAAATGATGACGTTGGCCCCTTCCAAAACAGATCTTCGACAATTTGCAATTAAAACTGAAAGCTCGCACTTTGAGGCAAATTCGATGTTCTGATACCACTGTAATGTCCCAAATGGAACGATTTGGGGTTTTCTCAAAATTTTAACTCATAAATAGTTCAGATAAATTCCATTCATAAACAAAAGATTCCCATGTAAAATAGAACAAGAGAATGCATGCAAATCAATCATACAATGAGCAAAAATAATCTCAACTTTTATTATATTGTATAAACTGGGGTTTTACATGTTGGAATAACAAAAATAGTTGAGATAACTGAGATAGCACTGGCCTCAGGGATCTGCTCCAATGTTGCACGGGCCCTCCACCAAAAATGAACCAATCTGTCACTGTTAAGCTCTCTTGTGAGTTCTGGATGAACTCACCAAGGGGAGATGGGTACTCGCTCAATCTCACTAAATCACCCAAGGGTTTTCGTCCTAGGGCTACCAATGGAGTAGAGAATCGGGTTCTCAACCTCTCATACAAGAAACAATATCAAAATCCAAGATGTCCTGCAATGGCCTCTTCCTCCTCTTTTATAAATCTTATGGACTCGTCTAGAACCTTCTATTTTATTATTATTTTAGTCATGGAGCACTTTTCCCTCTTTTATTTTAATTAAAATATTCTTTTTAATGCGGGAAAAGGGTAAATTGTCCACCATGTTTCCTCAGGTCACTGAATTCACATCCAAAAGTCCCATCATGTAGATCTTCTCGTTTCGGTTCCAACGAACTATTACACTGAGGTGTTCCATCAATTAATCACCCGGGAATGCCACCTCGAGCATAATTAATTAAGTTATACCCATTAACAATGGTGATTTTTGAAAGTTGTCGGAATGCAACAGAACGAAAGACAACTTGTGCTGATGATGGAATATGCCAAGCGAATGCCATCAAATTCCATAAGAACTCCTCAAAACTCCATCGGGACACCCGATGACATAAACCATCTCCACTAACCTGGTCATCCCCTGTCCTAGAAGTCCACCCTGTCTGTACTATGAAGAAGAATAAAAATGGGGACATGACACTTTGGCCCTAAAAAAATTATATAAAAACGAAAAAGAAAATAAGACCTTTGGCCATTGACATTTCAATGATTCTATAAAAAAAATAATTTGATGTAAAATTTGAAGGAGAACTTTCATATATATAAAATTGTTCTATATTATTCATAAAAAGTGCATGATAAAGTGAAAAGGGAATCTTTCCAAATATATTTAAAACTATACGCAAGAAAAGAACAAGTAGATAAGATTACCTTGATTCTTCATTAAGCGGTTTACAAGCTCGTGGTTTTAGCAACCCATGGTAATTTTCCATGGTATTTTCAAGGTAAAAGAAGAACAAAAGGAATACAAAATCTCTATATGTGAATGGTACGTTTTAATTTTTACGTGGAGAAAATTAATAGATTCAAAGGCACATAAGTGTACATATATTTTATATTATACCCCAAAGAGGTGATGTAATGTTTCTAAATAGGAATACAAGTGATATAAAGCAAATAATCTGTTCAACAAAATGTAAAAACGAAATACACATTAACCACCCATAGAAATGCTGGAAATAAGGAACTTTTGAGCCATTTTATTACTTTTTTGAGGGTAAAATATAATGGATAATAGAATGGTGCACCTGGGCTTGTCTCAATGGACAAACATGACCAAACCCAGGTGAGAAATGGCTAAACCGATGACTCCTCCAACTGCTGCACCGATCTGCACTGTGCTGCCTAGAAAAATGTCTTTTTTGCTAAGTTCGAATGGCTAGAAAGTCCACTTCTTTTGCTCAGAAAATTATAAGATTTTAGCCCCAGAGTCCTTGGCCTAAACCCAGAAAAACACACGAAGGAATTTCGCTGGTTTAGACGTCTGAAATTCGACCCCCAAGGAGCCCAACTTTAGTTGCAACTACAAAACTCGGCCTGCTTGGATCTGCCTGTAAATCCTCCTTGAAAATGTCCCAAAGTGCTGGGTTGACCCCTACTACAAATCCCCTGACTTCCCGGATGGGCTTCCGACCTATAGCACCTACTCCTAAGCTCCAAAAAAATGCTGGACTAACGCTTTGTGATGTCCCCAAGCCTAATAATTCGAACTGCTAGGACGCTGGCTTTGTTCGCTGCAACACTCTCAAGAAATGATGGCCTACTGCTTCTCTCCCAATCCTCTAACTCTTTCGGCAAATGGCTGATCAATGGTGACTCCAACTCCTCTTGCGTATTCTCTAGATATCCCAAAAATACACACTCCCTGTATATGACTGAATGGTAGTGCTGAAACAAACTCTTGGATCTCTTGAAAATGCTTATGGAACTGCATCATTAGGGCGGGCATGGAAGGTCCCTTGAAGGAAATGTTGAATCCCCTGCTTGAGAGATTTGTGTTTAAACAACTAGTTGACTCAATTAAACAATAGAGCGAACGATCAAGTAATTTCGATTTGCAAGGTGTAATAATGAATCCAAATGAGAGCTTCCTCCTCCTTTTATCTCCTTGGGCCTTCCTTACCACATGTGGGCCCCTCCATCCAGCTATTCGAATTCCCTCCAAGCCAAGTTCGAATTCACATGTGGGTGGCCTCCACATTCCACTAGCAACAAAATAAAGTCGAATTTCCCCCTAAGTCCATAAGTCGAAAATGTTGGGTTCTTTTCCTTAGCCAAAATTGTGCAAAATTGTGTAGCAACACCCTGTCACAAATGTATTTGAGAAGAGACATGACAGTCCTCCCCTCCCAAATGTTGCTTGCCCTCAAGCAACCTCAAAGCTGGGTGCTCCAAAATATGCTCACCCTCCCAGGTGGCATCCTCGTTTGGCATGTTCTTCCAACGCACCAAGAACTCCTTGATGGTCCTACTCCTCAGTTTCCTTTCCTTGCTCTCCAAGATGGCCTCAGGTTCGAAAACCAAGTGGTCGTTATCATCCAGTGGGGGTAAATATGCTGCTGCTGTCACCTATTGTCCCAACACCTTTTAAGGCATGAGACATGAAATACATTGTGGGTCTTGCTCCCTAGAGGAAACTCTAGCTCATAGGCCACTGAACTCGTCTGATCATCTGGTATGGCCCATAGAAGCGGGGTTGTAGCTTCTCGGCCCCCTTCTGCTTCAGCGTGGCCTGCCTGTAAGGCTGTAGCCGGAGGTACACTAAGTCTCCCTCCTCAAAATGCCTCTTTGTCCTGTGCTGATCTGCGTACACCTTTTGCTGGTTTTAGGTTGTCACCAGTTATCCTTGAGAGCCTTAAGGATGTCTTGGCTCTCTTGGACCCAATCTTTGGCCTTTGGGGCTCGAGTGTCTCCAAAAACAATGTCAACAAAAGATAATGCATTATATCTATACAAAGCACGAAAAGGAGTCATACCAATGGAAATGTGGTGGGTGGTGTTGTTGCAGTACTTGCCCAAATGCAACCACCGAATCCAAGCCCTCTGCTGACAGGTCATGTAGTTCCTCAGGTACCCTTCCAGCGACTGATTAACCCTCTCAATCTGACCATCTGTTTGAGGGTGGTAGCTGGTGTTAGGAGTGGGCTCGGTCCTGACCAATCTGAAAATTTCCTCGCAAAAACCTCGCATGAACCTGTTGTCCCTATCACTCACAATGTTCTTGGGGAGCTTGTGCAATTGAAAATCTCCCGAAAGAACAATTCTGCAACCTGTGCAACCGTGTATCTGGTGGGGATGGCGAAAAAGTGGGTATATTTGGTCAACCTGTTGACCACTACATAGATGCAGTCCTTCCTCTGCACTGTGGGGAGCCCTGTGATGAAATCCATAGATATACTTTCCCATGTCCCCTTGGGGATGGGAAGTGGCTGTAGCAATCCTACAGGGTAAATCAACTCCCCTTTGTTCCGCTGACATGCCTCACACTCATGTACATGCTTCAACACGTCCTCCTTGAGGCCCTTCCATGTGAATCTCTACCCGACTGTCGTATATGTCTTCTGGAACCCCTGGTGCCTGGATAATGGCAAGTCATGTGCTGCTTGGAGCACCCTCTCTCTCAACTGCGAGTTGGGTACCAGGAAAATGTGCCCCTTGTAATATATGACCTCATCCATCACTCGGTAATGCTCATCTGCATGAGTACCCTCCAAGATCTCGCATGCCCTCCAGTCCTTGGAGTACTCCACCAATAGCTGAGCCTTCCAATCATGGAAGATGTTCATGAGGGATAAACCAACCGGTCTCTGAGATAGAGCATCGACCACCACATTGTGGTTTCCCCGCACATACTCTATGTCGAAGTCATAGGCCTACACCTCGCTGACCCATATTTGCTACCTGTCATTGAGGTCTTGGTGCCCCATGAAGTGACGAAGACTGTTGTGATCAGTCTTCACCCAAAACTTGTTTCCCACCAAGTACTGTCGAAAGTTGGCCAATGCATGCATGATGGCCAACATCTCTTTGTCATATATTGAATATGACAGCTCATGTGGTAGGAGCTTCCGACTCTCAAAAGTAATGGGATGCCCATCCTATGAAAAAACTGCTCCAACTCTGACCTCGGATGCATCACACTCCATGGTGAAAGGCTGGGAAAAATCTGGAAGTGTCAAGACTAGGCAACTGCTCATCACCTCCTTGAGGCGATCAACGTTAACCTGTGCTTCATCAGTCCATGTGAAAGCCCCTCTCTTGGTCAAATCGGTTAGGGGTGTTGCCAGCTGTGAGAACCCCTTGACAAACTTCCTGTAGTAGGTGCAAATGCCCAAGAAGGCCCTCAATGCAGTCACATCTCGTGGTACTAGCCAGTCTCGGATGGCCCGTATCTTCTCCTCATTGACCTTCACCCCATCAACACTGATGATATGCCGTAGGTAGGGCATCTTTGTCAAGCCAAACTCGCACTTGGATAGTTTGGCATAAAATTGTTGCTCCAATAGGATGCGTAGTACCTCCTCCAAGTGCTAGAGATGCTCCTCCCATGTCTGGCTGTAAATCAGAATGTCATCAAAGAAAACCAGCACAAACCTCCTCAACTGTCCCCGGAAGACATGGTTCATGCATGACTGGAAAGTGGTCGGAGTGTTGGTCAGCCCAAATGGCATGACCAGGAACTTGAAGTTCCCATAGTGGCACCAGAAAGATCTCTTAGGGATATCGTGATCCCTCACCCTCATCCAGTGGTACCCAGAATGCAGATTGATCTTAGAGAAGTATTTGCCTCCTCTAAGCTCATCCATCAACTCATCTATGCAGGGAATGTGGTACTGGTTCTTCAACGTCTTCCAGTTGAGGGCCCGGTAGTAAATACACATGTGAAGGGTTCCATCCTTCTTCTTCACTAGTACTACTAAGAAGCGAAGGAACTGGGACTTGGCCTGATATAGCCCAATGCTAACAACTCCTAAATGGCCTTCTCTATCTCATCATTATAGGCCTTGGGATGCCTATAAGGGTTGGTGATCACCGCCTGCACACTTGAATCCAACTCAATAGTGTGCTCGAATCCCATGTCTGGTGGCTGCCCTAGTGGAATGTCCCCAAACACAACTATGTATTTGTCTAGCAATGCTTGTATGTCTGGTGGTGGTGGTTGGGCCTATCCCCCAACCTAAGAAATCCTTAGCTCAACTGCCCATCCAATACCCCCATGTCGCAGATCTGCCTCCATCCTGTGGGTTGAGACTGTCTGAGGTGGATAGGACTACATGCCTCTGAGAAATACCAATTTGCCATCCGACCCAATAAACTCCATCTTTGGCTTCCTCCAATTTGTTGTGACTCGCCTAAGGGAGTACATCCACTGGACACCCATCACCACACTGGTGTCTGGCACATTGACCACAAAGAAATGGTCTGTCATCGAGTAGTTCCCCATAACTACGGTCAAGGCAGGAACATATCAAGTGCATTGTATGGTGCGGTCACCTAGTACTAGGATTGAAAAGCCCTTAAACTCAGTTGTGGTGAGGCCCCTCCTCTGAACTAACTGGGCATATATGAAGTTGTGGGTAGCCCCACTGTCAACTAGGACTGACACCCGTTTCCCTTGTACTGTGCCTCTGATCCTTAATGTAAAAATTTGGGAACCCTGCATAAGGAAGGAAGGACTCCCCCGGATGGGGCAAGGGATGCCCCTCCCTGTGGAGGTGGTGGTGGTGGCCCTCTATCTGTCGGACTCTCACCATCTCCCACACCACACTCCTACTCCACCTCGTCCTCCTGGTCACTGTTTGAAATGACCTCAATATGGTGTGCTCTGCCGACAGTGCACCGATGTCCTAGTACCCAGAGCTACCTGCATGTGAAGCACAACTTCCTTCTCTCGAGGTCCTTTCATGTCTTATCATCTAACTGCCCTCGCCCTTGTGTGGTCCTCTGAGGTGGAGGTCTACCTCATGGCGCCTTATGTGGAAAAGGTGTCCATGCAAGAAAAGGCGCTGTAGTCTTGGGGATGGCCCCCTGTAGATCTCTAGTGCACAAAACTGCCTCCTGCATCGTGGAGGGTCTGCGTGACTTCACCAGTCCACGCAAGGGCTCAAGTAAGCCCTCAATGAAGGTATATACCCTCCTAGCCTCTGATAGATTTGGAACCATCATTGACACTCGTAGAAACTCTGAGATGTACTGCTCCAGGTTGCCAGTCTGGCGCAATTGGGTCAGCTCTCTGAAATGGGCGTCTGGATCTCTCTGATCAAAACGCCCCACTGCTCTCTTGGTGAAATCCTCATAAGAAGCCACATTGCCATGCCCTAGGGTGGCCAAGCCATGAAACCACCATTCATGGGCTCTCCCCTCCATGTGCAGTGTGGCCATCTTGATGGATTCTTGTTCTGTCATTCGATTGAGCTGGAAGTAGGTGTCCATCTTCTCAACCTAGGCCCTAGCCGTACACTTGGTAGAGCCATTGAAAGTAGGGAAGTACATCCTCCCTATGGTCCTTTGCAACTCATAGTTCTGGGTTCCTTGTCCTCCATAACCCTTGTTCTTCTCACTCTGCTTGAGCTTGCAAAAATCTCTGAATGAGAGTGCTTCACTGAAGTCTGCATCCGTAGATTGCCACTTTGAAATAATCTTCCATCTGAATGGGGTCTTCACCCTTTGTTGGTTCGATTTGTGCCACTGGTATGAAAGAGGGCAGTGTGGCACGAGTTGGCCGACTAGCTGATGGGTGATGCGTTGCTGGCGAGGGGTGATTGAATGGCTGAGAGGCTCCAGAAGTTTCCCCAAATAGAAACCCTCTAGGAGTGGTCTTCTCTCTATTCTGCATCTTTGTCTCTTCCAGCGTATCTTTTTGGTCGTTGGCTAAGTCATTCAGGGCTCTTAGGAGGCTGTCGAAAGCCTCTCTTGCTTGGGTTCCACCATGTCCTCCTCTTCTACCATTGCTTTCCCTCTGTCCTCCGTGTCTAGAGTAATCTCTAGCTCTCTTTCTCTGCTCCGGTAGCTCTGCCTTCGGTATGTGATGTTTTGTTGATCAGCTTCTCTCATAGGATAAAATCCCCACAACTGAGCCAAGAACTAGTCTTTGATACCACTGTAATGTTCCTAAATAGGAAGACAAGTGATATAAAACAAATAATCTGTTCAACAAAATGTAAAAACGAAATACACATTAAACACCCATAGAAATGCCGGAAATAAGGAACTTCTGAGCCATTTTATTACTTCTTTGAGGGCAAAATACAATGGATAATAGAATGGTGTACTTGGGTTTGTCTCAATGGACAAGCATTGTAACAACCCATTAATAAAATTTTAGACTTTAAAAAAAAACCTTATAAATATATATATTTATATATATGTATTAAATTTTATAAAGTATATGGTTAGACTTTATAATATGAATTTATAAAACATATCATTAAACTTATATAACATATATAAAGAAATGTTATAAGACATATTACTTAACTTTATATCATATATTATTTAAATGTTATAATATATATATCTTAAAACTTTATAACATTTATAATACAAACGTTATACAATGTATCATTAAACTTTATAACATTATAATGTAAGTTATAAAGGTATCAGTTATAAAACTGATACGTAGGCTGGAAATGTTATAATGTAAATATCAGCTGCCCTAAAAATCTATACGTATCCCAACCATTAATAAAGTGGGTGGAACCAGATAAATAGTTATTACTGAGCGCCAAGGACAGCAAGGACAGCAAGAAAGATCGGAGAGCCATGAATGCGTGGGAGGCGGTGGCTGCAAATGGGAGGGCGGCCACCGCCAGGCCAGGGAATAAATAGCGGAGGCCTGAACCTGAAGTGGGGGGGGAAAAAACCGGAGAAAAGGGCAGAGGAGGAGAGGCATAATTTTACCAGAGTAAGTTGGGAGAAGCGGGACTATCCATTGAAGAGCTTTGAGTGGTCTGAGGCTTTGGGCACGGAGGGACAGAGAGCTTCTGTGGAGAAGCTTTCTGGATTGAGCAGCCAGGTTTGCTCGGTCCGGTTGGGAGGTATTGGCCTCTCGAAAATTGAATCAAATTAACCACAGCATCACCAGCAGCAGATTCACCAGACAGAAGCAGGATCAGCAGCAGTTAAGGTATGTACCGATTTAATGTTCAGGCTTCCGTATTTCAGGTTATAGTTCTGTGTTTGTATTTCAGGTTTTAGTTTCTGTGTTGGATTGGTTATTACACATGGTATCAGAGCCAGTTTTAAACTCTGCGGCACCTTATTGGCCTACACCTGTAAAACACGCTCTTGAAATCTCAAATTCTTGCAATTTCTCGTCACGGCCGTTACAAATCCGTATCTGGCATCGATTCTATCGTTTTCTGGCGGAATGAAAAGTTCCTCGTTCTGTAATTCCCACGCATCGATTTCTGAAATTCGCCTCTCTATGCCGACGCTACCATCGAAACAGGCTTCGGGAGATCGAACCTCCAAGACCACAATATCGTCGTCCAAATTCGAAGAGGAAGCGGCCATTACGGAAAGAAACAGGGGAGGGTGTAACCACGGCTCTTACATAAATGAATATGCTGTAGTGGTCATGACAATCGGTCTTGAAATACCCTCGGGAGTGCCGGATTGCTTCTTTTGGATATTTCGGAAGTTCGAATCCGGCGTTCGTTTTCCTCATATAGCCTTAATTTCGACTTACCAGATGCTAGATCACGTCCGTGTAGACAGTCTGTCGCATTTTGTTCTTAGTATAGTGTGGAGGCCGCGCGAACGCGAGCCACCGCTGCCGCAAATTATGTCGTGCACTCTCCTCAGTGGGAGATGCTAGGTAAACCCCTCCCAAAGTGCAACGGAGGTGGCCTTCCTAGGCCATCGACCTTCACGATCATCGATTGACCCCGCCCTTTCCAGCAGCTGGATCCGTCCAGATTCATCGTCAAAAGTAGAATCTGAGAAAGAATGCGGGAAAATTGATATCTTAATTATTTACTCTTTAAACGCATCTGTTTCAGAGACTTCCGCTACAGCTACGTTATGACTGGAATAAAAGGGTCATGAGGGCAAGGCGCAATCTAGTTTGGGTGTTGAGGGTTTTTTTTTAAAGGATTGCAGAGTTTCGTTGTTGAAATTCATCGATTCCTCCATCTATTTTTGCGTTACAGATTCGTATACGCTCAATTTCTTTATTGTTACATGCACTCTATATTACGTATGACTGTCTCTGCTAAAAGCAGTCCCTGTATGGTATTATTACGTTCCGACTATGATGATGGTCTCAACGCTATACGTATATATATCTGGGGAATGTAATTTCTAAAACAATGATCTGTAAAGACCCCAGATATCCCATAGAAATTAGGAAAGAAGTGATTTCACATAACTATATCATTCTGTACATGAGATTCTTCCATCATGTAATTCATACACATTTGATTTATAAGTGATACTTACAATTTCCTTTTAATTGTTAGGTTGAGTTAGTGTTTTACCAGAAGTTCTTTGGCAAATCAATTCATAACTTGAAGGGTGGCACATAATTTTTGTACAACTGAACATAAAATCTTAGATACAGATGCTCAATACTAATGGACAATCAAAATAATGTGTGGAAATGAATGAATATAACGATTGAGCCTAGATTTTTAAGTTTTAGATGCTGATGAAAGGATCTTATCCAGTAAATTGACCAGGTCTAGATTTTAATATAACTTGAATACAACAACATGAAATAACGGATAAGTATAGAGAAAACAGGAAACGAGTTCACTTGTAAAAGGTTTGGGACAATTCATCAAGTGACAGAAGCCGGGTCTCCAAGTTGGAAATGGAATTGGGCATGACTGAGGGTTAAAAAGTGTTAGAAAATGTGATACAGTTATGTAGCTACCGTTGCATTTAAATTTTAGTACCAGTATGGTCACACAGCACAACTCACTTGGCAGAAATTGTAGTGAAATTATTTGAGGTATTATTTAAACAGTAAAGAGCTCACAAATTATACCTTTGAAATGGAAATTGATTATGGTCTCATTGCTCGTTTGGTAGCCAATTTCAATTATAGGTGATAGGTACCAAGGTACAAAGTGAGTCCTGACTCCTCTGTGGTGCTATCTTTGAAATTTATTTTAGTATAGTTATCTCTGATCAATAATTTTCTTCTGCTGACTAGCATATATGATTCAAAATGTAGTTTTATGGTCTTAATGTTGAAAATAAGTTTCTGTAAGAGTATCAGTAGGTACAAGTTTTTTTTCACAGTTTTTTTTTTATTATATATAGTAAGAGATTTTTTGAAGTTAGTACAAGAAACATTTTGAAGTTAGGATAAGGTCCATTTAATAGAAACTGTTATCTCGCACTATTTAAAAGACACATACGCACTTATATTCTGTAACTAGGTCTTTGTAAGTTTTGTGAAAAAGAGCAGCTTTATTTTGCAGTCATTTGTTACCTTGCCAATTTTGGTTCCTTTTGATTCCATTTGCATATGTCAATGGCAGCTTCCAAACGTGTGAGGTTCAAGACAACAGTGGGACCTTATGCTCAAATAGATGGCATATCTTCAAAAGCTAGATATAATGGTGGATAATTGTCAAGCATGATTTCTTTACCACCACATAAACTTCTATAAAAAATTACATTTTCATTTAAAATAGATTCCGTTGCCTGCAAAAGTTGATAGTAGTAAATCCCATTTTCTCACTTTCACTGGATTGCAGACTATCTCAATATCTTAAAAGCAATAAAACTCCAGTAGTTGTTTAAACTTCACTACTATCTCTATATTTTAAAATATACCTCTTACATAGAAAATGTACTAATTAAACAATGCTTTAAAACAAAATGTTAAAGGTATATGACCAAAACTTATTGATAATAATCCATTCTTAAACTGGTTTATAATATATTGGTATTAATCAGTGGTAAATGGCCGTCCTCATGCAGGAGGGAGGTTAAAGGACCATAAAATCCAAACCAATACTCAGTCTCACCGTGACACAGGTTGCGCGGGGAACTTGTATTGGGCCATTCAACCATATAGACCTATTCTACATAGTATGAGATTTTCCAAATTCTGTCTGTGGAAAATGTGCATTATTCATAATTATATAACAAATTTTATTAAGTATTTCTGCACAATAGACTATGCAGAGATATCAGTAAATTCTAGATCAGAATAAGAAGGCGAAAATTCTGCGTTTGTCATAATGAGACATGGACCTTATGGAACACATCATTTTTTCTTCCTAGGTTTTAGGCTAGTAAGGAAAGGAACCAATCCTTCTTTTATGGATTAAATCCTCATCCCAGTAATATATTCGGGACATAAATATATATGACCCCTTAAATGTAATAGTCAGGTTAAGGTATGACGGGTATGTTACCGATGTACCTTGTGATCGAGACATCTAACATTTTCATTTTGTGGGTGTTGTTAGGTAAATAAACCTTGGGGTGTCTTACCTTAGGGGCTAATAACCATACACTTCTGCATTATTCATTTTAGAAAACCCTGCATTAGGACAAGGAGGTCGCGTGACCACCCTCCTTGACCTCGGTACCAGTAAGATCCGCCTAGCGGGTAAAATAGCAAAACTATACCCGTTTTTAAATGTGAAGTTGCAAGGAAATTGGTGTGTTAAAATTCGGTTATTCGCCTCAATTTTTTTTTACATATATATACATTTTATTTGTGTTCAGGGACCATTACTATGGTAAAGACGTATGAGCGACGACGACGTGACCAGGCAGCATCATCACCACTAATGTCGCCACCGTCGCCATCGCCATCCCCCTCACCCTCGTCACCACCAAGGCAGCCGTCAACATCAAACGCTCCAACGCCAGAGTTGACTGTGATAATGAACTCTTTGGAGGCCTTATTGGAGACATTAAAGGAATCAGCTAAGGCTAAAAACAAAGAGGAATTTCAGCATGTAGCCACCAGTTCAGCGGAACCACATAATTTGGAGCCCAGAGGATCGAGAGAAGACATCTCTAGAGAGCTTCAGAAAATTAGACTCCCAGAATTTTCGGGAGGTCGAGCTGGTGAACGCGCTGAGGCATGGTTGGAAGGGATGAACCGGTGCTTTAGGTTAAGAGAATATTCGCCTTCAGCAAAAACAAAAATTGCCGTGTTTCAACTAAAGGAAAGTGCCCTGATTTGGTGGGGAAACCTGGAAAAGCAGCTACACCTTACATCAGACAACGTTCCTTGGGATCTGTTTGAGGAAAGGTTCCGCGCAAAGTATTTACCTCCATACTTTCAACAGCAGCAAGCCAGAGCCTTTCATACACTAATTCAGGGAAGTAAACGGTGGAAGAGTACGAAATAAGGTTTATGGAGCTGGTAAAATACATTCCCTACTTAGACTCTGATGAACGTCAAGCTGAACGCTTCATATTTGGGTTAAACCCTCGCATCAGAGCCTTGGTAAGTATGTGGAAACCATCATCGGTAGCCGAGGCAGTCGAATGTAGCCGTTATGCAGAAGAACACCTTGGAATCAAAAAGGATATAGGGCCAGCAGGGCCTTTACAATCAGGACTTCCAGGGAAGGCTCCCCGGAACTTTTTAAGAGGAGGTAGCTCGAGGCCACCTTACGGTAACAGGTTTACCCCAAGTATGGGGACAAGAGTTCCCATGGCTGTAAACACTATAGCTGCAGAATCGTCCAGCACCAGACCATGGGCATCGCGAGGGACTACCGGTAGAGGAAGGGGTGCGAGAGGAACCAACATGGGAGGACGCGGCTCGTTCTCTAGAAATTCACACCCCGATTCAAGAGGATCAGCGCAGCTCAATTGTTGGGGATGTGGGGGGCCGCATTTCCAGCGTAACTGCCCAGAAGCGTCATCGGACATATTGCAAAGCACTGGGAGGGAGCTGATATCAGCCAAGCGAAGTAATCATAGGATTCATGCAGTAGTCAACCACGACCAAGCAGCCCATCAATCCACTGTAGTGGAATCTTCAGGTATTATCAATGGTGTAAAACTCAAAATCTTATTTGATACTGGTGCCACAGATAGTTTCATTTCGTCATATGCATTAAACAAATGTGGGCTGACAGCTCGTAAACAAAATGATTTCCACCAAGTGGAAATGGCCTCAGGAGAACTCCAAACCGTGGGCTTGAGTGTGGATCAATGCAAAATTGACCTAGGGGTCTGTTCGACTAAACTAAAAGTCTATGTCACAGCCCTAGGGACGTATGATCTTATCATAGGTATGGACTGGCTGGAAGCTCACCAAGCGTGGGTAGATTGTTATGGAAAAAGGATTTTGGGCTTAAATGATGAGGGAGAAGTAATCCAAATTCAAGGAATCAAGAGAGAAATTTCTTTGCGCTACATTTCGGCAATGCAGGTGAAACGTTGTTTAAGAAAGGGTTGTCAGGCTTATGCAATTCACGAAGTAAGCCAGGAAAAGGGACCATCTTTAGAACAATATCCGGTGTTAGCCGAGTTCCCGGATGTATTTCCAAAGGAACTACCTGGATTACCCCCGGTAAGAGAATTGGATCTCACTATTGAGTTAAAGCCAGGTACCCAACCGATCTCTAAAACGCCTTATAGAATGACAGCTCCAGAACTTCAGGAATTGCAAATCCAGTTGAAGGAACTACTCGATATAGGGCTTATTCGGCCCAGTACCTCACCTTGGGGCGCTCCTGTAATTTTTGTGAAGAAGAAAGATGGATCCTTAAGATTATGCATAGACTATCGGGACTTGAATCGAGCTACAGTAAAGAATCAATACCCTATGCCGCGGATCGATGATCTTTTCGATCAAATGAAAGGAGCTTCTGTCTTTTCAAAAATTGATCTTCGATCAGGGTATCATCAGCTAAGGATTTCGGAAAATGATATCTCTAAGACAGCATTCCGGACACGTTTTGGGCACTATGAATTTACTGTGGTACCATTTGGGTTAACAAACGCGCCAGCCGTATTCATGAATCTTATGAACAGTGTTTTCCGTCAGTATCTTGATAAATTTGTACAAGTCTTTTTAGATGATATTCTCATCTATTCCAAGAATGAAGAAGAGCATAAGGAGCATTTGCGGTTAGTATTGTCCTGCCTTAGAGAACGTCAGTTATATGGAAAACTGTCCAAGTGTTCCTTCTTTCAGGAAAAAATTCATTATTTGGGTCACATCATATCAGGTGAAGGGATTTCAGTAGATCCTGAGAAGGTAAAAGCGATCATGGAATGGCCAATACCGAAAAATGCACATGAGATACGAAGCTTTATGGGCTTAGCAGGTTATTACCGGAGATTTGTGGAGGGATTCTCCAAAATCGCGAAGCCAATCACAACCCTCCAGCGTAAAGGTGTTAAGTATGAGTGGACCGAGGAATGTAATAATGCATTCTCTGAACTCAAAAGACTACTCACCAGTGCACCAATCCTAAGAGTCCCTGATATGGGCAAAGACTTTACGGTATGTACTGATGCATCCAAGCAAGGGCTGGGTGCAGTGTTAATGCAGGACAGGGGAGTGATAGCTTATGCTTCCAGAAAGCTAAAACCTCATGAAGAACTCTATGCTACTCACGATTTAGAATTGGCCGCTGTAATGCTAGCTTTAAAGATCTGGAGACACTATTTGGTGGGACGAAAGTTTACACTTAAAAGCGACCATCAAAGTCTACAATATTTGTTCACCCAAAGAGACTTAAATGCCAGGCAAAGGCGATGGAGTGAATTCCTAAGTGAATATGACTTCGGAATATCATATATTAAGGGAAAAGAAAATGTAGTAGCCGATGCCTTAAGCAGGAGACCCCGAATATTTTCTCTCATACCCATTAAAGTGGACTTAAGACAACGAGTACTGGATCGTCTTATAAAAGACAGCTGGTATTTAAAGGTGAGGGCAAGTCTTGAGGGGATTAAGGCAAAAGAATCTAAGTTCGAGGGTTATGAATTAGAAAGCGATGGGATCTTGCGATTCCATGGAAGGATGTACATTCCTGATGATAAAGATCTTCGAGATACCATCCTCAGGGAAGCTCACAAAGCCGTATATTGTGCTCATCCTGGAGTAGGGAAAATGTATGCGGATACCAAGAAACTCTTCTTTTGGGCAGGCATGAAGCGTGATATCGCTCAATTTGTTGCAAAATGTATGGAATGTCAGCAAGTAAAGGCAGATCATTGTCACCCAGCGGGTCTCTTACAACCCCACGACATACCTATGTCTAAATGGGAGACCATCTCTATGGATTTTATCACTGGACTACCTCTTACTTCTCAAAGACACTATGCCATTCTGGTAGTGGTGGATAAATTAACAAAAAGCGCCCATTTTATTCCGGTAAGGGATACTTATGATGTTGCTGACGTGGCTCGAGTATTCATAAACGAAATTATCAGATTCCATGGAGTACCTAAGAAGATTATATCCGATAGAGATTCGCGATTCACTTCCAGATTCTGGACGTGCATGCAGACAGCCTTAGGTACTCAGCTAAATTTAAGCACGGCTTACCATCCTGAGACTGATGGGCAAACTGAAAGAGTAAATCAAGTACTTGAAGACATGTTGCGAATGTATGTAATGGATCAGCAATCCCACTGGGAAAAGTATTTACCCTTGGTTGAATTCGCATACAACAACAGTTACCACAGTTCGATTGGGATGCCTTCATTTGAAGCTTTATATGGCAGACCTTGCAGAACTCCGTTAAGTTGGGACAGGTTAGAAGATCGAGTGATAATAGGACCAGAATTAATCCATGAAATGGAAGCGCAGGTCAGACAGCGATTAAAGGAAGCACAGGATAGACAAAAGAGTTATGCTGATGCTCACCGAACTGATAGGAGGTATGAAGTAGGGGACCAAGTCTTCGTCCGCATCAAACCAAATAAAAGTACTATTCGATTCGGGAAAGGGACAAAGTTGTCACCCCGATTTATAGGACCGTTTAAAATCGTGGAAAGAGTTGGACCTGTTGCCTATCGTCTTGCCCTGCTACCTCACCTGCATAGAATTCATAATGTATTTCATGTTTCTGTGTTACGACATTATGTAGCTGATCTATCTCATAACATCCAGTGGAAAGAATTGCAGGTATCGGACGAGGGAGTCATAACGGTCGAACCGTTACGTATACTGGAACGTAGAGTTCGACAGCTGAGGAACCGCCTGGTGGACCAAGTTAAGGTCCAGTGGGACAAGTATAGTCCTGGATCAGTGACTTGGGAGAATACATAGGACATATGTCAGAGATACCCTAGTTTATGTCCATTTTGAAGAACTTTACACTATGTTTAGTATATATCTACTTCACTACTGTCAGAGACCCAAAAACATTTGAATGATTAGTGATAAACATGAAACTTTGTGGCATATTATATGTTTAAATTCCTGCTGGTACATGGATACCAAAATAATATGTGTTTAAATTCCTGCTGGTACATGGATACCAAAACAATATATGTGATTATTTTACTAAAATTATAAATGTTGAAGTAAAGTTAAGGCCGTTAAATGATTTTACTTCTGGTAGAAATTGAAAACAATATAAATCTGTTTTATTTTATGCATGTCAAAGATGAGCAACTGAAATGGAAGATATGAAGTGAATACATCCTAAAGAAAAGTCAGAATACATGCATGGAAAATGACAAAATTATGTTATGTTGTAGTATCATATGTAAATAATACATAAGTTATTTCGAATATACTGATGCGCATTTTACAAATACATGGGTAAGTGTAAGATTGCAGATAAACAGGCAGATAAACTATGATTGCAGATAATTGATCCAATTTTCGAGATGGCCACGTGATGACAGAACCTCAGATCAGTTAAAGCTCCAAGTGATTCTATGATAGGGTAGTAGCCCTAATTTTACTGGAGGGGTGGAGGTGTTACCCACCGTTTATCCTCCGAATCCTGGAGTCATGGGAGGACTGTGCGAGTCACGCTCCCCTAGACGTGTGATGATGACTGCCGGATGCCTACTGGGAATCAGGTCGGTATAGCCGACGATGTTACCTTTGTGTTATGAATGGTTAGGTCAGTAAATTGACGCCATGGCATACTCTAGTAGAGGACGGATAGGATGGGAGCAGAAGAGATTAGTGAGGATATGATGAGTTTGAATAGCTTGGGGACCTGGATAGAAAAGGTCATGTCCATTAAAAACCTCGAACCTAAAAGCTCTAACTTCGGGACGAAGTTTTCAGAAGGGGGAATGTATGTAACAACCCATTAATAAAATTTTAGACTTTAAAAAAAAACCTTATAAATATATATATTTATATATATGTATTAAATTTTATAAAGTATATGGTTAGACTTTATAATATGAATTTATAAAACATATCATTAAACTTATATAACATATATAAAGAAATGTTATAAGACATATTACTTAACTTTATATCATATATTATTTAAATGTTATAATATATATATCTTAAAACTTTATAGCATTTATAATACAAACGTTATACAATGTATCATTAAACTTTATAACATTATAATGTAAGTTATAAAGGTATCAGTTATAAAACTTATACGTAGGCTGGAAATGTTATAATGTAAATATCAGCTGCCCTAAAAATCTATACGTATCCCAGCCATTAATAAAGTGGGTGGAACCAGATAAATAGTTATTACTGAGCGCCAAGGACAGCAAGAAAGATCGGAGAGCCATGAATGCGTGGGAGGCGGTGGCTGCAAATGGGAGGGCGGCCACCGCCAGGCCAGGGAATAAATAGCGGAGGCCTGAACCTGAAGTGGGGGGGGAAAAACCGGAGAAAAGGGCAGAGGAGGAGAGGCATAATTTCACCAGAGTAAGTTGGGAGAAGCGGGACTATCCATTGAAGAGCTTTGAGTGGTCTGAGGCTTTGGGCACGGAGGGACAGAGAGCTTCTGTGGAGAAGCTTTCTGGATTGAGCAGCCAGGTTTGCTCGGTCCGGTTGGGAGGTATTGGCCTCTCGAAAATTGAATCAAATTAACCACAGCATCACCAGCAGCAGATTCACCAGACAGAAGCAGGATCAGCAGCAGTTAAGGTATGTACCGATTTAATGTTCAGGCTTCCTTATTTCAGGTTATAGTTCTGTGTTTGTATTTCAGGTTTTAGTTTCTGTGTTGGATTGGTTATTACAAGCATGACCAAACCCAGGTGAGAAATAGTTCAACTGATGACTTATCCAACTATTGCACGAATTTGCATTGCGCTGCCCAGAAAAATGCCTTTTCTGCTAAGTTCGAATAGCTGGAAAATCCACTTCCCGTGCTCAGAAAATTATAAGCTTTTAGCCTCAGAGTCCTTGGCCTAAACCCAGAAAAACCCACGAAGGAATTTAGCTGGTTTAGACTTCTGAAATTTGACCCCCACGGAGCTCAACTTCAGGTGCAACTGCAAAACTCGGCCTGCTGGGATCTTCCTGAAAATTCTCTCAGAAAATGTCGCAAAGTGCTGGGTTGACCCCTTCTACAAATCCACTGACTTCTCTGATGGGATTCGAGCCTATACTACCTGCTCCTAAGCTCCACAAAAATGATGGAATGGCCCTCTGCACTATCCCAAAGCCCAGTAGATCAAACTGCTGGGATGCTGGTTGCAACACTCTCAAGAAATGTTGGCTTACTACTGCTCTCCCAATCCTCTAACTCTCCCAGCAAATCGCTGATCAATGGTGACTCCAACTCCTCATGTGTATTCTCCAGATAGCCCAAAAATACGCACTCCCTGTATATGGTTGAATGGTAGTGCTGAAACACACTCCCGGATCTCCTAAAAATGCTTATGGAACTGCATCCCTAGGGCGGGCATGGAAGGTCCCCCGAAGGAAAGGTTGAATCTCCTGCTTGAGAGATTCGTGGCTAAACAACCAGTTGACTCAACTAAACATCAGAGCGAACAATCAAGTAATTTCGATTTGTAAGGTGTAAGAATGAATCCAAATGAGTGCTTGCTACTCCTTTTATCTCCTTGGGCCCCTCCATATAGCTATTCGAATTCCCTCCAAGCCATTCAAATGGCCAAGTTCGAATTCACATGTGGGTGGCCCCCACATTCCACTAACAGCCAAATAAAGTCGAATTTCCTCCTTAGTCCCTAAGTCGAAAATACTGGGTTCTTTTCCTTAGCCAAAATTGTGCAAAATTGTGTAGCAACAGCCTGTTACAAATGTATTTGAGAAGGGACATGACAGGTGAATAGCCACGTTTCACTATTATTGTAACTTTGCAAAAAGAAAAAAAAACTGTAAATATATATAGTAAAACAAGGTTTATAAAAAGAAAATAAAGTTTAAAAAAAATTATAAAAAAAGAAGAGAGTTGAAGAAAAAAAAATATTGTTACAGAAGTTAAAAGACAAATTGAAGTACAAAGTGCAAGGGATTATAGTAAAAATCATGGCTACATAAAAGATTACAAGGTTACATTGGTGGAGTCAATCATTGAAGAGAAAAGAATGAAGTCTAATTCAAAAATGATGGAAGGAAGATTCTCTTGTAAACGTGGCATGATCCCATGTTATGGATTATGTACATTAAAAGGGAATATCCAAGGAAAATATATTAATATCATTATCAACGAGAATCATTAGGAAAATTACATTAATGTTAATTTAGCAAATCAATTATTAATTTCAGGATCAGATATAATCGAGAATAAAGAAGCCTCTTATTTCGATGTCGAATACAAAATTAAAAACTTGCAAGTAATAATTGATGAATATGAGTATGTATCTCAATTTGGTGTAGCAACTATGCTTAGAGAAGAGATTGACATAATTTTCAGATTACCTTGGTTTAAAGAATTGGGTACGTTTTTTTTAAACATTGAATTTTTTTATTTTTTATTTATGTTCCCTTATAAGAAGAAGATGATCACATTCCAAGACATGACCATAAAGTCAGAATCAACAACACGCTCATCACAAAACCTTAAGGAGATTTCGAAATTGGTGTTCCAAGAGATCCAATCAAAAAAACAAAAGGAGCTTGAAGAAGTCATCTCCAGTAAAGACAAAGAAATTTCGCGCCTCAGAGAGCACAATGAAAAACTACTTGAACAAGTCAAGAAAGCTAAAGCCACAAAGAAGGAACTCAAGAAGCGCTTATCAGAACAAGAAGAGGAAAATTCACATTTAAAGAACCTTAATCAAACATTATTAGAACAAATCGAAAGTTTACAAGATGAGGAGAATACTAAACATAAAGCCAACAATCCATAAAACAAAGAGATTTTACGTGTAATCAAGCCCTACTTACACAAATAAAGAAGCTTAAAAGTGACAAGAAGTCACTAAATGACAAGTTAGAACGACTTACACAAGAAGAAGTATTGAAGCCTTTAGTCCAAGTTGAAGATAAAGGAACAAATACCGATCTCGTCAATATCATAACTCAAAAAGATGAGAAATCAATAGAAGTTAAAACTTACGTAGATTTTGTAGTTCAAACAATGGTATTCCAAATGATGATTCAGTAACCAACTCAACAACAACAGTACCTGAAGTAAATGAGGAAATTACAACACACATGATAAAGGAAAATCCAACTAGCAGAACTCCTTATCAACATCCAAACCATAAGAGTAAACAATTAAGTCAGTCTATATATTTGAACCATTTAGAACATAAACAACAGATTTATGTTCCAAGGAATACTGAAGTTTGCAGAATCCAGTCCTATGATAACAATTCATTACAAAATTCCAGTGATCAGAAGATTCCACAAAAGGTTAATCTAGGATGGTCTAATCCATTCTTCATTCGACAATTTTGTCTATCACTCAAAGCATCATATCGTCTTGTATCAATGAAAATGAAAGTTCAGAGACGAGAAGATATTTGAAATAGGGAAAGATATCAAGCCCCTTCATTAGTAAGCTTTGAGGACAAAGCTTTTTGAAGAGGAAGACAATGTTATGAATATAATTCATATAAAATGATAAATAATAATAATAATTAATTAACTAATAGTTAGTTAGTTAGTAATGAAGAGTCATGTCTTAGAGACATGACCATTCATGAAAGGGCACGTGCCTAGGGTATATAAGTAGACCCTCATTCTCATTTGTGACATCTCATGTCTCTCTTGTATTCAAATATTCCTATATATAAATACTTGTCCTACAGTGGATCCCCTTATCTTTGAAGTATTCCGAAGATTTCCGCTGCGTATACAAACTCTGTTCGTTACAGGTTGAAACCACCTAATAGGGTCCTTGGTTAACCTTCTTCTTGAATTTGGAGACACATGTACGTTCTAAAGCCCATTATGGAAGGGCATGCCACTATGAAGTGTCCACTTGGTTCCATGATTTGTAAGCTCATTTATTTAATTGCACTAATGTTTGGCTGTACTAGAAGATGAGGGGACACATTGGATCATATAGAGGATTGCAGATGGGTATTCATTAGGGGTTTGGTCTCCTTATACGAGGTCCAAGCCCTTCAAAGGGTCATATTGGCATTTGTAGGGTGAGTGTTGAGAGCCACGACTCTCGACCATAGTAGACAACAGATTGCCACTTCATGGGATCCTTCAATTACACTTATTCTTTGCTTGTGTTCCACCTATTGGACGATGATGATGCACCTAAATCACCTTACTCAGTCGGGTCCACTCTTGCACCACACACTTGGCAGCTGATCCAGGGCCCAAATGAGGATGTGTCTTGCGGTTTGCCATGAGAGACAATTGGAGGGCTTGCATCATTATTCCAACCCTTACAAATGGGATATGGGCTTGTTCGATCCATTTGGAGACCCATGAGGATGTTTTGTGCTCCAATAGCCACTTGGGGGCACCACAGGTCATTTGTTTGGATATCAAGGGGCCACCACCTTCATCTGTTAAAATTGGCAACCAAGGCAAAACTTCATGTGGGTCATCTTATTCATGGCTAATAATATTTTTATTAGATTCCTCTCGTCGAGAGGTGTAGGATTGATATAAAGATCATCCAATTCCGATAAGTATTCATGGAGATATGAATTTATTTTGATTATAGAATTATTATCAAGCCGACCTACAACTCATGTAGGCTCAGAAGCTCAACAGTCGCATCTATTCACCCACCAACGTTGTGTATAAATATAAGAGGACTTTTCCTCATTTAGACTCACTAATCTCATCACATCTCTCTCTTTCTACTGCACAAATATGAGTCTCTTCTCTACTGCGCTGAAATGGGTCTCTCTCTCTCTCACATGTCAAGCCGGAAACTGCTGAAACTGAAGCTGCAACTGCAGAAGTAAAGATTGACTTGCGTGGCCTAGAAAATCTCCTCTTTGGAACTGCGCTGTAGGTTCATCTGAACATCCTTTGAAAGCCGCAACTTTTGGTGGTGGAATGAATTCAATCCGACAAACGGTTTGCAAGATATCGACTGCCCTAGTTTGAAGCCGGAAACTGCTGAAACTGAAGCTGCAACTGCAGAAGTAAAGATTGACTTGCGCGGCCTAGAAGATCTCCTCATCTGAACTGCGCTGTAGGTTCATCTGAACCTCCTCTGGAAGCCGAAACTTTTGGTGGTGGAATGAAGTCAATCCGACTGTCGGTTTGTGAGATATGCTCTGCCCTAGTTTGATAATGAAGCCGCTAATGCTGATGCTACTGATCTAGGGTTTGCTACTGCTGATATGAATCCGATTTATTGTACCATTTCTCTCTGCTGAATTATTGAAGATAAAAGAAGATTTGATCAAAGGGTTTCCCCACACATTGTGGGGTTTGTCCCTGGCTAGCCGCCACATCTTGTGTCTCTTGTCTTGGCTTGTTTTCTGTCGATCGTTTAATGTTCTATCTGCACTTTACTTTATGTACATGTGATTGCTATTCGGTGGAATATAATAAGAAAAAGAAGTAAACTGTTATAAGCATAGAACATACCATAATTTAACATCATCACTATGTTTGGAGCTCATTCATTCGTCTTGGCAGACATTGGACTCCACTGGGCCTCCTTAATGGCCCTTCGGCCTATTGTACCTATTATTTTGCCCTCTTGGAAGGCTTATTTTTGTATTATAGAGCTATGTTAGTGGGCTTGTAACCAAGGATTGTTATTTTGCACATTATTTAATTAGTTGGGGCATTATTAGGCCTTATTAGGCAAATTGAACCCCTTAGGGGAGGATATATATTGATGTGATGATCATTTCATTTGATCGTCACTTGGGATTTGGACTTGTATCTCTTCTTGAGAATTTCACTAGTCTTTTGATGGACGAATTGCAATTCTGATGCATTTTGATGTTTGGAAGAGTTTGTCTTTAATCTTGGATCTTCGATTTTTATCTATTGATGATCGGAGGATTTTCGCTATACTTGTAAGTGTACTTTTCATGGTTTATCTCTCATGTTCGGCATTTGTATAATGTATGGAAAATTTTCGCTCATGAAGCTGGTGTAGCTACCCTAATGAAATGCGAATTTGTTGATCTTGTCTTGTGAGGGCTTTTTCATATGTTTCATGCAAAGTATAGTGAATAAATGTCCTAGGGGTATATCGTTATTTGTTGTTTACCTTGATAAGTCATTCATTGCAACATCAAAGAAGTATAAATTTTCCTAATGACCTAGTTGTTGCTTGTAGGGCCATGCAAATTTTTTGGGGAACTCCTTGATTGGGTATAATCATCTCTAGACATTGAATCATATTGACTCCATTCTCCCAATAGTCTAGGAATTGGTCTAGTTCTAGGTGATCACCAAAACAAACATCTTTCTCATGTCCTTTTTCTCTTTCTAAGCCATAATCTTAGCAGTCTTCCTAGGGCACCACACAAATCCATTATAGCCATCCAAAGTTGATGAAACTTGGTCAAGTATTGCGTTGGTGAGTCCTTGATAGTTCCTCCAATTGTCAATCCATTCGGATGGTGGAGTATCAAGTTATCCCAAGCCCTAGGTTGATAACCATTTCCCCATAGGCTTCCTCTAGTTAGTGGCTTCATTAAGGATCATTGCATTAAGAATCCAACATAATCCTCTCTCTTTGATCCTTTTTTCTCCCCTCACCTGGTCAAGTCCATTTGTTTGAAGTTTCACCCCAAACCTTTGACCTCGTTTGGGTCCACTAGGGCTTCTTTGTGGTCCTACAACCTTGTCTCTCCAATTTCACAAGGATCGGTAAGAAACCCTATTCTTCTAGGATTCTTTGGTCTAGGGCACTTCTTATCAAGAAATACTCCTTAACCCTAGGTCCAGGTCTCTTTCTAGCCCTTCTTGGAGAGCCATTCATCTTGCTTCTAAAGAAACCATCCCTACCATTAAGAGTCTCTCCTTCGAATAGGCTTTTGAAATCACTACCTTCACATCATTGATATGTTTCTCCAAGTGATTTCCCTAATACCGGGACTCCTCCCATTGGTGAAAGTTTATAAAGAGCAGAGAGCTTTAGTTGAGGTGATAGTGGGCTATTGCTCCATTGTTGCCACTTGACGTAGTAGTTTCTTTATAGGAAGCCCAACTAGGACCCCTGCTAGTTTGAGCGGTAACATTTTTGGCGTCGTTGCCGAGGAGACGAGACATGTGCCTTATCCCCCATATGACAATATAGACATATCATTCTTGGCGACTCCATTGGAAAAATGAAGCCCTAGTTTTTCATTGAGCTTTAAAGCTTAATGCTTGTAGGGTGAAGCAAGCATCTATCAAGGCACTTAGATTCACCCTGGCGACTGCACTTTGGATTTATATGCAAAATCATGAAAAATGGTTTATTGTGATAAGGAAAGTATCCATGACATTAGCCTTGAAGATGTCCAAATGTTAAAATTGGCAACTAGGGCCAAACTCCACATGGGTCATCTTATTTATGATAGTTGATATTTTTCTTGGATTCCTCTCTCCGAGAGGTGTAGGATTGATCTAAAGATTATCCGATTCCGACATGTACAAATGAAGTTATGAATTTTTTAAATTATGGACAAATTGTCAAGGTCGGCTACCAAACTTATGTAGGCTCAAAAGCCCAACAATCACTTCTATTCATCCTCAACGTTTGCTATAAATACATGATGCCTTAGCCTCATTTGTACACACTCATCTTCACACTTCACTCTCTCTCTCCTCATTGATTGGGTACGGATTTCAATGCCTCTCTCTCTCCACAATTTGAAATTTCAGGAGGCTGAAATTTATGGAGAGCGAAATTTCAGGAGGCCAAAATTTCAGGAGACCGAATTTCTAGTGTTGACTAGCATGCGTTGACCTCCTTTGATTGCTTTTTGGTGGGGGCTATTTCTGCTTGGGTAGGCCGCATTTCTAGGCATAGAAATCGAGGCCAAACGTTGACTTTGGCTAGTGCTGACTGTAGCTAGTGCTGACCGCAAGTTGGTTGTTTGACCAGATTTGACTGGGCTGATTTTGGGATATTTTGAGAGTGATTCATCTTGTTGTTTGGAGGTTGAAGTTGACCAATTTATTGAGGGTCAAATCTGCCCTATTGACTAGCATTGACTTTTTTGGTTAGGGCTCTTTTGCAGTGGTCATAAATTATCAGATTTGTAAATTGTACTATCTCTCTCTTTGCTGAACTATTGAAGAATGTAAGAATAATTGATCTAGGCTTTCCCCAGATTAGGGTTTGTCCCTGGTTGGTGCCACATCTTGTGTCCTCTTGTCTTGGGTTGTCTTCTACTGTTTTGTTTATGTTTATGTTCTATCTACATTCTATTATCATGTTGATGTGATTGGTAATCTGGATATTGATATTTGGCTAATAAAGAAATTGAAGTAAAATTTCTCTAAAGCATAGAACATAGCATTGTTTCCTAAAATTAACATGGTATCAACGCTGAGGTGAAGACAAAGCCCAAGCAAGAGTGAAAGAGCAATCACCAAAGACAGTTGGAGAAGGACAAAAGGCTCAATGGGTTCCTCATCCTACTTCCCGGCTGAAGACAAGCTCCATGATAAATCTGACTATCATGGATGGAGGTGTCTCTTGATTTGACCTTGGAAGAAAAAAAAGTGATGGATTATGTGTAGGGTAAAATCCCTGAGCCTCCTTCAAATGCACTGGCTGTTGCGAAGACCAAGGACAATAGGGCTGAAGTCAAAGCGAAGAAGATTATCAAGGATTTCATTGACAAGCATCTAGTGGCCTATATCTCCGGATTGAAGACCTCCAAGGAGATCTACGACAGGTTGGTCAGCATGTTCAAGTTTAGTAATGTTAATCAAATTCTATTTCTCAAGAATAAGTTGAAGGATATTGAGAAGGACAAGGACGAGGACATTCAATACTATTTCTTGAGGATTATTGAGATCAAGAATGATCTACTCTCAATTGGATAGGCCATTCATGACATGGAACTTACTCTCACCACCCTTCGAGGACTCCCACCTGAGTGGTATGTATTTAGAACCACCATACTCAACAATGATCAAATTCTAGGAAGAAAGGAATCTTTGTGGGCTATAGTGAAAATTCTAAGGTAGATAGAATTTATGTAGTTGGTCAAAAGGAAGTTGAGATAAGTCATGATGTCAACTTCGACGAAGATATGACTCTTTGGAAGGTCGACAATCTTCCTATCCTAAGGAAGGACAAAGAAGCTGACACCAGAAATCAAGGTGCAAAAGAAGACGAAACAATGCCTGATGTTGATGAACCTATGGATCTTATTGATCCTCCTCTTCTTGAACCCTCCTCCTTCAAAAGGTGACCCTCATGGCTTAGGGAGGCTTTCGAAGATGCTGAGAGACACACTGCACCAACAGGGACTTTCCGTGAAAGCAAGAAGCTGAATAGGTATCAAGGATATTTGACTGCCATGAGCACTATCATTCAAAATGAGCCTTCATCATTCGAAGAAGCCGTGAAGCATCGAGTATGGAAGGATGCTATGAATGAAGAATATAAGGCAATTATGAAGAATGATGTATGGGATATGGTCCCTAGACCCCAGGACAAATCGGTTGTCATCCTAAGTGGCTCTACAAAATGAAGCATGGAGTTGATGGAAGTGCAGACCCTCTCATTCACAAATGTAAGAGTGAGTTGACTTTTGAATTTGAGATGAAGGACATAGGACTGATGCACTATTTCTTAGGGTTGGAGATCTGGCAAAAGCCAGGTGAAATTTTCCTCTCCCAAGGAAAATATATTGTGAAGATATCGGAAAGATTTGGGATAGTGGACTAGAAGCTTGTGACTACTCTGATGGAACTTAACTTTAATAAGTTATATAGTAGTTCTGATGGACCTGAATTGGGAAATGCTTCTGAGTATTGTCAATTCATAGTGTTGGAATTTCTAAGTCTAACTCGTTAGAAACCCTTCGTGTACTTTCTGATTTATTCCTATCTACTTGTTCTATTAATTAACAAGTTATTTACCATGTAAATACTGGAAATAAATACAAGTAAATGCTCAAAACATTTCAGATCATCAAGTGAAGGAAACAGAGACAAGCACACAAGTGACACCATTGTTTTTGGACTAATGTCCCCGGAAAAATCCAATGCGGGAAAACTGGTGCAACTATCTGAGGTTTGAATTATTAAGCAATTTCAGAATACAATCTAAGTGCCAAATCTAGCTCACCCAACAGAGAAAAATCTCAGCAATAGTACCTCTCTACTTGGAAGCAGATATTCCAGCTGAAACCCGAGATAAACACTCTGGCAGCTCCACAGCTCCAGTCTGCCCCACGAAACCCCAGTGTCAGACTCTAGGGACTGCGTCAGCCTCTCTCTGGCCCAGTGTTAGCCCAACGTCACTCTGGCTTGGCCTACGTCAACCTTTGGAGGCATTACGTTAGTCCTCTAGCCCTCTGCGTCACCCACGCTGGCCCTCTGAGTTACTGCGCAGCTCCTGGTTGGCTCTGCGTGAACCCTTTGTTGCTTTTGTGTCCCTCTCTCCGGCTACTGCGCTGATCCTCCCGGTGCTATCTCTGCCTCTCTGCTTCTATATTCATTGCCCCTCAGCTGCAACTCTGATCACTCTCTCAACTTTCTCAGCAAACCCAACCTAGAAGGTCGAAATCTTGATCTCTTGGTGTGTTCTCCAAGTGACCCTCAAGCCTCGTCTTATACTTTTCACGTTGACAAATCAACGGCCGGGATTAAGTTCCTAATCAACGGCTAAGATTAGATATGGCTTGATCCATGACTTTTGGACTATTCTAGCACAGTTTATATTAATTCACATTAATATTTTATTTTCCCTATGTTTAGACTTAGGGATTCCATTAAAAATATTAATTATTTTAATATCTCCCAAATTGTTTAGAATCTGCCCAAACCCTTTTTGGTTATTGGAGATCTCATGTGCCTTAGCCTCTCCACCAATGTTCGTGGCTAGAGCACATCCGATGCTACCCCAAATTAACACTCTCTCTTAGCAAGGACTGTGCTCTAGCAATCCTCCTTACTGAGTATCACCCTGATCATATGACACCGGTCCTTGTGCTGATGCTAGGCCCGCTGCCCATCATCTACACTATTGCATCCTGTACTGCTACCCATGACCCTGCCACTGCCACTACTACATCCGTATTGCAACTCCCTCTACATTCGTGCTGTTGCCCATGATCCTGCCACTGTCACTGTTGCATCTGCATTGCAATCCCTCTCATTGTGTTGCGTTGTGCTGCCCATAGCTCTACTGCTGCTAACTGCTGCACTGCAACTCAGTTACTAAGAGGTAAGTGATTGATCTCCCAACTCT
This sequence comes from Pinus tabuliformis, assembly GCA_031772625.1. Lineage (NCBI taxonomy): Eukaryota > Viridiplantae > Streptophyta > Pinopsida > Pinales > Pinaceae > Pinus > Pinus tabuliformis. The sequence continues at coordinate 257,310,745 of CM062811.1, forward strand.
GACATCTCCGTCAAGATAGAAACACTCCCGATGATGAAGCTCCCTCTATCACTAATAAGTGCTCCTTTTCTGACCTCTGCGCTGCTGCAATAACACTGTGCATCGTGCACCATTGAACACCTCTCTGTGCCATCTTGAATTGGCGCAACACTCCCGTGCTTCTGGCACTGCTGCCTCACGCTGTCCTGGGAATCCTGCACTGTAGCTCCCTCTGTCGCTCCATCCGCATCTTTCTCTATTGACATCTGCCAGTACTGCTACTCCTCTTCAGGGCTCCCGTAGCAAGGTTTAATCCAAGAGGCTGGGTACTTCGAGGATCCTGCTCCTCATTGCCTATAGTCCGTCTGACTACAGCTCGATATCTCCCCACTTCCGCTCAAGTGGTGTGTGTGCACTCATGGCACAGTCATATTTTGTCTCCACTTCCTTGTTTGCCTTTGCTGGTGCAGACTTGGTCTCAGAGGCCTCTCCCTTGCTCTTCTTCCTTGGACACTGGGTCACATAATGAACGAACTCTCCACATTGGAAGCATTTGACCTTGGAGAGGTCTTTCTTCTTTCTTTTCTCTTGCTTTCCCTCAGATGCTAGGGCAACATCCACCTCCTCCTCCTTCTTGATTCTGATCCCCTTGCTGCTTCCCACCATGCTCAACCTTCTGATCTCTTCTTGGCGAAGAGCAGCCCACATTTCCTTCCAATTTGGAAGGGTCGCCCTGCCCAGTATGCTCTGGACAAACACCTCCCAGTCTTCTGAGATTGTGTTCAGGGTTGTTGTCACCATCAATTCTTGATCCGGCATGGCCCCTATGGAAGTCAGCAAATCTTGGTTCTCCTTCAATCGATCGAGGAAGGGGTTGATCTGTTCTCCCTTCTGCATCTGGTATGATTGCAACTGATTTTCTAGTAACATCCTTCTGTGCACAAAAGTATGCTGGTACAATTTCTTTAGGGCCTCCCACATCTCATTTGTCGTTTCTTTTTTGGCAATATGTGGTACTACATGGTCCTTAACATCGTCAAGAATGATGCTCTTGGCCCTCGCCATTGCCTCCTCGTACTTGTCGTAATCAGCTGGGTCAACTGGCATAGCTATCGTCCTCAAGGCGAAGTGCTTGACACGATTCCTATCTAGAACGGATAGGATTCTGGCCTTCCAAACTTGAGGCTCTGTCTAGTCTGTCCTGGTCTCTTACCCTGTTCACTGCCATTTCGCTGCTCGCCTACTTCCCTCCTGGAAGTTCTCGGTGTGAGTCCCTCTAAGCCTCGATTTCCCTCCCGGAAACCCCTCTGCCAATGTCGAGATACCCCCACTCCAATGGCTAGTGCAGCTATGCCACTGATCCAGATTTCTCGGCTAGAAATCCTCGGTAGCAACTCCCTCCTCCTTGGCCTTGCCCTGTTAGGTATTGTTTTGACTACATTACCCCACCATCTCTACTTTGCAACTTACCCACAGCCTCCTAAACCCCAACAAACTGAAGGTTAGAGCTCCTAGGCTCTGCTCAATCCCGGCACTGGCAAATCAGCTTCGTCAGCCAACTGCGTCAGCCTTCTTGGTCTCTGCGTGGCTCTACGTGAGCCTGTCTTTGCCTCCCTCAGCCTTTGCGCTGCCTCTTCCTGGCTCAATCTTGACGATGTAGACATTGCGTCACCCCTTCCTTGCTGCTACTCTGCGAGGAACAACTTCTGTCACTCAGGACAACTGTTTTCTGCTACTGCTGCTCTGCTCGGCTGATGTCCTCAGTTCTCTTGTGATCTGCAAGTACGATCCGATACCATGTTGGAATTTCTAAGTTTAACCCGTTAGAAACCCTTCATGTACTTTCTGATTTATTCCTATCTACTTGTTCTGTTAATTAACAAGTTGTTTACCATGTAAATACTGGAAATAAATACAAGTACATGCTCAACACATTGCAGATGATCAGCTGAAGGAAATAGAAACAAGCACACAAGTGACACCGTTGTTTTTGGACTAATGTCCCCGGAAAAACCCAATGTGCGAAAACCGGCGCAACTATTTGAGGGTTTGATTTGTTAAGCAGTTTCATAATACAATCTGGTTGCCAAATCCGGCTCACCCAACAGAGAAAAATCTCGGCAATAGTACCTCTCTACTTGGAAGCAAATATTCCAGCTGAAACCCCGGATAAACACTCTGGCAGCTCCAATTTGCCCCACGAAACCCCAGCGTTAGCCTCTAGGGACTGCGTCAGCCTCTCTTTGGCCCAGCGTTAGCCCGTGTCACTCTGGCTTGGCTTGCGTCTGCCTCTGGAGGCATTGCGTCAGTCCTCTGGCCCTCTGCGTCACCCACGCTAGCACATTGAGGCACTGCGCAACTCTTGACTGCCTCTGCTTGAGCCTTGGCTGGCTTTGCGTGAACCCTTGGCTGCTTCTGCGTCCCTCTCTTTGGCTACTACGCTGATCCTCTCGGTGTTATCTCTGCCTCTCTGCTTCTGTATTCACTGCCCCTCAGCTACAACTCTGATCACTCTCTCAACTTTCTCAACAAACTCAGCCCCAGAAAGTTGAAATCTTGATCTCTTGGTGTGTTCTCCAAGTGACCCTCAAGCCTCCTCTTATACTTTTCTCGTTGACAAATCAACGACCGAGATTAAGTCCCTAATCAACGACTAAAATTAGATTTGGCTTGATCCATGACTTTGGACCATTCTAACATAGTTTTATATTAATTCACATTAATATTTTATTTTCCCTAAGTTTAGACTTAGGGACTCCATTAAAAATATTAATTATTTTAATATCTCCCAAACTGTTTAGAATCTTTCCAAACCCTTTTTGGGTATTGGAGATCTCATGTGCCTTAGCCTCTCCGCCAATTTTTGTGGCTAGATCAAATCCGATGCTACCCCAAATGAACACATAGGAGCACTGATGTTCTTGGTGATCTCCCGTCCAGACATATTTGCAGTTAACACATTGAGCCAATATATGATTGAGCCTCATCATATACATTGGATTGGTGCCCAGAATCTTCTGAGATATCTTCGGGGCACAATCATTCATGGATTGAGATACACTGCCGGAGATGTGAGGCTGCATGGTTATTCTGATGCTGGTTGCGCTGGATGTGTGGTGGATCGCAAGAGCACTTTTGGATGTTGTTTTTCTTTTGGGTTCTGCTTCGATATCCTGGATGAGCATAGCTACTAGTATGGCCTCCTGTGAAGTTGTCTGGTTGAAGAAGCTCTTTGGTGAGTTGTTTGGACATGTGCTCGATACCAATGTGATCCTCGTTGACAACTAGTGTGGGATCCGATTATCAGGGAATCTCGTATTTCATGATCGCTCCAAGCATATAGATATAAGGTACCACTTTATTCGGGATATGGTACAACGAGGAGCAATAAGGCTCCATCACATTGGGACTGATGAGCAAGTCGCCGATATTCTAACAAAGCCCCTGGGGAAGGTCAAGTTCTTGGCCTTCCGAGAATGACTTGGAGTCGTGGAGAGACCCTCTTATGAGGGTCCTGTATGAGATGGACATTGAGCTCTGGGAGCTCTAGGGGGCTTGGGGTACTTCTTGGAGCGATGAGCAACCATAGGGTGAGTGGTTCAGCCTTCCCCTAGTGGTTTGCTGTGTACAGGGTGAGTGGTTTAGCCTTCCCCTGTGATACCCCTTGGCGACATATCAGGATGAGTGGTTCATCCTTCTCCTGCTGAGATATCCTACCCATGCAGTTTGGTACTCATGGGAAGTTCCTCTCATTGGCCAATGAGTAGGGAAATGAGGATAGGGACCATAGTACTATCGATGGACACATCGTGTACTACTGTACTCCCTATGCTAAGATGACTGATATTGATCTGGGATCAATTGGAACTGACTTCGGGTCAGTAAGAGTGGTATCAGACACTCTCTTTTGATTGGAACTGACTTCAGGTCAGTAAGAGTGGTATGACACACTCTCCTTTGATTGGCATTGACTTCGGGTCAGTAAAGAACGGTATGATACATTCTCGATCACTTCTTCTTTTTCATAGTTCAGCAGAGCAGAGCAGTGCATTGATGGCAGAGATAGGACAGATTCGCAGATGGATTAGCAGATGGAGTTCTCCCTAGTTTAGAGGGAGCGTTAAAATTGGCAACTATGGCCAAACTCCACGTGGGTCATCGTATTTATGATCTCTGATGTTTTTCTTGGATTTCTCTCTCCGAGAGGTGTAGGATTGATCTAAAGATATTGGATTCCGACATGTACAAATGAAGTTATGAATTTATTTTGATTATGGACAAATTGTCAAGGTCAACCAACAAATGTATGTAGGCTCAGAAGCCCAACAGTCACGTCTATTCATTCTCAACGTTTGTTATAAATACATGATGCCTTAGCCTCATTTGGACACACTCATCTTCACACTTCTCTCTCTCTCTCTCCTCATTGATTGGGTACAAATTTCTAGGCCTCTCTCTCTCCACACGTTCGAAATTTCAGGAGAGTGAAATTCCAGGAGGCTGAAATTTCAGGAGAGCGAAATTTCAGTAGACCGAATTTCTGGATAATTTGACCAAGCATTGACCAACATGTGTTGACCTTCTTTGACCGTGTTTTTGTGGGGGTTATCTCTGTTTGAACTTTGGGCAGGCTGCATTTCTAGGCACAGAGATCGAGGCCAAACATTGACTTTGACTAGCATTGACTGCAGCTAGGGCTGAATGCAGGTTGGCGTTTTGACCAGATTTGACTGGGCTAATTTTGGGTTCTTTTGAGGGTTGATTCATCTTGTTTTTTGGAGGCTGAATTTGACCAATTTATTGAGGGTCAAATCTGCCCTGTTGACCAGCATTGACTTTTCTGGTTAGGGCTCTTTTGCTATTGTCATAAATTATCAGATTTGTAAATTGTACTATCTCTCTCTCTGCTGAACTATTGAAGAATATAAGAATAATTGATCAAGGGTTTCTCCACATTGGGGTTTGTCCCTGGCTAGTGCCACATCTTGTGTCCTCTTGTCATGGCTTGTCTTATATTGTTTATGTTTATGTTCTATCTAGATTTTACTATCATGTTGATGTGATTGCTAATCTGGATATTGATATTGAGCTAATAAAGAAATTGAAGTAAAATTGCTCTAAAGCATATAACATATCATTGTTGCCTAAAATTAGCACCAAAGCCTATGGGAAAGATTGGATTTGTGGGTTGACCTTTGTGACCATTTGATAGAGCATGAGAACAAAGACTTCATACTCAATTTCTATAACAAGAGCAGGTTAAACCTCCACAACATAAAGCAAGAGTATGAAGAAAGCCCTACAGATTATCTCTTCTCTGAGCTTATTATACTGGTGCATTCAATTCCTTGTCTGACAAGATCAAAGAAAAATATGGCTCATTACCCGATGAGGATTTGGATGACCATGGTGATCAAGGAAGTGAGGATGATGAGGAAATGTCAATTGTAGAATTGGAATAAAATGGCAACAAGGTGGGAAACATCTTCTTCGAGGAGGATGACAAAGATTTTGATCCTAAAAGCCATCGGATCCTGCAAGAAAGAATGGATGAACATAGTAGGTTATGCAAGGAGTTAGTAGGGTATGTTGGACACCTAATCCTCAATGGGTTAGTGTGGAAGCCAAATAGACAAGAGGAAGTCCAAGAGACCTTGGGATGTGAAACCCAACGGTCAAACCATGTACTATAAATGTATATCTATTGTTAATAAAAAGTATTCTCATGTTTTATCTTTCACATTATGTTGCCCATGTGTGTGCTTAACATGGTGTCAGAGTCGGCGATTACTAGTCTTGCTCCAATTTGAGCCGCTTGTTTTCTGGTCTCTATATACATGTCAGTTCTGCCTTTCTCCTAATCAAAGTTGATCAGAATTTCCACCTTATAGAGCGTTTTACTGTGTGCAAACATAACTATTTCACTACTAAGCAGATTTCATAGGGTATCTGTCCATTTTCCTTGCCACACGCCTATGGATCTGACCTCTCAGCATGAATCTTGCTAAGTTCTTTTCCACACCTGTCAAATATGCCTCTAAATTGGTTAGATTTTGCCAGTCCAACAGCCTTCTTGACAGCATTAATTAATGCCCTATCTGCTTGTCAGAATTGAGCGTTTTATTCCTCATTTTGCGCCTGCCCGTAGGGATCTTGACGCTCCACTAATTTGGTGTAACTCCTCTAGCTTGAATTGCAAGTCTGAGAGGTAGATAAAGTGCAGAATCTATCTATAATGAAAATCTGGACAAAGGGATGTGTTGAGTGTCAGTGACCTATGTGCCTATCCTTCTCGTTACTCGAATGTGTTGATGAAGTATAGTATTCCATTTGCATTTCAGGAATTCCTTTTTTGAATTGTGAATTTGATTAGAGTGAAGCGAAGCATTGATATTTAGAACAATTGTTATTCTGTACAATGAATGTTGGTCCTAAATCTGGACACTAGTTCGTTGGAATAGTACATGCGTGGTGTATACGTTGTTCTGTGCCAGGTGCCACCAGAGGCGATCTAGTCGTGGGAAGAGCACAACCATGGTCATTAGTATGAGTCCTGTGTGAGTCACATTAAAACACTCGCTCAGTGGTGAACATGGAGCCGTTGTAACTGTGCTGTGGCTGATACTACATCTATTGTGTGAATGGTAGACAAGCGCTGCTTTTACGCTTGTTCCAACAACATTTTATTCAGATAGCAGAGTGGTTGTGTAATAGACATCGTGGGGCTCGAAGATGAGAGCTACACAGTTGAAGAAGTGAAACAATCGTACGCGGAAGAACCTCGAGGAGAATGTGCGGAAGAAGGTGTCTTGGCTGGGATAGTGCCGTAACTGCCAGGGATCGCAGTGCATTTGCGATATTTACCGGTTTGGAACAGCCGTTGGCCTAGGTAAATGGATTTTTCCTCCAATTTTGAATTATGGCAGGCAAATTCCAACGTGGGGCTTGCTTTCACGGGTCTCGGGCGGCTCTGCATGGTTGTCGTCCAATCTTAACATTTTCTGTGCTGTGTTGATGCTTATTTGCATCTTGAGGCGGCTCATCTGCGCTCTGGGTTGTGGATTTCTCACAGCCTTCGAATTGCCTTTCAACGTCTAAATGTGGACCAGATTTGCAAAAGAGATTCGATGAATTGTGGCTGTGAATGAAGAAATCTCGATTGCCGACCTAAATTTGGAGTTTTTAACCTCCAAAGAAGTGGATACCAAGCTTCAAAGAAGATTGAATTCTTGTTTATCTTTTTGCTTTTTGGGAAGCATAAGGATATCTCTCGATTTCTAAATAAAGCGTGGTCCGGGTAAAAGGTTGTTAGTGTTAGTGGTGTGGACGTCATTTTACTTAGTAAATGGTGTAAACTACTAACTGGATATAATACTCAGTCTAAGCACTCGAAAGCTGAGTTCTTCTTCCAACAACATTAATGGCTCGTTGTCATATTCTGTTTGAGGTTGTCAGGGACCTCATTTCCGCACCTCGACTAAGGGCAGGGATTGTGCTAACTTTTAGTGGCATTTCTCATCTTATACTAAAGGCAAAGCGACCGAGAGCTTTTAATATCATTGCCACAAGACGAGTTTGTTTTCTGGTATGTGCGTTGAGTAGTGAGTCATGTGTCTTTAGTTGGTAGTCATATCAGTGATTGGTGATTAGTTGGTAGTCATATCAGCGGTTGGCGAATTTATATTATGAAACCCTTGTAAATTGCAATGTTGACTTGGTTTATATATGTGCAATGTTTAAGAGAGAGAAAAAAAAAAGTTTATGAGATTATGTACAACTCTTTCTCTGGCAATCTGTAATCCGACAATTGCAGCTGTTCCACATGTTATGATCAATGGTTACAGGAATGTATTAGCAGTCGCTATTGAACTTGACTATTCTTTTCCACTGGCCGAGAAAGTGAAGGAGTATTTGAAGGATCCAAGCAAGTTTGTAGTTGCTGCTGTCCCAGTGTGGCATTGTATTTAAAACTCATTATAGCTTTTTATCTACATGCATTGATTCCTTGATTCGACTGCTGCATAAGAGTTTGGTGGGTTGTATAAAGGCAATGATTGTTTTGACAAATAAAAGTAATCTTTCGTGAAGAAAAGTCTAGTCGGTTGTATTGTCAGAACATAGTGCTGGTCATAGGTAAACTCTTATTTTTTATGTAATGGATTGTACTTGGTGCTTGCTGGTTGCACATTGATCATTTGCTGCGTACTTATAAAGGATATTGCTGTGTACTGTGAGTGGGTATTACTTTTCTGCATTGAGTAGTAGTTGTGATCAGTTTTTAAGGTGTAATTTTGACATTGAAGAAAAAAAATGGCCAGAATCAACGAAGTATTAGAGTTCCTCAAAACTCTCATATTGTCTACTACTCATGATACATTAAAAATCAGCAAAGTTTCTCTCCCAGACATTCAAGTCTGTCTACAAAATGCACAAGAGAAAATTGATTTTTTGCAGCTCGAATCTTAGCTACAGCAAGAAGAATTAAAACAGAGGAGTCATTCTAAACATGTTTCTGTTCAGAACATTGAGATTGCAACCCATCAAAAGTAAGTCAATAATGTTACAGTTGGTTCAGATTTAGTGCCCAATAAAGCAGCAATTGTACATGCAGATGCAGAAACTCAGTCTGCACTTCCCAAGTCCATCAGCAGACCTTGGGAACAACTTGCCCACAACAAGCATAGAGCTGGTCTTGGATATGACAAGGACTTGTCGTTTCATATTCCTGACTACTCAAAGCCCATTCAGTTTCAGAGTGCTGGATTCATTCATGACAATTCACCTCCAGCTGTTCCAGATTCTGTCCCTCTTCCACAGCAACAACAAAGACAATAGATTGTGAAATACCAACACTGTGACCGAGTTGGCCATTGGAAAGATCACTGTTTTGATCTTCATCCATGTAAGCATTGTCATAAAACCACCCATTCTTCACACAGATGCTTCATAAACAAATGTCCTGCAAGAACAAAGATTCATCTTGGATGGATCGCTTCTTGGCAATGGGCATCAATAGCCAAGAAGATATTCCAATCACATGTCAGAACTTGTTCCAGAGTATTGAACAGTCTTGCAGTTGAGTTTTCTCCATCATCTCACCTTGTATCTGATAGGGGGGAAATGATGGTCATCTACAAGCTTCAAAGTCACATCAAGCGAGCCTGAGGCACAACTTGTCACACCAGTTTCGGAGTTGTAGCTAGAAACAAAGATGCCCCTGAGCATGCCTTCAATTGGTAATCTGGGACACTTCCTCTAGTAGAAGACTTCAGCTTCTTGCCGGTTTCGGAAGAATTCCAGGAATAGAGTTGGGGACACTTCCTCTAGCAGAAGACTTCATCTTCTTGCTAGACTTGGAAGAGTTCCAGGAATTGCATTAAGCATTCCAGAGTTGTTGGTCATCCTTAAACCATCACAGGTTGAGACTTCCATTTTCAGGTTGAAGTTCTCCCTTTTATGCGGGGTGAGACCTCTCTTTCATTGTTGAAGGTTTCCTTCTTCAAAACAATAGGAGCACTTCCTCTAGCAGAAGACTTCAGCGTCTTGCTAGTTTTGGAAGAGTTCCGGGAACTGCACTAAGCGTTCCAGTGTTGGTGGTCATCCTTAAACCACAACCCTTTATACCAACATTTCAGAGAGCACATTCAGCCTAGTGCTGCCATGCATTTTTGCACATTTTGTATTACAGTTCTCTTCTTGGACTCATACATAACCCTTCGGATTAAAGGGGGGAATGTTGGAGACCTAATCCTCAATGGGTTAGTGTGGAAGCCGAATAGACAAAAAGAAGTCCAAGAGACCTTGGGATGTGAAACCCAATGGTCAAACCATGTACTATAAATGTATGTCTCTTGTTAATAAAAAGTATTCTCATGTTTTATCTTTCACATTATGTTGCCCATGTGTGCGTTTAGTAGGGGAATATAATGTTAAGGAGTTGTTCTTCCATTTACACAAACAAGAGGAGAAGCTCTATAAAACGAAATGTGAATATAACAAGAACCCCACTGATGCTCTCTTCCTAGAAGCATTATACCAAACCCATGTAATGAATACCTTAGCTATTGTTCTCCAAGAGAGGAGGCAAGAAGAGGAGTTCTACTTGCCTAGCAATAAAGATGATTTTGAGGAAATTCAAGATGACCAAGCAAGTGAAGAAATTTTGAAAGATCTTGTGAGAATTGGTATGAATGATGACACCATTGAAATCCACAAAGATGAACGTGATGATGTAGGGCCTCTCATTCAAGAAAGGACACTAGAGAATATGGTTATTGTGGATCCCTGTGATATCAACATTTCTGAATTCTTCCATATAAACGAGGGAAAATGGGATATCAACCATCATTTTGACAATGACCCTATTTATGATACTGACAAGGAAAATGAGGCTGAAATTGATTCCCTTTTGTCCAACACATTAATCATAATGATATATCTACTCACACCATTGAAATGAAGGATCACTATTTTCCCATGCATGAAGAAGGTTTATTGGAATTAGCAGGCCCCATTTATGATACCGATGATGACACTAACAAAGGCCTTACTTTCCCATGCCTTCTCCAAGATTCCAACAACATAATTACATTATCCATGAGCCCTTGTCTTACCCGTTCTCATACCATCCACTAGTATTGATGAACCCTTCCCCCCTCCTAAGTATGATGTCGAGGAAGAGTCTCTCATTAGATATATTTACCCTTCCCAGACATACCCTTAGGATTATGAGCACACCATCATTGCCCCTCGCCAATGTGACCATCACATTGAGAAGTCTGTTTGTTGTGCCCCTTCTTTTCCTTAGTGCCCTTTTCCCTCCCGTCATGTCCTTGTCGCATCCATTAAGCATAACATTATGAGCAATGATTGTGATAGCGAGTTCTTGAATTTGATCATTCATTCTTCTATCTTGTGCTTAGAAGAGAGGCTTCACACTTCTAGATTGACCTGTTTCCCCTCATTTAGGATTCCTTTCTATGTTACATAGATATCATATTTTCCTGCCTCCCACCCGCATCATCCCTCATGTGATTGTATCTATGTTGGCTTTGGAATCTATTGGATGAGTAATCATATAGGAAAACATGTTTATATTGATCTAATGATTTGTTGGTTGCATTGGCTCTATGATTACACTTAGTCTTTTCCTGGAATGATATACAGGTTAGGATAGGATGCATTACATATTGATTTTTCTCATTAGAACTAATATCATGTAATATTATCATGCTAGATTCGCTGCATTTAGATTAAAATTACATTTAGAGTAACTTTTATTTCTTGTTGATTATATGGCCTAATATTAAGCATGAGTGATCATAAGACACCAGAAAAACATGCTGCCTCGTGTCCATGGTGTTTGATATTTGCAGGAACAACGCTGCGGTCCCAAGAGATTTCTGATGTTCTCATGACCTCCCCGTTCAAGTACGTTTGTGCACTCTTCTGAGAGATCATGTCCCAGTTGGAGCCAGATGTTACCCACCACCCGTGAGTAGTATCCACAAGTGAAATTTTTTCTCCTAGATGGTCCTCAGCCGACAGCTAGTAGCCCCTTGCAGCCATCAGATAGCTTGATGTGCCACTATCTCTGCCATTTGAGGTGGTTGTATGTTCACTTGCCCATCTTCTATGATCTATGTTTGAAGGTGGGCCTTTCGACACCGAAGGTATGGCTTTTCATTATGTAGTTGAGTATTTTTGTTTACTTATCATGGACTCTTTTGGACATCTATTAGTGGGGGGATTGGGCAAAAAGAGTGGGCGTGGTTTGTACTCTTGTCTCCTCTATCTAATTTGATTATTAACCTTGTATCTTAGTCCCGTGGAATCTCCTTTATTGATGACTAGATTTAAGGGTGGCACTACATGGGAAACTTTGATTTTGGTTGCGTGGTCTCGCTTCTCGACACCATATACATCACTCCCCTCTAGTAATTATAACCCCATTCGCCATAATTCCCATCCCGGTTGTAATACCCCGTTTCCGAGATATTTCCCAAACCCCAGTAAACTCCAACCAAATACGTATAAATGATATAATAACTGGGAAGCTCAAAGGGATGAAAATGACAATGGTGCAACATATAACAATATAACCATGAGATATAAGCAGATACTCAAGAAATGCAGAGAGAAATGCTAAGCCATTTTATTATACTGAGTAATAGAATGAGTATAGGAGGTGATCAGAAAGATGGCACCTTGACTTGCACAAGGCAAGTGAAGAAATACACTCAGAATAGCAAAAGAATGGCCTCTCTCTGAACTGTGTCCAAGCTGCTGGAGAACTGTCATGCTGCTGTTGCTGTTGGAAATCAAATGAGGATTTGGGGCTGTTCCCCTCCCCAGAAAATGTTGAAACTCTGGAATCGGATTCTACTCAAGAAACCCAGAAGAACCTAGAAAGATTTTTTGAAATGGCCGACCCCCGAAAATCGCCCCCCTTGAGGACCCACGCAATCCCTGAAGGCTCTGCGCTGCCATTGAAATAAACCAACCACAACTCTTCTTGAGACTCAACCAAAATCCCTCAATATGCAAGGGTTGACCCCCTGCTCAATTTCCCAGCACAAATCCCTCTGCAAAACCTCAATCCAGAACTCCTGCCAGAAAGAACTGCATCATCCCTCTCAAGATTGCGCAGTCATCCAAGATGCTCAATCCTCCTGCCAAAATGCTGATGAAACTACTGCAAAAATACTGATGGAAATACCTTGCCTGAGCAGGCACTCGAAGTCCCCCGGGGCTAAGGGTGAGATCTTCACGGAGGCACTCAATGCACTAAACAGTGCTGCAGACTAGCTAAACAACGAGCGTGACTAGGTCGAAGTGACTAGGTCAAATGCACATAATCGAATGCCAAAATGAGGAGGCTCCTCTCTCGTTTATAGCGTTGGCCTCTCTCAATCCCAAGGCTCACCTCCTCCAACGTAGCTTTCCTCTTGCCACATGTTTCTCACCATCTGCGCAGTCACTCCAAGTGTCTACGTGGGCCCCTTCTCTATGTGGTTCTTTGGCCCCCCTTGGCTCTCCTTTTAAGTTACAACGTTGTGCTACTAGGGAGTGTCTTTATTCATGAAGTGAGTATGTCCCAATGTTGCACGAAGCGCCCCCCGCCCTGGTTCCAAGCCCGGAAGCGCGTCCCGTGCGGAAGCGTCTAGGAAGCTTCGTCGGAAGCGCGCTTCCGCCTGTTTTGGACGCTTCCTGGAAATTTCAGAAGCTTTCCTCCGAAGCGCGCTTTGTACGACGCTTCGGCAGTACGAAGCGTGGCGCTTCGGAGGGTGAAGCGTATGCTTCCAGAAAAGCGTTTAGAAAATTGTTTTTTTTCAATTTTTTTTTTAATTTTAGTTGAGTTTGCTTGTTGGGGGTGAGTCCACCTTGGGTTAGGGTGAGGAATGAAGGCAAAAAAAAGTATAAATATAGTAGATGCTCCCTCATGGTAATGTTAAATTCTTAAAGTAAAAGTGATATTCTCCTTTATTTTTCATTTTCATCCTTTTACTTAAATTTTTAACATTACCATGAAATGACTCAGGACGTTTGAGAGTGGTTTCAGCCTCATTGGACTTCATATGGAGAAAATAGAATTTCATATCCTATTCAAAATTCAGCAGACTTAACAATTTTCAGGAATTCAGGATCAATGGGATTGTGGCATTTCATTAGATTATATCAAGTATGAAGGTATGCGATTAGCATTTAATCAAGAGCACCAAGCCCTATATGTACCCTAGTGTTGGTGGTGTTAATTGTTGAACTCCTTTGTCACGTGGCACGCCCTTAGCAAAAAATTACCTTTCAATCAAGTCAAAATCATCGATCAAGCATGTTAAGCTTTTTCTACCATATTTTAAGTCTTGAATTAGGTAGTTTGATCAAAATTGGGAAATGTTGACAAATATCCCTAGACAATTGAGGTAGAGGCAAAGGCTAGACGGTTTATGCTCGAACAATTAATCATTAATCTACAATGGATGTTATATCTATCTTGATTTATGCAAAAATATGCATGTTTTCATGTCTTCTACAACTAATTTGGTATTTGGGATGTTTGTTTCGAGTATAAATGCAAAAAAAATAATATATATATATATATATATATATATATATATATATATATATATATATATATATATGTATGTATACATATATATATATGTATACATACATATATATATACATACATATATGTATACATACATATATGTATACATACATATATATATATATATATATATATATAGCAGACGCTTTCGCAGACGCTACATTTTCTAGATTTTTGGAAAATGACGCTTCCACGTCTCCGCTTCCAAAAAATGTCCCCGCTTCGTGCAACATTGGTATGTCCCCCTCTCCTCACCTTTTTATTTATAAATAGCTATAGAAGACAAAATTGAGCAAAATCGAATATTCCAATTAGCCATGGCTAATTAGGAATATTACAGTCTCCCTTGGCAAAATGTTGCTTGTCCTCAAGCAACTGAAGTGATGGATGCTGCAAGATCTTCTCACTCTCCCAAGTGGCATCCTCATCCGGTAAATTCTTCCACCTCACCTAGAATTCTCGGACTGTCCTGCTCCACAGCTGCCTCTCCCTGGTATCAATAATAGCCTCTGGCTGCAACACCAAATGCCTCTCATCATCCATGGGTGGTAGCTCATCTGTCACTGTCACATGCTGCTCCAATGCCTTCTTCAGGCATGATACATGAAAAATGTTATGAATCTTGCTGCCTTGGGGCAGCTCCAACTCAGATGCAACCTGTCCAACCTTGTGTATCACCCTGTATGGCCCATAAAAGTAGGGCTTGAGCTTCTCGGCCCCTTTCTGCTTCAGTGACGACTGTCAGTATGACTGTAATCATAGGTATACCAGGTCCCCTACCTTAAACTGTCTCTCCACCCAACTCCTGCTAGCATACAACTTTTGTTGGTTCTGCGCTATAGCCATATTATCCTTGAGAGCTCGGAGAATATCCTGACTCTCTTGGATCCAAATCTTGGCTCTCGGAGCCTTGCTAGCACCAAACATCACATCAGCAAAAGATAAATGATGATATCCATACAAAGCATAAAATGGTGACATACCGATGGACATGTCATGTGTAGTGTTGTAGCAGTTATCCCCCAGATGCAGCCACTTCAGCCATGCTCTTTGTTGCCCACTGACATAGTTACGCAAGTAGCCCACCAGCCACTTGTTAACTATCTCTGTCTGCCTGTCCGTCTGTGGGTGATAACTAGTACTCGGTGTCAACTCTGTCCCCACCAACCGGAAAAGCTCCTGCCAAAACCCACCCAGGAAACGGTTGTTCCTATCACTGATGATGGTCTTAGGAAGACCATGTAGCCTGAAGACCTCTCTGAAGAACAACTCGGCCACCTATGCTGCTGTATAGTGTGCGGATATGGCAAAAAGATGTGCGTACTTTGTTAGTCGATCAATGATGACAAAGATAGAATCCTTGCCCTGCACCATGGGCAACCCTGTGATGAAATCCATCGAAATACTTTCCCATTTCCCCTCCGGAATGGGAAGAGGCTGCAATAATCCTGTGGGATGGCTCATCTCCCCCTTGTTCCTCTGGCAAACATCGCACTCCCGTATATGCTAGAGTACGTCCTCCTTGAGGCCCTTCCATGAGAACCTCTCTCTAATGGCCCTGTAGGTTTTGGTAAACCCCTGATGGCCTACCAATGGTGAATCATGTGATGCCTGAGGTATCTTCTTCTTGAGCTGAGATCTCTCAGTCAAGAAGATCCGGTCTCTGTAGTAGATGATCTCATCGACCACCCTGTACCTGTTATCCGCCACCTGCCCATCCAGAACCTCACATGCAAATCTGTATTTGGAGTACTCTACTAAGAGTAGAGCCCTCCAGTCTACGTCCAAGCTCATAAGAGACAATGTGGCTGGTCTACGTGAAAGGGCATTCGCTACCGCGTTGTTCTTACCCTTGACATACTCAATGTCAAAGTCATATGCTTGGATCTTACTGATCGATTTTTGTTGCCTCTCCTGAGGCTGTTGTGATCAGTCCTCACCCTGAACCCGTTACCCACTAGATATTGCCGGAACTTGGCCAATGCATGCATGATGGCCAGCATCTCCTTATCGTATATAGAATACAACCTCTCGCACGGAAGGAGCTTTCGGCTCTTAGAGGCTATAGGGTGACCTCCTTGCATCAATACTGCGCTGATCCCCTCTCCCGACGCATCACACTCCAAAACAAATAGCTGCGAAAAATCTGGCAATACAAGCACTGGGCAACTGCTCATCACCTCCTTGAGCCTGTCAAAGGCTTGTTGCGCTGTATCCGACCAACTGAATGCCCCCTTCCTCGTCAAATCCGTCACGGGTGCAACAAGCTGTGAGAAACCTTTGACGAACTTTCGATGGTAAGTACAAATGCCAATGAATCCTCGAAGTTCCGTCACGTTTCTTGGCTCCGGCCAATCTCTGATGGCCCTGATCTTCTCCTCGTGGACCCTCACTCCGTCCACTCCTATGATGTGTCCCAAGTATAACATCTCCGTCAACTCGAACTCACATTTGGAGAGCTTGGCATAGAACTGCTGCTCCTCCAAGATGCGCAACACTGTCTCAATGTGCTGGAGATGCTCCTCCCAAGTCCTGCTGTAAATGAGTATATCATCAAAGAATACCAACACAAACTTCCTCAAGTGATTGCGGAAGATATGTTTCATGCAAGACTGGAATGTAGCTGGGGCGTTGGTTAGCCCGAAGGGCATCACCAAAAACTCAAAGTGCCCATAGTGACACTTGAAGGCGGTTTTGGGAATGTCCTGTTCCCTCATGCGAATCTGATGGTACCCAGATCTCAAATCAATCTTTGAGAAGAACCGTGCTCCTCTCAACTCGTCTATCAACTCATCGATCCTAGGTATGGGGTATTTGTTTTTCAGGGTCTTCTTGTTCAGGGCCCTGTAGTCAATGCACATCCTCAATGTGTTGTCCTTTTTCTTCACCAACACCACGAAAGAAGCAAAAGGACTTGTGCTCGCCAAAATGTGCCCAAGAGCCAGCAACTCTTGAATGGCCCCCTCAATCTCATCCCGATAGGCCTTGGGATGCCTATAGGGGGTAGCAATCACTGCATGTATGCCCTGCTCAAGCTCAATGGTGTGCTCAAACCCTCGATCTGGTGGCTGTCCTGGCAGAATCTCCCCAAATACTATGGCATACCGGTTAAGGATGGACTGTATCTCTAGGTGCATTGTCTGCTCTATAGTCCCTGTCTCTGATGCACACAACTCCACTGCCCACTCTATGTCTCCCTTTCGGAACACTGCCTCGATTCGATGAGCTAGAACAGTCTGAGGTGAATATGTATGCTGTCCCCATATCTTCTCATGCCTCCCTGTCTTCTTATCATCCCACTCCATCTCTAGGGTCTTCCAATCTGTAGTGATCTTCTCTAGAGTGATGAGCCACTGAACACCCAATATCATGTTGGTGTCTGGAATATCGACCACGAAAAAGTGGTCAATCAATGTGTAAGTGCCCATCGTCACGGATAACTTTGGTACATAACGTGCACACACCATGGTCTGATCTCCTCGGACCAAAACTGAAAACCCATCGAAGCTCTCTGTCTGTATACCTCTCATCTCAACCATCTGTGCATCGATGAAGTTGTGGGTTGCCCCACTGCCAACCAAAACTGATACTCGCTAGCCACTTACTGTCCCCCATATGCGCAGTGTCAAATACTTGTGAACTCCTCGTAACGCTGCAAGGGCCCCACCGGTAAGTGCAAAAGCTGCACCACTCGTTGCTGGTGGTGGAGGTGGCAAATGATCCTGCGCTGCATGTCTACCTCCTGCCTCCACATCATCCTCCTCATCCTCTTCCCCGCTACTCTCGAGAAGACATCAATAAAATGTGCTTTGCCAGCAGCACATCTATGTCCTGGTGCCCACGGCTCCTGACAGGTGAAGCACAACTGCTTCTTCTTCAACTCCCTCCTGGCATCATCATCAATCTGTACTCGTCCTGGATTCCCCTTCGGAGGCGGAATCCTCATATCCTTCCCCTTAGGCTGAAAACACTGTCGCTGGGGGTAAGGTGTCTGGGTCGTGGGTAAGACATCCTGTAAGTCTTGGGTTTTGGTAATAGCATCCTGAAGGGTGGTTGGTCTAGCGGATCTGACTAGACCCCGAAGTGGTTTCGCTAACCCCTCAACATACATGTAAATCCTCCGTGCCGCGGATAGATCTGGCACCATCACTGAAACCCTCATGAAATCTGAAATGTAGGTCTCTGGGCTTCCAGTCTGTTTGAGCCTCATTAGCTCCACAAAGTGCTGTTTCGGATCCCTCCAGTCAAACCTCTCCATCAATCTCCTGGTGAACTCGACATATGTCGTCATTGTGGAGTGTCTCAGTGTAACCATCCCATGGAACCACCAATCCTGGGCCTCACCATCCAAATGTAATGTCGCCACATTGATGGCCTCCGTCTCCAACATCTGGTTCAGCTGGACGTAAATGTCCAACTTCTCTACTCAAGACTTTGCCGAATTGTTTGATGAACCATCAAACATAGGCAAGTGGAATCTACTAGCTGCATGGTGGGTGTCACCATCATGATAATGCCGGTACCCTTTGTGATGGTCACGGGGTCTACTATCCCGCTGGAGCTGAACAAAGTCTCTGAATGAGAGAGCCTTCCTGAACTCTTGCCCATATGCCTGGTATTTTGCAAAATAATTGCCCATATGACCGGGCTCTGCCTCCTGCTGGGCTCCAGCCCCCGTGTCTGCTCCTAAGAAAGTAGGCATGGTAGAGCGTGTAGGGGCATGTGAGGCCACTTGTTGAGTAGTATCACGTTGTTGTGGAAAATGGTGGAATGCACCCGATCACTCGCCAACATGGATAACCCGTGGGCTCTACACTATCTAGCCTCTACTGTTGTGAATCTTTGCCCCATCACCTCACTCTGCCTCGACAAATCCTGTACTGATTTGAGGAGCATGTCTGCAAATCTCTTTTCGTCCTCATCTGCCATTGGATCCTCTTGCTCTGTGTCCACCACTGGCTCTTTTTGTTCTATGTCCACGACAGGCTCCTCCTGTTCTGTGTCCACCATCGGAGCACAGTCTCCCTCTCCGTAAGTGTTCTCCAATCTACGCCCAGTGTCTCTGTATCTCCTACCTCTGTAACAGATGTTGGGCTTTTGTCCCGGTGTCATAGATTGCTAGCTCCATAGGCTAAGCCAGATCTATGCTCTGATACCACTGTAATATCCCGTTTCCGAGATATTTCCCAAACCCCAGTAAACTCCAACCAAATACGTATAAATGATATGATAACCGAGAAGCTCAAAGGGATGAAAATAACACTGGTGCAACATAGAACAATATAACTATGAGATATAAGCAGATACCCAAGAAATGCAGAGAGAAACGCTAAGCCATTTTATTATACTGAGTAATAGAATGAGTACAGGAGGTAATCAGAAAGATGGCACTTCAACTTGCACAAGGCAAGTGAAGAAATACACTCAGAATAGCAAAGGAATGGCCTCTCTCTGAATTGTTTCCAAGCTGTTAGAGAACTGCCATGCTGTTGCTGGAAATCAAATGAGGATTTGGGGCTGTTCCCCTCCCTAGAAAATGTTGAAACTCTGGAATCGGATTCTACTCAAGAAACCCAGAAGAACCTAGAAAGCTTTTTTGAAATGGCTGACCCCCGAAAATCGCCCCCCTTGAGGACCCACGCAATCCCTGAAGGCTCTGCGCTACCATTGAAATAAACCCACCACAACTCTGCTTGAAACTCAGCCAAAATCCCCCAATATGCAAGGGTTGACCCCCTGCTCAATTTCCTAGAACAAATCCCCCTGCAAAACCTCAATCCAGAACTCCTGCCAGAAAGAACTATGTCATCCCTCTTAAGACTGCGTAGTCATTGAAGATGCTCAATACTCCTGCCAAAATGCTGATGAAACTATTGCAAAAATACTGATGGAAATACCTTGCTCGAGCAGACACTCGAAGTCTCCCGGGGCTGACAGTGAGATCTCCGAACGGAGACACTCAATGCACTAAACAGTGCTGTAGACTAGCTAAACAACGAGCGTGCTCTAAATCGAAATGACTAGCTCAAATGTATATAATCGAATGCCAAAATGAGGAGGCTCCTCTCTCCTTTATAGCATTGGCCTCTCTCAATCCCAAGGCTCACCTCCTCCAATGTAGCTTTCCTCTTGCCACGTGTTTCTCACCATCTGCACAGTCACTCCAAGTGTTTACGTTGGCCCCTCCTCTATGTGGTTCTTTGGCCCCCCTTAGTCACCTTTTAAGTTACAACGTTGTGCTACTAGGGAGTGTATTTATTCATGAAGTGAGTAAGCCCCCCTCCTCACCTTTTTATTTATAAATAGCTATAGAAGGCAAAATTGAGCAAAATCGAATATTCCAATTAGCCATGGCTAATTAGGAATATTACACTGGTCCACAAGAAGTTATCCTCCCCCTCCCTTTGTAATCACTTTGGGTCGAGCCTGGAACGATGCGCCGGAGGTTGATGTAGCTAAAAGAAAGAAACAACATAATTTGGCCACTCTCAACAGGAAATGTACCATAAAATGCAAAAGATGGTCTAGATATACAAATTTAGCACATGGGCAAAAGCCAAGCATGAGCTCTGTTGACCAGTTAACGTCAACTATCCTATAGCAATATACATTTTCGCAATAAAATTCTGTCATGATCGAACAATGAGATCATCTAGATTTCGTCATCTTCTTCAACCATCATTATTTAAAGTTATAAGCCCATTCTGCATCTCTGTAATGTAAATAATCTTAGTAAGACCATATATGTATGTAAGAACCTAAGTAAACCTATTGTTTTGATGATTATTTTCATTCTGGGAGGTTTTTCGTCTCACAGATTCATCTGTGTTTTTTGACACAAATGATCGCCAAAGTTTTTCCCTCCAACCTCACCCCAAAGCTAGGGTGGATTCTGTCGTCAAGATCATAGGCGAGTCCTAGTGTTTTTAGATTGAGTCTTTATAAAGGTGATTTGGGAATAATTTTAGCTAATTGGCTAAATTATTTTATTACAAATCACTTGATCTACTAAATTATATCTGACTCACAGAATTAGGTAAAATAAATGAGGGTCTATAACAAACGAGTTTTCCCCTTTTGCAGGTTAAATTGTAATATCTTGATGTAAAATGTATTTTAGTGCATGGTCTCTCATATTTAGACTCCATGGTTAAAATATTAGAGGGTTGGACAAATTATTAATCTCTCATAGGTTAATTACTTAAATTTTCTAGCAAAAATATAATAAAATCCTAGGTCAGAAATTTAATTAATTTTGTGTCCTAGGAAAAATTAATTGTCCGATAGGTAAAATTCGTGGGTCCCAAAGAAATTAATTTTGGGAGGTCCTCAGCCAGAACATACCTAGTGTGTAGTATCCTCCTGACCTACGACTCTAGCAAACAACGATGCAAATTTCCAATATGGTTATGCTAAACTTGCTACTTCTATGGTGGACGCTTTAACGCCTTCTCAAGACCCACGGGTGGAAGTTTTTCATCTGGTAGTGGGGCTCTTCATCAATAATAAAGAAAAGGGAGTGACTCGCAAAGTCATTCTTTACAAAATAACTCACCTTCTTCCAGATGCCTCCTTAGTCATCGTAGCTGAAAGAAAGTCCAAGCTTGGGGATTTCAAGGGAATATTGAAAATTTCAAGAGATTTTGGACCTTTGGGCCTTGGTAGTTAAGTCAAAGTCAATTTTTTGAGTAAATCAACTCAAATTAATTAATTTTGAGTTGATTAAAAATGAATTAAATGAAAAATTCGAATTTTCCTCAAAAGTAAAATAATTTCGACAATGAAGATTAAAAGATAATTAAATCTTTATCAACGATCAAGATTACTTTGACGGGGACCAAACCAACTAGGCATTGGAGAATTAATTTATAAATTAGAAGTCATTTGTCATTAAAAACATCTGATCATTGAGTCATGTATTAGCTTTTGAAGCTTTCTTGTAATCGTTTTTCTGGAATAATACAACGCAAAGTCTTTGGGGTTTTATTTCATGACAGTGTTCTTCTTCGATGTTTTATGGTAATATTGTTCTTAATATTCTGTTGATTTTATTTGAGAAGTTGTTGGTTAATAACTTTCGTAGAATAATTTATTGCATAGGTATGTTTCTTAGGTTATTGGATTTAAAGTAGCATTATAATTTTATTTGATTAACATGTATCCCTAATCTTTGGAAAGTTAATCGCTATTTTATATCTCTATTGATTTAACAACAAAAATTTTAAATGTGTTAAAATCATTCGTATTCAAAAATTGGGCGTTTAGGAAAGTCCTCGGTTTGACCAGCAGACTCCCGAGACATAAAATCAAGCCTTCCTGATTAAAATCCTAAGATTATCTAATGAATTTCTTCTTGCAGGGATTTTTTGAGCTAGTACCTATATATATATATATATATATATTTATTTATTTATTTATTTTTTAATTTTTAATTTTTTTTATATCTTTAATAAATTGTACTAAATAGTTAGATCTGGCTAGCAAGAGCCTGAAATCTACAGATCTCGGAGTGGAGTCGGACTGATACTCCTTAGATCTGGTAGATTTGTATAAATCTGAAGCCTTTGTAGAATAATTTTAATTTTCTAACTTCTAGGGTTTTGAATTTTGTTTTAAATTTTATGATTTGGGGTTTTTAACATACCTGTAAATGTTTTTTTAGATTTATTTTGTAAAAAAAATTAGATTTCAAAATTGTAAACATTTATTCAATTTAAGTTTTAATTTTGTAGTTTAATTTTTTTTAATTAAATTTAACTTTTAATTTTTAAAGTCATTTTTTATACCACATTCAAAACTTGAAAAGAGTTTCTAATTTGTATCTACATATACTATCTTTTCACTTTGTATTATTTCACTAACTGATTGCATTTTAAAATTCCTTCTTATATATATAATTTCTTGGTTTTTTATTTTATTTTATTTTTATTTTAAACTTGTAAACATTTCTTTTGATATTTGTAAATATTTAAAATTTTGTAAATATATTTTTGAAATATTTTTATTTTTAAGTTTATAAAAATATTTGTTTAAACTTTATGTCCATTTCTCTTTCTATGTATTCATAAGGCTATCATTGTGATTTCCACAGGTCAAAGTAAAAAACAAAAGCGTAGGGTTTGAAAATATTTTTGCATGTCCTTTGTTGGGGATTTGAAGGAGGAGGTTGATTTTAATTTTTTTAAAGAAGACCGCAAGGAATTTTGGAAGCCTAATTTGCGCTTTACTTTCCTAAGGATTTCGATTGGGGTTATAATAAATTCTATTTAGGAGGATGGACGTTTAAAAGATTTTAATTATAACTTCTGGAATAGTTTTGTGATCATTCCACTGAGCTGCAGCCTTTTCTAGGCCTGTTCATCTTAACCGCATATCTTTTAGACCTGCTCTGTAGTTGTTGTTCAGTGGACTGGCCTTTGGTGTTTTGCAGGTCTTTAATTCATAATTTGCAAAGAATTTCTGGTCACTGGTTAGGGTTTATCCTAATCTGAGCACTTGGAAGAATTATGGACCACATATAGCGTAGCCGTTGAGCTTTCTTAGAGTTTGCATCATCCCTTGTTTGCTTCAGAACTAATGCTTTTGCTTGCAGTGAGCCCTTTTGAATGCCAAAATTCTGCTTAAAGGCTGTGAGCATTAATACAGGGTTTGATCTTCATTGGACTTTATTACAATAACTCTTGTATCATTTTGCAGAGAAATTAGATCAGATTTTTTTGTCAGGCTGTGAGCATTTGAGGGAGTTGTTTTCTAAGTTTCAGATCTTTGTAGTTTTAGGAGTCTTTTATCTACTTAGAGTTTAAAGTGACAAACTTTAAAGCTTTCGTTCATCGAAGCTGAAAACTCCAAGGGAGTTTATTTCTACCTGGTGCGAAGATTTCCTAAAGGGCCTGAAGTATTCACAATTTGCCAAGCCCTCAAGCCTTTTAAAATTGATGAAGTCCCTTAACATTTAATAAAAATCTAATTCAGATCTCATCGAATTTTTTTGAATTTGTTGGGATTCGCTTAATTTTCCTGGCTGTAAATAACCCTTTTAATCATTAGTGCTAGAAGATATTCTCAGGGTCTGATATATTTCTCTGCAGAGGAGCATTATTCAGTCATCTCAGAACGTGATATTCAGTATTTTTGAGAAGACATTTAAGCCTTGAAATGCTACAAAGTCATAATAACAATTTTATATTAAGTTTGAAACTTAAATTGTGATCTATTTTTGGGCTGATTGTAAAGACTGTGAACATTATTTGGTGACTAGTCTGGATCTGTTCTTGTGGTATTTGCATCATTCTTGATGTTGATTTGGGGTAGCATCGGATGTGCTCTAGCCATGAAAGTTGGTGGAGAGGTTAAAGCACATGAGATCTCTAAGACCCAGAAATTGTTTGAGGAGATTCTACCCGGTTAAGGAGATATTAAAATCATTAATATTTTTAATGGAGTTCTGAAGTCTAAACTTAGGAAAAATAAAATATTAATGGGTATTAATATAAAACTAGGTTAGAAGGCTCTAGAGGACATGGATCAAGCCAAATCTAATATTAGCCGTTGATTAAATATCTAATCTCAGCTGTTGAAGGACCAGTAGGAAATGTAAAGACCGTAAACAGATGCAAATACAGTAAGGGATTTATATCATGAACCTGTAAACAATTTCTTGAACTCTTACAAAATCAATTAATAGAACTGCTAAGGTACTTACCTGTGCCCTGCGGTTGAAGGTGTCTCCAGTTGCGCTGCTTCAGTTACCAGATGACCGAATCCACCCAGCGAAACTGAGCAAAACCTGGCTACTCAATCCAGTAGGCTTCTTAACAGAAGCCGACTGTTCTGCCGTGCCCAGAACCTTAGAACACCAGGCTCTTCCTGTGGATGATTTCCCTCTCCTTCACAATTCTTCCCTTTGTTTTTCCCCCCTTCACAATCCCATGTCCCGTAGTTTTATTCTGTTGTTTGGCGGTGGCCGCTCTTCCATCTGCAGCCACCGCTCAGCCTGTTGATGACACGCTCACCCTTACGTATTCCTCCCTTATCTCTTTTAAGGTCGAGGATGTATATGATTTATGTTTTGAATTCATATTCTATTTTATTAAAATATTCTTTTAATATAAATATTATATTGTATATATCCCATTATGTTTTAATATATATGACATTTAAACATTATTATGACATTTAAATAATAATGTTTATAATGTTTAAATGTGATATATATTAAAACATAATGTGATATATACAATATAATATTTATATTAAAAGAATATTTTAATAAAAATAGAATATGAATTCAAAACATAAATCATATACATCCTCGACCTTAAAAGAGATAAGGGAGGAATACGTAAGGGTGAGCGTGTCATCAACAGGCTGAGCGGTGGCTGCAGATGGAAGAGCGGCCACCGCCAAACAACAGAATAAAACTACGGGACATGGGATTGTGAAGGGGGGAAAAATAGAGAGAAGAATTGTGAAGGAGGAGGAAATCATCCACAGGAAGAGCTTGAGTGTTCTGAGGTTCTGGGCACAGGGGAATAGTCTACTTCTGTTGAGGAGCTTACTGGATTGTGCAGCCAAGTTCTGCTAAGTTTGGCTAGGTGGATTCGGTCCTCTGGTAACTGAAGTAGCGCAGCTGGAGACACCTTAAACCGCAGGGCACAGGTAAGTACCTTAGCAGTTCTGTTAATTGATTTTGTAAGAGTTCAGGGAATTGTTTACAGGTTCATGATATAAAACCCTTACTGTATTTGCATCTATTTACGGTCTTTACAGGAAAAGTATAAGAGGACGCTTGAGGATCAGTTAGAGAACACACCAGCGTGATCAGTCATTCGATTTTCTAGAGCGGGGTTTGCTAAGAAAAGTTGAATCAATGATCAGTTTGCAGCGAGGGGCAGTTAGCACTGGACAAAGTGGTAGAGATAGTGCCGAGAGACTAGTGTAGAGGCAGAGAGGCAGATGCAGAAGCCAGAGCAGGCCACGCAGAGGCTAGCTGAGACAATGCAGAGTCCAGAAGGGCATCATCCACGTAGAAGGTAGCAAGAGTGACACAGAAGGCCGTAGAGGTTGCACAATGCCTTACAGGGGTGACACAGAGGGTTTTGAGGCTGACGCAAAGGCCAGGAGGGTTGACATAGTGCTTCAGTTGTGCTGGAGAGGACTTCGTGGGGCAGATGTTTTGAATATCTGCTTCCGAATAGAGAGGTATTACTACTGGTTATTTTTCTCTGTTTGGTGAGCCAGTTTGGCACCCAGTTGTACTGAAGGATATACTGCATAATAAATAACCCTCAGAATTGCTGCACTGCTTTTCCAAAGTTGGGTTTTTTCGGGGATGAGTTGTCCAAAAATAACGTTGTCACTTGTGTGTTTGCTATTTCTTTCAGCTGTTGATCTATAGATGGTTAAGACTGTATTGTGTTTATTTCGATGTTTATATGTTTAAATAACTTGTTTGTAATTAACAAGTAGGAGAAATAAACCAGAAGAATACATATAAAATTTTTAACGACTAGACTTAGAAATTTCAACATGGTATCAGAGCGTGATTACAAATCACAGGAGAGATGAAGGCACTAGCTGAAGCAGAACATTTGCAGCAGAAACAACTGTTCCGAGTGACAGAAGTTGTTCCTAGCAGATAGCAGCAGAGAAGGGTTGACGCAAAGGGACTGCGTCATCAGTTCGGGCCAGAGAGAGGTCAACGCAGAGGCTGAGGAGGGTAGAAAAGGCTCACGAAGAGCCACGTAGAGACCAAGAGGGTTGACGCAGTTGGCTAGGGAAGCATTTCAGACAATGTCGGTATTGCGTAGAGCCTAGAGGCTTAGTCCTTTGATTGCTGGGGTTTAGGAAGCTGTGGGCAAATTGCGGGGAGTGAAGTTGGCGGGGTGCTGTTGCTGCCGAGTCAGAACAGTACCTAACAGGCAAAACCAAGGTAGAGGGGGTCGCTACCTAGGCGGATTTCTAGCCAAGAAATCTAGATCAGTGTTGCAGGTGCATCGAAGATTGGAGAGGTGCTACTCGACGGTTAGCAGGCAGATTTCTAGGAGGGAAATCGAGCAGAGAACTTCCAGACAAGAAGTAGCAACTCAGAGGGAGTCGAAGGGAGAACTTCCAAAGGGAAATAGAGACTCGGAGGAGTCGAAAGGAAGAATAGAGAGATGGCCATGAATGGACTGAGGGATCAGGACAGGTTGGACGGGGCGTCCAACTTTGTGGTTTGGAAGGCCAGGATCTTGTCCATTCTAGATAGACATCGGATCAAGGCCTTCGCCTTGAGAACAATGGCTATCCCAGTTGACCTGGCTGATAATGAGAAGTACGAGGAGGCAATGGCCAAGGTGAAATGCATCATCCTTGATGGGGTCAAGGATCATGTGGTCCAACATATTGCCGAGAAGGAGACGGCAAAGGAAATGTGGGACACCTTGAAGACGTTGTACCAGCATACTTCCGTGCAGAGGAAGATGTTACTTGAGAATCAGCTGCGGTCATACCAGATGCAGAAGGGGGAGCAGATAGATCACTTCCTTGGTAGATTGAAGGAGATCCAGGACCAACTGACTTCCATAGGGGCCACGCTGGATCAGGAGTTGATGGTGAGGACCGCATTAAATGTAGTCTTCGAGGAGTGGGAGAGATTGTCTAGAGGATACTGGGCAGGGCGAATCTTCTAGATTGGGAAGAATTGTGGGCGACTCTTCGCTAAGAAGAGATTAGACAGCTGAGCAAGTTGGGAAGGAGCAACAAAGAAGTTTGGATCAAGAAGGAAGAGGAAGAGGATGCAACTCTGGCATCTGCGGGGAAACAGGAAAAGAGGAAGAAAAAGGACCTCTCCAATGTTAAGTGCTTCAATTGTGGGGAACTGGGTCATTATGAGAACCAGTGTCCAAAGAAAAAGAACAAGGGAGAGGCGTCTGACTCCAAGGCAATGCCAGCGAAGGTGGAAAAGGAGGTAGAGGAGGATGATGATTGTGCCATGAGTGCTCATGTACCTCTAGAGAAGAGGTGGGGAGACATCGAGCTGTAGTCAGGAAAACTACAGGCAATGATGGCAAGATCCTTGAGGTACCCAAACTCTTGGATTATACCTTGCTACAGGAGCTTCGAAGAGAGAGTAGCAGGAATGGTGGATGTCGGTTGAAACAGAGGTAGATGAAGCGACGGAGAGTGCTACAATGCAAGAGTCTCGGGCAGCACAGAGCTAGCAGGCTACAACAGTGCGAGAGGCACAGAGAGGGTTGCAACAGTGCAAGAAGGCACAAAGAGGTTTGCAGCGGTGCAAGAGGCAGGGAGTTGTTGCAGCAACGCAGAGGCAGTAGAGGGAGCACTTGATAGCGACAGAGAGAGCTTCAGCATCGAGAGTGTTACTAGCCTGACAAGGATGCCAGTAGTTGGGTAGATCAGTTACTTCTCAATAATTGAATTGAAGTGGAGTAGCAGTATGCAGTGGCACGATGCAGCATGATGAGGGGGGTTGCAGTGTAGATGTAGTGTTGGGAGAAAGGACCAGCAGCAGCACAGATGTAGAGGGAGCTGTCGTACAAATGCAACAGTGGCAGTGGCAGAGCCATTGGCAGCAATAGGATGCAATAGTGCATAGGATGTTGGGCGGGGAGGCCTAACATCAACACAGGTACTAGTGTCGTATAATCAGAGTGATTCTTAGTGTGGTGTATTACTAGAGCACAGTCCTTGCTAAGAGGGATTGTTGATTTGGGGTAGCATCGGATGTGCTCTAGCCATGGAATTTGGTGGAGAGGCTAAAACACATGAGATCTCTAAGACCCAGAAATGGTTTGGGAAGATTCTACCCAATTAAGGAGACATTAAAATAATTAATATTTTTAATGGAGTTTATAAGTCTAAACTTAGGAAGAATAAAATATTAATGGGTATTAATATAAAACTGGGTTAGAAGGTTCTAAAGGACATGGTTCAAGCCAAATCTAATCTTAGTAGTTGATTAGAGATGTAATCTCGATCGTTGAAGGACCAATAGGAAAAGTATAAGAGGGGGCTTGAGGGTCAGTTGGAGAACACACCAATGTGGTTAGTTAATCGATTTTCTAGATTTGCTAAGAAAATTCGAATCAGTGATCAGTTTGTAGTGAGGGGCTGTGAGTACTGGACATAGAGGCAGAGATAGTGCCGAGAGACCAACATAGAGGCAGAGATAGTGCTGAGAGACCGATGCAGAGGTAGAGAGGCAGACGTAGAAGCCAGAGCAGGCCATGCAGAGGCTAGCTGAGACCAAAAGGGCCTGCATCATCGACGCAGAAGTCATCAGGAGTGACGCAGAAGGTCATAGAGGTTGCGCAGTGCCTTAGAGGGCTGATATAGAGGGTTTTGAGGCTGACGCGGAGGTCACGAGGGCTAATGCAGTGCTTCAGTTGTGCTGGAGAGGTCTTCGTGGGGCAGATTTTCTGAATATCTGCTTCTGAATAGAGAGGTATTACTGTCGGTTATTTTTCTCTGTCGGGTGAGCCAGTTTGGCACCCAGTTCTACTCAAAGGTATACTACATAATAAATAACCCTCATAATTGTTGCACTGGTTTTCCCATGTTGGGTTTTTCCGGGGACGAGTTGTCCAAAAATAATGGTGTCACTTGTGTGTTTGCTATTTCTTTCAACCATTGATCTGTAGATGGTTGAGACTGTATGGTGTTTATTTCGATGTTTATATGTTTAAATAACTTGTTTGTAATTAACAAGTAGGAGAAATAAACTAGAAGAATACGAATAAAATTTCTAACAGTTAGACTTAGAAATTTCAACACTTGATTGCTGTCTTATTTTTGTTTTGATCTTTAGTTTCTTTTGCAAAGACTCAACATCATTTCTTGTAAGGTTTTGTTATGCTGATATAACTTGTCTTTGCAGCGGCTTTTAGATCACAGGGTTAAGAGATTCATTCAGTCTAAAAGCTTCATTGATCTTTGGAAATGATCTATCATCAAGCATTGATTAGATGACCTTCAAATCCTAACAAATTTCAGCTAAAATCTTAATCAATTTTCAGTATTGGTAAAGGCAACAAATAGAGTCTTGATCCACTGCTTTGGAGAAGATTTCAGTCAGACCTTAAAGGGATCAGCCCATCATTCGAGGGAAAGATTTGTCTTTCTAAAATCCTTTCATTCTCCTTTAAGACAGAGGCTCTCCCTCTTTGTAACCCTCATTAATAAAATCATCTCTCCTCTTGAGGGAGCTTGGAATTCATTTCTAAAGCATCCTTGCTCCTTATTTAGAAGGGAGAGCTAACCCACTAACTCTTGCTAACTTAAAATCTAGGCATTAACGCCTGCGTTTTTAACTTGAAGCAACATTGTATGCTTCATTAATCTTGCAATTTTGGGCTTAAAGATAATCATAAGTAGAATAACATTTCTCTCATTGAAGCATTGCATTGACACTTTGCATCTCATCTTGCATTTGATCATTATAACTAGAATTCTGGGCTTACTTTATAATTGCAAGCTTGTTGTACTCTTTTGTAAATCATAATCACTTGCAAATTGTTCTTAAACTGTTTATTGCTCATATTTCTGGTTGTCATGATCTATCCTACTAACATCCTTCTTGCAGCACTACTTGTCTAGTAACTTGAAGCTTTTCATATTTGTGCAAGTGATATAATATATTTTGAGCATTGTTCATTAGGCACTGGTCTCTATTTGATAATTCAGATATTGTCTCATTGATCTCAATTTGTTTAATCTTGTTAAGACATACTTTGCTCAATCAATAAACACACTTGCTAATTAATCTCAATTCAAGTTGTCTAGGGAGGTAGTGATCTTGCCCTTTGATCTCCTAGGACTTGTTGCTTCAACAAGTTTTCTCCCTTCCATCCATCTTTAGGGACTACCCCCCTTAGCTTGTCTAGGAGAGAGCTAGAACAGAGTGAGTAGGGATCAGGGTGATAGCGCCTACTCTAAGCGTTGTGCCTTGTGTGTACACTTTAGGCGACAACAAGCTCTATCCCTATCATCATGTCCATTGCTTTGGTTCCTAGGGCCCCTCATATTGGCCCATTACATCTTTAAGGAACCCATGGCTGTCCCAACCCTTGGTGGGCGATGAACTGTCCCACCTTATGTTGGTATTCACTACTAAATCTTATGTATCATGATCTCATCCCTAGGAGCTCTGAGCAGTTACGAAAGAAAAATATATAAAGGCAAAAGGGATATGAAGAAGGTTGGAAAAACAATGGTCGGAGTAACTCATGTACCACGATTGCTCCCTTCTACATCTTGCTACGAACAAGGTTCATATACGCAACAGAGTAATCCTCAAAAGACTTAGAAGACATAAACATCCATTGTAGGACAAGTAATTGTATATTGAATATTGTATAAGAGAATTGATGAGATGATTACAATGAGGGTGAGGGTCTTCTTGTATACCCTAGGCAGGTACCTCTTCACAAACAGTCATGTCCTTAGGGACATACCTTTTCATTAACTAGTTACTAATTAACCATTATTTATTATTATTATTATTGTTTTACATTATTTGTATTATGTTATATATATTTTATTCATAACACATTCATATACCCAAGTATGGGCTTCCGTTATTTTAGCTACCCTTGTATTGTGGCATGTTGCTTGAAGTCTTCTCGTAATGCCCCACTGCATTCCATCATTATTTCACATACCACTTGCCATTTGATGGATATACCATGGACAGTCACCCCCTTAGAGGCTGAAGCCACCTAATAAGGTCCTTGGTTAACCTTCTTCTTGAACTTGGACACACATATACATTCTGAAACCCATTATGGAAGGGCATGCCACTATGAAGTGTCCACTTGGTTCCATGATTTGTAAGCTCATTTACTCAATTGCACAAATGTTTGATTGTACTGGAAGGTGAGGGGATGCGTTGGATCTTAAACAGGTTTGTAGGTGGGTCTTTGTATGGGGCTTGGTCTTCCTATACGTGGTCCAGACCCTCTAGAGGGTCATATTGGCATTTGTAGGGTAAGCGTTGAGAGCCATGGGTCTCCACCATAGTAAAGAGAAGATTGCCACTTCATGGGATGCTTTAGTTCCACTAATTCCTTGTTTGTGTTCAACCTATTGGACGATGATGATGCACTTGGACCACCTTGCCCAGTCAACTCGACTCTTGCACCACACACTTGGCAACTTATCCAAGGCACAGATGAGGATGTGTCTCGCCATGAGAGACAATGGGAGGGCTTGCATTGTTCTTCCAACCCTTGTAGATGGGATACGTGCTGGTTCGATCCATTTGGAGAGCCATGAGGATGTTTTGTGCCCCCATAGCCACTTGGGGGCACCCCAGGTCATTTTGCTTGGATATCAAGGGGCCACCCCCTTCATCACTATGTTTGGAGCTCATTCATTCATCTTGGCACACATTGGACTCCTCTAGGCCTCCTCAATGGCCCTTCGACCTATTGTATCTATTATTTTTGTCTCTTGGGAGGCTTATTTTTGTATTATGGAGCTATCTTGGTGGGCTTGTCACCAAGAAATGTTATTTTGCTCATTATTTTATTAGTTGGGGCATTATTAGGCCTTATTAGGCAAATCAAACCCCTTAGGGAGCATATTTATTGATGTAATGATCATTTCATTTGATCATCACTTATATTTGGACTTGTATCTCTTCTTGAGAATTTCGCTAGCCTTTTAATGGACGAATTGGAATCTTGATGCATTTCGATGTTTCGAAGAGGTTGTCTTTAATCTTGGAGCTTCGATTTTTGTTTATTGACGATTGGAGGATTTTCACTATACTTGTAAGGGTATTTTTCATGGTTTGTCTCTGATGTTTGGCACTTGTATATTATATGGAAAATTTTCGCTCATGAAGCTGGTGTAGCTATCTTAATGAAATGCGAATTTTTTGATCTTGTCTTTGTGAGGGCCTTTTCATATGTTTCATAGAAAGTATAGTGAATAAATGTCCTAGGGGTATATGATTGCTCATAATTACCTTGATAATTCATCAATTGCGGCATCAAAGAAGTATAAATTTTCCTAGTAACCTACTTGTTGCCTCTAGGGCCCTTCAAAGTTGTTGGGAAAGTCCTTGATTGGGTATAAGCATCTCTAAACATTGAATCATATTGACTGCTTTCTCGCAATAGGCTAGGCACCAATCTAGTCCTAGGTGATCACCAAAACAATCATCTTTCTCACCTCCCTTTTCTCTTTCTTAGCGCTAACCTTAGTAGGCTTCCTATGGTATCGCACAAAATCCATTGTAACCATCCATCGTTGATGAAACTTGGTCAAGAACTACGTTGGTGTGTCCTTGAGAGGTCCTTCAATTTTCAAGCCATTCCGATGGTGTAATCTCAAGTTATCCCAAGCCCTACCTCGAGAACCATTTCCCCCTTGGCTTCCTTTGGTTAGTGGTTTCATTAAGGATCATTGTATTGAAAATGCAACTTAAATCCTATCTCTTTGATCCTTTTCTCTGCCCTCATTTGGTCAAGTCTATTTGTTTGAAGTTTCACCCCAAAACCCTTGACCTCAATTGGGTCCGCTAGGGCTTCTTTGTGGTCCTACAACCTTATCGCTCCAATTTGACAAGGATTGCTAAGAAACCATATTCTTCTAGGTTTCTTTTGTCTAGGGCATTTTATTAAAATTGGCAACTAGGGCCAAACTCCATGTGGGTCATCTTATTAATGGAAGCTGATATTTTTCTTGGATCCCTCTCATCGAGAGGTGTAGGATTGATCTAAAGATCATCCGATTCTGATAAGTATTCATGGAGATATGAATTTATTTGTGTTAGGGGACAATTCGTCAAGGTTAGCCAACAACCAAATAAACCCCACTTGTGCTCAACGTTTTAGTATAAATAGAGGTGGCCTTCAAGTCATTTCAACACACTTGGGATCTCTTCCTCTCTACTTGTCTTTGGGTTTTAGTAGGAGGAGAGATCCTAAGGGATAACGCTACCCTAATCCAAAGGGCAGAAGCCGGAACTGCCGGGAATAGCTGAAATTGCCGGAATTGCCAGGAACTGTCGGGAAAAGCCAAAACTGTCAGGAATTGCTGGAATTGCTGGAACTAACGGGAAAAATTGAAACTGCCGGAACTGCCGGGAATAGCCAGAATTGCCGGAACTGCCGGGAACTGCCGCAACTACCACAACTGTCGAGAACTGCCAGAACTACCACAACTGCCACAACTGTCTAGAACTGCCAGAATTGCTGCAACAGTCGGGAACTGCTGGAATTGCCGGGAAAAGCCGGAACTGCCGGGAATAGCCGGAATTGCTGGAACTGTCGGGAATAGTCAGAATCGCAGGAACTGTCGAAACTGTCAGGAATAGCTGAGACTGCTGGGAAAAACTGGAACTGCCAGAATAGCCGGGAAAGCTAACGCCGAGGGTAGAAGTCGGAACTATCAGGAACTGTCGAAACTACTGGGAAAAACTGGAACTACCAGAATTGTTAGGAATAGCCGGAATCTCTGAAACTGCAGGAGCTGTCGAGAACAATTGAAATTATCAAAACTGCTGGAACAACCAGAGCATCAGTCTCCGAAGTATAGCAGCATGCAAGGGACAACTAAGTAACATTGGGATAGTTGTATGGTACTTAGCAGCAAACACACCAAGCATGCAAGGGACAACAAGCAAGCAAGATGCAGCCAAGACATAGGTCAGTATGGCAACATGGTGCAGCAATGGCACATACTGCAGTACAGTGATGGCTACAATCATGATTAATGAAGCATGATGAGATGCATCATAGTGATGATGGGTGCAGCATGGTGCAGCACAATGAGGTGCAACATGATGACAAAATACAACACAACGATAGGTGAAGGAGTCACCTTGGAGAATTAGTTGAAGTAGCACGTCTGCAATTGATCTCATGTATCATCTTTTTAGAGATGATCTATGCTCCTGTCTAGATAAGTCAAAGTGTTGACTTCTGTTGTAAACGTACTATCTCTCTCTCTCTCAGTTGAACTATTGAAGAACATATAAGAAGAATTGATCAAGGGTTTCCCCACATTAGGGTTTGTCCCTGGCTAGTGCCACATCTTGTGTCCTCTTGTCTTGGCTTGTCTTCTGCGATTTATGTTTATGTTCTATCAGCAGTTTACTTTAATGCTGATGTGATTACTAATCTGGAAAAGATATTGAGCTAACTGTGAAAATTGAAATAAATTGCTCTAAGCATAGAACATACCTAAAATTAACATGGTATCAGAGCTGAGGTGAAGACAATGCCCAAGCAAGAGTGAAAGAGAAATCACCGAAAACAGTTGGGAAAGGACAAAAGGATCAGTGGATTCCTCATCCCTCTTCAAATTCACCAAGGGTGAAGTCGAAGCAGAGAATATTATCAAAATGGCGCGACAGAAGTTTCTAATGGCCTACCTAAAGATCAGTTCAATGAGAAGTTCGGATCTAAGGGTAGAAGGAAACACAGATGCCTTGGTTGTAATAAGTTCGGCCATTATGCGAAGGAGTGTCCAAATGGCAGAGACATCTCTTGATGAAGATAACAATCATTCCACGGACATCTTCAATGATCAAAGGAGTGACAAGTAATGCAGGTCATCAAGGAAATGGCCGCTTCTTCAAAGAAAGCAAGGAACCCCAGGTATGAAGAATCAAATGTTGTTTTTGATAAGATAAAGAAATGTTATTTTGTATTGGTCCTCTCCTTCAGATTCTTTGGGAATCTAGCTTATTGATTGTAGTGCTTCAATGCACTTTATCGGATAGAAGTGTGCACTCTCTAATTTGGTAGAGATGGAAACAATCATGGAATTATACTTGGAGCCGATGCCACCTATCCCAGAAAGGGTGTAGGGAATGTTACCCATAAATTGAATGAGGGTAACTTGATTCATTTACAAATCTTTTTTATGTACCTGATCGCAAGAAGAACCTAGTGTCCATTTCAGCAATCGAAGTCAAAGGTTACGAGGTGGCATTCATCGATGGAAAGGTACGTTTTTGAAAATAGAATTTTCAAAGATGTTTTTGAGTTCAGGGTTGTATCAAGTTGTAGGAAGTCCACTGGGGACCATGCCCATTGACACATAGCACCGGAGTTCTGTGAATCAGATGGTGACAGGGATGCCCGAATTAAAAAAGAGCATGAAAGTACAGGTCTAAGATGTACTGAAGGAAAATCTTACAAGGGCATCATTCCCCTCATGTATTAGGTCCACAGGTTTGGAAAAACCCGAGGGGTTTGAGATGGATGATTAGGAATCTCACGTATGTAGGTGGAAGAAAGCCCTCTATGGCTTGAAGCAAAACTCCCCGGGTGTAGTATGAGAGGATTGATAGCTGTCAGATGAAGCTGAGATTCAGTAAGAGTGAAGTCGATCCAAACCATTGTTTGAAGGTTGTGGATGATGGACCTCTCATACTAACACCTTATGAGGATGACCTATTTCTGACAGGTGCAGACCTTCTCATTTGCAGAAGTAAGAGGGAGTTGGATTCCGGATGTGTAATGATAAACTGCAAGCTTGTCACTACCTCGAGGATCTTAACTTTCAGAAGTTATATAGTAGTGATGTTGGCTCAGATTTGGAAAATGCCTTTGAGTTTCATAAACTCATTCTCGTTGATGTTCTTGGTGAACTTCCGTCCAGACATATGTTTTGCAGTTAGCATGGTGAGCTCATATTTGGTTGAGCCTCACTGGATTGGTGCCAAGAATCTTCTGAGATATCTTCAGGGCACAATGTTAAAATTGGCAACCAGGGAAAAACTTCATGTGGGTCATCTTATTCATGGCTGATAATATTTTTAATAGATTCCTCTCGTCGAGAGGTGTAGGATTGATATAAAGATCATCCGATTCTGATAAGTATTCATGGAGATATGAATTTATTTTGATTATGGAATTATTATCAAGCCTACCTACAACTCATGTAGGCTCAGGAGCCCAACAATCACATCTATTCACCTTCAACGTCGTGTATAAATATAAGAGGACTTTTCCTCATTTGGACTCACTCATCTCATCACATCTCTCTCTCTCTCTACTACGCAAAAATGAGTCTCTTCTCTACTGTGCTGAAATGGGTCTCTCTCTCACACATGTGAAGCCGGAAGCTGTTGAATTTGAAGCTGCAACTGCAGAAGTAAAGATTGACTTGCGTGGCCTAGAAGATCTCCTCATATAAACTGCTCTGTAGGTTCATCTGAACCTCCTCTGAAAGCCGCAACTTTTGGTGGTGGATTGAAGTCAATCCGATGAACGGTTTGCAATCGACTGCCCTAGTTTGAAGCCGGAAACTGCTGAGACTGAAGTTGCAACTGCAGAAGTAAAGATTGACTTGCGTGGCCTAGAAGATCTCGTCATCTGAACTACGCTGTAGGTTCATCTGAACCTCCTCTGGAAGCCGAAACTTTTGGTGGTGGAATGAAGTCAATTCGACGGTCAGTTTGTGAGATATGGTCTGCCCTAGTTTGATAATGAAGCCGCTAATGCTGATGCTACTGATCTAATGAATCAGATTTATTGTACTATTTCTCTCTGTTGAATTATTGAAGCTAAAAGAAGACTTTATCAAAGGGTTTCCCCACACATTGTGGGGTCTGTCCCTGGCTAACCGCCACATCTTGTGTCTCTTGTCTTGGCTTGTTTTCTGTCTATCGTTTAATGTTCTATCTGCACTTTACTTTATGTACATGTGATTGCTAATCGGTGGAATATAATAAGAAAAAGAAGTAAACTGTTATAAGCATAGAACATACCATAACTTAACATGGTATCAGAGCTAAGGTGAAGACAAAGCCCGAGCAAGAGCAAGAGCAATCATCGAAGAGAAGATTGGCAAGGCTATCTTAAAAGAACTATGGGGTCCTCAACACTCTTTCCTGTCGAAGATAAGCTCCGTGAGAAAGCTGACTATCATAGATGGAAGATGTCTATCGATCTAACCCTTGAGAATCAAGGAGTGTTGGATCATGTGAGAGGCAATATTGTTGAGCCTCCATCAAATGCATCTGCTGCTGCTTGGAACAAATGGAAAAATGGAGAAGTCAAAACAATAGAAGATCATCCAGGACTCTATCGACAAGCACTTGGTGGCCTACATCTCTGAACTGGACACCTCCAAGGAAATCTATGATAGACTGGTGAGTTTATTTAAAGTTAATGATGCAAATCAAGTTTTGTTTCTTAGAAATAAGCTGAGGGAAATCAAGAAGGGTAAAGATGAAAATATGCAAGCATACTTCTTAAGAATCACCGAAATCAAGAACGATCTCCTATCTATTGGGGAAACTATTACTGACAGAGAAATGGCACTCACAACTCTTGGAGGATTACGATATGAATGGTATGTGTTCAGGACTACTCTTCTGAACTATAATGTAATTCTTGGTTTCGAGGAATTAATGGCTAGATGCATTCAAGAAGAAACAAGGGAAGAAGTGCAAGAAATGCCCATGCCTCAAGGTCCTCCTGTTGCCTTTTCTTCTGATGCAAAGAAAAGAAATAATTCCAGGACTAAATCAAAAGGAAAGGCTGGACCTAATGCTAGAAGAAAATGACGATGTTACATTTGCAATAAAGCAAGTCACTATATATGAGATCATGGACATATAGGGCAACATGAGATCATGGACATATAGGACAACATGATGATGATGCACACTAGTTTGAGCAACATTATGATGGATAAAATCATGGACATGGACAGCATGATGATAATCATGATTAGAGAAGCATGGTACAATATGCAGTGGTGCAACTCGAAATCCCTTGATGGCAATCAAAGGAATGAAAAATTCAACAGCAAAGATAAGAGGAGAGCTGGGAATCAAGGAAGAGGACAAGCAATCAAGAAGGCTAGAAATTCTAGGATGTATTAAATGCACCTAACCTCAAAAGGAGCCTAGTGTCCATCTTGGCAATGGAAGACAGAGGCTACAAGGTAACCTTCAGCAATGGCAAGGTATGTATATGGAAAAATAATGTTAAAGATGCCTTTACTCTTGGGTTTAGTGTTGATTCATTATATCAGGTCGATGGAAGTCCGCTAGGTGTCATGTCTTGTGACACAACTCTTTAGTCCGAACTTTGGCATCGGAGGTTTGCCCACCTTCATTACAAAGCTCTACCCGATGTAAGACAGATGGTAACAGGGATGCCCGAATTCCAAGTAGTGAAAGAAGGTGTATGTCCGGGATGTGCCAAAGGAAAGCTCAAAAGGGGACCATTCCCCTCAAGCCAAACCAAGACCTCTGACATATCATAGTTGGTTCACTCAGGCATACCTGAGGTTGGCATTAAGAGGGAGACTACTACACCACATACTCCTGAGCAGAATGGTGTGGTGGGAAAGAAGAACCACATGATGATGGAAGCTGTCTGGGCCATGCTACATGATCAAAGACTTCTGAAGTTTCTATGGGCTGAAACTACAATCACCGCCGTATATGTACAAAATCGATGCCCTCATCAAGCATTGGGTTCCTAAACTCTTGAAGAAATGTTCACCACCGGTCAAAGGGAAGTTGTGATTAGTCATGATGTCACCTTTGAGAAAGATATGGCTCTCAACAGGGTGGACAATCTGCTAACTTTGAGTAGCTCTCAAGAAGCTGACACCAGGGAACCGAAAGAAAATGATGATGAATCAATGCCTGATGTAGAAGAAACCGTGGATCCGATTGATCCTCATCCACATGAGCCTTAATCTTCTAGGAAGAGGCCTTCATGGCTTAGGGGGATACTTGATGATGCTGACGGACATGCTGCACCCTGAGGAACCTTCCATCAAAGTAAGAAACTTAACAGGTATCAGGGATACCTGACCATCATGAGCACGATCATACAAAATGAACCTTCATCATTCTCAGATGTCATCAAGCATTAACTATGGAAGGATGCTATGACCATAGAATATGAGTCTATTATGGAGAATGATGTCTGGGAAGTAGTTCCCAAACCCTGGACAAGACAATTGTTACTTCAAAATGGCTTTACAAGATAAAGCATGCAGCAAATGGAAGTATGGAAAAGTATAAGGTTCATTTTGTTGCTCGTGGTTTATCCCAGAAGGGAGGCATAGACTATGATATTTGCACCTGTTGCCAAATATACGACCATCCGCTTGATCATAGCCCTTGTGGCTTCATAAGGATGGAACCTACATCAGATGGATGTTAAGACCGCGTTCTTGCATGGTTCTATCAAAGAAGAGGTCTATGTGGAGCAACCCGAAGGATTTGAGATTTATGATTGAAAATCTCATGTATGCAGGTTGAAGAAGGCTCTCTATAGGCTGAAGCAAGCACCCGAGCATGGTATGAGAGGATCGATAGCTACTTGATGAAGCTGGGATTCACTAGGAGTGAAGCTGATCCTAAGCTTTACTTTAAGGTTGAAGATGACAAGCCTCTCATACTGGTGTTCTATGTGGATGACCTCTTTGTAACAGGTGCATACCCTCTCATTCACAAATGTAAGAGGGAGTTGGCTTCTAAATTTGAAATGAAGGACCAAGGACTTGAAGTGTGGCAAAAGCCAAGGGAAATTTTCCTATCTCAAGGAAAATATGTGGTAAAGATATTGGAAAGATTCGGTATGATGGACTCGAGCCTGTGACTACCTCGAAGATCTTAACTTTTAGAAGTTATATGGTAGCGATGTCGGACCAGACTTGGGAAATGCCTCTGAGTTTCAAAAACTCATTCGCATTGATGTTCTTGGTGAATCTTCGTCCGAACATATGTTTTGCAGTTAGCATTGTGAGCTCATATTTGGTTGAGCCTCACTAGATTGATGCCAGGAATCTTCTGAGATGTCTTCAGGACACAATCTCTCATGGATTAAGATACACTGCCGGAGATGTGAGACTACTTGGATATACTGATGTTGATTGGGTAGGCAGTGTGGTGGACCGTAAGAGCACTTTCGAGTACTGTTTCACCTTGGGACCTGCTTCGATATCCTGGATGAGCAGGAAGCAGATGTCGGTGGCTTTGAGCACCGCCGAAGCAGGATATATTGTTGCTGGCATAACCTCGTGTGAGGCAGTCTTGTTGCGAAATCTCTTCAGTGAGCTGTTTGGATTTACATTGGATACCACAGTGATTCTCTGTAACAACCAGAGGTGGGATTCGATTATTGAGGAATCCCGTATTCGTCAATTGCTCCAGCAGATAGACATCATCTGGGATATGGTAAGTCGATGAGCAAGGAAGCTCCATCACATTAAGATGATGTACAGGTTGATACACCTTGTCAAAGCCCCGAGGAAAGATCTAATCTGTGATTTTCCCAAACAACTTGGAGTCGGCAAGAAACCCTTGTACAAGGGTCATGCATGTTGCATACATTGAGCTCTGGGAGCTCTGAGGGCTTGCGGTTCCTACGGGAGCAAGATATGACCACAGGGTGACTCACCCTCCCCTGGTGGTGCACACTGGAACAAGATGATTCGCTCTCTTGTGGGACAAGATGATTCGCTCTCTTGTGGCACAAGATGATTCGCTCTCCTGTATAGCAGGATGATTAGTTCTCCTTTGAGGCCTGGATTGATGTGTTCTCCATGGCAGCCTGGATTGATGTGTTCTCCACGGTGATTGTAGCAGGATTGATGTGTTCTCCTGTGAGGACAGGATTGATTAGTTCTCCTGTCGAGGAATCCTACCCATGCAGTCTGGGACTCATGGGAAGTACCTCTCATCTGATCAATGAGCAGGGAAATGAAGTTAGGGACCATAGTAGTACCGATGGACGCATCGTTGTATCTACCGTACTCCCTACGCTAGGATGACCTCCATTGATCTGGGATCAATGATACTGGTCTGGGACCAGTGGTAGGAGTTGTACCATACTATGACGCTGACTTTGGGTTGGTTGAGACTGGTCTGGGACCAGTGGTACACTCTCTGAGACTACGGTACTAGTCTGGGACCAGTGGTAGGAGTTGTACCATACTATGACGCTGATTCGGGTCGGTTGAGACTGGTCTGGGACCAGTGGT
Organism: Pinus tabuliformis; assembly: GCA_031772625.1. Taxonomy (NCBI): domain Eukaryota; kingdom Viridiplantae; phylum Streptophyta; class Pinopsida; order Pinales; family Pinaceae; genus Pinus; species Pinus tabuliformis. The sequence continues at coordinate 257,352,809 of CM062811.1, forward strand.
ACATACTCCGAGACTGACTTCGTGTCAGTGCAGTACTGGTCTGGGACCAGTGAGAGTGGTCATATTATGACGCTGACTTCGGGTCGATTGAGACTGGTCTGGGACCAGTGGTACACTCTTTGAGACTGCGATACTGGTCTGGGACCAGTGAGACTGGTTTGGGACCAATGGTACGCACTCTGAGACTGACTATGAGTCAGTGGAGGATGATACTGGTCTAGGACCAGTGGAGTTGTACTCACTATGACACTGACTTCGGGTTGGTTGAGACTGGTATGGGACTAGTGGTACATAGTCTGAGACTGACTTTGAGTCAGTATGATACATCCTCGATCATTTCTTCTTCTTCATAATTTGGACAAAAGCAGAGCAGAACAGAACAATGCAAGAGCAGAGCAGAACAGAGCAAAACAGTACAGATCAGTGCAGGGCAGAACAAGACAAAGCAGAATAGAGCAGAGCAGGGCAAGGGTCAGGCTGTACAGGGCAGTGCATTTGATGGATGAATAGTAACGACCGATAGACAGATTGCAGATGAAGTTCTCCATGGTTGAGAGGGAGTGTTAAAATTGGCAACCAGGGCAAAACTTCATGCGGGTCATCTTATTCATGGCTGATAATATTTTTATTAGATTCCTCTCGTCGAGAGGTGTAGGATTGATATAAAGATCATCCGATTCTGATAAGTATTCATGGAGATATGAATTTATTTTGATTATGGAATTATTATCAAGCCTATCTACAACTCATGTAGGCTCAAAAGCCCAACAGTCACATCTATTCACCCACCAACGTTGTGTATAAATATAAGAGGACTTTTCCTCATTTGGACTCACTCATCTCATCACATCTCTCTCTCTCTCTACTACGCAGAAATGAGTCTCTTCTCTACTGCGCTGAAATGGGTCTCTCTCTCACACATGTGAAGCCGGAAGCTGTTGAATTTGAAGCTGCAACTGCAGAAGTAAAGATTGACTTGCGTGGCGTAGAATATCTCCTCATATAAACTGCGTTGTAGGTTCATCTGAACCTCCTCTGAAAGCCGCAACTTTTGGTGGTGGAATGAAGTCAATCCGATGAACGGTTTGCAAGATATCGACTGCCCTAGTTTGAATCCGGAAACTGCTGAAACTGAAGCTGCAACTGCAAAAGTAAAGATTGACTTGCGTGGCCTAGAAGATCTCCTCATCTGAACTGCGCTGTAGGTTCATCTGAACCTCCTCTGGAAGCCGAAAATTTTGGTGGTGGAATGAAGTCAATCCTACGGTCGGTTTGTGAGATATGGTCTGCCCTAGTTTGATAATGAAGCCGCTAATGCTGATGCTACTGATCTAATGAATCAGATTTATTGTACTATTTCTCTCTGCTGAATTATTGAAGATAAAAAAAGATTTGATCAAAGGGTTTCCCCACACATTGTGGGGTTTGTCCCTGGCTAACCGCCACATCTTGTGTCTCTTGTCTTGGCTTGTTTTCTGTCGATTGTTTAATGTTCTATCTGCACTTTACTTTATGTACATGTGATTGCTAATCGGTGGAATATAATAAGAAAAAGAAGTAAACTGTTATAAGCATAGAACATACCATAACTTAACATGGTATCAGAGCTGAGGTGAAGACAAAGCCCGAGCAAGAGCAAGAGCAATCATCGAAGAGAAGATTGGCAAGGCTATCCTAAAAGAACTATGGGGTCCTCAACACTCTTTCCTGTCGAAGATAAGCTCCGTGAGAAAGCTGACTATCATAGATGGAAGATGTCTATCGATCTAACCCTTGAGAATCAAGGAGTGTTGGATCATGTGAGAGGCAATATTGTTGAGCCTCCATCAAATGCATCTGCTGCTGCCTGGAACAAATGGAAAAATGGAGAAGTCAAAACAATAGAAGATCATCCAGGACTCTATCGACAAGCACTTGGTGGCCTACATCTCTGAACTGGACACCTCCAAGGAAATCTATGATAGACTGGTGAGTTTATTTAAAGTTAATGATGCAAATCAAGTTTTGTTTCTTAGAAATAAGCTGAGGGAAATCAAGAAGGGTAAAGATGAAAATATGCAAGCATACTTCTTAAGAATCACCGAGATCAAGAACGATCTCCTATCTATTGGGGAAACTATTACTGACAGAGAAATGGCACTCACAACTCTTGGAGGATTACGATATGAATGGTATGTGTTCAGGACTACTCTTCTGTACTATAGTGTAATTCTTGGTTTCGAGGAATTAATGGCTAGATGCATTCAAGAAGAAACAAGGGAAGAAGTGCAAGAATTGCCCATGCCTAAAGGTCCTCCTGCTGCCTTTTCTTCTCATGCAAAGAAAAGAAATAATTCCGGGACTAAATCAAAAGGAAAGGCTGGACCTAAGGCTAGAAGAAAATGACGATGTTACATTTGCAATAAAGCAAGTCACTATATATGAGATCATGGACATAAAGGGCAACATGAGATCATGGACATATAGGACAGCATGATGATGATGCGCACTAGTTTGAGCAGCATTATGATGGATAAAATCATGGACATGGGCAGCATGATGATAATCATGGTATAGTATGCAGTGGTGCAACTCGAAATCCCTCTGATGGCAATCAAAGGAATGACAAATTCAACAGCAAAGGTAAGAGGAGAGCTGGGAATCAAGGAAGAGGACAAGCAATCAAGAAGGCTAGAAATTCTAGGATGTATTAAATGCACCTGACCTCAAAATGAACCTAGTGTCCATCTTGGCAATGGAAGATAGAGGCTACAAGGTAACCTTCAGCAATGGCAAGGTATGTATATGGAAAAATAATGTTAAAGATGCCTTTACTCTTGGGTTTAGTGTTGATTCATTATATCAGGTCGATGGAAGTCTGCTATGTGTCATGTCTTGTGACACAACTCTTTAGTCCGAACTTTGGCATCGGAGGTTTGCCCACCTTCATTACAAAGCTCTACCCGATGTAAGACAGATGGTAACAGGGATGCCCGAATTCCAAGTAGAGAAAGAAGGTGTATGTCCGGGATGTGCCAAAGGAAAGCTCAAAAGGGGACCATTCCCCTCAAGCCAAAGCAAGACCTCCGATATAACATAGTTGGTTCACTCAGGCATACCTGAGGTTGGCATTAAGAGGGAGACTACTACACCACATACTCCTGAGCAGAATGGTGTGGTGGGAAGGAAGAACCACACGATAATGGAAGCTGTCCGGGCCATGCTACATGATCAAAGACTTCTGAAGTTTCTATGGGCTGAAACTACAATCACCGCCGTATATGTACAAAATCGATGCCCTCATCAAGCATTGGGTTCCTAAACTCCTGAAGAAATGTTCACCACCGGTCAAAGGGAAGTTGTGATTAGTCATGATGTCACCTTTGACAAAGATATGGCTCTCAACAAGGTGGACAATCTACTGACTTTGAGTAGCTCTCAAGAAGCTGACACCAGGGAACCGAAAGAAAAGGATGATGAATCAATGCCTGATGTAGAAGAACCCATGGATCCGATTGATCCTCATCCACATGAGCCTTCCTCTTCTAGGAAGAGGCCTTCATGGCTTAGGGGGATACTTGATGATGCTGAAGGACATGCTGCACTCTGAGGAACCTTCCATCAAAGTAAGAAACTTAATAGGTATCAGGGATACCTTACCATCATGAGCACGATCATACAAAATGAACCTTCATCATTCTCAGATGTCATCAAGCATTAACTATGGAAGGATGCTATGACCATAGAATATGAGTCTATTATGGAGAATGATGTCTGGGAAGTAGTTCCCAGACCCCGGACAAGACAATTGTTACTTCAAAATGGCTTTACAAGATAAAGCATGCAGCAAATGGAAGTATTGAAAAGTATAAGGTTCATTTTGTTGCTCGTGGTTTATCCCAGAAGGGAGGTATAGACTATGATATTTGCACCTGTTGCAAAATATACGACCATCCGCTTGGCTTCACAACGATGGAACCTACATCAGATGGATGTTAAGACCGCGTTCTTGCATGGTTCTATCAAAGAAGAGGTCTATGTGGAGCAACCCGAAGGATTTGAGATTTATGATTGAAAATCTCATGTATGCAGGTTGAAGAAGGCTCTCTATAGGCTGAAGCAAGCACCCCGAGCATGGTATGAGAGGATCGATAACTACTTGATGAAGCTGGGATTCACTAGGAGTGAAGCTCATCCTAACCTTTACTTTAATGTTGAAGAGGACAAGCCTCTCATACTGGTGTTCTATGTGGATGACCTCTTTCTAATAGGTGCATACCCTCTCATTCACAAATGTAAGAGGGAGTTGGCTTCTGAATTTGAAATGAAGGACCAAGGACTTGAAGTGTGGCAAAAGCCAAGGGAAATTTTCCTATCTCAAGGAAAATATGTGATAAAGATATTGGAAAGATTCGGTATGATGGACTGCAAGCCTGTGACTACCTCGAAGATCTTAACTTTTAGAAGTTATATGGTAGTGATGTCGGACCAGACTTGGGAAATGCCTCTGAGTTTCAAAAACTCATTGGTGAACCTCCATCCGAACATATGTTTTGCAGTTAGCATTGTGAGCTCATATTTAGTTGAGCCTCACTGGATTGATGCCAGGAATCTTTTGAGATGTCTTCAGGACACAATCTCTCATGGATTAAGATACACTGTCGGAGATGTGAGACTACTTGGATATACTGATGTTGATTGGGCAGGCGGTGTGGTGGACTGTAAGAGCACATCCGGGTACTGTTTCACCTTGGGATCTGCTTCGATATCCTGGATGAGCAGGAAGCAGAAGTCGGTGGCTTTGAGCACCGTCGAAGAAGGATATATTGTTGCTAGCATAACCTCGTGTGAGGCAGTCTGGTTGCGAAAGCTCTTCAGTGAGCTGTTTGGATTTACATTGGATACCATGGTGATTCTCTGTAACAACCAGAGGTGGGATTCGATTATTGAGGAATCCCGTATTCGTCAATTGCTCCAGCAGATAGACATCATCTGGGATATGGTAAGTTGATGAGCAAGAAAGCTCCATCACATTAAGATGATGTACAAGTTGATACACCTTGTCAAAGCCCCGAGGAAAGATCTAATCTGTGATTTTCCCAAACAACTTGGAGTCGGCAAGAAACCCTTGTAAAAGGGTCATGCATGTTGCATACATTGAGCTCTGGGAGCTCTGAGGGCTTGCGGTTCCTACTGGAGCAACATATGACCACAGGGTGACTCACCCTCCCCTGGTGGTGCACACTGGAACAAGATGATTCCCTCTCTTGTCGGACAAGATGATTCGCTCTCTTGTGGAACAGGATGATTCGCTCTCTTGTGTAGCAGGATGATTAGTTCTCTTGTGAGGCCTGGATTGATGTGTTCTCCATGGCAGCCTGGATTGATGTGTTCTCCACGGCGATTGTAGCAGGATTGATGTGTTCTCCGGTGAGGACAGGATTGATTAGTTCTCCTGTCGAGGCATCGTACCCATGCAGTCTGGGACTCATGGGAAGTACCTCTCATCTGATCAATGAGCAGGGAAATGAAGTTAGGGACCATAGTAGTACCGATGGACGCATCGTTGTATCTACCATACTCCTTACGCTAGGATGACCTCCATTGATCTGGGATCAATGATACTGGTCTGGGACCAGTGGTAGGAGTTGTACCATACTATGACGCTGACTTCGGGTCGATTGAGACTGGTCTGGGACCAGTGGTACATACTCCGAGACTGATTTCGTGTCAGTGCAGTACTGGTTTGGGACCAGAGAGAGTGGTACTATGACGCTGACTTCGGGTCGGTTGAGACTGGTCTGGTACCAGTGGTACACTCTCTGAGACTCCGATACTGGTCTGGGACCAGTGGTAGGAGTTGTACCATATTATGACGCTGACTTCGGGTCGGTTGAGACTGGTCTGGAACCAGTGGTAGGAGTTGTACCATATTATGACGCTGACTTCGGGTCGGTTGAGACTGGTCTGGGACCAGTGGTACATACTCCGAGACTGACTTCGTGTCAGTGCAGTACTGGTCTGGGACCAGTGAGAGTGGTACATACTATGACGCTGACTTCGGGTCGGTTGAGACTGGTCTGGGACCAGTGGTACACTCTCTGGGACTGCGATACTGGTCTGGGACCAGTGGTAGGAGTGGTACTTACTATGAAGTTGACTTCGGGTCGGCTGAGATTGGTCTGGGGCCAGTGGTACGCACTCTGAGACTGACTTTGAGTCAGTGGAGGATGGTACTGGTCTAGGACCAATGGAGTTATACTCACTATGACGCTGACTTCGGGTTGGTTGAGACTGGTCTGGGACCAGTGGTACATACTCTGAGACTGACTTTGAGTCAGTATGATACATCCTCGATCATTTCTTCTTCTTCATAATTCGGACAAAAGCAGAGCAGAACAGAACAATGCAAGAGCAGAGCAGAACAGAGCAAAACAGTATAGATTAGTGTAGGGCAGAACAAGACAAAGCAAAACAGGCAGAATAGAGCAGAGCAAGGCAAGGGTCAGGCTGTACAGGGCAGTGCATTTGATGGATGAATAGTAATGACCGATAGACAGATTGCGGATGAAGTTCTCCATGGTTGAGAGGGAGTGTTAAAATTGGCAACCAGGGCAAAACTTCATGTCGGCCATCTTATTCATGGCTGATAATATTTTTATTAGATTCCTCTCGTCGAGAGGTGTAGGATTGATATAAAGATCATTCGATTCCAATAAGTATTCATGGAGATATGAATTTATTTTGATTATGGAATTATTATCAAGCCTACGTACAACTCATGTAGGCTCAGAAGCCCAACAGTCACATCTATTCACCCACCAATGTTGTGTATAAGTATAAGAGGAATTTTCCTCATTTGGACTCACTCATCTCATCACATCTCTCTCTCTCTCTCTACTATGCAGAAATGAGTCTCTTCTCTACTGCGCTGAAATGGGTCTCTCTGTGAAGCCGGAAGCTGTTGAATTTGAAGCTGCAACTGCAGAAGTAAAGATTGACTTGCGTGGCCTGGAAGATCTCCTCATATAAACTGCACTGTAGGTTCATCTGAACCTTTTCTGAAAGCCGCAACTTTTGGTGGTGGAATGAAGTCAATCCGATGAATGGTTTGCAAGATATCGACTGGCCTAGTTTGAAGCCAAAAACTGCTGAAACTGAAGCTGCAACTGCAGAAGTAAAGATTGACTTGCGTGGCCTAGAAGATCTCCTCATCTGAACTGCGCTGTAGGTTCATCTGAACCTCCTCTGGAAGCCGAAACTTTTGGTGGTGGAATGAAGTCAATCCGACGGTCGGTTTGTGAGATATGGTCTGCCCTAGTTTGATAATGAAGCCGCTAATGCTGATGCTCTTGATCTAATGAATCAGATTTATTGTACTATTTCTCTCTGCTGAATTATTGAAGATAAAAGAAGATTTGATCAAAGGGTTTCCCCACACATTGTGGGGTTTGTCCTTGGCTAACCGCCACATCTTGTGTCTCTTGTCTTGGCTTGTTTTCTGTCGACCGTTTAATGTTCTATCTGCACTTTACTTTATGTACATGTGATTGCTAATCGGTGGAATATAATAAGAAAAAGAAGTAAACTGTTATACGCATAGAACATACCATAACATAACACAAAATCTCTCATTGATTGAGACACACTATCGAAAATATGAAACTACATGATTATTCAAATGCTGACTGAGTAGGCAGTGTGGAGGATCCCTAGAGCACCTTTTAGTGCTATTTCTCTTTGGATTCTGCTTCGATACCATGGATGAGCAGGAAGCAGAAGTCGGTTGCTATAAGCATTGCCGAGATTGAATACATAGCTACGAGTATGATCTTGTGTGAAGCTGCATGGTTCCAGAAGCTCTTAAGTGAGCTGTTTGTACGCATGATGAATACCACTATGATTCTCTGTGACAACCATAGTGGGGATTCCATTATTGAGGAATCCCGTATTCAATGATTGCTCTAGTAGATAGACATCAAATACTGCCTTATCTGGGATATGGTAAGTCGATGAGCGGGGAGGCTCCATCACAATTGAGACTGATGTACAGGTTGCAGACATTTTGTCAAAGCCCCGGGGAAAGGTCAAATCTGTGACTTTCCCGAACGATTTGGAGTCGTTGAGAGACCTTCTTATAACGGTCCTGCATGTTACATGCATTGAGCTTTGGGAGCTCCGGGGGGCTTGGGGTACTTACTGGAGCAACATACGACCACAGGGCGACTCACCCTCCCCTAGTGGTCTGCTATGTACAGGATGACAGGTTCAACCTTCCCCTGTGATACCCCGTGGCGACTGTGGAACAAGATGATTAGTTCTCCTGTGCGCTGGGATGATTAGTTCTCCCGTGGCAACTATGGAACATGATGATTAGTTGTCCTGTGGTCCAGGATGATGAGCTCTCCCATGGTAACTGTGGAATAGGATGATTATTTCTCTTGTGGGCTGAGATGATTAGTTCTCCTGTGGCAACTATGGAACATGATTATTAGTTCTCCCGTGGCAACTGTGAAATAGGATGATTAGTTCTCCTGTGGGCTGGGATGATTAGTTCTCCTGTGGAAACTGTGGAACAAGATGATTAGTTCTCCTGTGGGTCAGGATGATTAGTTCTCCTGTGGCAACTGTGAAACAAGATGATTAGTTCTCCTGTGAGCTGGGATAATTAGTTCTCCCATGGCGACTGTGTTACAGGATGATTCGTTCTCCTATGGATAGGATGATTATTTCTCTTGTCGAGGCATCCTACCCATGCAGTCTGAGACTCATGGGAAGTACCTCTCATCTGATCAATGAGCAGGGAAATGGGGCTAGGGACCATAGTATTACTATCGATGGACGCATTGATGTATCTACTGTACTCCCTATGCTGGGATGATCTCCATTGATTTGGGATCAGTAGGAGTGGTTGTAGACACTCTCTTGTGATATTGATCTTGGATCAATAAAACTGACTTTGGGCCAGTAAGAGTGATGTGACACACCCTCTTCAGATGAAACTGACTTCGGGTCAGTAGAGAATGGTATGAGACATTCTCGATCAATTCTTCTTCTTCATGGTTCAACATAGCAGAGTAGAGCAGAGCTAAGCAGAGCTCAGTAGAGTAGAGCAATGCAGGGCACTGATGGCAGAGATAGTACAGTCGAACATATGGATTAGCGGATGGAGTTCTCCCTAGTTGAGAGGGAGTGTTAAAATTGGAAACTAGGGCCAAACTCCATGTGGGTCATCTTATTAATGGAAGCTGATATTTTTCTTGGATCCCTCTCATTGAGAGGTGTAGGATTGATCTAAAGATCATTTGATTCTGATAAGTATTCATGGAGATATGAATTTATTTGTGTTATGAGACAATTCGTCAAGGTTGGCCAACAACCAAATTAACCCCACTTGTGCTCAATGTTTTAGTATAAATAGAGGTGGCGTTCAAGTCATTTAAACCAGTGTTGCACACATCGCGATCGGGATTTAATCGGCGCCGGGAAAAAAGCGGAAAAAATCGTTAAAATCGGGAAAAAATCGGAAAAAAGCGGGAAAAAATCGTTTGGCACAAAAATATTCATTTTTTTTCAATTTTTTTCAATTTTTTTAATATCTAAACCATCTACAACATAAAATAAATACATTGACACATAAATATGATAAAAAAACTAATATATAAGATGTTTAATATCATTTCTAGCGCTAAAATCACACATAACATTGAATCATGTCCTGAATAGTAAGTCCTGAGTCCCAAGTCCAACTCAGCCTCAAAATATCAACAAAAAATATGATAATGTATCTCATCATGTCATAATGTCATATACAATAAAATGAAAGTCTAATCCTATTGATTTCCTCTGCCCCTCTTGCGAGAAAATGGCACAACTTTCTCTTTCCCTCTAGATGTAGAAGCTGGTGCCTGTGGTGGTGGAAATGGCAGTGGAGTCTGACGTGCTCTAGAAGCTGAAGAACTAGTAGTAGCAGCTATAGGAGGCTGAGGTGGACGGAGACCACGTCCTCTACTGGTGGTAGTGGTAGCCCGGGTAGGCGGTGTCACCTCCTCCTCCTGCTCCTCCAACTCCTCCTCCTCCTGCTCCTGCTCCTGCTCCTGCTCCTGCTCCTCCTCCTCCTCCTCCTCCTCCTCCCCCTCCCCCTCATCCTGCACTAACCAATCCTCAGTGGGATCCATGAGAGGCCTCTCGGTCTCAACCCTCCATTCAGCAGTGGTGTCAATCCCATCCAATGAGATGGCTTCCGTATCAGGTGTCTTCTCTAGTTGTTTCACCCACAATCGAAGATTGTAGTAGACATAGACCATGTCATTAAGTCTATGGGACTCCAACCTGTACAAAGTTCATGAAATAATAAATTAATAATTAATAATTAATATTATAAAAAAAATATTGTTTAAAACTTTAATGAATTCAAAAATTTATTTGGAAATTTGCAATATTTTAAATGTTTAAGTGTTAACCTATTGCGCTTCTTGTTGTGTATTTTTTCAAATACACTCCAATTGCGCTCACATCCCGAGGAGCTGCATGTTTGGCTGAGGATGCGTATGGCAAGATTTTGCAAAAGGGGTACTCTGCCACCATACATCTTCCACCATGCGTCTACAACAAAATTACAAATAAAAGTTTAAATAAACATAAGAAAAAAATGGAATTTGAAGAAACAATGAAATTTGAAACAAAGTTACAAAGTACATACTACAAACTAAAAAATACCTGGCATTTTAACCGTCCTATCAATGACAGCCATATCAAAGCCAAATAAGCCACCTGACAACTTATATTGCTCAATTTGTCTAGAGATCTCCATACGTTCTTCTGAAGATCTCACCATCTTCTGGACACAGGTTAATAATCCTTCCACGACCTCAACATCAAAATTAAACCCACATGCATAAGAAAATGCAGGGTTCAGGAAAAGCCCAGCAGCATGAATGGGACGATGGAGTGTGTTGTTCCATCGCTCATCAATGACCTTCCATAGAAGGAGTTGTCTCTGGAACCCATCATCTCCCTTGTCATCATAGTAGGACCGAATGGCTTCTTTGGCCCTGTCCATGGCTTCATACAAATAGCCCATTGCGGGCTTCTCACCATCTACCAACCGAAGAACCTTTACCAAAGGTTCAGTGACAGCGCACACCTCCTGCACTCCCGCCCAGAAGTCTTCTTGGTATGAAACAAGTCTGCAGACGGCCTCTCCTTCTGGTTTGCGGCTCATTGGCGAAGAACGCCACTCCTCTGAAACAAACATTCTCTTCAAATCCCACATAGAATTCAAGAGGGATTGAAGAGATATGAAACTCGTCGCAAACCGTGTAATGGCGGGGCGCACCAACTCTTTGTTGTTGGTGCATTTTCTCATCAAGCTAAGCACAGATGTGTGATTGTAAATAAATTTTGTGATGGTTTTTGATGAGTCAACAGCCTCTTTGACAAAGGGAATTTTCCCTATGTCCTCTAACATCAAATCAATACAATGGGCAGCACAAGGTGTCCAAAATAAAGTAGGATGCCTGTCCATAAGCATTCTACCAGCAGCAACATAATTTGCAGCGTTGTCCGTTATGACTTGGACAACATTTTCTGCACCCACCTCCAAAATAAACACATCCAGCAAATCACATAAATTTTTTGCATCTTTGATTTGATGAGTTGCATCAACAGATTTGATAAACATAGTCCCCAAGGGACAACTAACCAAGAAGTTTATAAGGGTTCTCCCCTTTTGGTCAGTCCAACCATCTGACATAACAGTGCATCCTGTTTGTGCCCATGATGCCCTAAAATCCTCCAATCTTTGGGTGCAGTCACGCTTTTCATCTTGAAGAAGCCGGCCTCTGAAATCATGAAGAGAAGGGAGTTTGTACCCCGGGCCAACACTGGCAACAGCATCAAGAGTAGGTTGGAAAAATGGATTATTCCTTATAATGCTGAAAGGAATATCACTCCAGAGGAGAAATTTTGTCATCAACTTGTCAGCTTTTTCTTTTTCAGTTCTTTTCATCATTGAACCGATAGTTGGTTGTGAACCAGGTGTGGTTCGAGGAACAAAATATGATGATGCAGCAAACGGATTGACTGACGCTGCAGTAGAACCTGTGCCACTTGGCCCACTTCCTTCAACTGACCTTTTTAGTTGCCTTTTGAGTTCTTCTTTGGCGTCTCTAGTGTGCTCTAATTCTCCCAATGCTCTCATGGCTTTTTGGATAATTTCAGCATTTGTCTTTAGACAGGGCCCCACATCACGTCCAGGGATTTGTGCAAGGTGGAACTTCAACCTGTACACCCCCCCGAATATTTCCTTTCCACACAACTTGCAATACAAGTTTTGTCTATCATTCGGAGTTTTAGGGTCACCATATTCCCAGAAAGGATCCAATTTCCTTGGCATGTTTGTTTTTGAATTTTGAATTTGCAAACCTATGGAAAAATAAGGATTAGGAAATAGGAATTTAGGATTACATAAATGATAATAGTAAATACAAATTACAATTTAGCATTTGCAAAATTACAAGCTAATTATTTTCAAAATCCCAATTTCTAAACCCAAGTCACCCAACCAAATGCCAAAAAACAATGAAAAATCAAAAAAAATAAACAATGTTTAAAGAAAATGAGAAAATAAAAATCAAAAATTGGTTCTCATAGTCATAACAAATAACCCATCCCAAATCAATGAAAAATTTCCAAAAATTCTTTAAAAACAATGAAAAACAAAGTTTTTATTGAACCAAAACAAAAAAAAATTAATCTACATACCTGGTTTATGGACAAATTGGCGATCTTGGCTTGGATTCCTCCTAAAATCGCTTCGATTCGCTCCCACAACCGACGGCAACCCTCTCCCTCCCTTCTTCTCCTTCTCCTCCGCGGCGGACTGCTGAATGAATAAAAAAAAAAATCGTTTTTTCCATATAAAACCCCGCTGCCCGCGCCCCCCGCGATTTTAACCGAAAAAATCGCGATTTTATCGAAAAAATCGCTATAAAAAAAATGGGCGATTTTTTCAATAAAAATCGCGCTTTGAATCGGCAAATTTAAAAAATCGCGATTTTCCGATTTTATCGCGATGTGTGCAACACTGATTTAAACACAGTTGGGAGCTAGAACTGTCAGGAATAGCCAGAATTGCTGGGAACTGGCAGGAAAAGTCAGAACTGTTGGAACTACCGGGAACTGCCAAAATTGCCAGGAAAAGTTGGAACTACCGGAAATAGCCGAAATTGCCGGAATTGTAGGAACTGCCGGGAACTGCCGTAGCTGCCAGGAAAAGCCAGAACTGTCGGGAATAACCAGAATTACCGGAATTGTCGGAAATAGCTGGAATTGTCGGAACTGTCGGGAATAGCCAGAACTGCCGGAACAATCGAGAACAGCCGGAATTGTCGGAACAACTAGGAAAGTTGACGCCGTGGGTAGATGCCGGAACTACTGTGAACTGCCGAAAGTATCGGGAAAAGCCGGAACTGTCGAAACTACCGGAATTGTCGGGAATAGCCAGAATTTGTAGAACTGCCGAGAATAGCCGAAATTATCGAAACTGTCGGAATAGCCAGAGCATCAGTGTCCGAAGGATAACAACATGCGAGGGACAAATAACTAACATTAGGACAATTGTATGGTACTTAGCAGCAAATACACCAAGCATGCAATGTTATAACTAGCATGCAAAGTACAACAAGCAAGCTAGGGACAACAAGCAACCAAGATGCAACCAACACATAGGTCAGTATGGCAACATGGTGCAACAATGGCACATAATGCAATACAGTGATGGGTACAGTCATGATTAATGATGCATGATGAGATGCAACATAGCGATGATGGGTGCAGCATGGTGCAGCACGGTGAGGTGCAGCATCATGACGAAATGCAACACAACGATAGGTGAAGGAGTCACCTTGGAGAATCAGTTGAAGCAACATGTCTTCAATTGATCTCATGTATCATCTTCTTAGAGATGATCTATGCTCTTATCTAGATAAGTGAAAGTGTTGACTTTTGTTGTAAACGTACTATCTCTCTCTCCGTTGAACTATTGAAGAACATATAAGAAGAATTGATCAAGGGTTTCCCCACATTGGGGTTTGTCCCTGGCTAGCGCCACATCTTGTGTCCTCTTGTCTTGGCTTGTCTTCTGCAATTAATGTTTATGTTCTATCTGCAGTTTAGTTTAATGCTGATGTGATTGCTAATCTGGGAAAGATATTGATTAACTGTGAAAATTGAAATAAATTGCTCTAAGCATAGAACGTACCTAAAATTAACACAATTCTTATCAAGAAATAATCCTCAACCCTAGGTGTAGGTCTCCTTCTAGCCCTTCTTAGAAAGCCATTCTTCCCCTTTGAATTGGCTTTTTAAATCACTACCTTCACATCATTTATATATTTCTCCTAGTGGTTTCCTCGAGACTCCTCCCATAAGTTAAAGTCCATAAAGAGTAGGTAGCCTTTGCTGAGGTGACAGTGGGCTATTACTCCATTGTTGCGCTTGGCCTAGCAGTTGCTCTATAGGAACCTCTTATAGTTTGAGTAGTAACAATCCCTATGTGAAAGTCAATGTATTGCATCCACTTAATAATTCATTTCTTATTTCTACTTGTACTTCTCTTCGCTTGATGCTATCATATGCCAGAGTATGCCACCATTGCAGAGTGTCACAATACATTTGCTTTTCTTTGCCTTTTTTTCTTTATCCTCTATGTTATCCTTCAACATTTCACTTGACTAGCAGGTAGAATGTCGCAAGGACTTAGGTGATGACATTGTGTAACAAGGAAGTTGGCCACTATCACATCAATGTCTCTTCTCTACTGTTTAGGCTGGTTTTCCTCTAGCTCTAGGGAGGCTTCCATAAACTGGATTGCCAAAACTCTAAGGCTATGGAGTGCAAAAATGATTTGAAGAGCAAATTCCAGCCAAATGGAATTATAAAAATGAAGAAAAATAAGTGGATGCTGGAACAAAGATTAGTTCCTAGTCCCTTGGGCACATGGGTTCATGACAAAACTCTGCCGGTCACAAACCCTGGAAATCCACCCTAACCCCATCATAAGGGAAACAAAAAATGGGAACATTACAATAGGGCCATAGCAGTAGAAGTGGGGACCCTCAATATCCTCCCTTCTAAAGTAATTCATGTAATTTGAATTTCTCTCCAGCCTTAAATATTTCATGTTTAAACAAAAATAATAAAGGGTTGTGTGGCTAATAATAACCATTGAAAGATAGAAGGTGCATGCCAAATGAAGCTAACCCATGATAGGTAATAACTTTGTCTTAACATCTCACCAGTGGGTAGAAATCTTTCTTGGCCATTCAAATTCTTCTACGTGCAAAGATGTGGCTCAAAATAAGTCATGATGTAGCATGAGGCTTTCATTCCCACTCATGCAAATTGTCCTCCACATATCCATTACTTCATGAGTAAGTTGTAGGGAATATAGGCATAGGGTACAAACCATCAATATAGATGCATATGATATGGATTGGAAGTATATGTAAATGCTTCTCTTGATTTGGAAACACAACATGAAATGTCACTCAAAGCATTCCTAAAGGGTAAGGCAATGTTATGTATATAAAGATAAATATTATTCATAAATATGTATACCTAAACTAGAGAACTTAGGATATTACTTATTAAAAGGTTCATCACCTAAGACATGGCTTTACGTGAAAGTTCATTTTGAGGTCTATATAAGAAGATTCATCATTATAATCATCATCTCTCATATTTTATTCAGTATAATATTATAATATGGATTAAAATATCATACTAAATAAAATATGAGAGATGTTGATTTCAATGATGAATGGCCCAACATGAAATGCCACTCAAAGCATTTCTGAAGGGTAAGGCAATGTTATGTATATAAAAATAAATATTATTCATAGATATGTATACCTAAACTAGAGAACTTAGGATGTTACTTATTCAAAGGTGCATCACCTAAAGACATGGATTTATGTGAAAGATCATTTTGAAGCCTATATAAGAAGATTCATCATTGTAATCATCATCTCTCATATTTTGTGCAGTATAATATTGTAATATGGATTAAAATATCATACTGAGTAAAATATGAGAGATGTTGATTTCAATGATGAATGGCCTTGGTATTTAATAGGCCTCAGAATGACCTTTCACATAAAGCCATATGTTTATGTGATGCACCTTTTCATAAGTAATATCCTAAGTCATCTAGATTAAGTATATATGTTTATAAACACTAGTGTTTCTATTTTTATACACGAAGAATCATCAAATCCACTTTGAAATGAAAAGGAGAGATCAGGTTGGAGTTCTAGAAAATATAAGATGTCTCAGGCTCTCAGCATTGGAGAAAAGAAACATACAAACAACAGTGCAGGGAAACAAGTCGAAGGTTATTGGAATTGCAACCCAATTTCAAGAATGTTATAGTGACAGCAAATGCAGAGAAAAACAATGATCTTTGCTCATCTGAAGCCGAGATTGCTCAAATAGTATGGTCTGTTATATAATCTCCAGTTTCTGATCAAATGGTATGGCTTGTTGTATAATCTCTACTTTAACTGTTTCTTAAGTCACATTATTCAACTAAACTCATTTTAATATTTCAACAAATGGTCATAGGAATCTACTTGCCTTCCCTTTGCCCTAAATTATCAACAAGAATTTTTAGGGAAAAGTTTAATGCCTATTATTTTCCATTCATCCTTTTTCCTAATACTTTAGAAGGGGGTATCTTTGGAATTTGTTTGTTATTTTAGATAAAAAAGTTGTCTCAAAAAGTACTTTGAAAAATTCATCAAATGCTTTTCTGAAATTTAAACAAGATATGAAGTTGAAAAACTTTAGAAACTCGTCCCTATTTCTTATCCTTGGCTTACTAAGGATAATGTACATTCCCTGGGATTTTTACCTTCTAGAACTTATGGTACTTTAGGATTATACTCGAGGCTGCCTTTTTAAAAAAAAATTATTATGATTTTCACTATATTTAAGTAAACATACTCGAAGCATTTTGTATCGTGAATTTGTTCAACTGTATGTAAACATGGTTCATTCTTTATTCATGAAATTGTGTTTTGTTTTCCAGGATGGAAAGTTCATGGTTGGCTGTCAAAATTTTCCACACGTGAGTATTTCTTTTGTTAAATAAAGATTTTTTATTTAAATTCTTTATAATGTGTTTTTTGTTTGGACAAATGGTTTAGTGAACACGTATATGTTTAGAAATGAAATTTTGGCAGATATTGTTTCTCAGTATGATCAAGTTGAAAGGATGACCTATGGATATGATCAGAGAAATCTTAATACCACCTTAAGAGACATGTTACACTTCATATTGTACAAGGTTCCACTTTGTGATTTTCATCACATTGATGTATATTTGCTACTAGTTCATTGGAGGTCTTTGGCTTGGGGGGCTCTCACTTCTCCTTGGTTGAATGATTGTGCTTGTTGCTTGTTCTTCTCACAAGTGTTTGCCTTGTTAATCAACCCTTGGTTGCACAAATGGTTTGTTACGGAGCATATTGTGTCATTATGGTGTGGTTTGATATATATGGATGCACCTTTTGGATTGCTTTTTATTTTTGGAGGCTGGTTATTCAGCAATCTCCTAGGAGGAATGTTTTATTGTTATATCTCTCATTCACCTTGAAGGGTGTGTTGTCGCCTAATATGTACACCTAAGTGTGGGAAAAGTTTCCAACCCCACAAGGTATAAAATTTAAGGCACAACGCTCAGAGGAGGGGTTGTCACCCATTCCCTACTCACTCCATTTAAACTCTCTCTTAGACAAGTTAAGGAGGCTAGTCCCTAAAGATGGTTAGTAGAGGAAAACTTGTTGAAACAACAAGTTCTAGGAGACAAGGGCAAGGCAATTACCACTCAGAGCAAGTTGGTTTGAGATTTAACTAGCAAGCATGATTATTATTGAGCAATGCAGATACTAAAAGATGGATTCAATTAAATCAATATGGCTTTGAACAAGACAAGGAAAGAGAGACCAGTGCCTTATAAACAATGCTCAAGAAAATTATAACACTTGCCAAATAATATTTCAAGCCACCAGAATAACAATGCTGCAAGACAGATGTTAGTACAAGATGATAACACAAAATTGAAATATGAGCAGTGAGATATAACTTGCAAGATAAAAGAAGCTTGTACTTCTACTTCAAAGAGATGCTCAAAATAGATGGATCAATATCAAAGGACATGGAGCAAGTAATTCCAAATAGATGCTCACAAATCAATAATGTGCCAAATGAGATGATGTTAGACTAATGAATGTAAAACTAGACACTGTGTAATGCAAGGATCTTGGTTGATTTTAATTTATATTCCTAGACTATGGTGTATGCCTTTTGCTCAATTGTCAAAACTTGTCTTAGAACAAGGTTGTTGGAAGAAGTGCTGGTGAAGGAGACTATGGCCTTATTAACGATACCTACCCAAGACTTCTATTAACCCAAGTGCCTCCGTTCCTACAAGGGACTGGACCACAAGAGAAATGCAAGGTCACCCGTTTTAACAGTTGTTTAAGGGTCAACTTTCTTAAATTGAACAATGGATAAGGTTGTCTTAAGTTTCTATTCAACAAAGCTTATGCTTGGAGGTAAATTTTAAAGATGCAAATTGAATGCAAATGCAATGTTTCAATGAAATATAATTAGAACGATATACTTCAAAAAATGTCTTCAAGAATTATAGCAATTGTCTTATGATTAAGATAATAGCACACAGTTTATGATAAGACAATAATCAATGAAGCAAGTCAATATCTACTCAATGAAACAAAGAAAGACAATTAGATCTAAACGAAATAACGCAAGTGCTTCAATATATTAAGGTGTTCAAATGCAAAGTGACTTAATGATATGTTAATTAAGGGTATCACTTCACTTAGAATGTATTTCAAAAGGTGTGTTTGAGCAATATGAAGCAAATGTAACTTATCTAATGAAGCACTATATGAAACTAATAATTAGATCCAATTGCAAAATGACTTTAATGCAAGTGAGATTAGAAGATTAAGTAATGAAATATAAAATCTAGGAAAGTAAATCTAATGCTAATGCAGATTAGATCTACAAATTATCTAAGTTAATGAAATTGGAGGGTTAGTGACTAAGAGCAAATGAAAAATCATGAAATCAATTCCAGATCTAAGTTAGCTGCTTGAAAAAGAAAGTAATCCTTGTGTAAATAGAAAGAGAAAACACTAATGGCCTAGTGAGTGCAACCTTTAGGAAAACATTAAATTTAGTTTAATGTATGAGATAAGGCTTAACATTAAGATTTTAACCCTTCAAAAAGTATAGTAATTTAACTGTTTGCTGAAAACCCTAGCTGCTTAGAAAAAGGGGATACCTCCTACGTAGATGAAGAAGGACGACCTCCAATAGCCAGCTGAGGGAATGGCCCCAACGATTTAATTTTTATTCAGCAAATTTTAATGTGGTTTCTCGACAAATTTAAAACTTTTCTCTTCTCAAAATTTTAATCCATAAGTGCAGCCATCAAATTAGCTTTTAGTTTTAACAGCACAGAGAAGGAGGAAGCTTTTTCCTGCTCACAGTTTATGAGGGAAACCCTTGGAAAAATCAAATTTTACTTTGTAAATTTCTGATGTGTTTCCCCCTAGAAATTTTAATATATTTTGTTCAAAATGTTGATCAAAATTTCTAGATGTCATATTTGCAGGAATGAAGAAAGCAGCCTCCAATGCCTATGGCTATGAGAAAACAAGCCTGCAACCGAGGGGTAAAGGGTCAAATTTTTTAAGAAGTGCCCGCACAATGAAACGAACCTCAAAGAAAATACCAACTGTTTCCAGAAAATCACTGACAACCCTCCAAAAAGAGTCGATCCAAGATCGAACCCCAAAAATTTAGAGAAAAAAATCCCAAAAGGATTTGAAAATTGACTAGAAACCCTAGCCGATCAAGGAGAAAGAGAGTGTTTTGACTTTCAACAAATGTTTGCCTTCCAAAAATTATTTCTTTTCAGATCCAAGAGCCTCCACCTACAAACAAAATGATTATAAAGCAGATTGTTGAAATTTGATGACAAAAAAAAGTTTCCTACAATCCTAACCCAGTTTTACACTCCCATTTAGTTAAATGCCCTTTCCCATAAACATAAATTCAACATATAGAATTCTGGAAATGAAATTTTCAGGTTAAAACACATGGGACCGTCAACACATGCTGAAAATAAATATGGACATAATTAGACCAACAACACACATAAAAATACTCACAGATTTTTGGTCAAATTAGACCCAGGCAAAATCCCCTCAATCTTCTCTGGGGAAAACCTGTTAGAGAGCTCTTCAAATTTATTTATCTTTCAAGTTTAGGAAAAATACATTTGCAGACAAAAAAAACAGCAAAATACAACTTATCTCTTCAACGTAAAACTCCTTGAAAACCGTTCTCACTTTGCCTCGATTTCCGTGCCCACTTAACGCTGAAAATATGTACTGCATGGACTCCGTACGGACTGTATGGATTTTTGTACTGCTTGCAACTCACATCATTCAATGTTGTTCGTATTGTAGCTTCTGTTTTCTTCTATGCCTTGATTTCCATGCCCAACTTTGCCCAAGAATCACTCCTTCAGCTTGCTGCAACAAATTTCTCCTTTAGAACTTTTCTCCAGCTCTTAGCCTCCTTTCTCCAGTCTTTTCATGAAGAATGAATTGCAGTCTCTCTTTTTTCTCCCTTTTGTTTCCCTAACTGACTTTTGGGCAACCCTAAGATCTAATGGCTCAGATTCATTTAGATCAAGGCATGAGAATAAATGTGCATTTAATTCTCACTTTCTATTTTTTAACTCACCCATTAAATAAAGTACCCACATTGTACTTTATGTCTAAAGTCACTTTTTCACTTTATAATTTAACATTGGCTTTACCACTTATAAAGTCACTTTCACTTTATAAAGTCACACTTAGGAAAAGAATTATTTTGGACACTTTTCCCTAGGTAGAGACTAACCCATGGGAAACCACTTGTCCAAGGTACATTAAGAATCAACACTCCTTATCGAGGAAAGTGTTTCTCACCACACCCATTTTGTCCCTGAAATGGACATGCTTGCTTCTCGGGAAGGACTTCGTGAGAACATCGACCACCTACTCATTTGTTGATATATACTCGAGCTTCACTGCCACCTTCTGAACATAGTCCCTAATGAAATGATATCTGATGTCAATACGTTTTGACCTGTCATGAAACATTGGATTCTCCTTGAGTTTAATGCAACTCTGATTATCACAGTGAATAACTATTGGTCTCAACTCTTGATCAAATAGGCCATACTACAACTTGCAAAGCCAAATGGCCTCACAACTAGCCTGGCTAGCAGCCATATACTCAGCCTCAAAACAGCTCAAAGCAACTGACTTTTTCTTTCGACTGCACCACGACACAACTGTCGAACCCAATCCGAAGCAACACCCTGAAGTACTTTTCCTGTTAGAAGCACATCTTGCCCAATCTGAATTTGTGTAACCTGCCAACCTCACTCCATCTCCCCGCCTATAGTCCAGACCATAATCAACAACCCCTTGCACATAGCGAAGAATGTGCTTTGCAGCTACCTAGTGCACCCGCTTGGGCTCAACCATGAACTGGCTAAGTGTGTTCACTGTAAAGCATCTATCTGGCCTAGTGTTGACTAGATACATCAAGGACCCAATAAGTTTCCTATACAATGTGGGATCCACCAAACTAGAATCTGAAGCATGAAGCTTCTTCCAGTTGGTGATCATAGGTGTAGACATGGGTCTACAGTCTGCCATGTGAAATATGCTCAACACATCCACAACATACTGTCCCTGCCCTAGAAAGACATGCCCCTCCTCTTGCCACACCTCAAGCCCCATAAAGTAATGCATCAGCCAATGTCCTTCATCTCGAACTCCATAACAAGATCCTCCTTGCAACCACTAATCAGTCTCTCTGTCCCAGTAACGAACAAGTCATCAACATACAACACAAGAGTGAGCGGATCATCCCCTACTCATTGGCCAGATGAGAGGTACTTCCCATGAGTCCCAGACTGCATGGGTAAGGTGTCTCAGCAAGAGAAGGATGAACCACTCATCATGCCTACATGTCGCCACGGAGTATCATAGGGGAAGGCTAAACCACTCACCCTGTACACAACAAACCACTATGGGAAGGATGGACCATTCACCCTATGGTTACTCATCACTCCAAGAAGTACCCCAAGCCCCTGGAGCTCCCAGAGCTCAATGTCCATGTCATACAGGACTCTCATAAGAGGGTCTCTCCATGACTCCTAGTCGTTCTCGGAAAGTCAAGAATTTGACCTTTCCAAGGGGCTTGGTCAGAATGTCGGCGACTTGCTCATCAGTCCCAATGTGATGGAGCCTTATTGCTCCTTGTCGTACCATATCCAAGATAAAGTGGTACCTGATATCGATGTGCTTGGAGCGACCATGAAATATGGGATTCTCTGATAATCAGACCCCACTCTGGTTGTCGTAGAGGATCATGGTGGTATCTAGCACATGTCCAAACAACTCACTGAAGAGCTTCCTCAACCAGACAACTAAATAGGAGGCCATACTCGCAACTATATATTCAACCTTAGCGGTGCTCAAAGCAACCATCTTTTGCTTCCTGCTCATTCAGGATATCGAAGCAGAACCCAAAGAGAAACAACACCCAGAATTGCTCTTACGATCCACCACACTGCCGACCCAATCAACATCAGAATAACGATGCAGTCTCACATCTCCGGCAGTGTATCTCAGTCCATGAGTGATTGTGCCTGCAAGATATCTCAAAAGATTCTTGGCTCCAATCCAATGTGTGTGATGAGGCTCAACCATATATTGGCTCAATGTATTAACTGCAAAACATATATTCGTACGAGAGTTCACCAAGAACATCAATGCTCCTATGAGTTGACGATACTCAGAAGCATTTCCCAATTCAGGTCTGGTAGAACTACCACATAACTTCTTGAAGTTAAGTTCCATCGGGGTAGTCACAGGCTTGTAGTCAACCATCCCAAATCTTTCCAAAATATTCACAACATATTTTCCTTGAGATAGGAAAATTTCTCCTGGCTTTTGCTAGTCCTCTAACGCTAGGAAGTAGTGCATTAATCCTAGGTCCTTCATCTCAAATTCAGAAGCCAACTCCCTCTTACATTTGTGAATGAGAGGGTCTGCATCTCTCAGAAAGAGGTCGTCCACATAAAGTACCAGTATGAGAGGTTTATCATCTTCAACCTTAAAGTAAAGGTTCGGACCGGCTTCACTCCTAGTGGATCTCAGCTTCATCAGATAGCTATCAATCCTCTCATACCAAGCTTGGGGTGCTTGCTTCAAGCCATAGAGAGCCTTCTTCAACCTACATACATGAGATTCCTAGTCATGAACCTCAAACCCCTCGGGTTGTTCCACATAGACTTCCTCTTTGATTGAACCATGCAAGAAAGTGGTCTTAACATCCATCTGATGTAGGTTCCATCATTGTGAGGCAGAAAGTTTTATGATCGAGCGGATGGTGGTGTATCGGGCAACAGGTGCAATTATCTCATCATAATCTACACCTTCTTTTTTAGAGAAGCCTCAAACAACAAAGCGAGCCTTGAACTTTTCTGCACTTCCATCAGCTCCATGCTTGATTTTGTAGAGCCACTTAGAGGTGACAACTGATTTGTCCTGGGGTCTAGAGACCACATCCCAAACATCATTCTTCATAATAGACTTGTATTCTTCATTCATAGCATCCTTCCAAACTTGTTGCTTCACGGCTTCTTCAAATGATGAATGTTCATTTTGAATGATAGTGTGTTGGGTCCCTATAATACTAGTGATTACCCCATTACTATTGTAGTTATACCCCTTATTAATATTGTTGTGCCCATATTGCCCCCATATTGTTATTATTGTGCCCCATAGAATCCCTCGATTGTTATTTTTGTGGCTTTATATTATTATTGTTAGGTCGGCTGGATTATATCGCGACTCATTAGACTCTTATATATAGAAAGGAGGTTTTGTCATTTGAATCATCCAAGAATTGTTCATTTATGTAATGTAAAGGAGGTTGCCCCCTCGAAGAGGCTGAATTCTAAGGCGTTGATCTATCTTTTCTATCTCTTTGTGAGCTGGATTCATAACATTTGGTATCAGAGCTTTAGATTCTAGGGTTTCGGTGCTCCAAACAGGTCATCGTGGCATTTTCGCTATAACTTTTTTTTTGCGACGTTTCAGAAGTTGCAAGAAAAACCCATTTGAGAAGAAATCGCGCTGAACCTCAGGTCCGAATTTCAGAGCTTTTCGCACTATATTTGCGGAGATATGATCTGAGGAAGTTGGTCTTTTTGCAGACTCCTAAATTACATTCCAAACAGGTGACATGGGGAAAATCGTCATAACTTTCTCTCTAGGGATTGGATTGAAATTTCGTAAGAAGGTACAAAAAGAGGACGGACTGTAGTTTCTTGTATGCATTTTTCAGATCCAAAGGTCGAAACAGTGACTCGTGGCACGTCATACAAGTTCGCTCTACTGAACTAGTCTATAATCAAGTCACTATGGGAGATTTCGCATAACTCTTCCTTGGAGAATCCAATTTGGGTCAGACTTGTGGCATTGGAAAGAGGACACACAGGGCTATTGCAGGTCACAAATTCAGAACTAGATGATTGGAAAGTATAGAGATACATCAAGGCAATATCGAGCTCCTACCAAGTGAAAAATGGTGTGTAGATTTTCTTAAATTTTTGCTTAAGCTTGGTTTGAAAATTTATTTTAAATGAGTTCAAAGGGCATAATAGACCATTATTATCGATAACTGATGCCCCGAGGAAAGAAAATGCAAACACCTAGCAAGGAACCTGAAAGCTCTAGCATGACTCATGAAGAAGAAGAAGAAATGTTATATGATATATCAAAATTACAAGAACAAGTGCAACAAGTGTCACTTGCACAAAAAACAACAGAATCTAAGATGGATGGTTTAAGGAAAGATCTAGAAGCTAAGATGGATGGTTTAAAGAAAGGTGTAGAAGCTAAGATGGATTGTTTAAAGAAAGGCGTAGAAGCTAAAATTGATGGCATGGATGATAAGATGGAAGAATTGAAGATAAATATGAAGAAGTCGCTACAAGAAATGGTCACTAAGGGTGAAATGGTACTAAAGGAAACTCATGATGAGAACAAAAGAAATGTTAATCATGATTCTATAGACTCTAATGTTGGATTGAAGACTCACCATATTCCAAAAATCGATATGAGGAAGTTTGATGGCAAGGATCCCGCCACATGGATATTACAGATGGAGCAATTCTTCGATCTCAATAATGTGCAAAACACACAAAAGGTACGTATGACAACTTTATATTTGGAACCAAATCAGTTTGTATGGTATCAATGGCTTTGCTCTCGTAAACAATTTATCACTTGGGCAATTTTTACAGAAGAATTGATAGCACATTATGAGGATACAAAAAGCAACACTTTTTGTAGCCAATTGATAAGTCTCAAACAAAAGGGTTCAATAATGGAGCACATTGAGAAGTTAGAAAAATTGAACATAAGGGTAAAAGATATTCCAGAGGAGCATAGGATTGATGTGTTCATAGGGTCTTTAAAGGATAATATCCAACATGATGTTCGCCTTTGGGAACCTGATTCATTAGAGAAGGCATTCAGGTTAGTAAGAAAAATGGAAAGAAAAATTATGGCAACCAGGAAGCATACCATTCACAACTATAAAGACGGAAGTGTTGTTGCCCCTAGTCTTCCACAACCTATAAGGTTGACACCACAACAATTGGAAGAAAAAAGAGCAAAAGGGCTTTATTACAGTTGTGATAGCAAATACACTAAAGGTCATAAGTGTGCTAAGAAGAAATTATTCTACATAGATTGTGAAGAGGAAGAAGAAAAGGAGCAAGAAAGGTCAAAAGAAGAGGATATACTCCAGGAACAAAGCCTAGATGAAAAACAAATAAATCCGACCATATCTTGTAATGCATTGGCGGGAATTACCACTCCTCAAACCATCAAGATAGAAGGACAAATCAAGAAGAAAAAGGTAATAGTGTTGATTGATTCAGGAAGCATCCACAATTTTGTTCATTGTAAGGTAGCAAAAGAATTGAATTGCTTCCTATATCCAGCACCAGAGTCTCAAGTGATGATTGCAAATGGAGGAACAATAAATTGCTCTGGAAAGTGCCATAATATCAAGCTATCCATGGGAGAATATGTATTGACTAGCCCAATGCTTTCCATTCCAATGGGAGGTGCTGATGTTGTACTAGGAGTCCAATGGCTACAATCCTTGGGTACAATAGCTTTTAATTTTCAAGAACTTTTCGTCAAATTTTCTACGGAAGAAAAGGAAGTTGAATTAAGGGGTATTGCAGGGAAACTAGGAAAGATAATCAGCTCTAATAGTATGACAAAGCTTCTAAAAAAGGAGCAAAGAGGTGTAATTGCACAATTATGTTCGCTAGATGTTTCCACATCGGAATCATCTATTTCTCCAGATCTCCAAAAAGTCTTGGACAATCATTCCAAGGTATTTGATACTCCCAAAGGTCTCCCACCTATGCGTGATCATGATCATGCTATTCATCTGATTCCAGGAAGTGTTCCTCCAAACATCAGGCCGTACAGATATCCCTATATCCAAAAGAGTGAAATTGCATGTATGGTTGCATAAATGCTAGAGGCTGGTATAATTCAACCGAGTCAAAGTTCTTTCTCTACTCCAGTAGTATTGGTGCACAAGAAGGATGGATCATGGCACATGTGTCCGGATTATAGGGAGCTCAACAAGCTCACTATTAAAGATAAGTTCCCCATTCCTGTCATTGATGAATTACTGGATGAATTGCATGGATCAATTTACTTCACCAAGTTGGATCTTTGTTCAGGATATCATCAAATCAGAATGAAGACTGAAGACATTTCGAAAATAGCATTTAGAACTCATGAGGGTCATTATGAATTTTTGGTCATGCCTTTTGGCCTTACCAATGCACCTTCAACATTTCAAGGTTTGATGAATTCAATTTTCAAACCATTCCTTAGAAAATTTGTGTTAGTAGTTTTTGATGATATACTAATCTACAGCAAGTCTTGGAAGGATCATGTTGAACATGTTGACAGGGTGCTACAACTATTGGAGGAGAAACAATTATATACAAAAAGATCCAAATGTTTCTTTGGAGTCTAGGAGGTGGAATATCTTGGTCATATTGTATCTCATGAAGGAGTTAAGGTAGACCCTAGCAAAATTAAAGCCATTAAGGAATGGAAAATCCCCACATCCATAAAGCATTGCGAGGATTTCTCGGGTTGACAGGGTATTATCAAGTTTGTTAAGAATTATGGGAGAATAGCAACACCTCTAACAACATTATTGAAGAAAAATGCATTTTCATGGACTCTGGAAGCAACAAAGGCCTTTGAACATCTTAAAGAGGCAATGTGCCAAGTACCGGTCTTAGCTACACCGGACTTCACAAAAACCTTTATTGTGGAATGTGATTCTTCAGGAAATGGAATTAGTGTTGTTCTAATGCAAGATGAAAGACCCATTACTTTTGAAAGTCGTCCAATCAAGGGAAAGTTTTTAAGAAAAGCTATTTATGAGAAGGAAATGTTGGCAATACTCCATGCACTTAAGAAATGGCGACCCTACCTAATGGGAAGACACTTCAAGGTAAAAACAGATCATGATAGCCTTAAATACTTTTTAGAACAAAGATTATCCTTTGAAGAGCAACAAAAGTGGGTCACAAAGATGTTGGGTTATGACTTTGAAATCATCTACAAAAAAGGGAAGCAAAATGTGGTGGCAGATGCACTTTCAAGAAAGTATGAGGATGTGGAAGCATTGTTGTGCGCCATTTCTATTATCCAACCAGATTGGATAAACGAAGCAAGGGAGGAATGGAAGAATGACGAAGAAGTGTGGGTACTTATTCGAAAGTTACAACAAGATTCTAGTACGTCTGATACATTTAGCTGGCAAAATGATTCGTTATGGTACAAAGATTGCTTATACCTCTATAAGAATTCCCAGCTAAAACAAAAGATTCTTATGGAATTGCACACTTCTCCCTTAGGAGGGCACTCAGGATTTTTAAAAACTTAGCACAGGGTTAAGAAGGAATTTTTTTGGGATGGCCTTAAATCAGATATTCAAAAGTTTGTGGCGGAATGTTTGGTTTGCCAACAAAATAAAGTTGAAACAATTAAGACACCGGGTCTATTACAACCTTTATCGATTCCAAGCCAACGTTGGGAGGAGGTTTCAATGGATTTTATCACAGGTTTACCCAAGTCTGAGGGAAAGAGTGTCATCATGGTGGTAGTTGACAAACTTACCAAGTATGCACACTTTTGTGCATTATCACATCCATTTAAAGCCAGTACAGTTTCTACTGCATTTATGGAAACAATTCAAAAGCTACATGGAAACCCAAAGATTATTGTAAGTGACAGAGATCCCATTTACACTGGAAATTTTTGGACAGAATTATTTTCTTGTCTTGCTACTTAGTTAGCTCATAGCTCATCTTATCATCCTCAATCTGTTGGGCAAACTGAGATAGTAAAAAATTGTTTGGAAGGATATCTTCGTTGCTTTGTATCTGGTAAACAGACAAAATGGGTCAAATGGTTGCCTCTGGTTGAATGGTGGTATAACACTTCCTTCCATACAAGAACAAAAATGACAGCATTTATGGCACTTTATGGGTATCAACCACCATCCATCACATCATATTTAAGAGAAAATTCTAAGATTCAGGTAGTGGAACATCACATCGAACATCAACAAGAAGTCCTCCAACTCTTAAATGATAACCTCGTGTTGGCACAGAATAGAATGAAACAACAGGCAGATCAACATCGCAGTGAAAGAAGTTTTGATGTAGGTGATTGGGTATTCCTACGGCTACAACCATATAAGCAAATGTCCCTAAAGCAAGCTAAGAAGGATAATAAATTATCACCAAAGTATTATGGTCCGTACAAGGTGTTGCAAAAGATTGGTACTATGGCATACAAATTGGAGCTTCCTGCAGCTTCTCGATTGCACCCAGTTTTCCATGTTTCATGTTTAAAGAAGGTTATAGGTGACAAGCTCCCAGTTCAAACAATATTGCCAGAACTTGACGAGGAAGGAAAAATTATATTGGAACCGGAAGCAGTCACAGAAACAAGAACTCGACAGCTACGAAATCGATCAATTTTAGTGTATCTTATCAAGTGGAAGAACTTATCCCCTGAAGATTCCACATGGGAGGATGAGAATTTTATGCAGAAGTATCCAGAACTACTCAAGCGTTGAGGACAACACTTTTTTGAAGGAGAGCGGCATGTTGGGTCCCTATAATACTAGTGATTACCCCATTACTATTGTAGTTATACCCCTTATTAATATTGTTGTGCCCCTATTGCCCCCATATTGTTATTACTGTGCCCCATAGAATCCCTCGATTGTTATTTTTGTGGCTTTATATTATTATTGTTAGGTCGGCTGGATTATATCGTGACTCCTTAGACTCCTATATATAGAAAGGAGGTTTTGTCATTTGAATCATCCAAGAATTGTTCATTTATGTAATGTAAAGGAGGTTGCCCCCTCGAAGAGGCTGAATTCTAAGGCGTTGATCTATATTTTCTATCTCTTTGTGAGCTAGTTCGGACCGACTTTACTCCTAGTGGATCTCAGCTTCATCAGATAGCTATCAATCCTCTTATACCAAGCTTGGGTTGCTTGCTTCAAGCCATAGAGAGCCTTCCTCAACCTGCATACATGAGATTCCTAGTCATGAACCTCAAACCCCTCAGGTTGTTCCACATAGACTTCCTCTTTGATTGAACCATGCAAGAAAGTGGTGTTGACATCCATCTGATGTAGGTTCCATCCTTGTGAGGGAGCAAGTTTTATGATCGAGCGGATGGTGGTGTATCGGGCAACAGGTGCAATTATCTCATCATAATCTACACCACCTTTTTTAGAGAAGCCTCGAACAACAAAGCGAGCCTTGAACTTTTTTGCACTTGCATCAGCTCCATGCTTGATTTTGTAGAGCCACTTAGAGGTGACAACTGATTTGTCCTGGGGTCTAGAGACCACATCCCAAACATCATTCTTCATAATAGACTCGTATTCTTCATTCATAGCATCCTTCCAAACTTGTTGCTTCACGGCTTCTTCAAATGATGAAGGTTCATTTTGAATGATAGTGTTCATGGTGGTCAAGTATCCTTGATACCTGTTTGGCTTCTTGCTCTCACAGAAAGTCCCCCTTGGTGAAGTATGTCTCTCGTCATCTTCGAGAGTCTCCCCAAGCCATGAGGGTCTCCTCTTGGAGGAGGACGGCTCTTGGGGAGGAGGATCAATAGGATCCATAGGTTCATGAACATTTGGCATTGTCTCGTCCTCTTTTGCACCCTGTTTCCCGGTGTTAGCTTCTTTGTCCTTCCTTGGGATAGGAAGGTTGTTGATCTTGCTGAGAACCATATCTTAGTCAAAGGTGACATCATGAATTATTTCAACTTCCCTTTAACCAGCCACATAAATTCTATGGCCCTTAGAATTTCACTGTAGCCCATGAAGATTCCCTTCTTCCCTGATGCACCCAATTTGCTTCTTTTCTCTTTCGACACATAAAAATATACGGGACTTCCAAAAATTCTAAAATGAGATACATCGGGTTTCTTACTAGAAACTAAATTGAGCCCCGTTGTCAGACAGACTAGCAAAATGACCACTCGCAATACCAATTTTGGCCTTTATTTTGCTAACGAATTCGACCTCCTTCCTCTCACTGGAAATTGGAAATCAACTGAGAAAATTTATTCAAAATTTTCCTCAATCTTCTCTATTGAAACCCTTCTGTTGGTGTCTTCCTAGCTCAAATTGCGCCCTTTCTCTCATTGCAATTGGTATTTTGAACTCCCCTGTGTGTCTCCAAAAGCCCCATCAATTTGCTCTTATAATCTCTTGTTGAGCAGCCAACGACCATGATCTAATCCCAATTAATGGCTAAGATCATCTTGACTTGATCTCATGACTTTTCTAGAAGTCACTAGATCAAAATCGATCTACCTAAATTAATCTGATTTAATTAACCAATTTGCCCAAGTTAGACTTGGAAATATATTTAATAATTGACTAATTATTCTAATTAAAGCATTTTCCATAAAATATTTTTTTGCGTCTTGGATATAATTATCCTCCTATGTTCCTTAGCCTCATAAGCTCGAATAGAGACTAGAATACCTGTCTGAACTACCAAAAACTAACACTCCCTCTTAGCGAGGAAGGTGTTCTCCACTACTGCCAACTTATGCCTGAAGTAGACAAACTTTTTTGTAGCCAAGGTCTTCGTCAGAATATCTGCAACTTGTTGATTTGTGGGAACATACTATAGCCAAATTGATCGACACTACACATAATCTCTGATGAAGTGGTATCTGGTTTCGATGTGTTTGAACCTATCATGAATCACTAGATTCTCAAAGAGCTTGATGGAACTCTGATTATCATAGTAGATACTGCTTGAATTTATCCTTTGACCAAATCGTGCCACTCGTAGCTTCCAAAGTCGATTAACTTCACATGTGGCCATGCTTGCTGCCATGTATTCTGCCTATGCAGAAATCGGTGCCACAAAATTCTACTTCCAACTGCACCAAGAGATAACCCCTAATCCGATACTTAGCAACACCCTGAGGTCCTTTTCTGATCCACCGCACTACCTAACTAATTTGCATCTGTGTATCCAATCAATCTCACACCGTCACTTCGAGTATATATCATACCATACTTGACTGTACCTCGTAGATATGACAATACATCTCTCCTCATCTTGCCCATGTTGCTCCATCTTGTTAGTTTTTGTACTATCAGATGGTGTTCTAGTCTCGACAGTTGTCAGAGAGGCTAAGAAATACTAGGACTGTTTAACCTAGAAAAGGTTTTAGGAAAATGCACCTAGAGATGCCTTAATTAAGTTAATTAATCAATAATTAAATTTTTCCTAAGTGTAACTTAGGAAAAATGATTAATTAATAATAATTAATTAAGGAAGGTGAGATTTCTCTAGAAACTCACACAGATCAACTATGAAATAATTTCAACCATTGATTAAGTTTTAATCTTGGCTGTTGGAGTCCCACAGTGAGATTATATGAAAAATTTTATGGGTAAATGGAGGAACACACTTGAGATCAATTTCCTTGGGCAGTTCAATTTTCCAGAGAGCAACAACATTCTGTCAGAAGAGTTCGAGCCAAAGAAGGGAAGCAAAGATAGAGGGGCAGAAGCAGTGAGTCCGGAGGAAGTCTTCCAGTTCCAGAGAGTAGCTTGTAGAGAGGCAGAGGTATCCACGAGATGCTGACACAAGGTCTGCACAGTAGCCTATAGAGGGCAATTAGATCTTACTGGAGAGAAGCTCGTTTTTAGTTCCAGAAGACGGGAATATTTTCTAGAGTGCTGGAGAGACAGTTTTTCAGTCAGCAGTAGGCAGGACAACTTGAGTAGCAGTTGTTCCAGGCAATGCGTTTTCCAGTTCTACGCTAGGGTGACGTAGAGTCTGTGCAGGCATGTTTGTACGACTCACTTGGAGCTAGCAGTCAGAGCTTGGATTGTTTGTGGGGTGAGGAAAATTCCTCATAATATTTTTACCAACATTTATCTCTGTAGGAATGCCAAATTCTGACATCTAGTTGTACTCAAAATTTCTCACTGCTGCTTAATAATAAAAACCCTTAGCTATTGCACCAATTTTCCCAAATTGGGTTTTTTCTGGGGACTTTTGTCCAAAAATAACAGTGTTATATTTTTTGTGTGTGCGCCAGTATTTTCTCAGTTTCGAGTTTATCTTCTGCAACATTTATTTTGGTGAAAATTGCAGTTGTGAATTATTCGTTGTTTGTCATAGAAAATAAATTGCTAATTAATTTTCAGTTAGAAGAATAATCTCCAGTTGTTGCAATAGTGGAAATTTTCACATGGTATTAGAGTATATTTGGTAGACGTGGAAGCTAAGAAGCGGAAGAAGAAAATTCGTTGTGCAGAGGGAGCAACAGGACGATTTTTCTGAGAGCTGCGTGTGAGAATTTCATCTATCACAGCAATTGGAAATTATTTTCCTAATTGTTAAATTTATTTAACAATTTATTTACAGTTTACTACAACAAATACCAAATAATTCACACTATGATTTTCACAAATAAACTGCGGAAGTAATAGCGTTGGAATCTGAGAAAATCTAGGATACAGACATAAAAATATGACTACTATTTTTGGACGATTGTGCTTAGAAAAACCCAACTTGGGAAAACAGTGTAGCAATTGAGGGTTTTATTATTATGCAATAGTGAATTCTCAGTACAATCTATGGATGCCAAACTGGATCCCAATGAAAAGAAAATTTGGCCAAAATTATGTAAGGGAATTACCCTTCTTCTACAAGCAACCTCGACACAACTTCCGTTTAGAAAACTTGTCCTCCTGGACTCTCTACGTCAGCCTCTCGTAGTGCTTGTGTAGGCGCTATGACATCTAGCCTCTTGACTGCCTCTGATTAAGTAGCTATTCCTATCTCTGTTGAGGAAATCGCTTCTCCGGCACTTTGGAACCTTTGTCCGACCTCTGGAATCGGAAATGATTTTTCCTCTAGCTAAATCAAGTTGTTATTCTAAAGCAACTGCGCAGACCTCTGTGTTGCCTCACTGGGAATAACTCAACCTCTTGTTGTTGCCTCTCCGGATCTGGAAAACTTCCTCTGGATCGCTGTCTCTGCCCCTCATTGATTGTTTCGATCTTTGGCTCTCCGGCAGCTGCTGTTGCTCTTTGGAAATCGATCTGCAAAGGAAATCGAACTTTTGAAGTGGATTCTCCATCACGACATCAATCCCTTCTTATACCTTCTTGTTGGGACTCCGACGGCCAAGATTAAATCTTAATCAATGGCTCAGATCATTTCTGGATTGATTTGTGTGAGTTTCTAGACAATTCTCACCTTGACTTAATTAATTTTGATTAATTAACAAGTTTTCCTAAGTTTAAACATAGGAAACATTAAAAAATAGGTTAATAATCTAATTAAGTCATCTCTAGGTGGAATTTCCAGAAAGAATTTATGGGTTTTGGAGATCTCATGCATTCAGGCCTCTTCACTAAATTCTGTGGCTATAACACATCCGATGTTATAGAAACTAACACTCCCTCTTAGCGAGGACTGTGTTCTCTGTAGTGTTGCACATCCTGCGACAACACCCTATCTCTGTATCACCTCCTATCACGTTGTTGATATCTGGCCATACTGCCCACCAACCACTACACAACTTTGATGTTGCATCTGTGTTGCTCCTGGCACTCCCATATTACTGGCAAATCTGCATTTGCACCGCAACTATCTCTGATTTGTTGTTGCTGCAACTGCAACTACCTCTCATCTGTTGTTTCGGCAACTGCAACTACTGCAACTGAGAAGCATCCAAAATACTGAATCATCTATGTTCAGTATGATGCATTTGTCTCACGAGTCTCTGATTGCTACTAACGTCTGCATTGTCGCTGAAGATTTTGCGTTGCTACCAACTCTACACTGAGCCACCTACTCTACTGTCAACACTGCACTATGCTCCTCAGCATTTGACTGCCACTAGTCTGCAACTATCACTCTGGTACTGACTGCCTCAATTGCCATTGATCCATCCTACTATTGAATATTGTGGGCCCCTGTAGCTAGGTAATGATCCATGAGGCAGACTCCTCATGGACCCTGCCCAATCTCTGTAGCTCTCTGGGGCTATAATTCCAAGTCACCTCACGTCACTCTTGGAGTGATCTCCCTATGGGAAATCTCGTTGCTCCCTCTTGGCAACTCACATTGTCCTCCTATATTGGAAACTTGACTGCATAGTTCTGTGCTGGGAATCTTCTAGCTGGAATTGCACCTGCATACTACAACTGGGTAATTCACACTACCTATGCACTGCATCTAGCTCTACAACTGTCTCTCGGGTACTAACTACAACTAGAGTTGCAATTGTCTAATGACAGATTGCGTCTGCTGACAGTGAACCTGCTACTTTGATATCATGGGCCCTTGTTGCAACTATGCTAGACCTTGCCCATTTGGCACACTGGAGCTTCATACTCCACCTAGATCTGGGGCCTCACTACCTCCTTTCGAGCCTTGTCCCTTATTGGGACCTTTCTTCGCTTTACAACTCACACTAGACAACTCGCACTTCCTCCAGCACCTGTCTCCAACAATTGGAAGTCAATTTGCTGTCCAGATCTGCATTTTGGATAACTCGCATGACCTCCTCTGGCAATCTTGTACGACCATCACTACAAAGCTACAATATCTGCAAAACTCAAAAATTGGAAAAAAAAATAGGAATCTCCTCTCCTATTTGGTTGCTGCTCTGCAACTCACACTCCTTTCTGGAATGTGTAGTCCTGATAACTTCTACTACCAATCTGCAACTAGGAAAATCGAATTTCTTGGCTAGAAGCCCTCCGAGAGGAATTTACCCTCTATTGTGTGTTCTTTTCGCTTCCACCCTATGTGGATTCTGCTTCTTCGAGCTATTGCAAAACCATCTGCATCTGTCCTAGGAATCTGCTCAACGAAACTTTGAGTTGTTGCTGCTCCCTTTGCCGGCTGCAACCCTGCAACTGAAAATCGAACCCGTGCCTCAACAATTCGGCCTACCTGGATATGCCTTGCACAACACCAGAAAATTTCGGCTTGCTGCTCCCTTTGAACAAAGAAATTTTCTCTTCTTTCTACTTCTAAGCTTCCTGATTGATCAATCACGCTTTGATACCATGTGAAAATTTCATCTATCACAACAACTGAAAATTATTTTCCTAATCGTTAATTTTTTTTAACAATTTATTTGTAGTTTTCTGTGACAAATTCCAAATAATTCACATTGTGATTTTCACAAATAAACTGTGGAAGTAATAGCGTTGGAATCTGAGAAAATCTAACGCACACATAAAAATATGACGCAATTATTTTTGGACAATTGTCCCCGGAAAAACCCAACATGGGAAAACGAGTGCAACTACTGAGAGTTTTATCATTATGCAACAATGAATTCTAAGTACAATCTATGGATGCCAAACTGGCAATCCAAACAGTAAGAAAATTTGGCCAAAATTATGTAAGGGAATTACCCTTCTTCCACAAGCAACCCCGACACAACTTCCCTTCAGAAAACTCATCCTCCTGGACTCTCTACGTCAGCCTCTGTATAGTGCTTGCGCAAGCCCTATGACATCTAGCCTCTGAATTGCCTCTGATGAAGTCATTATGCCTGTCTCTGTTGAGGAAATCGCTTCTCGGCACTCTGGAACCTTTGTCTGGCCTCTGGAACTGAAAAAGATCTAAATCGAGTTGCTCTTATGAAGCCACTGTGCAGTCCTCTGCGCTTGCTCACTGGGAATAACTCGTCCTCTTGCTGTTTCCTTTCTGGATTTGGAAAACTTCCTCGAGATCACTGTCTCTACCCCTCACTGACTCAACTTTGATCTCTGGCTCTCTAAGAGCTACTACTTTTCTCTGGAAATCGATTTGTCAAGGAAATCTAACTATTGAAGTGTATTCTCCATCACCACATCGATCCCTTCTTATATCTTCCTATTGGGACTCCAATGGCCAAGATTAATTCTTAATCGATGGCTCAGATCATTTCTAGATCGATCTGTGTGAGTTTTTAGACTATTCTTACCTTGACTTAATTAATTTTGATTAATTAACCATGTTTCATAAGTTTAGACTTAGAAACATTAAAAAATAGGTTAATAATCTAATTAAGTAATCTCTAGGTGGAATTTCTAGAAACGATTTTTGGGTTTTGGAGATCTCATGCATTTTAGCCTCGCCACCAAATTTCATGGTGAGAACACATTTGATGCTACAGAAACCAACGTTGCGCAGTGCCTAGAGTGTGGATTGTTGGGCAATGTTGTCGCTCAGATTGTATAGGC
The DNA here is from genome assembly GCA_031772625.1 of Pinus tabuliformis. Taxonomy (NCBI): domain Eukaryota; kingdom Viridiplantae; phylum Streptophyta; class Pinopsida; order Pinales; family Pinaceae; genus Pinus; species Pinus tabuliformis. Next base: position 257,389,832 of record CM062811.1, read on the forward strand.
ACGGTGCAACAACGAATCGGGTCGGGGGTTGTCACTCTGATCCCCAACCTCTTTGTTCTAGCTGTCTCTCAACAACAAGCTATGGGGTGTACTCCCTAAGGAAGATGGAAATGAAGGACGAGTTGGCAACCAATGAGTCTAGGAGACACGATTGAATGGCCTAACTTGCTTTCTCCTAAACTTTGTGATAATTCGACCCTTCAACAAGATGTTTCGGTCTTCTGGCTATTGCTACTATTTGTAATGTCCCCAATTAAATTAATTTTGTTAAGATGAATTTCTATTTTTGTAATTGGGTGTTGGGAAATATTTTGGCATGTAAACATAGGAAAAGTGGATGGAGGGAGTCCCCACATAGTTTTTGGAGAGATGGAGGCCACCAACATTAGGGAGAAGGAAAGATTAAATTGTTAATGGAATATGGGGCCCACATGAAGTATGCACTTAGGGAAGAAGGAATTCAAATTCCTTGAGGCAAATTGAATTGGTGGAGGGACCCACAAGGAACGCATGGCCAACAATTAGAAAAGGAAAGAATGAGAGAGCAATAGGGGTCTTTTGTCTATTCGAGAATTGAATTTGCCTTAGCTGATCAGCTGAGCCAATATCGTGTTGTTTAGCACACGAGTGTCTTCGAACGGAGATCTCAAGCCTTGCTTTGGTGGACTTCGAATGCCACCCCTAGGAGGGAGTTCTACTTCGTTCCAAGTTGTACTAGCAACAGTGAGTCAAGTTATTTCAGCAGGGGGAGTTACAACAAGGAGGCCAAGTTACAGTTGCAGGGAAAGGAGCAGCAGGAGGGTCGAGTTACAATAGTAGGAAAATAGCAGCAGTAGAGTCAAGTTACAACAGTAGGAAAATAGCAACAAGGAGGTTGAGTTCCAGTAGCAGGGAGTGTAGCGGTAACACAGAGCAGGGAGAGTAACAACAGCGCATAGCAGGGAGAGTAGTAGCATCGCAGGGACTCCATAGTCATTGGAGTGAGATTTGTTGGGGCAACACTATCTCGAGGATTTTGGAGCTGGGGAGCTGGGAGATCATTTGGAGGGCCATTTGAGGAGGATTCTTAGAGTTGGGAGTGCAGAGATTGACAAGATCAGTCACAGCAACAAAATTCGTATTTGGAGCAGGGCTAAGTTGTGAAGGGTCAATTTTGGAAGGTTGGAACCAAAGGAAACCCTTTTTGGGTTTTTCTGGTTTTGGGCAAGGATCACTGTCCCAAATTCCTAGAATTTTCTGGGCATTCTAAAATGGGAAAATTAGGGGGCGAAGTTAGGCAGTAGTGCAGTTTTGGAGCAGTAGCGCAACTTTTTGGAGCTGGTTATTGCAGCGATTGGGCTTCCTTGTACTCATCACTTGGTGCTTGTAGCTTGCCTTGTGCAAGCCCAAGTGCACTTTCTCCAACTCATTGTACCACAATGGATATTATTAATAAAAATTGGCCATTTGGGGCTTTGTAGAAATTTTTGGTTCATGTGCATTTATTTATGTGTTATTGTATTTGCTTGTCTTTGTTATCATTGTAAAATTTCCATTAGGAATATTACAGTGGTATTAGAGCATGATCTTGGCTAGTTGTGGGGTAGCCAGCAAGATCATGGAAGATTTGTGCATGAATGCACTGTGATGGTTGAACCATAGATGAACACATGGTTCAAGGGAGACTGAGTATCATTGAGGGAAAAATGACCCTCACCCACTTTGATGGTTCAACTAGGAGTTCTGTCAGAAAATGGGTACAAGAATTAGACACATATTTCCAGCTAAACCCCATGAGGGAGGCAGATGCTATTAGACATGCCACTTTGCACTTGGATGGAGATGCTATGGAGTGGTGGTACCGAGGGTTGATCCCTTTGGGTCATGCACATATCACATCTTACGCAGAGTTCACATGGAGGCTTGTGGAGAGATTTGAGTGAGATGACACCAAAACCCCTCAAAGGGAGTGGACTGGACGAGGACAGTTAGAGGGTGAGACCAGGGGGTGTTTCTACTGGTGGAGACCGGGATTTAGATGTCAGGAGCTTGAGGAGGAGGTTGAGCAAGAGGACATGTAGGATGGTGAGGGGCACATCGATATACCTGATGTGGCACAGGAGTCACCATTGTTGGAGGCCTCTTTGGTAGCTCCAACTAACACCTTGGTTGAGAAAGTAGAACATACACTCAGAGGGCCATATATTGATGAGATGCCAATGATTGATGAGGTACTTGGTGATATGACCCAGTTTCTAGACGATGGTCGCCCAAAACAGGTTGATGAGGTGCTCGAGGCATACTTGTCGTTGAGGAGGTACCAAAAGAGACGAAGGGGTCTAGAGTGGTGACCGAGTTTACAGAGGATAGTCTGTTAAAATTGGAAACTAGGGCCAAACTCTATGTGGGTCATCTTATTTATGGCAATTGATATTTTTCTTGGATTCCTCTCTTCGAGAGGTGTACGATTGATCTAAAGATCATCCGATTCTGACATGTATTTATGGAGATATGAATTTATTTGTATTATTGACAATTTGTCAAGGTCGTCCAACAACGAAATTACCCCCAGCTCAACCTCGATGTGGCATTATAAATAGAAGAGGCCTTAGGTCATTTGTTACACACACTTCTCTCATGATTTCTCTCCACTCGTTTTGGGTTTGGTGGCAAGAGAGGTCAAGAGGGAGAAGCCCTAGCCGCAGTTGAAGAGGAGACTAAGGGAGAAGCCCTAGCCACAATCCTAAAGGAAGGAGATCTAGCCATGCCCTAGCCGCAGTCATAAAGAAGCCATAGCCATAGTCTTGAAGGTGCCCTAGTTCCCTTGCCGCAGGCCTAATCCGCAGCGAAAGGTGGCCTAATCAATAATGAAGAACAAGCCCTAATCCATTGTTCAAAGAGGCTCTTATCCGTAGCTAGTCACAGTCAAAGTGAGGCTTCTATGCGCAGTCAAAGGAGGCTCCAATCCGTTGTCAAGAAGAAGGCTCCAACTCGCTGTCAAGAGGAGCACTAACCCGCAGTCAAGGAAAGGCCAAGACGCAGTCAAGGAAGGCCTAAAGACGCAGATAGAAAGACCCTAGCGACTACAAGAAGGAGCCATAAGACAGCAAGAGAGAAGCCCTAGAAGCAGCGTGTTTCGCTGTAGGTACATCATGTGAAAGAGAGGTTTTTAGAGTGTTGTTCTTAGAGGGAGAAAAACCAAAATTTGAAGCCTAGGGTTACAAGAAGAAGAGGTGTGTAGCGTGGGTAAAATGGGACTGTTGTAAAGCTATTCTAGGAAGACTGAAGGTCTGAGAGAAAGTTGTGTATCTTGTTGGAAGGAAGAGGATAGAGGGAGTTGTTTGAGGGCTCATGGAGGATGGAACAATCCTCCAGAAAGACTGCCTCAGGCCTGTTCTAAGGGCTCTATGATGTCGCTGTAATGAGAGGTGGGCAGAGCCATTGTTAAGGGCTAGAAGTAATGCATTGAGGATTAGTCAGCTAGCAAGGAGCAGTGTGGTGGTGTAATCACCTTGGAGAACCATAGCTCTAGAAATTAGTTAAAGAATGAGGATTGATAAGTATGCCCTCAACAGTATTCAAAGTTGCAGTCTTTGGTGCTAGAATTGCCTTTTCATTGTGACACTTTTATGGTGAAGATTTTTTATGTCAGATCTCCTATTTTGACAAGTCAAGTATTGACTTCAAATCATTGTACTCTATCTCATTCTCTCTGCTGAACTATTGAAGACTAAAGAAGATTTGATCAAGGGTTCCCCACATTGGGGTTTGTCCTTGGTTGGTGCCACATCTTGTGTCCTCTTCTCTTGGCTTGTCTTCTACTGTTTATGTTTATGTTCTATCTGCATTTTACTGTCATGCTGATGTGATTGCTAATCTGGAAATTGATATTTGGCTTATAAGAAAAATTGAAGTAAATCGCTCTTAAACATAGAACATATCCAAAATTAACATGGTATCAAAGGTGAAGTGAAGGCAAAGCCCAAGCAAGAGTGAAAGAGCAACTATCGAAGACAATTGGGAAGGACAAAAGGTTCAATGGGTTCCTCATCCCACTTTCTGGCTGAAGACAAGCTCCGTGAAAAGTCTGACTATCACGGATGGAAGATGTCTCTTGATCTAACATTGGAAGAACAAGAAGTGCTGGATTATGTGAAGGATAAAATCGCTGAGCCTCCATCAAATGCACCCGCTACTACAAAGAACAAGTACACCAAGGGGGAAGTCAAAGCGAAGAAGATTATCAGAGATTCCATTGACAAGCGTCTGGTGGCTTACATTTCCGATCTAAACACCTCCAAGGAAATCTACGACAGATTGGTAAGCATGTTCAAGGTTAGTGGTGCAAATCAAATTTTGTTCCTCAAAAGTAAGTTGAAGGATATTAAGAAGGGCAAGGACGAGGATATTCAATCCTACTTCTTAAGGATCACCGAGATCAAGAATGATCTTCTATAGATTGGAGAAATCATATCTGATAGGGAACTTACTATCACTACTCTTGGAGGGCTCCCACCTGAGTGGTATATATTCAGAACCACTATTCTCAATAATGATCGAATTCCAGGGTTTTAAGAATTGATGTCGAGATGCATTCAAGAAGAAACGAGGATGATGGAGCAAGAAATGCCTTCTAATAGAGGCAACCCTACTGCTTTCTCCGCTCATGTCAAAAGGAGAAATAATGCAGGGTCTGAAGGTCATTTCAATGGAAAGCCCGGATCTAAGGGAGGAATGAAAGACAGATGCTTTGCTTGCAATAAGTTTGGTCACTATGCAAGTGAGTGTCTTGGACACATCACATGATGATGATCACAATCATTCTAGGGGTAACTTCAACAACAATGATCGAAGGAACAATAGGTACAATGGCAAAGGAAAAAGGAATGTAGGATATCAAGGTCAACCCTTCAAGAAAGCAAGGAACTCCAGGTATGAAGAACCAAATGTTGTTTCTGATAAGCAAAAGGAGTATTATCTTATATCAACCCTCTCCACTACCTCTCCTCCAAACACTTTGGGAATTTGGCTTATTGATAGTGGTGCTTCAAGGCATTTCACCGGATACAAGGAAGCTCTCTCTAATTTGATAGAAAAGGAAACCAACTTGGAAATTATTCTTGGAGACGATGCCACCTATCTCATAAAGGGTGTAGGGAACGTTACCCTTCAATTGAATCAAGGTAAAACGATTCATTTATAAGAAATTCTTTATGTACCTGATCTCAAGAAGAACTTGGTGTCCATTTCGGCAATGGAAGACAAAGGTTACAAGGTGGCATTCATCGATGGAAAGGTACATGCTTGGAAAAGGAATTCTAAAGATGCTTTTACTCTTGGGTTCAGGGTTGGCACTTTGTATCAAGTTGCAAGAAGTCCATTGGGGACCATGTCATGTGACACATCTCTTCAATGGCACTAGAGGTCTACTCATCTTCATTGTAAGGCCCTACCCAATGTGAGACAGATGGTGACAAGGATGCTTGAAGTGAAAGAAGAGCATGAAGGTACATTTCTGAGATGTATCGAAGGAAAACTTACAAGGGGACCATTCCCCTCATGTAATAGCAAGACCACAGATGTGGAACAACCCGAGGGGTTTGAGATTCATGATTGGGAATCTCATGTATGCAGGTTGAAGAAATCTCTCTATGATTTAAGGCAAGCACCCCGGGCTTGGTATGAGAGGATTGACAGCTATTTGATGAAGCTGAGATTCACTAGGAGTGAAGTCGATCCAAACCATTGTTTTAAGGTTGTGGATGATAGACCTGTCATACTGGTACTTTATGTGGACGACCTCCTTCTGACAGGTAGAGACCCTCTCATTTACAAACGTAAGAGGGAGTTGGATTCCAAAGTTGGAATGGTGAACTGTAAGCTTATGACTACCTCGATGGAGCTTAACTTTAAGAAGCTATGCAGTAGTGATGCTGGACCTGAATTGGGTAATGCTTCTAAGTTTCGTCAACTCATAGTAGCATTGATGTTCTTGGTGAACTCCCATCTAGATATATGTTTTGCAGTTAGCATGTTGAGCCAATATATGTTTGAGCCTCATCACACACATTGGATTGGTGCCAAGAATCTTTTGAGATATCTTTAGGGCACAATCTCTCATGGACTGAGATACACTGTCAGAGTTGTGAGGATGCACGGTTATTCTAATACTTATTGGGCAGGCAGTATGGTGGATTGCAAAAGCACTTATGGGTGGTGGTTCTCTTTGGGTTCTGCTTCGATAGCCTAGATTAGCAGGAACTGATTTCGGATCAATAAGAGTGGTATGAGACACTCTCTATTTGGAGTTGATTTCGGATCAATAAGAGTGGTATGAGACACTCTTTATTTGCAACTAATTTCGGATTAGTAAGAGTGCTATGAAACACTCTCTTTCATCTGGGATTAGCTTCGGGTTAGTAGATAATGGTATGATACATTCTCGATCACTTCTTCTTCTTCATAGTTCAACGGAGCAGAGCAGTGCAGGGCATTGCATTGATGGCAGAGATGGTATGGATAGGCAGATGGATTAACAGATGGAGTTCTCCCTAGTTGAGAGGGAGTGTTAAAATTGGAAACTAGGGCCAAACTCCATGTGGGTCATCTTATTTATGGTAGTTGATATTTTTCTTGGATTCCTCTCTTCGAGAGGTGTAGGATTGATCTAAATATCATCTGATTCCGACATGTATTTATGGAGATATGAATTTATTTGTACTATTGACAATTTGTCAAGGTCGGCCAGCAACCAAATTACCCCCAGCTCAACCTCAACATGGCATTATAAATAGAAGAGGCCTCAGGTCATTTGTTACACACACTTCTCTCATGATCTCTCTCCACTCATTTTGGTTTGGTGGCAAGAGAGGTCAAGAGGGAGAAGCCCTAGCCGCAGTTGAAGAGGAGACTAAGGGAGAAACCCTAGCCACATTCCTAAAGGAAGGAGATCTAGCCATGCCCTAGCCGCAATCTTGAAGGTGCCCTAGTGCCCTAGCCGCAGGCCTAATCCGCAACAAAAGGAGGCCTAATCAGCAGTGAAGAACAAGCCCTAATCCATTGTTCAAAGAGGCTCCTATCCGTAGCTAGCCGCAGTCAAAGGGAGGCTTCTATGCACAGTCAGGGCTTCAATCCGCTGTCGAGAATAAGGCTCCAACTCGTTGTCAAGAGGAGCACTAAACCACAGTCAAGGAAAGCCTAAAGATGCAAACAGAAAGACCCTAGCCTCTGCAAGAAGGAGCCATAAGATAGCAAGAGAGAAGCCCTAGAAGCAGTGTGGTTTGCTGTAGGTACAACGTGTGAAAGAGGTTGTTTTGAGTGTTGTTTTTAGAGGGAGAAAAACTGAAATTTGAAGCATAGTGTCATAGCAAGAAGAGGTGTGCAACGTGGGTGAAATGGGGCTATTATAAAGCTATTCCAGGAAGACTGAAGGGTTGAGAGAAGGCTGTGTATCTTGCTAGAAGGCAGAGGATTGAGGGAGTTGTTTGAGGGCTCATAGAGGATGGAACAATCCTCCAGAAAGGCTGCCTTAGGCCTGTTCTAAGGGTTGTATGATGTTGTTGTAATGTGAGGTGGACAGAACCATTGTTAAGGGCTAGAAGTACTGCATTGAGGATTAGTTAGCTAGCAAGGAGCAGTGTGGTGGTGTAATCACCTTGGAGAACCACAGCTCTAGAAATCAGTTAAAGAATGAGGACTGATAAGTATGCCCTCACCAGTATTTAGAGTTGTAGTCCTTGGTGCTAGAATTGCAACTTCATTATGACACTTTCATGGTGAAAATTTTTGATGTCAGATCTCCTATTTTGACAAGTCAAGTATTGACTTCAAATCATTGTACTTTATCTCTTTCTCTCCGTTGAACTATTGAAGACTAAAGAAGATTTGATCAAGGGTTTCCCCACATTGGGGTTTGTCCCTGGCTGGTGCCACATCTTGTGTCCTCTTGTCATTGCTTGTCTTCTACTATTTATGTTTATGCTTTATCTGTATTTTACTATCATGCTGATGTGATTGCTAATTTGGAAATTGATATTGGGCTTATAAGAAAAATTGAAGTAAATTGCTCTTAAGCATAGAACATATCCAAAATTAACATAGTCACCCTCAATAGTTTCATCGGTTCTAAGCTAGCCTTCTAGCGTTGAGAAAGATGGCCACGACAATGCGAGGTGCTATTCTGCAGCAGAACAAGGAGTTGGAGGGCATGAGAGCAGTTTGTGCTGAGTCAAGGGCCAAACTGACTCACGTTGGGGGACAGTTGGGTTTCCTAATGGTTCAGTTGGAGTGCACATTGGAGTAATGGGGCAACCCTACTTAGACATTACAGGCCAGTAGCACTAGCAGGTTACCACTACACATTAGAGAGAGAGAGGCAAAGTCACCTTGACATATTTTATGTGTTGACCAGGATAGTGAGATGAGGCGACACGAGTTACGCAGGGTGCATCCTTGGCAGGATGGAGGGTTAGTTCCATGTACAGGAGTTTATGCTCTCGATTCAAGAGATATTGAGTGGTATTGGTGGAGCTCACTAGGAGGTTAGATGCATCCATGGCCACAACTTAGTGAAGGTTGTCGATTACCAAAGGGGCTCGAGGGCCAGACTGTTGTTGGGATCCAGGTGGGATTCTCCATCACATCGTGGAGTCAGTAGGTGATGGTAGCAGTTGCGTGATGGATTTGGTGGTTGGGCGCCGACACCTTTTCATATCCCCTTTAGAGTTCATGACAACACTAGTGACCGGATGGATTGATAGAGGAGCAGGCAGATTTCATGAGATGTCATGGCATATTGGGTTGACATGGGATTGTAGGATGATTAGATTCCTCTGGCAGGAGTCGGTAGGAGGAGGTGGCATCGTCAGGCTATTGGACAGGGCATCAAATGGAGACAATGCTTTCTCATTGATGTATTGGGCACATATGGGATGCCCTATGGTACATGGTGGCATGGCATTAAGCATTGATGTCTAGTGGTGCATGGATTTGGGCCACAGAGTTTAGGGCTATGCAGTGGAGTGCAGGGGTGTGTATTTTTGTGCAGCAGAGCATGATGATACATAGTAGGTCGTTGAGGTGTTTCCACCAGAGAGATCTCCTAACGAGGGTATCAGGAAATCCATGGGGTTTGACATACCCAAATTTGGAGAACGAGTTGATCATAGGGTCGACTGTGAGCTTCCCCTTATCACTCACTAACATTGCTCACTGATGCCGGGGACTTTGATATTGTCCCTCGATGCTCTCATTGCGAGCAACAGAACCCAAAAGGTTCATCTGAGATAGTTGGATGGGACACAGTGCATCAGGAGAGAGGCTTTCCAGCTATGGCATATGGTCAAGGCGCGGGTTGGTGGATGCAGGCTTGGGGGTAGTCCAATCTTCTGTAGAGGTAACACTTGCACCACCCTTGAGCCCACACTCAGGGAGAGGCATGACACCCTTTGGGCGAGACATTCTGAGGTGTCTCAGGAGCATCTACAACAGTTTGTGAACCTTACATGCAGGTGGATGTTTAGACTCCAGGTAGTATTGGGGAGCGCTTTTAGGAGGTAGGATGACAGATCCCATTGCGTGGTATGGCCAGCGCAGGGCAATTTTTTACGCACCAGATTGGTTCGTGATGTATGGAGTCCATATATCGATTGCACGCAGGGGCCTGAGACATGGTACGGGTTGGCGCGAGCAGCTTTCAAGACTATGCCGCAGCCATTCTAGCTATGGGATCCAGGGATTTGGTTGGTTGATTGGACACTTTGTTTCATGATGAGCGGGAGTAGGACAGAGGATGACCCAACTCCCACTTGGTTTGACATGCGGGGGAGCATTGAGGCCTTTGTCGCATGGCAAGGTTGGTTTTCCTTCTTGTTGCTGCGAATCAGAGTGAGTGTTGGATGGGTAGGTCATGACATCGTGGGGATGCTTGGGCTAGATGCATTGGGACTCCATAGTTGTTTTTCCATTAGGTCCCATGAGAGGAGGATATAGCTTGCGCGTGATAGGCAAATTGTCATGATCAGAGTGGTGCAACGACATTATGGTGGCACCCCTTTTGGACTAGCTTGGGATTCCAGTATAGCAGGACTTAGCAGTTTAGCTACCCGTAGAGGTGAGTTGGTTTCTACAGGGGAAGGTCATCTCGATCTTCCATTGGGTTTTAGTGATTTGTTGATGGTGTGGGGAACTTCACCAGTGTGGCAGGGTGATCAGCAGGAGGAGACCAAGAGAAGCTCAGGCAGATGAGGGTTCAATCCCACCAGGATTGGATTGCATCTTCAGGAGTCCACTCCTGCAATGCACGAGAGGGACTATTTGGTAGAGCAGTTACACGAGGAGATGATTAGGATTTTATACTACCATGATGCTCTACTTAGTGGCGGTATGCAGAGGGTGTATGATGCCTATGCTGAGTTTGACAACGATTGGAGCAAGGGATGCCTCATGCTGATTAGGATGGCTTGGGATCCTGGCAGGACAAGGAAAAGATCAAGGATGGTTGGGTGGTACATTTGGGACCCCAGTATTGTGTGCAGAGACTGCTGGGTTCAGCTGATCAAGAGGGTGCTTGTTCAAGCATTGCTTGAGGACAAGTAATTTTTGGTGGGGAGGATTGTAATGTCCCCAATTAAATTAATTTTGCTAAGATGAATTTCTATTTTTTTAATTGGGTGTTGGGAAATATTTTGGCATGTAAACTTAGGAAAAGTGGATGGAGGGAGTCCCCACTTAATTTTTGGAGAGATGGAGACCACCAATATTAGGGAAAAGGAAAGATTAAATTGCTAGTGGAATATGGGGCCCACATGAAGTATGCACTTGGGGAAGAAATAATTTGAATTCCTTGAGGCAAATCCAATTAGCGGGGGACCCACAAGGAATGCATGGGCAACAATTATAAAAGGAAGGAATGAGAGAGAAATAGGGGTCTTTTGTCTATTCGAAAATTGAATTTGCCTTAGCTGATCAGTTGAGCCAATATTGTGTTGTTTAGCACACGAGTGTCTCCGAGCGGAGATTTGAGTGCCAATCCTAGGAGGGAGTTCTACTTCATTCCAAATTGTACCAGCAGCAGTGAGTCGAGTTACAACAGTAGGGGAGGTCGAGTTATAGTCGCAAGGAAAGGAAGAGTAGGAGCGTCGAGTTACAGCAGTAGGAAAGTAGCAGCAGTAGGGCCAAGTTACAGCAACAGGAAAATAGCAGCAAGGAGCCTGAGTTCCAGCAATAGGGAGAGTAGCAACAGCGCAGGGACTGCACACTCATTGGAGTGAGATTTGTTGGGGCAACATTATCCCGTGGATTTTGGAGCTGGGGAGTTGGGAGATCATTTGGAGGGCCATTTGAAGAGGATTGTTGGAGTTGGGAGTGCAGAGATTGACAGGATTAGTCACAACAACAAAATTCGTATTTGGAGGAGGGCCAAGCTATGAAGGGTCAATTTTTGAAGGTTGGAACCAAGGGAACCCCTTTCTAGGTTTTGGGCAGGGATCACAATCCCAAATTCCTAGAATTTTCCGAGCACTCTAGAGTGGGCAAATCAAGGGGCAAAGTCAGGAAGTAGTGTAGTTTTGGAGCAGAAGCGCAATTTTCTGGAGGAGCTGGTTATTGCAGCCGTTGGGCTTCCTTGTACTCATCACCTGGTGCTTGTAGCTTGCCTTGTGCAAGCCCAAGTGCACTTTCTCCAACTCATTGTACCACAACGGATATTATTAATAAAAATTGGCCATTTGGGGATTTGCAGAAATTTCTGGTTCATGTGTATTTATTTCTGAAAATTTCTGTGTTATTGTATCTGAATGTCTTTTTTATCATTGTAAAATTTCCATTAGGAATATTACACTATTCGGCACTTTATTTTGCAAACTTGGCCCACCAAAATAAATTAATTTGGCCCTGGTTGAGCACAACAGCTTGGTGCTTTCACTAGATGGAAAAAGTGACTCCTCGTTGGACCAATTCAAACTCCCTGTAAGATTACTAATTAACTAGGGTGGCTTTAGAACCACCAAAACTAACCACCACTAGCTAGGGTGTGTATTTCAACACTAAAACTGGGAAATACTGAGGGTTTCTCCCTCTCATTGTAAGCTACACGAGCTCTTGGAATAGTTATAAAAAATATCAATACATCAGTCATAACTCAAATGAACTTCCTCTTCCTTTTATAACTTTTCCTCTTCAAATACCATGGGTCACCAAAATATCATGGATTTTACTTTTATAACTCCTTTTATTTAATTATTCATTTCACCTTTTAATGTTGTTTTTCCTCTTCAAGTGAAAATGAACAATTAAATTGATCCTTAAGGTACATTACAAGGTCTCTTCTAAAAGCAAGCCAAGCTATTTGCATTCTATAATTATCGTCTTGCAAAAGATTCATTTATTTTTCTTGTACAAAGCATATTGAATAACAAAGACATGGCTATTATTGGTACAACTGGTAATTATTTAAATATTGGCAGCAGTTGTCAGTTATTACATTCGGCTAATCACCAGTCTGTATAAAGATGTCTGCGTCTTGCATTTTGAGATTATCCTATTTGTTTGTTAATTGGACAACTATGTTGTGAAAGATGATGGCAACTCTGAATAACATTGGCGGATTTATGATAAATCTGGATATCATTGTTGGATTTTCTTTAAGCCTTTAAGAAGAATTCAGAATCTCCTTTGATTGAAGGGCTTCCAAGAAAGGTTTGATATGGTACGAATTGTGCTGGATAACATATTCTGCAAATATAAGATTCATGAATTTGATCTTAGGAATCAGTTTTCCTCAATTTTTACCAAGCACTGGTGCTGATTTTCTCCAGTGCAGAAATGCTGTGTGGTTGCCTGGATCAATATCTGAGGCATCTGTAACCAATCAATTATGCAATACCTGTGGACCAGGTATGCACACTTTTCTTCATTTCTTTCACCCTGAATTGGCATTTTCATTGGAGAGAAAGGTTTGTATACAGTAACTAGATTCAAATCATACAGTTTTGCAGCACTTTTGCTCTCTTTTAATGTTATTCATTGGTTTAGATTCTTCCCTTTTGTAGGTCCTGTTTTCAAAATCCAGTTCAAGTTCCGGCGAATGGAAATACCTGTTCAGTATAGCACGGAACACTTGGGTAAAATTGCTTCAACGATTCCAACTTATAATAAGATCATATTATTTCACTGTCTTCTGAATTGCTTGTTTTTGGAAATTCTATTTTTTAGTGAAGTATATGCTCTCTTTACAGTGATATCCACATTTTAAGTTCTTGTCCTTATTTAGTTTGCAACAAAATTATGGTCTAGTCTGATCTGAACTATCAGTCTGACTGGCCGTTGACAAATTTGTTTGCTGTCATTTGGTATAATAAGGATTGTTGTACAGCTTTAGTGGGCTTAATGGTTAAGAACATGTGCTTCCTTGTAAGAGGTCAAAAGTTCAAATCCATTGGTGGGTAGAGTATGTACACCTCCATAGAGTTTAACAGTGAAATCGCTGCGCAGAGGGAGTCCCTTGTCCCGCAAAGGTGGTATCATACACCAATTTGGTGTCTGGCTTGGCTGTGGCCTTAAAATTATATTTATTATTATTATTGTTATTATTAATGAGGTAAAATTTATAAGTTGTAGATCAGCAAGGTTTCGTTGTTGATGGTTCTAAAATACAATTTGACGAAATTAAGAATGCAAACTATAGAAAGCAGGTTTCTCTGAGAAAACTCCCATCTGATGTATTACTCTAGTGCATCATGGGAGGGAGGAATCAAAATACTTGATTTCTTTCAGGATTTAAATTTATAAAAAATAAAAAAGAGCACACATCTAAGAAAGGAACTATTTTCCAAGGGTAAATCAAATAAATGAAAATAATTATAATTGCCTTTGCACTTAGTGTCCCAGTATGATGCATGAGCATGATTCTGAGCACTTTACTATATGTGGCAAACATCTACAGGTGTTCCAGACGATTGATGTTAGTTAAGGACTTATTATTGAAGCACACCCTTGTCCTTACATTACCCTAATAGCACACCCTTCATTGCTGATGGTTCTAAAATGTAATTTGACAAAATTAAGAATGCAAACTCTCAGAAAGAGAGCAGGTTTCTTTGAGAAAACTTCCATCTGATGTATTACTCTAATGCATCATGGGAGGATGCAAAATGCTTGATCTCATTTGGGATTTAAAAAACAAAATAAAAAAGCTAAAAAAAACACATCTGAGAAAGGAGCTATTTTCCTAGAGTAAATCAAATAATTAAAAATAATTATAATCTGTTTTGCACTTAGAATCCCAGCATGATGCATGCACATGATTCTGAGCACTTGCTATATGTGGGAAATATTTATAGGTGTTACAGATAGTTGATTGATGTTATTCAAGGACTTATTATTGTAGCACACCCTTCCCCTGGCATTACCCTAATGGTTCTCTCAAACTGATAACTGCTCCATGGATGGGTGTGTGATGTTTAGAGAAAAGGGGTTAACACAATGCTAAGTCACAGGACGTTCTGACATGCGACTTGGAGGATATGGAGATATGAGTGTCTGACAGGAGACACAGCGACCCCAGAAATAGGACATGGAAGACATTGTGTTTGTGTGTTTGTGTGGAGAGAGAGAGAGAGAGAGAGTAAAAATTACACATACAAAAATGAGATATAGACATAAAGATACAAATTTTGTTGGAATTTAGAAACTAGAACGTTTACTTGATACAAATTCAATCATACAACTAATTACTAGCAATAAATCAATGATGATCAAATGACAAACACAAGAAATTAGAACCATAAACTGCAGTTTTCTCACTAAGTCAACAAAATCAAAATGTATTACATAGATACTGAGCTACTGCTACTATAGGCGGAATATATATATATATATATATATATATATAGATATATATATATATATAGAGAGAGAGAGAGAGAGAGATAAAAATGAAAAATAGATGTAAATTTGAATGATACTTAGTCCTCACTAGTACTACATCAGTCATGAGAAAATTACGAACAAACACGAAATTAGAACTGTAAACTGCAGTTTTCATGAAGTCAACAAAGTCAAAATGTATTACATAGATACTGAGCCACTACTACTATAGGTGGGAATGCCAGTAGTAAATACAAAATAGGGTGGTTACTAGAACCATATAGGGAGGATTCTCATAGTTCATGACTGTCAGTAGTCCTCCATGTCAGAATCATCAAAATCAGCACCACTGTTCTCTCCCCCATCATCATCCTCCGCCTCTATAGCTAATCCAATGGATGCATTTGCTGGTGTGGGGGCTGACCCTTGAAGAGGATCACATCATAAAAAATGAACAGCTTCAGCACTAGATCATTAATATTGAAGTTGGCTAATGTGACTCAACACTATTGTCTAAACCGATATCACTAGCACAACTGTATCAATTAAATGATTGATAAATTCCAATAGCCATCAAAACATTTATGTGCCATTTAATTTATATAACACTGACAATTTGTAACAATAGGATAAAGCGGAGGTCGCAAACACACTGCACAAGTTTTGAAATGGAAAAATGGTTTGGAAACCCTTGATTTTCATCCATTAGGATGTGTATATGATGAAGAATATTCTTCTATTATTAAGTCTAAACCATCTATACATTTTAGCTTTTTTTAATAATGGAAATTTTGAAAGCCCTATTCCGAAATAAACCATGTCTATCTGCGTAATCAATAAATACATCTTACATCTTTGTCTCTCCCTTCAACCACTCCCCCCTCTAGCTATAAATAAGATTGAGGTTGGTGTGCACATACACCATTGTCTCTGCCCTAGATTGCTCAAGCTTGCTCTTCATACATCATTATCTCTGACCTAAACTGTTCAAGCTTGTTCTTCTTCAAACTATGCAAATTTGCATATGTGCTCTAGTTCCTCTCACAACAAGATGATGAACTAACATGAGAGAGAAACCTTCTGTTAGAAAATGTAACTATGTTCGGTCTTCATTTATTTACTTGAGTCATTATGTAAAGTACTTTTCAAAAGAATAAAGAAAAGAATTTTTATTATTGTAACAATGACTTATTAAAGCATGGGTTTCATGCTTGGGTCATCATTATTAGTCAAAGTCCCCATTGTGGACTACTAGGATTAATGTTGTGTTTATAGAGTCATTGTACATTCAAAGAGACCCTTCTTGGGCTTTTGAATCATGTAAAAAAGTTTAGTATTGAGTCAAATATGATTTATGTACCGTCCGCATGAAGTTGGTCTAAGAACCCTAATTCGACCCACAAGAAGCCTATATATACAAGGAGGTCGAAGTCATTTGGAGAATCATCTCTCAAGCTAGTTCGATATCTCAAGAAGAGTTGGAGAAGTGCGAAGTCTGTTGCCGGGAGGTCGAAAGAAGCGTGAGTTTGGTGAAGTCTATAAAGAGGAAGAAAATCAAACTTTTGGTGCCTCTCTCTCTCTGTTTCATGGTCTGGCTTGGGTGATCGAAGTCTCCTAAGTTTTCGCTATTGTCAAAAGCTGCCGCCTAGTTGAAGTTGCTAGAAGGGATTGAAGATCTGGGAGGCTGACTTGGTGTGGAGGAAAAGTTTGGTCTTGGTCTAGGGTGAAAAGTCTTTGCTATTGAAAGGAAGAATTATCTTGACTAGGTTTTCCCCTTGAGGGGGTTTTGCCTTGGCATAGTGCCTATATCTTGTGTCTCTTGTTTTGTGATCTTCATACACACATAATATGGTAATTGCTTGCTGAAAGATAAGATAATAAAGAAGCCAACACACTCACAAGTAATTATCAAGAAAGGAGAATCAAACCCTGATATAATTACTTTGATTTTCCAAAATGGTATCAGAGGTAAGGTCAAGAAGAGTCGAAGATCACTTTGTTGGCATGGATTCTCCCTCTATGGTGAACTACATAAGAATAGGTTGCAACACTGTTGGAAGCTGGATCAAGAAGGTCATCTACTACTTGTTCAACGAGGTCAAGAGTCAAGAATTCTTGGCTGCCCTTACAGGTTATCTTACTAATGACAATGCATGGATCATTGATAGTGTAGCATCAAAAGACATGACAGTTGAAATTAAGCAACTTCATACACTATCAAAGGAGCCATCCTCTCATGCAATGGAATTGGGTGACAAAAAAAGTTATGCTATTAGAGGCCTGGGATCAACATCGTTGAAGCTGGATAATGGATCGAAATTGCATCTCAACAACTTTCTCTATGTTCTAGGTTTGAAAAGGAATTTGCTTCCTATTTCTTGTTTAGAAGATAAAGGGGAAAGAGTTGTTTTTGTTGATGGAAAAGTATTGGTTTGGGGAAAAGACTCTAGCATTGATAAAACTAGGGTTATTGGAGTTTGTGAAGGAAGTCTTTATCGAGTCATTACACCACCTCCTCAAGCTTTGGTTCATATGGAAATAAGTCCCATTAAGCTATGGCATAGGAGGTATGGTCATCTACATTACAAGGTCATCCCTACTCTTAGTCAACTAGTTCATGGTATTCCTAATATGAAGTTTGATCATGAAGGTGTGTGCAAAGGATGCTCTTTGGGAAACATACTAGAAATCCATTTCATATTAGTGAAACTACATCTAAAGAGATAATATACCTCATCCATTTCGATGTGTGTGGGCCCGGGTCTGACTACTTCTAAAGAGTTGATTGCTTATTGTAAGGGAAGCAGGTATTAAGAGGGAGCTCATTGCTCCTTACTATCCCAAAAAAAATGGATTGGCCGAAAGGAAGAATAGGTCGATTAAAGAGGGCATTTGAACTATGCTCCTTGATCAAGATCTACCAAAGTTCTTATGGGGAGAAGCAACAATGATTGTCGTAGTCTTGATAATACTACACTAGAAGAAGTATTCACAGGGAAGAATTCGAGTGTGGATCACCTCTAAATCTGTGGAAGTCTAACATATATCCATGTTCCAAAAGACAAGTGAAAGAAGTTGGACTCTACAAGTATCAAAGGAATATTCATTGGTTATAGTCTTTCCTCAAATGCATATAGAATCTACATTAAGGAAGGAAGACACATTGAAGTAAGTGGGGATGTCATATTCGATTTGTTGATTTGGGGTAGCATCGAATGTGCTCTAGCCACAAAATTTGGTGGAGAGGTTGAGGCACATGAGATCTCCAATACCCAAAAAGGGTTTGGGTAGATTCTAAACAGATCAGGAGTTATTAAAATAATTAATATTTTTAATAAAGTCCCTAGGTCTAAACTTAGGGAAAATAAAATATTAATGTGTATTAATATGAATCTGTGTTAGAATGGTCCAAAAGACATGGATCAAGCTATATCTAATCTTAGTCGTTGATTAGCGACTTAATCTTGGTCGTTGAGATGTCAACAGCAAAAGTATAAGAGGAGGCTTGCGGGGAACTTGGAAAACACACTGAGGGAGACTAATCAGTGCAATTTTTGGAGCGGGGTTTGTTGAGAAATTGAACCAGTGGTCTGGAGAGAAGTTAGGAGGCAGCAAGTACAGAACAGAGGGACGGGAGATCAGCGCAGAAGAGGCAGACTTAGAGCCAGAGGAAGCCACCCAGAGGTAGCGGAGACTGCGCAGAGCCAGAAGGGCTTGCGTCATCCACGCAGAGGCTGCAGGAGTGATGTAGAAGCCCAGAGAGGCTGCGCAGAGCCTCAGTAGGCTGACGCAGAGGGTTTCACGCTGTAGCAGAGGTGAGTAGGGCCTGCGTTGGGTTTAGGAAAGTGCTGGAAGTTTGTTTATCTATGGGTAAGCCAGTTTGGCACCCTGTTGTGCAAGAAAATCGCTGAATAATAAAATCCTCCCTTGCTGCACTGGTTTTCCCACATTGGGTTTTTCTGGGGACATTAGTCCAAAATAACTGTGTCAATGAGTGCATATTTTTGTTTCTGTATTACGATGTGATATCTGCAGCAGTATTTATTTTAATGTTTATTGAAGTAATTTTATGACTAACTTATGATGAAATAAGTAGGAAAGTAAATCAGTTGCTGCAGTGGTAGAATTTTCACATGGTATTAGAGCAAGTAATCAAAGACAAAGGGAAAATCAGTTATGGGTCGAGACCACAATGCAGAGGCATCCACCTCAGGGGACGCATGCAAATTTTTAGAAGATTGCACAAGAGAGAGAGATTTTGATTCCTCTATGTTGGCTTCCAGGTTGGAAGAAGAAGTGGCATGCATGACTAGTGCTGCATCATCAGAAGTATGGTATATAGGCAGTGGAGCCTCGTGGCATATGACGAGAATCAGGGAGTGTTTCTTAGAATATCGAGAAGAGAAGATGAACTTTCAGATCACCATGGGGAACAAGGCAAAGTGTAGTCTAGTAGGAAAGGGTACCATAGTTTTCTAGACAGAATCAGGAGAGCGGTTACGTGCCACAAATGTGCTGCATGTGCCAGGATTGGGGATGAACTTACTTTCCGTGTCACAACTACAAGGCAAGGGCTATGATGTCTACTTCATCAAGGAAAGGGTATATGTCAAACACCCGAGATGGAAAAAGAAAGTGCAGATCGGGATCAAAAGTAATCGGTTGTACAGATTACAACTAGAATCTCCAATGGCACTAATAGGCAATCATGGGGACTGTTAGTTTCAGTCTTTCCAGCCTTCCTACAGTAATCAAATATGCTCTTACAAAGTGGTCTCAGAGTGTCAAGGTCAAATTTTGTCATTTCAGTGAGTCTTCAAGCAAAATTTGGTCACTAGGCATTAGGTCTAGGGTTTGCCCAAATGTCAGTCCATGTCATCATTCAGCTGAGCCTATCATCATTCATAGGGTTGCTATCATCATATTAGGTTCGATTGGGTCATGTTACACCTTATTCATGCTTCAGTTGTGCCTAGGCAAGCTCATTTCCCTCTCCTAGGGTTTTGAAAGCCAATTTCTCTTGGACAGTCAAATCTCTGGCAAAACTTGTTTCCTGATGTTCATACACCTTCCCCTATCCTTAAAGTACCTTATCAAACACTTCCCATCCTTTAGATCCGCCAAATTCCTCATTTTTGCACAAACCCTAGTTTCTAGCTACAACCTGGCAATTTTCTAGGTTTGGCCTGTGTTTTGCCATTTTCGACCCCTTCCCCTCACTCAATCTTTGAGATTCCAGTTTCCCCTGCTTCCTAACATCCCTCCCCACTCCCAAAAATTTCCCCAACAATTTAGAAGCCCCCTATCCCCTTCATTTCGCTCCATTTCGACAAAATTCCTTGTTTCACACATCGGGACAAGTCGCACTCAAATGATGTTCCAGAGCAATAAAAGATGAATTTTGGAAAACTGAGAGAGGTTTTTGTCCACAACATGCCAAAGAAGAAAAACCTCCTTCACTTTTTGCACAGGTGTCATGGTTTTAGAGAAATGCCAAAATTACAATCGCCGGATCCAAGGAGTTTGGCCAAGGCACAAAAACGGAAAAAGAAGACCAATCCCCTCCGTATCTTGGCCGAGGCTTCTCTCACTCACCATGATACTCATTAGCATCCTCCTAGCAGCAAACTCAAGAAATTTTGAGAGTTTTGAAGCATTTTTGGCATTTTTGGGAATTTTACAGGTTTTGGCCATTTGACTGGTCTCACCCCGCGCGCGACCATACATGGGGGCAACTCAGAATGGGGAAAACTTTGCATTTTTGGAATTGTCATGCAAAAATACACTTGCCTATGGATGGGTTTCAGATTTTATGGAGATTTGGGCTTCCAAAAGCTCAAAATACATGCAATTTTTGACTTTCTGCCCCTATTTTGAGTTGCAGAAAGCTGTCTTGGGAGAAATGACTTTTTAGGGGTCAAATCAACTCCAAATTCAGAAATTCCAGTGAGGTTGGAAAGTAGACTCGCAGGCCTTTCTAACGAGCTATCTTGCACCTGATTTGGACACCGGGAAGGCCCTTAAACAGAGCTGTGAATGTGCGCGACCAGTCAGAGTGATGTGCGCGACCTGTCAGGGAAATTTTCCTGTTTTGACCAGATCGGCCAGCAAAACACTGTTTTCATCTTGGTTGACTTTTGAGGCATGTAAATGATGGATTTTTGTGTAATTTTCATGGCACTTAGATACTTTTACTCTCCTTCATCACTTCTAGAAGATTCTTTGATGTAAATGGTAAATATTTAATGCATGGATAGGTTTCCTAAGTTTTAGAGGCAAGTTGTTTTGACTGCCTATTATCTAGTGCTCAGTTTAGAATTAGTTAAAACAGCTCCTAGGAAGCTGAGCTCGACCCCTAGAGGTGGGGAAAGGAGTTAGATCATCTATATTATGCCTTCTCTTGCTCATTTTCATGGTTGGACTCTTGAGAGAGAAGCTCCTATTGTATATTTTACTTGTATCTCTGCAATTTGAGGAAAAGGAAGACCAGGGTTTTGCAGACATCATTGGGATTCTTGTGGACTTTTGTGTTGATGGTGTGTTCTCTTATTCTAATTGTAAGTGTGTTTATGTGTTCCATCTCTTTCTTTACTGCAGCTTATTAAACAAATGAAGTGATAAAGTTTGAATTCATGCTTGCCATGCTCAGCTTTCAAATTTGTTTAATGTTTATGTTTTCCACTGTCTAGAGAGGATTCAAAGTCATTGTTTGCCCTCTTAGCTTCTCTTTTTCTTCCTTGATCATCCATCTCAGCTAAAGGCATCAGCACAAACTCCTACCTTGCCCCAAAGACCCACCTGCAGAAACTGTGTCAAATCCCCGCACCCTAAAATTGCAGATCCTCAATTTGCCACCAAAAAACCCCCAAATCAACCTTTTAATCAGTTTACTAGCCTAATATCAGTGTTACCTTTGATTGGTCATCTCGCCCCATTGAAAATTTGCCGAGATAGACCGGAGAGAGCCTTCTCATACCCCGTAGGGCTAGCTACGAGGTGAAATGGTTTGATGTTGCCTTGAAGGTTTACCTTCCTCAGCCTAGGGTGAAATCTCAAGCGCTAACAGGGACAAAGACTTGAACAAACTATGGCACAGAAGGATGGGTCACTTGCACCATGGAGCTCTGAGAATTCTCAGGAGCACTGTAATAGGAGTTCCAGATCTGAGTAGGGAACGAGATGATATATGCAGGGGATGCACTCTAGGAAAGTATGCCAAGGCGACATTTCCTAGGAGCAACCACAGGGCCAAGAGTGTACTAGGATTGATACACTCAGAGATCTGCAGATCTATGGGCGTCAAAGCTCTCAACGGTGCCGAGAATTTCCTTATTTTCATTGATGAACACTCGAGGAAAACTTGGATCTATTTTTTGAAAACCAAAGATGAAGTTTTTTTATCGATTCAAGGAGTTCAAGGCTCTAGTGGAGAATTTGACAAGTATGAAAATAAAAGTCTTGCGCTCAGATAATGGTGGAGAATATGTCGATAAGGACTTCACTAATTTTTGCGCTAGGGAGGGCATCAGAAGAGAGTGGACAACTCCCTACTATCCGGAGCAGAATGGGCTGGCAGAAAGGAAAAACATGACTATTGTAGAAGCAACTAGGGCCATGCTGTATGATCAAGATATGCCAAATTCCTGTGGGCAGAAGCATGCAACACAACTATCTACATTCAGAACAGGACTCCTCATCGGGCATTGGGCAAGATTACTCCAAAGGAAGTCTTCATTGGGAAGACACCTGAAGTCAATCATTTCAGGATATTTGGGAATTTGGCATATTGTCGCATATCGAAGGAAAGGAGGAAGAAGCTGGATCAGATTGCAGAAAATGGGTATCTGGCAGGATATAACGAGAACGCTAAGGCATATAGGATCTATCTTCTAGGGAGCAGGAAGGTAGTAGTATGACGAGATGTAAAGTTCATGGAGGACAGAGCTTTCAGAAGATCTCGCGAAATGCCTTCCAAAGAGCAACTGAAAGAGGATCCGTTGGTCATGCCTCTTCAACCAACAGAAGTGAAGAATCCTTCCGTAGGATAGGAAGATTCTCAGGATGAGGAAGAGGAGCAAACAGAAGCACTTGTTGGCAGAGGAAGAACCAGCAGGGAACTTCATCAGATTCTGCGTGATGCAAAGAACTTCATTAGAGAGCCAAGGAACAGTAAGAGGGAGCGAAAGCAACTAGACAGGTATTAGGTGTTAGTCGCTCAGGATGGAGAGCCTGCCAGCTTCAAGGAGGCAGCTCTGCATCAGGTCTGGCTAGATGCGATGGTGGAGGAGTATAACTCCATAATCTTAAACGATGCCTGGGAGGTGGTGTCAAGGCCTCAAGACAAATTTGTGGTAGGTTCAAGATGGATCTACAAGATCAAATATGCTGCAGACGACAGTATTGAAAAATACAAGGCCAGGTTTGTGGCTAAGGGGTATGCTCAAAAGAAAGGGATTGACTATGAGGAAACCTTCGCCCCGGTAGCCAGGTATACATCTATTAGGACCGTGATATCTCTTGCAGCCTAGATGGGATGGGAGATCCATCAGATGGATGTCAAGACGACATTTCTGAACGGGGTAATAGAAGAAGAAATATACATTGAACAACCAGAGGGCTTTGAAACTCATGAGAAGAAGTCTCATGTATGCAGACTAAAGAAAGCCTTGTATGGGTTGAAGTAGGCACCAAGAGCGTGGTATGGTCAAATAGATGGCTACTTGCAGAAGATGGGGTTTGTCAAGAGTGACGCGGATCCGAATCTCTACTATCTGGTCATAGAGAGCGAGCCACTTATCTTAGTATTATATGTGGATGATCTCTTCTTGACATGATCATCCAGAATCATTGAAGACTGCAAGAAGAATCTAGCCACAGAGTTCGATATGAAGGATCTGGGACGAATGCACTATTTTCTAGGGTTGGAAGTTTGGCAGCAGAAAGGAAAAATCTTCCTTGGGCAAGGAAGGTATGCTACAAAAATTCTGAAAAGGTTCGGGATGGGAGACTGTAGACCTATGGCTACACCAATGATCACCAACTGGGAGAAGATTGATGCATCAGAAGACAAGGATGTCGATCCCACCCTATACCGACGACTCATAGGGTCCCTGATGTATCTAGTCAATACCAGGCCAGATATTTGCTATGTTGTCAACACCCTCAGTTAGTTCATGGTGGAACCAAAGAGGGCTCACTGGGTAGCAACCAAGCACGTTCTTAGGTATTTACAGGGAACAATTGATTATGGGCTCTTGTACAAGGGGAAGGTTATCAGGTTGAGTGGATTTACTGATGCAGATTGGGCAGGAAGTTCAGTGGATTGGAAAAGTACCTTTGGGTTTTGTTTCAACATTGGATCAAGAATAACCTCCTGGTGCAGTAGGAAATAGAAGCTCGTGGCTCTGAGCTTGTTTAAGGCAGAATATATGGCAACAAGCACAGCTTCATGTGAGGCCATATGGCTTAGGAAATTGTTGGTAAACCTATTCAAAAGAAATATGGAGGCGGCCAGGATCATGTGTGACAATCAGAGTTGCATCAAACTCTGACAATCCAATATTTCATGATAGGTCAAAGCATATTGATATATGGTGTCACTTTGTCAGAGATTGTGTCCAACGTGGAGCTGTACAGTTGAGCTACACTCCTACAGGGGAAGAAGTGGCAGATATCCTCACCAAGGCCCTTGGAAAGTCAGAATTTTACTACTTCAGAGAAAAGATGGGGATGGTAAAGAACCCCTTTCAGAAGTAGTGTATTAGCAGCATGAATGAAGAGGGAGTTGCAGTGTCGATGCACTGTTGGGAGAAAAGGACCAACAACAGCACAGATGTAGAGGGAGTTGCAGTGCAGATGCAGTGTTGAGAGAAAGGACCAACAACAACACAGATGTAGAGGAAGGTGCAGTGCGGATGTAGTGCTCGGAGAAAGGACCAGCAGCAGCATGGATGCAGAGGGAGCTGTTGTACAGATGCAATAGTGGCAGTGGCAGAATAATGGGCAACAGTACAAGATGCAGCAGTGCAGAGGATGTTGGGTAGGGAGGCCTAGCATTAGCACAGGTACCGATGCCGGATGATTAGAGTAATACTCAGTGAGGAGTAATGCTAGAGCACAGTCCTCGCTAAGAGGGAGTGTTGATTTGGGGTAGCATCGGATATACTCTAGCCACGAAATTTGGTGGAGAGGTTGGGACACATGAGATCTCTAATACCCAGAAAGGGTTTGGGCAGATTCTAAACAGATCAGGAGATATTAAAATAATTAATATTTTTAATGGAGTCCCTAAGTCTAAACTTAGGGAAAATAAAATATTAATGTGTATTAATATGAATCTGTGTTAGAATGGTCCAAAAGACATGGATCAAGCCAGATCTAATCTTAGTCATTGATTAGGGACTTAATCTCGGCTGTTGAGATGTCAACAGAAAAAGTATAAGAGGAGGCTTGAGGGGCACTTGGAGAACACACTGAGGGAGACCAGTCAGTTCAATTTCTGGAGCGGGGTTTGCTGAGAAATTGAACCAGTGGTCTGGAGAGCAGTCAGGAGGCAGCAAGTACAGAATAGAGAGACGAGAGATCAGCGCAGAAGAGGCAGACACAGAGCCAGAGGAAGCCACGCAGAGGCAGCAGAGACTGCGCAGAGCCAGAAGGGCCTGCGTCATCCACACAGAGGCTGCAGGAGTGATGCAGAAGCCCAGAGAGGTTGCACAAAGCCTCAGTAGGCTGACACAGAGGGTTTCAGGCTGTAGCAGAGGTCAATAAGGCCTACGTTGGGTTTAGGAAAGTGCTGGAAGTTTGTCTATCTGTGGGTAAACCAATTTGGCACCCTGTTGTACAAGAAAATTGCTGAATAATAAAATCCTCCCTTGTTGCATCGGTTTTCCCACATTGGGTTTTTCCGGGGACATTAGTCCAAAATAACTGTGTCAATGTGTGCATATTTTTGTTTCTGTATTACGATGTGATATCTACAGCAGTATTTATTTTAATGTTTGTTGAAGTAATTTCATGAATAACTTATGATGAAATAAGTAGGAAAAGTAAATCAGTTGCTGCAGTGGTAGAATTTTCACACGATTAAAATCAAGCATACAAGAAATCAAAGGATATTCGTATTGATTCTGATGATGAAGAAGTTCCCATATTTGAAGAAGAAGAAGTTCATCATGAAAACTCAACTACAGATATCGAAGAAGGACCAAGTGAGCTTACTCAAATAGTGGTTGTCCCAACCATAAGGAAGAGGCCAGATTGGTTGGAAGTTATATTAGAAGATGCTGAAGGACATGAAGCTGCGAAAGGTTCCTTCAGGGAAAGTAAGAAACCAAAGAGATATTTTGGCTATGCTACATATATGACAAAGTTAATTGAAGCCGAACCATCAACATTCAAGGAAGTTGAGCATGAAGAAGTTTGGAAGAAAGCTATGCAAGAAGAATATCAATGCATCATGAAGAATGGGGTTTGGGAGATCGCTACTAGACCTAGTGACGAATCGGTTGTCACATCGAAGTGGATCTATAAGATCAAACATGTTGTTGATGGAAGTATAGAGAAGTACAAAGCAAGATTCCTTGCAAGGGGTTTCTCTAAAAAGGAAGGCATTGATTATGAAGAAACCTTTCCACCTGTAGCAAGGTACACTACCATTAGATTGTTGGTTTCATTGGTTGTTACAATGGGGTGGAATATCCATCAAATGGATGTTAATACCGCATTCTGAATGGGACCATTTATGAGGAAATGTACATCGAGCAACCCGAGGGCTTTGAAGTGAATAGCAAGTGCTCTCATGTTTGCAGACTTAAGAAGGCCCTATATGGCTTGAAGCAAGCACCTAGGGCATGGTATGGAAGGATGGATGCATATCTACTTAGAATTGGGTTTGTCAAGAGTTCTACTGATCCGAATTTGTACATCAAGGTCATGAATAATGAGCCCATCATTATTCTACTATATGTGGATGATCTATTCATCACAGGTGTTGAGCGAAGAACTCAAGAATGCAAGAAGACGTTGGCAGCTGAATTTGAAATGAAAGATCTAGGACTGATGCACTACTACCTAGGTCTAGAAGTATGGCTAATACTTGAGGAGATATATTTGGGGCAAGGAAAGTACATCATCAAGTTATTGCAAAAATTTGGGATGATGGATTCCAAGCCGATGACTACTCCTATGATTACCAACCTCAAGAAATTGAGGAGCTCCAAATCTAGTCTCGTAGATCCTACCTCATATCCACGGTTGGTGGGTTCCCTAATGTATCTGGTAAATACTAGGCCAGATATATGTTTTGCAGTGAACATTCTTAGTCAGTTTCAGTTGGAGCCTCATCATGATCACTGGATAGTTTCCAAACATATATTGAGGTATCTTCGTGGCACTATACATCACTACCTAAAGTATGATAGTAAGGAAGTCAAGCTAATTGGCTTCACAGACTTTGATTGTGGTGGCAGTGAGATCGATGGAAGGAGCAATACTGGAGGATGCTTTAGTATGGGCACTGCTATGATCTCATGGACGAGTAGGAAGCAGGATCCCGTTGCATTGAGTAGTGTCGAGCCAAAATATGTGGTTGTATGTGAAGTAGGAAAAGAGGTTGTTTGGTTAAGGAAGCTTCTGACAGATTTGTTCAAGGAGTCTCTAGGTCCTACTGTGATTAATTGTGACAATCGAAGTTGTATCAAGATGTCTGGAGATCCCCTGTTTCATTCGAGAATGAAACATATCAATAATAAGCTCCACTTTATTAGGAACTTGGTGCAGGATGGGATTGTGAAGTTGGAGTATGTCTTGATAGAAGAACAGGTAGCAAACACACTAACAAAGGCTCTTCCTAATAAGAAGTTTGAATATCCAAGGAACCTGCTTGGTTTGGTAGATATTGCTGATTGTATTGATGATAAGAAAGTGGAAGAGATTTGTTGAGGCTTTGCAAGTGAAGCATTGCCTGGGAAGACATCTGGCCAGCACTTTGTGTTGATGTCTGGGTCCCGAAGTTGGAAAGGTGGTGTTGGTTATTGAGCTCTGTTTTGGATACACACCTGGATGTTTGGGTTGGTGGTTAGCAAGTAAGCCTGATGCTACCTAGAGGGGCTGAAAGCTTGAGTCCACCTTATTCCCACTTGGATAGATTGCCTTGGTCAGGAATCTAGTCCATGGCATTTCAGTGCCTAAATTGTTGAGTCACTACTTGGATAGATTGCCTTGGTTAGGAATCTAGTTCGTGGCATTGCGGTGCCTAAATTGTTGGGTCACTGATTGGATATATTTCCCTGGTCAGGAATCTAGTCCTTGGCATTGCGGTGCCTAAAAGTTCTCCATGGTTCATATAGTTTGAAATATTCCATTGTATTTGTACATTATGAATACCTCCCTAGTTAAGAGGAAATGTTAGAAAATGTAACTATGTTTGGTCTTCATTAATGTACTTGAGTCATGATGTTATGTACTTGTCAAAAGAATAAAGAAAATAATTTTTATTATTGTAACAATGACTTATTAAAGCATGGGTTTCATGCTTGGGTCATCATTATTAGTCAAAGTCCCCATTGTGGACTACTAGGATTAATATTGAGTTTATAGAGTCTTCAAAGAGACCCTTCTTGGGCTTTTGAATCATGTAAAAAGGTTTAGTATTGAGTCAAATATGATTTATGTACCCTCCACATCAAGTCGGCCTAAGGACCCTAATTCGACCCACAAGAAGCCTATATATACAAGGAGGTCGAAGTCATTTGGAGCATCATCTCTCAAGCTAGTTCGATATCTCAAGAAGAGTTAGAGAAGTGCAAAGTCTGTTGCCAGGAGGTCGAAAGAAGTGCGAGTTTGGGGAAGTCTATAGAGAGGAAGAAAATCGAACTTTTGGTGCCTCTCTCTCTCTGTTTCGTGGTCTGGATTGGGAGATCGAAGTCTCTTAAGTTTTCGTTGTTGCCGGAAGTTATTGCCTAGTCAAAGTTGCTAGAAGGGATCAAAGATCTGGGAAGTTGAAGTGGTGTGGAGGGAAAGTCTTGTCTTGGTCTAGGGTGAAGAGTCCTAAAGAATGCTATTGAAAGGAAGAATTATCTTGACTGGGTTTTCCCCTCGAGGGGGATTTCCCTAGCATGGTTCCTATATCTTGTGTCTCTTGTTTTGTCATCTTCACACACATAATATGGTAATTGCTTGATGAAAGATAAGATAATAAAGAAGTAAAAGAAGCCATACACTCACAAGTAATTATCAAGAAAGGAGAATCAAACCCTAATATAATTACTTTGATTTTCCAACACCTTATAGATAATTGCTACAGAAGAGGGCATATTTCCCCATGAGTTTCCTACGGGCCAAGTCAATTTTTGAGAGACCCATGGGTTATTTTTTGCACAACTCATGTCCTAAAATTGGGACACATTTAGGGCACATGTTGGACACTCATTTAGCACGTCCTGTGAACAAGACATATGTCTAACACATATCCTAGTGTATCAATGTCCGACTCATAGGATTATGAACACGTAGACCCCTAATGTTGTGTCTTATGACTTAGGTATGTAGTAAGGCCATGTCTTGTGACTTAGGTGCGAAGTGATTGGTTCATGTCCATGCCTATTGATGCTATGTTCAGTTATTTGGATTTAGCATTGTCATGATGGTTTCATTCTTTATTAGTTAGGAGGATACACATCACATTTTTATGATTCTATTATATGATTATCATCACTACTTTCATATGGTTCTAGGCATTACTTTGGTTTATTGTTATGTTTGGTAGGGACTTGAGCCTCATGTTTGAGTGACCTAGGCAATTTGGGGTTTATGTGCACTTTATTCACTTTATTATGATGAGGACTATGGTTTTTATAGGAGTGCTTCGCTTGTGCATACATGTTGAGGTTGGTTACAACAACTTAATGACTATTTTATCCTTGTTTTGATTAGATGTAGGATTCTAGCATGAGCACCCTTGCATATGATGTTTGATTTCACATTTAATATGGCTATTTTTATGGCGATATAGTGACTAGGTCGAGCACTTACCCTCTTTGCACACATGTTGAGGAACTTACTTGTTATTGCGATTATTTTATCACTAGTGGTCAAGGTTGCCCCCTCCTTTTGACATATGGTTGGATATCTGACAACTCTTGCACATGAATTGATGATGATTTAACCATGTCTCTCTTGGATATAGTTGTTGGCACAGTTTGAGGAGTTTTATTACCTTGAGGATCATGTAGTTGAGTTAGTTATGGGGTTGATATGTGGTTGACCTAGCCTTGGATGTTATTTTTGGCATGGATCTACACTTGGCATCAAGCCATTCTCTTGACTAGGAAGTTTATCTACTTAATGATGACCCTTTCCACATTATTTAATGCCTTGGTGATGTTAACCCTAAATTTTCCCCTTGCAAATTTTGAGGGTTAAAGACCAACACATTTCATGAAACTGGAGGTTTAGAGATAGATATGGATACAAGATGGTCTTGGTTACTGTGACCCACCAAAAATGGGTAACCCCTAGGAACATGGTCAAGTGTTCCCCCAAATCTAGCATTAGGGACATGGTACCATATTGATTATACTTCTTGATGATCACTTCGTACTAAGGAAAGTGAATCCTTATTGCCTTTCTTTTCAACACATTGCCCCTCATCGACACTAATACCTTATCAAGGGGGTAGTCCAAAAGCTGAGCACCTTGGTCGTTGTTAGCCTCATTGGCAATCACTTCATATCTAACAGGGTCAATCATCGTTGGACCTTGATTGGATGATCTTATTCGTTTTTTGATCATACCTGTTACTGCTCAATCTAGCAGGGGTCCTAGGAGTCCTGAAGGGGCTACTACTAGACCAAGTGGCAGCAATGGGACAAAGAACCATTGTCACCTTAATCAATGTCCCCTACTTTTTACGGACTTTCACTGATGGGAGGAGTCCTGGTATAAATGAAACCATTGGGAAGGATATGTCAATGATAGGATATATAGTCATTCGTAAAGCCCATTCATATGAGAGACTCAAATAATAGGCTTTGTTGCCTTAAGGGCAAGGTAAGGGGCTCTCTAAGAAAGGCTTAGGGGAGACTTAGACCTAGGGATTAGAGATGTTCCTCTAATAAAGAATGTACTAGACCTAAAATTATTCTATATACAAGGTTCCTAAGTGGCCTTGTGAGATAAGAAATGATTGAGATATGGGATGACAAAGAAGCCCAAGGGGACCCAAGCAAGGCCTAGGGTTTCAGGTAAATCTTCAACCAAGAATCTAGGTCAAGCAAGGAAGGAGGGATCAATAACAAGTGAACTTCCTTTGAGTTTTCAAGCACAATAGACCCCTTTAAATGCCACTAACCTAAGGAGACCTAGACCAAAACAGTTTTGGGTCTAGGGCTTGATGTTCTCCAAAACCAACCTAGATCACAACCATAAGAGAGAGACACCAGACAGGATCCAAGCCAGGGAAAAGCCCCTCCAAAGGGGAAAACCCACGAGAACTTCCTCGTATAGAATCAAATCAGAGGAGACTTCCAAAACCAAACCCTAGACCTTTGATTCCATTGATCAATCAACCATATTTCCTCTTCTAGTTCTCTAAGGACAACGGAGTGAGACCTCTGCAAAAGGACAAGTTGTAGTACCTCCTTGACCTCAGATCTGAGGTAACCCTAGGTACTATGAAAATTCCTATACCGGAATCCCTACTGCAGTAAGTGATGATATCTCTCCTACTTGTTAGATTTACATGAACAAGTTATTCGCAGTTTCCTACGACAAATATTGAAATACATACACTTTAGCCTTCACTTAATTAATTTATATGCGGAAACAAGAGACTGAACAAGAAAGAAATTACAACACAAATGACATCGTTATTTTTGGACAAATGTTCCCGGAAAAACCCATTGCACGAAAAATGGTGCAGCAGTTTCGAGGGTTTATTATTATTAAGCAGTAGCAAATTCTGAATACATCTCTAAATAGCTCAAGGGTTATTCAGTTACAGAGAGAAGTATTGACAGAAAGATTTGTGAGATTACCTCACACAATCACTAAGAAAAATCCTAGTTGATCCAGTCACTAAATGAGATGCCTCTAGTAGGCCCTGCTGCCTCTGCACAGTCCTCATGCAATCCCTGCATCAATCCCTCTAGGCACTGTGTCATCCATCCAGTTGATCGATTTGCTGCCCGGAGTCACTGCTCTCAGCCTCTCGGTCTCACACCCTGGCTCCTGGCTTCTGAAACTGACTCTGCTACAAAATTTCAAACTCTCTCACCCTCTGCGCTGCCTCTGTGTGGCCCTGCGTCAGCCTCTGCATGAGAGCTGCTGGATCACTCTCTGCCTCTCTTTGTTGATGATTCTCCGGCTGAGAAAATCTCTTTCTTTGGATGCTATCCCTGCCTCTCAATTGCAAGAAATCTACTCGATCATAATTTCCTCCTGAGAACTTCTCACTTCATAAATTTGATCTCTTGATCTCTCGGTGTGTCTTCCAAATGACCCTCAAGCTTCCTTAAATAATCTTCTCATTGACATTCAACGACCCAGATTAAAAGATAATCAATGGCTAAGATCATTTTAGCTTGATCCTTGTCTTCTTCTAGAAGTTACACCCACAATTAGATTAATACCCATTAATATTTTTAATTTCCTAAGTTTAGGCTTAGGGTCCTATTAAAAAATATTAATTATTTTAATAAAATTGTTTCGGGATGGAATTTTCGAAAACGCTTTCTGGGTTCTTTGGAATACATGTTCCCAAGCGTCCCTGCAAAATTTGAGGCCTAGAGTGCATCCGATGCTATCCCAAATAAACACTCCCTCTTAGTGAGGAATGTGCTATAACAATATACGTTGTTGCATACTGCTCGAACTCTGAAGCATCGTCCTCTGTGCTATTGATGTTTGACATGTTGTCCACCAACTACTGTGCTACTGCTGCAACTATACTGTTGTTGACACTGCCACTATCAACACTGCATCTGTACTACAACTCCCTCTCAAGTGTTGCATCTATGCTGCTACTAGCACTACTGCTGCCAACTGCTGTTGCACTACAAACTGTTGCTACTATTCCATTGACAATGGAAAAACATCCAAAATTACTGAACTAATTGTGTTCAGTATGATACCACGTGAATGTTGGAGCCTAATTGCTGCTAGTCTCTGTGCTAACCCTCTCAATCTACAACACCGCTGCTGACCTCTGCTTTGTGTCATCTGCACTACTGTCAACTCTGCTCTGTGTTGCTCAGACATTGGCGCTCCTATCCACTGCAACTGTCTTTCCGACACTCCTCGGCACCATCCGACACTAGTCCATCCTACTACTTCTAATCTAGACTCCCATAGCAAGGAAATGATCCTAGAGGTGGATTCCTCAAGGATCTTGTCCATCTGTAGCTCTTTCGAACTACAACTCCAAATCAGCCCACCTCCCTCCTGGAGGAATCTCGGCTATTATGGCAAACTCCTCGATCTTCGTGGGCACAGCCTTCGGATCGTGCTTCTCATCCTTGTCCTTCTTGAGAGGACACTAAGTAGCGTAGTGACCCATCTCACCACACCTAAAACACTTGATCTTCGAGATGTCCTTCTTACGTTTTCGTTGCTCCTGTTCTCCCTTCGATGCAAGTGATGCATTATCTTCCTCCTCCTTGGGCTTCGACCCACTGCTTCTGCTTCCGTCAAGTTTAACGTTGACTAAGTCTCTCCTCAACTCTTCTTGTTTTAGAGTTGCCCACATCTCATCCCAATTCGGCAAGGTTGCTCTGCCCTGGATACTCTGGACAAAGACTTGCCACTCATCTGAGAAAGAATTGAGGGCCAGTCTAACCAACTCTGAATCTTGAGGTGTATGGCCTGCAACAGACAATTCATCACGGGTCTCCTTAAGGTTCGTGAGAAGTGGATCCACATGCTCCCCCTTCTACATTTGAGCAGACCTCAGCTTCTACTCCAAGTACATCTTTTGCTGCTCGGAAGATCCCTGATATAAGGTAGCCAAGGCATCCCACATCTCCTTAGCAGCCCCTCTGCTAGTGATGTGACAAACCACGTGATCTTTTACTCCATCCAAGATCATCCTCTTGGCCTTCGCCATTTCTGTTTGGTACTTCTTCAGTGGATCTGGATCTGCAGGTACATCCACTGCATTGTCGACATATGTCTTGAGGGCATGCTCATCTAGAAGGAACGACATTCTAGCCTTCCAGATGGCATAGTTGGATGCTCCGCCCAACTTCTCCTGATCCCTCAAGCCATTAGTTGCCATTTCTGCCACAAATGTCAAAAATATCCTCTCTCTTCCGCGTTGTTGCTGGGCTAGCCTATGCACTCCCTACTGGAGCTAGTAAAACTGTAGCCCCTTGTTGTTGAACATCTCTAGAGAATTCGAATTCCTTGGCTAGGAATTCTTTGAGGAAGAAATTCCCTCAACTGTGCTTCTCCTCTCTCATCTGACGATCTTCTGCCCAACAAACTGCCTGCAAAAAAATTTGTGTCCCACCAACTCTCCTCACATTGAGGCTTCAACGTTGTTCCCTTTGCCCTGGCAAAAAATTCGAACTTGGAGTCCTCTCTGTCAGCTCACTCGGAGAGAGACTGCCTCAATATTTCAACCCTCTGGCTAAGAACTGCGCACACCTTATGGGGTTTCGAACTACTGCCTCTTGCAGCCTTTCGATCTCCTTGTTTTGCGTAGCATTGGTTTCTGGTGCTGCTCTTCTTGTTCCACATGCAGCTTTGATACCATGTGAAAATTCCTAAACCGGAATCCCTACTGCAACAACTGATGATATTTCTCCTACTTGTTAAATTTACATGAACAAATTATTTGCAATTTCCTATGGAAAATATTGAAATACATACATTGCAGCCTTCACTTAATTAATTTATATGTGGGAACAAGAGACGGAGCAAGAAAGAAAATACAACACAAATGACACCGTTATTTTTGGACAAATGTCCCCGAAAAACACAATGCGGGAAAACTAGTGCAACAGTTTTGGGGGTTTATTATTATTAAGTAGTAGCAAATTTTGAATACATCTCTGAATACCTCAAGGGTTATTCAATTACAAAGAGAAATACTGGCAGAAAGCTTTGTGAGATTACCTCACACAATCATTGAGAAAAATCTTGGCCGATCTGGTCACTGAATGAGGTGCCTCTGGTAGGCCCTTTGCAGTCCTCACACAGTCCCTCTAGGCACTGCATCACCCATCCAGCTGATCGATTCGCTGCCCGGAGTCACTTCTCTCAGCCTCCCGATCTCACACCCTGGCTCTCGACTTCTGAAACTGACTCTGCTGCAAAATTTCGGACTCTCTCTCACCCTCTGCGCTACCTCTACATGGCCCTGCATCAGCCTCTGCGTGAGAGCTGCTAGATCACTCCCTGCCGCTCTTTGTTGATGATTCTTTGGCTGAGAAAATCTATCTCTCTCTGGATGCTATCTCTGCGCCTCATCTACAAGAAATCTTCTCGATCAGAATTTCCTCCTGAGAATTTTTCACTTCAAAAGTTGGATCTCTTGATCTCTCAGTGTGTCTTCCAAATGACCCTCAAGCTTCCCTAAATAATCTTCTCATTGACATTCAATGGCCCAGATTAAAAGCTAATCAATGGCTAAGATCATTTTAGCTTGATCTTCATCTTCTTCTAGAAGTTACACCCACAATTAGATTAATACCCATTAATATTTTTAATTTCCTAAGTTTAGACTTAGGGTTCCATTAAAAAATATTAATTATTTTAATAAAATTGTTTCTAGGTGGAATTTCCCAAAACACTTTCTGGGTTCTTTTGAATACACGTGCCCAAGCCTCCCTGCAAAATTTTAGGCCTAGAGCACATCATATGCTACCCCAAATCAACAAGTACTACACAAAGAACAAAACTCTCCTCCTTTGGATGCCTTAAAGACCTTTCACCTTTGCACCTCCTTCTAGCTGTAGACCCAAACTCCTTATATGAGTTTCTTGTCTTCAAATGGAAGTCGAAGTGGTGTCTTTATATAGCCTTTACATGTGGCTTTCAAGCCTACATAAGGCCGACTTTTACCTTGTTGGCCGACTTGATTTATTGGAGTGTCTGGACACTTCTAAAATACAAAATAAAACATCTTTCTTTAGTACAAGGGCCCAAAAGGGTCTCTTACAATGTGACCATGACTCTTTGACTTATGTAAACCCTAGGAGCCTACAATGGAGGCTTGGTCTAATGATAAAATGACTTAAGCATGAAACCCATGGTTCACAAATAAATTTTCTTTTATCATTTTCTTTCTTCTTTTGATAGATACATAAGAATTACATCATACATAAGTCAAATGACAATTATGAAGACTGAAACTAGTTACAATTTCCAACACCTCCAAGGGATTCGAATGACCTAATTATGCCTAATAATTCCCCTACAATAAAAATAATGTGCAAAATAACATCCTTTTGGTGACAAGCCCACTAAATAGCTCCATAATATGAAAAATAAGCATCTCAAGAGGGCCGAAATGATAATACAAGGGCTAGGAGGGTCGTTTGGAAGTCCTAGTGAAGTCCCTCATGTGCCATGATGAATAGGAGGGCTCCAATAATAGTGATGAAGGGGGTGGCCCCTTGATCTCCAAGCAAATAACCTGTGGTGCTCCCAACTAGATGCGCGGGCAGAAAAGCAACCTCATGGTCTCCAACTGAATTGAACAAGCATGTATCCCATCTGCAAGCGCTAGAAAAATGATGCAAGCCCTCCCTTGTATCCCATGGTGAGACAAAACCTATCTAGGCCTTGGATCAACTACCAAGTGTGTGGTGTGTTGTCGCTCGGATTGTACAAGCACCGCGACAACGCTTAGGACGAGGGTTGTCACTTTGATTCTCGCCCACTTCGTTCTAGCTATCTCCCAATAGCAAGCTATGGGGGGTAGTCCCTATGGAATGAGATGAAGGAAAACAAGTTGGAAACTAGCTTGTTTGGGAGACATGGATGAGTGGCCTAGCCAATTGGTTAAATTCGAGCAAGATTATTGATTAGATTAGATTTTAAAGTATGAGACCAGTGCCTTAATGGAGTTAGAAATTCTTGCTTGTAATAAATTGGACCCAAATGACTAGATGGACACCCGCTACTTAAGGTGATTGACTAACCTGAATGAGATGAAAACCTATGACTTATGTGTGATGCAAAGATCTTGGTTATTTTTTAGTTAAATGCCTAATCTAGATGTAACCTTCCCTTAACTATTTTGAAGTTGGGCTCCAAGGTAGGTTGTGGGAAGGAGGCCAACAGAATGTAGGTTAGGGCCTGATTAACAATACTTTCTGTTTTGCTCCTATCACCCGATACCTTCAGCGTTATAGAGACTATGGCTCTGACGACTACAAGGTCACCATGTTCACCACCAAAGAGTTGCTGAGGCCCCTCAAGCCAAGTGAGAAAAGTTGTCCTATATTTCTATCAACCTAGCTTATGCTAGGAGGTAAATTATTAGTGGAATCCTAAGTCACATGACATGAGGACATGAGACATGGAGGACACGTAAATACGAGTATTCAATACGAAACACAGTGACCTGGAAACAGGACACGGGGGACACGTTTTATATATATATATATATATATATATCAAAATATAGTTTTTTATCCATATTAAATTGCAGGTTGCAGCTTATCTAATCAAATTAAAATATAATTACTTCTCAAAGTTGATAGTTCACCTTAAAAAAATAAATAGAATCAAAATTTACTATTTAGAAATTAGAATGTGATATGCTTGGTCTTGATTCTTGAATATTCAATGTTCATTGTTCATGTACAACTTACAAGCACATAAGAAAATAACTAAAGTCTAATCCTATTGATTTCCTCTGCCCCTCTTGCGAGAAAATGCCACAGCTTTCCCTTTCCCTCTAGATGTAGATGCTGGTGCTGGTGGAGTTGGCAGTGGAGTTTGCTATGCTCTAGAAGCTGAAGAACTAGAAGTAGGAGCTATAGGAGCTAGACCACGTCCTCTACTGGTGGCAGGGGTAGCCTGGGCAGGTGGTGTCACCTGGAAACATTACAATCTCCCAATCCTGAAATCCTTAAAAACTGATAAGTCTGCTGCATTTTGAATGAAATCTAAAATTCTAGTTTCTCCACATGAAATCCAATGAGGCCGTAACCACTCTCAAACATCCTGAGTCATTTCATGGTAATGTTAAAAATTTAAGTAAAAGGATGAAAATGAAGATTAAGGAGAATGTCACTTTTACTTTAAGAATTTAACATTACCATGAATAACATATCAATACTAGGGCCTAGACTTGATCATTAAACCACCCCACTCAAAAATTATTTGTTTCTTTCAAAAAAAATTGCAGCTTATGTAGGCAACGTTTTCTATCAATGGAATATGCACTTTCCAGATGCAGGACACGACGAAAACCGGCGAATACGTTTTACATTTTACAGGACACGATGAAAAACGTTTTCGACACTTTTGAGGGCCGTTTTCGTGTCCGACACGTAAAATACGGGACACGAGACCTTGGAGGACGTGTCCTATGACTTAGGTGGAATCTAGACTTAGTATGCTAATGCAAGAGATTATGAGTGAGATTTGTCTTGAGTTAAAATTGTTTGAGTTATTTAAGTACTACTTAGTGAGAATCTTCTTATGGCAATCCTTAAATGAGACAAGTTTAAACTTCAACAATATTCCATAAGATGCTTAATCAATTAAATCAACTTATCCACTTATTAATCAAGATGTAAATCATAATTCAACAAGATTATACATGATAATTCAAAGATATGTGAAACTTAAATTCTCAAGAAACCAACAATGTTAGTCACTTTAATCATGTAAATGCTAGGAACAAGTAACAAGATATGAAGACACTTAGGCACTTTATGTTCCAATGATCCTTTTTATGAGTAGTAAGTGACTAATATGACAATAGTAAACAATTTATGACAACAGTAAACAGTTTATGGCAGCAGTAAATAAATGCTAATTCAATGATGCCGATGCTTAGATGTATTAGGGCCTTTAAGGTATGTTTTTAACGATTTTTTTAGGGAGTTGTCTATAATGCGACTTTTTGGAGATTCCGGTGACAGAATCCGGCAGAAGAAATTCAGGTTAAATCTTGATTTGTTGCAGTTAAAATGGTTTTTTAACTGCATATTTGGATTCAGCACCCTGGAAATCCCCTGGGACGCTTTGATTGTGCAGAAACTAGCTATCAAACTTGCAATTCCAATAAATTGTTGCCGGATTTTGACCGGAAAAACCCACCGGAAAGGCTTCCAAAAAGTCGCATTATAGACAACTCCTTTTTTTAGATCTGAAATATTTATAACAATAGTAAATAAATCGCAGATCGGCAAGCTAATGAGGCCCAAGACAATGCCCAAGATGTCCAAAAATAGTAATATTTCGCCAAACTTGAAAAAATCAATTTTTGGAGCTATTTAGAGGATGTGATTCAGAAATTTCAGAACTGATATGTTTATTACAGCAGTGCAATAGTGACAAATTAGCAACCCAGCAATGCTTAAGACAAGCCCTATAAAATTTTGTCAGAAATTGAAAATTCAAATTTCTTAGCCCTTTTTAAGTATTTTATTCAGAAAAATTTAGATCTGAATTTTTTAGTTATGCAGTAAATTCCAGCAAGCTTGAAAGTTAGATCTAGGCCAAATTCAAGATGCCCAAGTGGCCAAAATTCACGAAAATGAAGATTTTGCAAATCTAAACAATTTTGACCATGTAGCATGTGATTTTAGGGCTTAAAAATTAGTGATTTGATATCTGTAATAAAACAGAGATAAACTAAGGTTTAGAGATCAAACCCTAGGCCTTAAGCCTTGAAGATCCCGTGGTTGAAATTCATTGAAACTTTGGGATCACGTTGCCGTTTGAAAAATATGAGTTTTGAGACACTAAACCTACAAAACCGCCAAGTATTTGGCCTTAAAACTTTAGATAAGGGTTTAGGACTTATTAGGGCAAAAGAGGTCAAGAAAAGGCAAAACAAGGCCAAGGAAAGACAATTTGTGGGGATACAAGTGCTGAAAAATGATAGATCGGGAGCTAAAATAGCAAGAGGAGGCCAAAAACTAAAAACCCGTGTCTCGAATTTTTTTTTTCATCCGGATCTTAATTTTTCTGTCAAATTTTTAGTAAATGTCCATGCAGAATTGTCTAGGGACTAAATCTTACCCTCAAGAGCCTAGATCTAGCTCTTCTCTCACTTGATTCTCTGATCTAACCTGCAAAAATGAAAATAAAAGCACCCAAACCCCAAATATATACAAAATACTAAAAATCCCCAAAACTCAAGTTAGAAAAAATAATTTACAAGTTAGATTTACGAAATTATTCACAAGATCTACAAATATGCAAGGGTTTTAAAAATTTTAAATTTTTGAGAAAAATATTTTTATGGAGTTTTTTTCTTTGAAGGATGGCTAAAAATACTTTAGAAACCCCAATGTATATTATAGTCTTAGCGAAGATTTAGTCCACCATATAAATATTTGGAATCCAAGCAATAGTTATTCTTGCCTAAGTTTGTGAACTTGGAGGCCAAGGATTGAAGTACCTACAAACACTATGAATTTATCTCAAAATAATTTATTAGATCACCTGGGGAATCAAACCACCTAAGATTAGCCCAAAACTATCAATAGTATGGTTCTATCGCCATCTAATGAAAAAGAAAATCTTACCAATATGCAGCACAACATAGAGATGCCCATAGTCAGCACATACCACAAATCAATAAGCAAGAACACCTTGAATTGGACCCCAAAGTGTCATGTCCCTTCCTAAATCATTTTGGGACAAGATTTAATTTTGTATTATGGGGCCAATTTTGGAGTTAGTTGACCCGATTTGATGCTATTAGGAGATTAGACTAGGAGAAGATGTTTTGTTTTGTAGTTAAGTTACACATGGGGGCCACCCTCATTGGGTAATTACGCACTCCCTAGTTCGATATGTATGGAGGGGGATAACTTTTGCATGGTGTTGGTTAAGTGGGGCCTGCGATGGAGGACGAAATGGAGGGAAAAGTGCCCCACGAAAACTATATAAGGAGGGCAGCTCTTCTCTTCTTATTCATTCATGAGTGTATATCGATTTCTCTTGGTTGCTCGAGCTGCTTAGCTGAGTCACTGGTTGTTTAGCACGAGTTCTTCAGGCGAAGAGCTCACCCTTTCTTCAAGGGACTTTGAGTGCCACCCTAGGAAGGTTTCCTTCATTTCTTCAGGAGGAGATTCACATTGTGATTTCCAATAGTAGCATTTCCTTCCAGGTGGTGCTTATTTCTAGAGGACGCAGTGAGAGAGGAGGCCGAGTTGTGTGTGGAGCTGAGCAGTGGAGTTTTGCTGTGAGATTTTCCAGAGGAGATGCTAAGGAGGATTGTTAGCCTTTGGGGAAGTTCGGGAGCTGATTGAGCTTCAAGCTTGGCAGTGTGGCGTTCGCACTAACTGGGCCAACATAGAGGCAATGTTTGGGAGCTCATTTGGTGGGTAGAGTATCAGCCCTTGAGGCCGAGCTTTGTTGTGGAGGTTGGAGGAGTTATTCGGGGTGAAGTTTGCTCCCTTTCCAAAGCTTGGAGGAAGACTTTTCGGCCATTTCAAGCAGGCTATATTTCTAGAGCTGTTTGGAGGGCGTAGGCCATAGAGGAGGTTGAATTTGTGTGGTTGGGTTCAGGCCAAACCCTTTTTGGGTTTTTGTGGGTTTTGGCCAAGGAGCTTGTGGCTGAAGTTTCATCATTTTCTCAGCAGCAGAGGCAAGTTTTCTTGCAACTACTTTCCAGCCAGCAGTTGTCGTTTCTAGGAGACAGCGCAAAGCTTTAGAGAGCAGTTGCTTTCTAGCATTTGGGATTATTGTTGACACCTGGGTTCTGTCTAGCTTGCCATTAAGGCAAGCCCAATTTCTTTTCCCATACTATTATACTTGCTCCATTCATAAATAAAATGGCGTAGTTGGTTCTCATTTATGTTGTGTATTGAGTATTTGTTGATCGTTTAATTTTTCTGTGCATAAATCGAATTTGCTTTTGTATATCACTATTTGTTTAAGTTTGGAACATTACAGTTGTATCAAAGCTTAGATTTTGACTTAGCCGTGGGGAAACTTTTCTATGAGTGAAGAAGACCGGCAGAATATTACTTACAGAAGGCAGAGGTACCAGAGCGGGAAAGGGAGTTGGAGATTACTCTAGACACGGAGGATCATGAGAAGACTGCAGTAGCGGAAGATATGGGTGAGCCCAAAAGCAAGGAAGAGATGACCTTCGATAACCTCTTAAAGGCTTTGAGTGATTTGGCAAAGGGGTAGAAGGAGATGCTGGACGAGATCAAATGCAGAATTGGGAGCGAAGCACTCACCGGGAGTTCGTAGTTGAAAATACTTCAAGGGCCTCTCAACAATTCGATCATCTTTCTCCGACTGCACAGCAACCATCCTCGAGTGAGCCAACTCAAGCTACTTTACCCTATTGTATACCTTTAGCGCAGGCAAAGACTGGTGGAGGTGAGGATCCATCGTTGATGGGGGAGCATTTCTGGGAGTGGCTGTCCATGGGGGCAGACTTCAGAGAGGCTCTGAACTTCAAAGACTTTTTCAAGCTTAAGTAGGACGAGAAGGGAAAGGCTATGGTACACGGAATTATGAGCTACATCGTTCTATTGGGAAAATGTATTTCCCTATAGATGATGGCACTTCCAAGTGCACAACATGTGCTTAGGTAGAGAAGATGGATACATACTTCCAGTTGAATCGAATGATAGAGGTAGAAGCCATCAAGATGGCCACATTACAGCTGGAGGGGGAGGCACACGATTGGTGGTTTCGTGGTTTGTCCACTCTGGGGCATGCCGGTGTGACCTCCTATGAGGATTTCACACAAAGAGTAGTGGAGCACTTTGATCAGAAAGATCCAAAGGCTCACTTCAGAGAGTTGACCCAGCTTTGACAGACAGGGCATCTGAAGCATTATATCTCAAAGTTTTTGACGGTCTCAGTCACGGTGCCTGATTTGTCAGATGCGAGGACAGTATCCACATTTGTGGAGGGATTGACAAAACCATTACGAGGACTAGTGAAGTCTCGCAAACCATCTACTCTTCTGAAGGCAGTGTTGCACTCAGGATTTGCAGGGAGCCATCCCCAAGGCTTGAGCTCCATTTCTTGCACGCACTCACTACCCTTAGAAGGGAAGTGACACTCGAGCACCCACAGCACAGAGAGCAGCCCAAGGGCATGGTCAATTAGATGACAAGACCAAGAGAAACCTCAGGAGGAAGAAGCTATGCTTTACATGCCAAGAGCCTTGGGCAAGTGGTCATCAGTGTACAGTAGGCAAAACCCATTACATCGAGGTCTTCTCAGACAATGATCAAGAGGATGATGAAGAGTTGGAGTTTGGTGGCAGAGACAGCGAGGAGCCAACGGGTAAAGGACCACCACCACCACCTCAGGGAGGAGCATCCTTTGCACGAGCAGGGGAAGTCCTAGCTTCTTTGTGCGAAATTCCCAAATTCTTGACTTTGAGGATCAGAGTTATGTGCAGGGGCAGCGTGTCTCAGTCTTGGTAGATAGTGGAGCCAACCACAATTTTATTGATGCTCAAATGGTCCACAGGAGGGGCATCACCACTACAGAGTTTGAGGGGTTTTCAGTCCTAATACCAGGGACAAGACTATGTAGTGCACTTGATTTGTTCCCACTCTGATAGTGACTATGGGGAACTATTCGATGATAGACCACTTTTTCGTGGTGGATGTATCGGACACCAATGTGGTGTTGGGTGTCCAATGGTTGTATTCCCTGGGTCGAGTTACCACCAATTGGAAATAGTTGGTGGTGGACTTTACTGGGCCAGATGGCAAGCCAGTGGTTCTTAGGGGCATGCATTCATACCCCCCTCAAACAGTTTCGGATCACTGGATGGAGGTCGATTTGAGGCATGGAGACAGCATGGGCAGTGGAGCTGAGGATTTTAGAGGTTGGGGGAAAGACCACACCACCACATCCGAACATACAGGCTGTATTGGA
Organism: Pinus tabuliformis; assembly: GCA_031772625.1. Classification (NCBI taxonomy): domain Eukaryota; kingdom Viridiplantae; phylum Streptophyta; class Pinopsida; order Pinales; family Pinaceae; genus Pinus; species Pinus tabuliformis. The sequence continues at coordinate 257,433,725 of CM062811.1, forward strand.
TAGATATTTGGTAGTTTTTGGAGATATACCACCAGGGCAACCCCCTGACAGAGGATTTGAGGACACTATAGAGTTGGAGCTTGGTGTGCAGGTGATCATCACCACACCCTATAGGCATCCCAAGGTCTATAAGGACGAGATCAAGAGAGCCATCTGGGAGTTGTTGGAATTGGGTCACATCAAATCGAGTTCTAGTCTGTTTGCTTCTTCGATTGTGCTGGTGAAGAAGGATGGTACTCTTTGCATGTGTATTGATTACAGGGCCCTCAACAAGAAGACGCTAAAGAACAAGTATAACATTCTACGCATTGATGAGTTGATGGACGAGCTTAGAGGGGCCAAGTGCTTCTTTAAGATAGATCTGCGGTCAGGGTATCATCAAATTCGGGTGAGAGAGCAGGACATTCCCAATACAACCTTCAGGTGTCATTATGGGCATTTCGAGTTCCTGGTCATGCCTTTTGGGTTGACCAATGCACTGGCTACTTTTCGGTCATGCATGAACCATGTGTTTCGAGGCCAGCTGATGAGGTTTGTACTGGTATTCTTCGATGACATCTTGATCTATAGCAGGACATGGGAGGAGCACCTATAACACTTGGAGACAGTCTTGCGTATATTGGAGGAGCAGCAATTCTATGCAAAAATGTCTGTCTAAGTGCGAGTTTGGGTTGATAGAGATGCTTTACCTAGGACACATCATCAGTGCAGATGGGGTCAAGGTGCATGAGGAGAAGATTCAGGCCATTCGAGATTGGTGAGAGCCCCGAGATGTGACAGCATTGAGAGGAATTTTGGGCACCTGTACCTATTATCGAAAGTTCGTGAAGGGCTTCTCACAGTTGGCAGCACCCCTTACTGATCTGACTAAGAAAGGGGCCTTTGCGTGGACAGAAGGAGCTTAGGCAGCATTTGATCGACTCAAGGAGGGGATGAGTTGTTGTCCGTTTTTAGCACTCCCAGATTTTTCTTTGCTTTTCACATTGGAGTGTGATGCATCAGGTGTAGGAATCGGGATAGTCTTGTCCCAAGGTGGGCACCCCATTGCTTTCGAGAGTAGGAAGCTTCTACCTCATGACTTGTCGTATTCCATTTACAACAAGAAGATGTTGGCCATAATGCATGCATTGGCCAAATTTAGACAATATTTGGTGGGGAATCGATTTCGGGTGAAGACGGATCACAACAGTCTCCGCCATTTCATTGGGCCACAAGGCCTCAATGGCAGACAGCAGAGATGGGTCAGCAAATTGCAGACCTATGATTTTGATATTGAGTATGTGCGGGGGAAGCACAATGTAGTGGCGGATGCACTATCCAGGAGACCAGTCGGGCTTTCACTCATGAGCATTTGTCATGACTGGAAGGCTCAGTTATTGGTAGAGTACTCCAAGGATCGTCGAGTGTGCGACATCTTGGAGGGTAGCTATGCAGATGAGCACATATTTTTGGTTTTAGGATCATAGTTGAGAGACCGCGTCCTTCAAGCAGTGTATGATTCTCCTTTGTTCGGGCACTAGGGGTTTAGGAAGACATATATGGCAATGAGAGAGCACTTCACTTGGAAGGGCCTCAAGAGAGATGTGTTAAGGCCTGTACAGGAGTGCAAAGTTTGCCAGAGGAATAAGGGAGAGTTAACCCATACAGCAGGATTGTTGCAGCCCCATCCCATCCCCAAGGGGAATGGGAGAGCATCTCTATGGACTTCATTACTGGACTTCCCTCAGTGCAAGGGAAGGATTGCATTTTTGTAGTGGTCAACCGGCTAACCAAGTTTGCACACTTCTTTGCCATACCAACACAATATTCAGCCTCACAGGTGGTAGAGTTGTTCTTCAGGGAGGTCTTTCGTCTGCACGGACTCCCTAAGACTATAGTCAGTGACGGGGATAACCGATCGATGGCAGGATTTTGGCCTAAACTCTTCAGACTAGTCGACACTGAGCTCTCCCAGAGCACCAGCTATCATCTGCAGACGAATGGTTAGACAGAGAGAGTGAACCGGTGGTTAGAGGGCTATCTCAGGAATTATGTGACAAGGCAGCAGAGGGCTTGGATCTGATGGTTGCACTTGGGAGAGTATTTTTACAACACCACCCATCATATGTCCATTGGTATGACTCCTTTCTGTGCTTTATATGGTTATGATGCGTTATCTTTTGTTGATATTATTTTTGGAGACAACAGGGCCCCAAAGGCCAAGGATTGGATCCTAGAGAGCCAAGATATCCTCAAGGCTCTTAAGGATAACTTACAAGCAGCCCAGAACCAGCAAAAGATGTATGTTGATCGGCATCGAGTAGAGAGACATTTTGAGGAGGGTGACTTGGTCTACCTTTCGATTGCAGCCGTACCAACAGTCCACACTCAAGCAAAAGGGGGTCGAGAAGTTGCAGCCAAGATTCTTTGGATCGTACAGAGTGAGCAGGAGAGTTGGAGCTACCACCAGGGAGTAGGATTCATATCATCTTTCATGTGTCATGCCTCAAGAGGGTGTTGGGGCAGCAAGTTACAACAGTCATGGAGTTGCCTCTGCTTGATGATGAGGGGCATTTGATCTTAGAGCCAGAAGCCATCTTGGAAACCAGAGAGAGGAAGCTCAAAAGCAGGATAATCAGAGAATATTTGGTGCGATGGAAAAATCTACCAGATGAGGACGCCACTTGGGAGGGAGAGCACATTCTGGAGCATCCAGCATTGAAGTTGCTTAGGGACAAGCAACATTTTGGAGGGGTGGACTGTCATGTCCCTTCCTAAATCATTTTGGGACAAGATTTAATTTTGTATTATGGGGCCAATTTTGGAGTTAGTGGACCCCATTCAATGCTATTAGGAGATTAGACTAGGAGAAGATGTTTTGTTTTGTAGTTAAGTTACACATGGGGGCCACCCTCACTAGGGAATTACGCACTCCCTAGTTTGATATGTATGGAGGGGGATAACTTTTGCATGGTGTTGGTTAAGTGGGGCCCACGATGGAGGACGAAATGGAGGGAAAAATTTCCCCACAAAAACTATATAAGGAGGGCAACTCTTCTCTACTTATTCATTCATGAGTGTATATCGATTTCTCTTGGTTGCTCGAGCTGTTTAGCTGAGTCACTAGTTGTTTAGCACGAGTTCTTCAGGTGAAGAGCTCACCCTTTCTTTGGGGACTTCGAGTGCCAACCTAGGAAGGTATCCTTCATTTCTTCAGGAGGAGATTCACATTGTGATTTCTAGCAGTAACATTTCCTTCCCAGTGGTGCATATTTCTGGAGGGCGCAGTCAGAGAGGAGGTCTAGTTGTTTGTGGAGCTGAGCAGTTGAGTTTTGCTATGAGATTTTCCGAAGGAGAGGCTAAGGAGGATTGTCAGCCTTTGGGGGAGTTTGGGAGTTGATTGAGCTTCAGGCTTGGCAGTGTGACTTTCGTAGTACTTGGGCTGGCGCAAAGGCAGTGTTTGGGAGCTCATTTGGTGGGTAGAGTATCAGCCCTTGAGGCTGACCTTTGTCGTGGAGGTTGGGGAGTTATTCGGGGTGAAGCTTGCTCCCTTTCTAGAGCTTGAAGGAAGAATTTGTGGCCATTTCTTGCAGGCCGTATTTCTGGATCTGTTTGGGGGGCGTAGGCCATAGAGGAGGTTGAATTTGGGTGGTTGGGTTCAGGCCAAACCCTTTCTGGATGTTTGTGGGTTTTGGCCAAGGAGCTTGTGGTTGAAGTTTCATCGTTTTCTGAGCACCAGACGCAAGGTTTCTTGCAGCTCCTTTCTACCCAGTAGTTGTCATTACTGGGAGACAGCGCAGAGCTTTAGAGGAGCAATTGCTTTCTAGCATTTGGGATTACTGTTGACACCTGGGTTCTATCTAGCTTGCCATTAAGGCAAGCTCGGGTGCTTTTCCCACACTATTGTACTTGCTCCATTCATAAATAAAATGGCTTAGTTGGTTCTCATTTTTGTTGTGTATTAAGTATTTGTTGACTGTTTAATTTTTCCCGTGCATAAATCAAATTTTCTTTTGTATATCACTGTTTGTCTAAGTTTGGAACATTAAACAAAGTCTTTATTATGATTGAAACAATAGTTCCTAGCGGCACAATAGTTACAAAGTTGCTTCAGCAGAAATTTTCTAGCCAAAGATGAAGATGACTAGAGACTCAACTGACTCTCTAATTTATAGATAAATCCTCCAAATGGAAAAATAATTATTTTGAGCTAATTTCTTCAAAAATTTGACTTTGACTTAACCACCAAGGTCCAAGGGTCCAAATTTTCTTGAAAAATACAATATTCCCTTGGTGGAGGATCTTTAAAAATTCACTGTTTTAAGATCCACGAATTTTTCCATTTGAAAAAATTCTTTTCCTAAGGAAATTTAACTTGACTTTAATTAATTAATTTTCTGGCTTAGGATTTAATTTTATTTTTCCAAAAAAATTAATTAATTTACACATAAGGGGATTAATTATTTTCCAACCCTCTGATACATATGATTTTTCATTTACAAGACTCAAAAGGGGAATACACATTCGTCTTAGATCCTCAAGGCACAAAACCCGTTTATTTATGATCTAATAAACCAAGTGATTTGTAATAAAATAATTTAGCCAATTAGCTTAAATTATTCCCAAACCACTTTTACATCAGACTCGACAAAAAAAACACTCGGACACACCTAATAATTCGACAATAAATTTCACCATAGCTTTGGGGCTTTAGGCTATGTTACCCACCATTTTGTGGGTGATATCCCTAGGAGAAATTTTTTCTCCAAGATGGTCCTCAGCCACCAGCCCCTTGCAGCCACCAGCTAGCTCATTATGTCTTTTCTCTGCCCCCTGAGCCAACGATGTGGTCCTTTGCCCATCTGCCATGATTGTATGTTTGAAGGTGGGCCTCCCGAACCTAAAGGTATGCCTTGTCATTTGGTAATTGAGTATTGTAGTTTGCTTATCATGTACACTTATGGGCATTGATTAATGGGGTGTTTTGGCAGAAAGAATGGGTTAGGTCTATGCCCTTGTCCCCTAGCCCCCTTTTGGATATTAACTTTGCATCCTAATCCCATGGAATCTCTTTTATTGACCATTTGGCTTTAGGGATGGTATTTCATGGGAAACTTTGGTTGCGTGGTCCCGCTCCCCTATCTGCTTATATTACCCTCTTTCCACTCATTATTACCCCATTCATCATTTCTCCCACCTAGGTCCACATTCCTCCACTGGGTCCACATAGGGTTAGCTTGCCCCTTTCCCTTGCCCACACCTTGGGTCATGGCCTGGAATGAAGCTCGAAGGTTGATGCAGCTAGAAAGAAAGATAAAAGCATATTTGGCCACATTCAATAGGAAAATGTACCACAAAATGCAAAAGATGTTCGGGACAAACACATTTAGCACATGGAAAAGAGCCAATACATGAGTTCTATTGAATCTTCATGGTCATCACCCTGGTTCCTACAGATTCTATGAGCCCCCATCATATAGGAACCCATGGTTGTCCCGACTTCCAACCCTTGGTGGGCAGCTCCATCATATAGGAACCCATGGTTGTCTCGACTTCCAACCCTTGGTGGGCAATGAGCTGCCCAACCGTAAAAGGGGGTAGTCACTGCTATATCTTATACATCATACTCTAACCCCTTGAGCCCCGAGTAATTAATCAAAGAAAATCATGAAAGGCCAAAAGACATATAAAGAAGGGAGGAAAAATCAAAGCCAAGGCACCTCATGTACCACGATTGCTCCCTCCTATACATTATAAATCCAGGTTGGGCTCCCCTCTTATTAGCTACCCTTATACCCCAACATGTGACCTAGGGCTGCCCCTTCTCATTCCCAACTTCATACACCCATCTGTCATATGCCACCACCTTTTGAAGGGTGTATCTTGAACATATTATCCCTTTTAGAAGTAGAAACCACCTAATAAGATCATTGGTTAACCCCATTTGGAGTTTATGAGAGATTGGGACATTTCGAAGCCCATTATGGAAAGGCAAGCCATTATGAAGTCCCCACATGTGGTCCATGATTGGTAAGCTCATTTACCCAATTTCTCTAATGACTTGTTGTACTTGAAGGCTAGGGAACACAGTGGATCTTATGCAGGATTGCAGATGGTCTCCATCTTGGGTTTGGTCTCCTTATATGGGGTCCTAATCCTCTAGAGGGCTACATTGGCACATGTAGGGTGTGCGTTGAGAACAATGGGCCTCCACAATAGCAAATAACACTCCATAGATCCTGACATCCATTCAGAGATTGCTCGTGGTTCACTTATTGGATGAGGAAGATGCTCCTGATCCATCATGCCCCACTGGCCCCAGATTTGCACCATACACTTGGCAGATGATCCAAGACTTGCTCGATGATGTGGCATCACCTACACCATCATCCTAGTCCTTGTAGACAATCTACAGGCATCTTTGATTTGTTTGGAGACCCATGTAGACACTTGTGTGCCCCCACGTCATTTGGAGCACCACGGTTATTACAAGGGGCTAACCCCTTGCTCACTGCTTTTGAGGGTCCTATTCTTCATTATGGTATCCATGGACCTCATTAGGCCTCTTAGAGGGCCTATGACATGCATAGATTATTATTTGACCTCTTGAGAAGCTTACACTTTCATTTATGAGCTAGCTTGGTGGGCTTTTCACCAAATGTTGAATTATTAGAACATTATTTTATTTTTGGGGCTTATGTAGACCAAAGAGGCTAATTCGAACTCCTAATTTGTGTATAAATACAATTGAGATGAGTTCATTTTCTCATCATCCTTCGGATTGGATCTTTTCTCTCTCTTGAGAATTTCGCATTTTTTCTTAGTGGATGAATTGGAGCTTTATGGATGAATTTTGCTGTGTGGATTTGGTTTATATTGTCTTGGAACTTCTCTATTGTCAAATTGTTGATGGTTGGATATACTCTATTACATGCAAGTACATGCTTTTAATATTATTCTTTTTTACTTTGTCATATACATTGGACTGGGATTTTCGCTATTTTTAGGGCTAATTGTTGCATGCATTTACTGCTTGAATTGTGGAATTTTGTCTCAAAGAATTTATCTTGATAAGCCATCACCTTTTTCACATCAAAGTATAAAAGCTACAATAGTTGCTTCTCTTTGATCTAGATTGCTAGCAAAGTGATCTTGAGGCCTCCTTGATCAAGAACCAAAGATCCTCACTCATATTCATCATAGACTCCATTTTCCCAAGACTAAGGCACTAATCTACCAAGAGGTGGTCACCTTAAACAAACTTCTTTCACCTTTTCATGGGTCTAGCCAAGTTGGGTCACCCAGGGCATCATTTTCCGGATGAACTAGCCCTCCAAAAAGTTCGATCTCCTAGCACCTGTTGTGTTGTTGTTTCCTCAAGACCTCCTCCAACTTTGAGGCCATTCAAATGGTCGAGTTGTGGGAAAATCCAAGCCTAGCTCTGAGATCAAACTTTTACCTAGCATCCTCAAAGGGTAGTACCTTATTTGATCAATTCAGCAACTATCAGTGAATATTCTTTCTTTGATCCTTTCCCCTACCTTGTCTAGGCTAAGGACACCATTGGTTGCTAAAATCCTTCCTCTTGACCTGCATTGGGTCCACTTGGTCCCATGTGGTCTCCTTCCTAAAAAAGACAATTCTCTAAGAACCATACAGGATACCAATTTCAACAAGGATTTTAGGGATTGGACTCCTTCACAAGTCATATCCCATAAACCTAACCCTCAAATCTTGCCTTCCTTCTCCTAGAAGACATTGTACCTTGCTTAGAAAGAAAGCAAGCTCTATCCTTCTAACTCTTTCGAGAAAAGGATTATTTGTGTCACTCCACATCCTTTCATTGACTTATCTTTCATTGGTGACTCCATAATATACCGAGTCTCCTCCCATCGGTGAAAGTCCGTAAATAGAAGGGAACCTTAGCTGAGGTAACAGTGGGCTGAGTCTCCATTTGTTGCCCTTGGTCTAGCATTTTCCCTTTAGGGATCTCCTTTAGGTCCCCTGCTAGTTTGAGCGGTAACATTTTGGTGTCGTTGCTGGGGAGACAAAACGTGTGTTTTGTTCCCCATAAGACACATTTACATATCAAAATTGGCAACTCCATTGGAAGAACAAAGCCCTAGTTCTTCATTGAACTTTAAGGTCGACGCTTGTAGGGTGAAGCAAGCATTTTTTTGGGCATATTTAATTTCACCCTGGTGACTCCTACATATTTTTCATGTATACCTCAAATAGGTTGTCATTCTTTGATAAATTTCTCGCCTTTGACTTTGCTAGCATCCTTGGGCATCCTAATCATGTCGCGGGAAGGATGGTACATGGGGTGCCCGTTTTTGATGGTGATCCACTCTCCACAATTGGCCACATAGAAAGATTTAATGCATATACTTCAAGAGAGAAGGTTGTCCACCAAGATGTCCTTATGTTATTGTTTATGGGATCTCTAGGTGGTCATAACTCATGGTTGCATGATCATGAACCTAGGAGCATCTCATCTATTGAAGAGTTCGTTGATGGCTTTCTTAGACATTTTCTAGTACACCTTGCATTAAGGATCCAAGAGGAAGCCTTCATTGAGCATCATCAAGACATTAAGAGTCTAGGTAATGAGCAAGAAGACGAGTCCTCCTTGGGTCCACATGATGAAAATGATGATTCTAAGGACACATGTGTTGGAAATGATGAATTTATGGAAAGTGATATTGAGACCAGCCCCACCTTTCTCAAGGATATTACTCCTGATGAATCCTCTTTTGAAAACCTTGAGAGAGATGATCCCATTGGCCCCTTGAAAGATGACATTGAAGATTATTTCTACATTGAAAAGGAGAAATGAGAAATTGTTGGTCCTCAATTTGATTGTGCTCCCATTTACAATACTGACAAGGAGGATGAGGATGAGATTGGTCTTCCCTTTCCCTTAGGTACTATTTATGATGACATACCCTTCGATACTCTTGGGAAGTAGAGTCTTCCTTTGCACAAAGAGAGGCAGTTGGAAGTGATCAATTTTCCTTTTAGGAGAGACCCAATCTTTGATACTAAGGAAATTGATAAGGCTCCCACTTCTCCTAAGTATGGTTCTATGTTCAAATCACTTAAGCTTTTAGATTATGACTTTGGGAAAGCACAACCCATTGAATACAATATTTCTTTCTCTCTTTTTATTATTGGTCATCATCTTGAGTCTTCATCAAGTGATTCCCTCACCCCTGGTCATATGATCTCAAGTAACTATGAGCCCTTCCCCCCTCCTGAATATAGTATCAAGGAGAAGCCCTTCATTGATTATACTTTTCCTCCTTGGACGCACCCTTATGGTTTTGATCACTGCATAGTCACCCTCTGTAGTGTAATCATCATGTGCAACCCACTTATGTCTCTCCATCTCGTCGGCCTCGCTTTCCCACTAATCATAACCCAATGAAGGCCATAAGCCATGACGTAAATTATAAGTACAATGGTGGAAGTGATATGCTAGAGATTGCCATCAATCAAAAGTTTATAATCACAATTGTTGACATCTCTATATTTTGGTTGCAAGAGAAGATCTCACGGACTAAATTACATCCTGTTCTTAGCTCTTCTCACATAATCATCCATGTGTGGGCATCATGTTTTCCCACCTTCCGCCCACAACATCCTCCATGTGTTTGGGGTTGCATTCGCTTTGGGATTTGTTGCATGAGTAATCATATAAGCAAACATATTTATATTGACTTGATGATATGTTGGTTGCACTGGCTTTATGATTACACTTAGTATTAGCCTTACTACATGCATGTTAGGATAGGATGCATTGCATGCTCATTTTCTCATTATAACTAACATCATATGATATTTCTCATGGTAGATTAAGATGCATCTAAATTAATTTGCATATTTTATTTTTTGTTGATTTTATGGCCTAAAATATAGCATGTGTGTTCATGAGACGCCGCAAAAGCATGCTTCCCTTGTTTTTCCATATATTATATTGCAGGTTATAGGTCTACGGTAACCGAGAGATTGTTGGAGTTCTCGTGACCTCCCATTCATGTAACTTTGTCCACTTCTTCAAGTGATCACATCCCAGTTGTAGCCAGATGTTACCCACCATTTTGTGGGTGATATGCCTAGGAGAAAAAATTTCTCCAAGATGGTCTTCAGCGGAAAACCAAAGCCCCTTGTAGCCACTAGCTAGCTCATTATGCCTTTTCTCCACCACCTAAGCCAACCATGTAGATTCTCACCCATCTGCCATGATCGTATGTTTGAAGGTGGGCCTCTCGAACCTAAAGGTATGCCTTGTAATTTGGTAATTGCGTATTGTAGTTTGTTTATCATGGACACTTCTGGGCATGGATTAATGGGGGGATTTGGCGAAAAGAATGGGTTAGGTCTATGCCCTTGTCCCCTAGCCCCCTTTTGGATATTAACCTTGCATCCTAATCCCGTGGGATCTCTTTTATTGACCATTTGGCTTTAGGGATGGTATTTCATGGGAAACCCTAATTTTGGTTGCGTGATCCCGCTCCCCTATCTACTTATATTACCCTCTTTCCACTCATTATTACCCCATTCATCATTTCTCTAACCTGGGTCCACATAGGGTTAGCTTGCCCCTTTCCCTTGCCCACACCTTGCACCATGGCCTGGAATGAAGCCCGAAGGTTGATGCGGCTAGAAAGAAAGATAAAAGCATATTTGGCCACATTCAACAGGAAAATGTACCACAAACTGCAAAACATTTCCGGGACAACACATTTAGCACGTGGTTAAAAGCTAATACATGAGCTCTACCCTATCACCATGGCCATCACCCTGGTTCCTATAGGTTCTATGAGCCTCCTTCATCATATAGGAACACATGGTTGTTCCAACCCCTGGTGGGCAATGAACCACCCCACCTTAAAAGGGGGTAGTCATTGCTATATCTTATACATCATGCTTTTACCCCTTGAGCCCCAAGCAGTGAATCAAAGAAAATCATAAAAGGGTAAAAGACATATAAAGAAGGGTGGAAAAATCAAGGCTGAGGGACCTCATGTACTACGATATCTCCCTCCTATACATTATAAACCCAGGTGTGGGCCCCCTTCTTATTAGCTACCCTTATACCCTAGCATGTGACCCAAGGTTGCCCCTTCTCATTCCCCACTTCATTCACCCATCTGTCACATGCCACCACCTTTTGAATTGTGTACCTTGAACATATGATCCCCTTTAGAAGTAGAAACCACGTAATAGGATCATTGGTTAACCCCATTTGGAGTTTAGGAGATGTTACCACTCAAACCAGTAGGGGACCTAAAGGGGTTCCTAAGAGGGCAACTGCTAGGTTAAGGGCAATGGTGGAGGCTTAGCCCACTATCACCACAGTTAAGTCTCCCTTCTCTTTAAAGACTTTCAACGATGGGAGGAGTCTCGGTAGTGTATGGATCACTTGTAAAGTATATGTCAATGGATAGGTGAGAAGTGACCCTAAAAACCCTTTCCCAAGGATGGAGTGAAGAATGGAACTTGCTTTCTCTTTAAGCAAGGGACTTGGTCCACTAGGGGTAAGGGGTGAGGATTGGAGGGTTGAGGGTGAAAGGATAGGCTTATAAACAAGGTTCACAATCCCTATAATCCTTGGGAAACTTGGATTCCCAAATGGTCCTTAACAAATAATATATATTGAGAAGTGGGACCACACGGGGCCAAGTGGACCCAACCCGGGTTGGGGGATGGAATGCAGCAACCGCTGATGTTCCCATCTTGGACAAGGTGAGGGGAAAGGACAAAAGAAGGATATTTACTAAAAAAGGTTGAGTTGGTCTTATTGAAGTCTAGCCTTGGGGATGCCTGGGAAAAGTTTGATCCTGGAGCTAAGGCTTGGGATTCCCGGAGATTCCACTGTTAGAATTGCCTCAAATTTGGAGGAGAGGGAGGGAACCCACCAACATAGTAGCCTATAGGAGATCAGAGTTTTTCCTTGGGTCAATTCTCGAGAAATTGATGCCCTAGGTGACCTAATGGGGCTAGACCTGGGGAAAAAGGGGAAAATGGTAAAAAGAAGGTTAAAATGATCACCCCTTTAAGGGACCAGTGCCTAATTCACTTGGGGATATGGAGTCAAGGATGGTGATGAGTAAGAACTTGGTTTCTTGATCAAGGAGGCCCAGAAAGTGAACTTCATCTGATGTTGAGGGAAATAAAAGAAAAGTGACCTTCAAGCATTTATAGTTAAAAGAAAATGATGCAAGCTTATCGAGACAGATAATCTCTAGGCCATTTCATTCATATAACAATTGCCCATACATTAAATTAGCTAAAACATGCTCAATTCCACATTTCGATTATGTAGCAACTAGCCCTAATTTTCGCAGTATGCAGCAACAAGAATAATAACATCAAAATTCACTTACAATGTTATAGAGTATATCCAACCAGCATTTCATTCACAAGAAAAAGCTCCAAGATAAGATAAATAACCCAAATCCATACATCAAAATTCATCCATCTCCAAAAAATATCCTCCAAGGAAAAAGTGTGAAGTTATCTATGATTAGAGAGATCCGAAATCAAGTGATGATACAAATGAATGTATCTAACATCAATATATAGCCTCTAATGAGTTTGAATTATCCTATGGGCCTACATTAGCCCCTAATGATAAAATAATGTGCAAATAAAACCCCTATTGGTGACAAGCCCACTAAACTAGGTCACAAGTGTAAAAATAAGCCTCACAAGGGGCCAAATAATCATATGTACATGTCGTAGGGCCCTCCAAGGCATAATAATATCCAGAAGTTCCATATTGAGGAATAAATTCCTTGGAATATGATGGACAAGAGGGCGGCCCCTTGTTCTCCAAGTAGTAGAGTTGCGGTGCTTCTAGTGGGTCTGAGGGAACATAAATGACCCTGTGGGTCTCCATATGAATTGAAGATGCTTGTACATCCTTTGCTATGGTCCAAGTGGTGGAATGAATGCTGCCATGACATCATACAAGTCTTGGGACACCTGCCAAGATTGTGGGGCTCCTGTGGGGGCCTGTTGGGCATAATGTACCAAGCATATCACCATCATCCCAAAAGTGGATCGCTAGTAGTCTCTGAGCATCCATGAAGATCCGTAGAGTGATGTTTGTTGTTGTGGAGGCCCATGACTCTCTATCCACATCTTGCATATGCTAATGTATACCTCTGTGGTTAGGATCCCATATAGGGAGACCAAATCCAAATGGAAACCACCTGTAATCCTGCATAAGATCCCATGTGTCCCTTAGGCTTCTAGTACAACTAGTCATTAAAATAATCAGGTAAATGAGCTTACAAATCATGGATAACAAAATTGGCACTTCATAATGGTATGCCCTTTCGTAGTGGGCGTTGACATGTGCTAGTGTCTCGAAGCTCCAAAGGGGGTAAGCCAAGTACCTTATTAGGTGGTTTTAGACCTTAAAGGGGATAGTATGTCCAAGGTACTTCCCTCTAATGGGGGTGGCAAGTGACAGGTAAGTGGAATGGAGTAGGGAATGAGGGGCAATCTTGGGCCACATAGTGGGCCATAGGGATAGCTAGATAAGGGGAAGCCCACACTTGGGTATATAATGTGTAGGAGGGAGCAATCATAGTACATGAGGTGCCTTAGCCTTGATTTTTCCACCCTTCTTTATATGCCTTTTGCCTTTTATGAATTTCTTTAATCAAAGGACAAGAGTATGATATGTAAGATATAGTGACGATTACCCCCTTTTAGGTATTGCCCTCCTTGGGTTGGGACAATCATGGATTCCTAAATGATAAAGGAGGCTCATATAGGGCCTATGGAACCAGGGTGATGGCCATGGATTGGGGTAGAGCTCATGCATTGGCTTTTTCCCATGTGCTAATTATTTTGTCCCAACCATCTTTTGCATTTTGTGGTACAATTTCCTGCTAAATGTGGCCAATTATGCTTTTCATTTTTTTTTTTAATTGCTTCAACCTCCAGGGCATCATTCTAGGTCTAACCCAAGGTGGGGGCCAAGGGATAGGGAGGTTGGCCCTATGTGGACCCAAAATAGAAATGTGGACCTCGGTGGGAGAAAAGATGAATGGGGGTATAGTGAGTGGAAAGGGAGTAATAGTGCGGGTAAAGGAGCGGGACCATGCACCAAAGTTGGGGTTTCCCAACTAGTACCACCCTAGAACCAAATAGTCAATAAAGGAGATCCCATGGGGCTAGAATCCAAGGGTAACAACCAAAAGAGATTAAGGGGATAAAATCACAAACTGAGCCCTCTCTTTCCGCCAAATCCCCCCATCAACCCATACCCATAAGTATCCATGATAAGTAAACCCAATACTCAATCACCAAATGACAAGACATACCTTTAGATTCCGGAGGCCCACCTTCAAACATACGATCAATACAGATAGGTGAGAGACCACATGGCTGGCTCAGGTGGCAGAGAAATGGCACAACGAGCTAGTAGGAGGCATCAAGTGGTTGTTGGCTACTGGTTGAAGCTTATCATGGAGAAAAATTTCACCTTGGGATATCACCCACAAAGTGGTGGGTAACATTTGGCTCCAACTGGGACGTGATCTCTCGAAGAAGTGAACGAGGCTACTCGAACGAGAGGTCGCGAAAACTCTAGTAATCTCTTGATCAATGTAGACCTGTTATCTGCACATGTCAAATATCAAAGCCACAGGGTAGCATGTTTTTCAAGGTGTTTGATGATCACCCATGCTTAATGTTAGCTCATAAACCAATAAAATATGCATTTTTTCTTTTTTTTTTCAATCTAATTTATCATGAGAAACATTATATGCGGTTAGTTCTAATGCCAAAATCATCATGCAATGCATCATATCCTAACATGCATATAGTAATGCTAATACTAAGTGTAATCATAAAGCCAATGCAACCAACATATCATCACATCGATATACATATGCCTGCCATTATGATTACTCATGTAGCAACCCCCAAATCGAATGTGGACATAGTCATACGGCGGATGAGGCGGGTGGGAGGCGGGAAAACATGATCTCCATTCAAGGTAGAGGGAGGTCCTTGGAGAGAAAAAACTGGTCATTCTAGAGGTCCAAGGCTTTCCTTCTAGGTACAAAATGAAGGAATGAATGATTATGCTCGAGAACTCCTCATCACAGTCACTGCGTGTAATATCATGCTTTGAGGATGTCACATGGTTGTGATGAGAGGGGAACGAAGGGTGAGGGAAAGAAGGAATGCAACAAATAGGTCTTTGAATGTGATGGTCACAGCGGGGAGGGGAGGTCATGGAGGGATCATAATCCTAAGGATGGGTCAAAGGGGATAAAGTATGTCCAATGAAGGGTTCCTTCTCGACACCATATTCAGAAAAGGGAAAAGGGGCATGGTCAATCGAGGTGATACCAAAAGCAATAAGGGACTTAGTTGATGAAGACTCAAGGTGATGAACAAGAGGGAGAGGCAAAGGGGAGGGTGAAGTGTCATATTCACCGAGTTTTTCTTCCCCACAACCTAAAGCCTCAAGTGATTTAAATATATAATCACAAGGTGGGCAGGGGAGAGCGTCGCTGCTTTCCTCATTATAAGCATCAAAGATTGGGCTTTCATTAAAAGGAGAATCAATCACTTCCATCAAATATTGTCCTTCTTTTGCAAGGGAAAATAATAATTTTACTTCCCAAGGGTATCAATAGTTATGTCATCATAAGTGTCTGAGGGGAAGGGGAGACCAATCTCATCCTCATCCTCCTTGTCGGTGTCATAAATTGGAGAACAATCAAAATGACGACCAACAATTTCCCATTTCTCCTTTTCAATGTGGAAATAATCTTCAATGCCATTTTCCAAGGAGCCCATGGGATCACCTTCCTCAAGGGTTTCAAAAGGTGAGTCATCAGGAGTGATATCCTTGAGAAAGGTAACATTGGTTTCATCTTCATTTTCCATAGCCTCATCTTCCCCAAAATATTTGTTCATAGAATCATGTGGACCCAATGAAGACTCATCACCCAGATCATCAAAGCTATCTCCAAGCTCTTTAACGAGATCTTCCTTTGGGGCTTTATCACATGTAACAGGAGGAGGGTTCTCTTTAGAAATTAAAGGGGAAATTGAGACATGTTCCTCACTTTTACCAAGATCCCTTTCAAGAATACTCCTTTCATTGTGTAGCTTTTCCATAGAGGCTTCCCTGAGATCCTCCCACTCTTCATGAGGGATGCCACCCCATCTTTCAGGAAAAATACCTTCAAATTCATCATAATCAGTGGTAATCTCATGAGGGAGGGTATTATACCAATCTTTAACCTGACTTTCAATTGATAAGGCTAATAATCTCATAATGTTGTTTTCATTAGCAATCCGTAGTGGGGCTAAACCTCAAAAGAAGTCATCAAGATGTCCATTGGGATCTTGGTTGGGAATCCCTTTGAACTTAGGCATCCGACCTTTGATCCATGCTTTGATTTTTGGGCTCTCTAGTACTTCTTCAGTATTAAGGTTTTCATAGGGAGAAAGGGGAAAACCTACTCCTCGTGATAGTCCATTTAATATGATTTTGCAAAAACAGAGTCTCCAGGGTGAATGTCGGTGCCTTAACAGATGCTTGCTTCACCCTACAAGCATTAACTTTGAAGTTGAATGAAGAACTAGGGCTTCGTTCTTCCAATCAAGTCGCCAATAATGATATGTCAATATGTCGTATGGAAAACAAAACACGCGTTTCGGTCCCCAACAACGGTGCCAAAAATGTTACCACTCAAACTAGCAGGGGACCTAAAGGAGTTCCTAAGACAGCAATTGCTAGGTTAAGGGCAACGGTGGAGGCTTAGCCCACTGTCACCACAACTAAGTCTCTTTGCTCTTTACAGACTTTCACCGATGGGAGGAGTCCCGGTAATGTAGGGATCACTTGTAAAGTATATGTCAATGGATAGGTGAGAAGTGACCCTAAAAACCCTTTCCCAAGGATGGAGTGAAGAATGGAACTTGCTTCCTCTTTAAACAAGGGACTTGGGCCACCAGGGGTAAGGGGTGAGGATTGGAAGGTTGAGGGAGGAAGCATAGGCTTATAAACAAGGTTCTCAATCCCTATAATCCTTAGGAAACTTGGATTCCCAAATCGTCCTTGACAAATAATATTTATTGAGAAGTGGGACCACATGGGTCCAAGTGGACCCAGCCCAGGTTCGGGGATGGAATGCAACAACCAATGATGTTCCCATCCAGGACAAGGTGAGGGCAAAGGACCAAACAAGAATATTTACTTCAAAAGGTTGAATTGATCCTATTGAGGTCTAGCCTTGGGGATGCATGGGCAAAACTCGATCGTAGAAATAGGGCTTGGGATTCCTAGAGGTTCCACTGTTAGAATTGCCTCAAATTTGGAGGAGAGGGAGGGGACGCACTAGCGCAGTAGCCTATAGGAGATCGAAGTTTTTCCTTGGGTCAATTCCCGGGAAATTGATGCCCTAAGTGACCTAATGGGGCTAGACCTGGGAAAAAAGGGGGAAATGGTAAAAAGAAGGTTAAAATGATCACCCCTTTAAGGGACCAATGCCTAATTCGGTTGGGGATATGGAGTCAAGGATGATGATGAGTAAGAACTGGGTTTCTTGATCAAGGAGGCCCAAAAAGTCAACTTCATCTGATGTTGAGGGAAAGAAAAGAAAAGTGACCTTCAAGCATTTATACTTCAAAGCAAATGATGCAAGCTTATCGAGACAAATAATATCTAGGACATTTCATTCATATAACATTGGCCCATACATTAAATTAGCTAAAACATGCTCAATTCCACATTTTGATTATGCAACAACTAGCCCTAATTTTAGCAGTATGCAGCAACAAGAATAATAACATCAAAATTCACTTACAATGTTATAGAGTATATCCAACCAGTATTTTGTTCACAAGACAAAGCTCCAAGACAAGATAAATAGCCCAAATCCATACGTCAAAATTCATCCATCTCCAGAAAATATCCTCCAAGGAAAAAGTGTGAAGTTCTCTATGATTAGAGAGATCCCAAATCAAGTGATGATACAAATGAATGTATCTAACATCAATATATAGTGTCCTAATGAGTTTGAATTAGGCTATGGGCCTACATTAGCACCTAATGATAAAATGTGAAAATTCTATCACTGCAGCAACTGATTTATTTTTCCTACTTATTCCACAATAAGTTATTTATGAAATTACTTCAATAAACATTAAAATAAATATTGCTGCAGATATCACACCGTAACACAGAAACAAACATATGCAAAAGCATTGACACATTGACACAGATATTTTGGACAACAGTCCCCAGAAAAACCCAATGTGGGAAAACTGGTGCAGCAAGGGAGGATTTTATTATTCAGCAATTCTTCTATGCAATAGGGTGCCAAATTGGCCTACCCACAGAGAGAAATAATTCTCCAGCACTTCTCCCAATCCCAGCATTAGCCCAGCTGACCTCTGCATGGCTCTCAAACCCTTTGCGTTAGCCCCTGCTTGACTGCATCAGCCTTGGGCCTCTATACATCACTCACACAGGCCCAGCAAGTGACTGCGCAGTCTTTTGCTGCCTCTGCGTCTGCCTAAAAAGCCCTGCATCTGCCTGTCCTGCCTCAGCGCTGATCTCCAGTGGTTGATCTTGCCTCTCTTCTCTGTATTTGTTGCCTCCTGACTGGTCTCCTTCAGTGTGTTCTGCAAGTGACCCTCAAGCCTCCTCTTATACTTTTCTCGTTGACAAATCAACGGCTGAGATTAAGTCCCTAATCAACGGCTAAGATTAGTTCTGGCTTGATCCATGACTTTTGGACCATTCTAAAACAGTTTTATATTAATACACATTAATATTTTATTTTCCCTAAGTTTAGGGACTCCATTAAAAATATTAATTATTTTAATATCTCTCAAACTGTTTAGAATCTGCCCAAACCCTTTTTGGGTATTGGAGATCTCATGTGCCTTAGTCTCTCCACCAATTTTCGTGGCTAGAGCACATCCGATGCTACCCCAAATCAACACTCCCTCTTAGCGAGGACTATGCTCTAGTAATACTCCTCACTGAGTATCACCCTGATCATCCGGCATCGGTCCCTGTGCTGATGCTAAGCCTCCCTGCCCAACATCCTCTGCACTGCTGCATCCTGTACTGCAACTCCCTCTGCATCCTTGCAGTTATCACTCCCATTTCTGCTACTGAAACGGGTTCTTTACCATCCCCATATTTTCCCTGAAGTAGTCAAATTTTGTCCTTCCAAGGGCCTTGGTGAGGATGTCTGCCACCTATTCTCCTGTAGGAGTGTAGCTCAACTGTACAGCTCCTCGTTGGACACAGTCCCTAACAAAGTGACACCGGATATCAATATGCTTCGACCTATCATGAAACATTGGATTCTCAGAGAGCTTGATGCAACTCTGATTATCACACATGATCCTAGTCGCCTCCATATTCCTTCTGAATAGGTTCACAAGCAGTTTTCTAAGCCATATGGCCTCACACGAAGTTGTGCTTGCCGCCATATATTCTACCTCAGATGAGCTCAGAGCCACGGACTTCTGTTTCCTACTACACCAGGAGGTCATTCCTGATCCAATGTTGAAACAGTACCCAGAGGTACTTTTCCGATCCACTGAACTTCCTGCCCAATTTGCGTCAATAAATCCACTCAATCTGATATCCTTACTCCTGGTGTACAAGAGTCCATAATCGACTGTTCCCTGTAAATACCTGAAAACATGTTTGGCTACTACTCAGTGTGCCCTCTTCGGTTCCACCATGAACTGACTGAGGGTGTTGACAGAGTAGCAAATGTCTGGCCTGGTATTGACCAAATACATCAAGGACCCTATGAGTTGCCTGTATAGGGTGGGATCAACATCCTTGTCTTCTGATGCATCAATCTTCTTCCAGTTGGTGATCATTGGCGTAGCCATAAGTCTACAGTCCTCCATCCGAAAACTTTTCAGGATTTCTATAGCATACCTCCCTTGCCCAAGGAAGATTTCTCCCTTCTGCTGCCAAACTTCCAACCTTAGGAAGTAGTGCATTCATCCCAAATCCTTCATATCGAATTTTATGGCTAGATTCTTCTTGTAGTCCCCAATGAGTCTGGATGATCCTGTCAAGAAGAGATCATCCACATACAATACTAAGATTAGCAGCTTGTTCTCTACAACCAGATAGTAGAGATTCGGATCCGCGTCACTCTTGACAAACCCCATTTTCTACAAGTAGCCATCTATTCAACCATACCATGCTCTCAGTACATGTTTTAGCCCATACAAGGCTTTCTTCAATCTGCATACCTGAGACTTCTTCTCATGAGTTTCAAAGCCCTTTGGTTTTTCAATGTATACCTCTTCTTCTATTACCCCATTCAGAAATGTTGTTTTGACATCCATCTGATGGATCTCCCATCCCATCTGGGCTGCAAGAGATATCACGGTCCTAATAGATGTATACCTGGCTACCAGGGCGAAGGTCTCTTCATAGTCAATCCCTTCCTTTTGAGCATACTCCTTAGCCACAAACTTGGCCTTATATTTCTCAACACTGTCGTCTACAGCGTATTTGATCTTGTAGATCCATCTTGAACCTACCACTGATTTGTCTTGAGGTCTTGGCACCACCTCCCAGACATCATTCACCATTATGGAGTTATATTCCTCTATCATCGCATCTAGCCAAACCTGATGTTGAGCTGCCTCCTTGAAACTGGCAGGCTCTCCATCCTGAGCCACTAATCCCTAATATCTATCTAGTTATTTTCGCTCCCTTTTATTGTTTCTTGGCGCATCGATGAAGTCCTCTACATCTCGCAGAATCTGACGAAGTTCCTTGCTAGTTCTTCCTCTGCCAGTAGGTGCTTCTGTTTGCTCCTCTTCCTCATCCTAAGAATCTTCCTATCCTGAGGAAGAATTCTTTACTTTTGTTGGTTGAAGAGGCTTAACCAACAGCTCCCCTTTCGACTGCTCCTCAAAGGCATCTCACGAGATCTTCTGAAAGCCTTGTCCTCCATGAACTTTACATCTCGTCGTACTACTACCTTCCTGCTCCCTAGAAGATAGATTTTGTATGCCTTAGCGTTCTCACTATATCGTACCAGATATCCCTTTTCCGCAGTCTGATCCAGCTTCTTCCTCTTTTCTTTGGGTATGCGACAATATGCTAGACTCCCAAATATCCTGAAATGGCTAACTTCAGGTGTTTTCCCTATGAAGACTTTCTCTGGAGTAATCTTGCCCAGTACCCGATGAGGAGTCCTGTTCTGAACATAGACTACTGTGTTGCATGCTTCTGCCCACAGGAATTTTGGCATATCTTGATCATACGTCATGGCCCTAGCTGCTTCTACAATAGTCCTGTTTTTTCTTTTTGCTACCCCATTCTGCTCCGGATTATATGGAGTTGTCCACTCTCTTCTGATGCCCTCCTTAACGCAAAAATCGGTGAAGTCCTTATCAACATATTCTGCACCATTATCTAAGCGCAAAACTTTTATTTTCTTCCCAGTCAAATTCTCCACTAGAGCATTGAACTCTTTGAATCGATAGAAAACCTCATCCTTGGTTTTCAGAAAATAAATCCAAGTTTTCCTTGAGTGGTCATCAATGAAGGTAAGGAAATACTCGGCACCATTGAGAGCTTTGATGGACATAGGTCCATAGATATCAAAGTGTATCAATCCTAGTACACTCTTGGCCCTGTGTTTGCTCCTAAGAAATGTTGCCTTGGCATACTTTCCTAGAACACATCTCTTGCATACATCATCTCGTTCCGTATTCAGATCTGAAACTCCTGTTACAGTGCTCCTAAGAATTCTCGGAGCTCCATGGTGCAAGTGACCCATTCTTCTGTGCCATAGTTCGTTCAAGTCCTTGTCTCCATGACTGCCTATTAGTGTCATTGGTGATTCTAGTTGCAATCTATACAACCGATTACTTTTGATCCCGATTTGCACTTTCTTTTTCCAGCTCGGGTGTTTGACGTATACCTTCTCCTTGATGAAGTAGACATCATAGCCCTTGCCTTGTAGTTGCGACACGGAAAGTAAATTCATCTTCAATCCTAGTACATGCAGTACATTTGTAGCATGAAACCGTTCTCCCGATTCTGTTTGAAAAACTATGGTGCCCTTCCCTACTGGAGTACACTTTGCCTTGTTCCCCATGGTGATCTAAAAGTTCATCTTCTCTTCTCGATATTCTGAGAAACACTCCCTGATTCCCGTCATATGCCACAAAGCTCCACTGTCTATATACCATACCTCTGATGATGCAGCACTAGTCATACACGCCACTTCTTCTTCCAGCGTGGAAGCCAACATAGAGAAATCGAAATCTCTTTCTCTTGTGCAATCTTCTGAAAACCTGCGAGTCCCCTGACTTAGATGCCTCTGCATCGCAGTCTCAACCCATAACTGATTTTCTCTTTCTGTCTCTGATTACTTGCTCTAGTACCATGTGAAAATTCTATCACTGCAGCAATTGATTTATTTTTCCTACTTATTCCACAATAAGTTATTTATGAAATTACTTCAATAAACATTAAAATAAATATTGCTGCAAATATCACACCATAATACAGAAACAAACATATGCACAAATATTAACACATTGACACAGATGTTTTGGACAATAGTCCCCAGAAAAACCCAATGTGGGAAAACCAGTGCAGCAAGGGAGGATTTTATTATTCAACAATTCTTCTGTACAACAGGGTGCCAAACTGGCTTACCCAGAGAGAGAAATAATTCTTCAGCACTTCTCCCAATCCCAGCATCAGCCCGGCTGACCTCTGCGTGGCCCTCAAACCCTCTGCGTCAGCCCCTGCTTGATTGTGTCAGCCCTGGGCCTGGGCCTCTCTGCGTAACTCACGCAGGCCCAGCAAGTGATTATGCAGTCTTCTGCTGCCTTTGCATCTGCCTGAAAAGCCCTGCGTTTGCCTCTCTTACCTCATCGTTGATCTCTAGTGGCTGATCCCGCCTCTCTACTCCGTACTTGCTGCCTCCTGACTGCTCACCAGACCACTGGTTCAATTTCTCCCCTAACCCCGCTCCAGAAATTGAATTGATTGGTCTCCCTCAATGCGTTCTCCAAGTGACCCTTAAGCCTCCTCTTATACTTTTCTCGTTGACAAATCAAAGGCCAAGATTAAGTCCCTAATCAATGGCTAAGATTAGATCTGACTTGATCCATGACTTTTGTACCATTCTAACACAGTTTTATATTAATACACATTAATATTTTATTTTCCCTAAGTTTAGACTTAGGGACTCCATTAAAAATATTAATTATTTTAATATCTCCCAAACTGTTTAGAATCTACCCAAACCCTTTCTGGGTATTGGAGATCTCATGTGCCTTAATCTCTCCACCAATTTCGTGGCTAGAGCACATCCAATGCTACCCCAAGTCAACATAAAATAATGTGCAAATAAAATGCGTATTGGTGACAAGCCCACCAAACTAGGTCACAAGTGTAAAAATAAGCCTCACAAGGGACCAAATAATAATATGTACATCTCGTAGGGCCCTCGAAAGGCATAATAATATCCAGAAGTTCCATATTGAGGAATAGATTCCTCGAAATATGATGGACAAGAGGGTGGCCCCTTGTTCTTCAAGTAGTAGACCTGTGGTGCTCCTAGTGGGTCTGAGGGCGCATAAATGACCTCGTGGATCTCCACATGAATCGAAGATGCCTGGATATCCTCTCTAAGTGTCCAAGTGGTGGAATGAATGTTGCCATGACATCGTACAAGTCATAGGACACTTGGCAAGAGTTTGGGGCTCTTATGAGGGCTTGCTGGGCATATCACTATCATCCCAAAAGTGGATCGCTAGTAGTCTTTGAGCATCCATGAAGATCCGTGGAGTGATGTTTGCTGTTGTGAAGGCCCATGGCTCTCTATCCACATTCTACATGTGCCAATGTAGAGCTCTCGGGTTAGGATTCCATTTAGGGAGACCAAACCCAAATGGACGCCACTCATAATCCTGCATAAGATCCAATGTGTCCCCTAAGCTTCCAGTATAACCAGTCATTAAAATAATCGGGTAAATGAGCTTACAAACCATGGATAACAAAGTGGGCACTTCATAATGGCATGCCCTTCTATAGTGTTCTTTGGCATGTGCTAGTGTCTCCAAGCCCCAAAGCGGGTTAGCCAAGTACCTTATTAGGTGGTTTCAGCCCTTAAAGGGGATAGTATGTCCAAAGTACATCCCTGTAATGGGGTGGAAAGTGACAAATAACTGGAATGGAATATGGAATGAGAGGGGCAATCTTGGGCCACATAATGGGGCATAGGGGTAACTAGATAAGGGGAAGCCCACACCTGGGTATATAATGTGTAGGAGAGAGCAATCGTGATACATGAGGTGCCCTGACCTTGATTTTTCCACCCTTCTTTATATGCCTATTGCCTTTTATGAATTTCTTTAATTAACTACTCGGGGCTCAAAGGACAAGAGCATGATATGTAAGATATAATGGTGATTACCCCCTTTTAGGTAGGGTGGTTCATTGCCCTCTAGGGGTTGGGACAATCATGGGTTCCTGAATGATAAAGGAGGCTCATATGGGGCCTATGGAACTAGGGTGATGGCCATGGATTGGCTTTTGCTCACGTGTTGATTATTTTGTCCCGGCCATCTTTTGCATTTTATGGTACATTTTCCTGTTAAATATTGCCAATTATGCTTTTCATTTTTTCTTTTAATTGCTTCAACCTATGGGTCATCATTCTAAGCCTTACCCAAGGTGGGCACAAGGGGATAGGGAGGTTGGCCCTATGTGGACCCAAAATGGAAATGTGGCCCTAGGTGGGAGAAAAGATGAATGGGGGAGTGGAAAGGGAGTAGTATGTGTGGGTAAAGGAGTGGGACCACACACCCAAAGTCGGGGTTTCCCAATTGTACCACCCTAGAACCAATTGGTCAATAAAAGAGATCCCATGGGACAAAGATCCAAGGGTAACAACCAAAAGAGAGCAAGGAGACAAGATCACAAACTAAGCCCACTCTTTCCGCCAAAACCCCCCATCAATCCATACCCACAAGTATCTGTGATAAGCTAAGTCACTGGATTCGTCCTAACCCCCCTGCAAATCCCGAATCTGACACGATTCGGTCCGGATTCGTGTCCAAATCACAGGACACGTCGTGTCTGAGGGCCTGTCCCGATTTTCAAAAGTGTGTCGTGATTTTAGGACACGTGTCCGGTTTCCAGGACTCGCTAAGCTCGGCTCGGGAATGAAAAGGGCGTGTTTGCTCATTAAAATTGTCATTTGGCAAGTGATTTGCGCTGTTGGCAAGTGATTTGTGCTGTTGGAGCAAGGAGTAAAGCATTTTGGCAACTTCATGATCAAGTCTAGGCCCTAGTATTGATATGCTATTCATGGTAATGTTAAATTCTTAAAGTAAAAGTGACATTCTCCTTAATCTTCATTTTCATCCTTTTACTTAAATTTTTAACATTACCATGAAATGACTCAGGATGTTTGAGAGTGGTTCCGGCCTCATTGGATTTCATATGGAGAAAGTAGAATTTTAGATTTCATTCCAAATCCAGCAGGCTTAACAGTTTTTCAGGAATTCAGGATTCGATGGATTGCAATGTTTCCATTGCATTTTGTCATGTATTAGGGTATGGAACTCGTATTTAATCAAGAGCACCAAACCAAGAGCTTCTGAATATGTCGCTCCCCCTCCCGTTTTCGCTCCCGCTCCCCGCTTTCGCTCCTGCTCCCAAGTAACACTGTTCCTGATGATATGGGTCTGGACACCACTATTGAGTTGGCATTGGCCAACATGGATCTCAATGATCCAGTGCTAGAGCCTGTTAGATTTGATGCCTTAGAGGGGTCAACCTCCATACCAGTAGATGCAGAGGCGACTATGGATACAGCGGAGTAGGAGGATGTAGAGGAGAGCAGTGGGGACCATGATGATGGGGATAGTGATGCTGATTCTGATGCTGATTGATGCCTTGAGGCTTGTATACCTGTAGTTGTTTTATATTTTCTATTTCTATTTGCCATTGGCATTGCACCAACACTATCTATGTAACACATTTTGATTTGATGACTTAATGAGAAAACTACAGTTGTCAGTGTGTTTATCTTACTATCTTGTAGTTGTAAGTTGTCTTTCAGTTATGAATTATGAATCATGATTTAAATTTTTAATAGATTTATCATTTATGTGACCAATACCACTGACATTTATTTGAATTTTGTATGTACTATGCATGCTAATAGCTATAGATGAAGATCTATGTTTGAAATCAATAAATTTGTATCATTAATTAAAATTTGTGTAAGAAATATGATAATATCTAATTTTTAATATATATGTATATTTTTTAAATATATATATATATATTTTAATAAAATAATATATAACTTGTCTTGTTCCAGGGGGTCAGCGTGTCCGAATCCGACACCACGAATCTTGAATCCTACGTGTCCCTAATCCCCGTGTCAAGTGACTTAGGTGATAAGTGAACCCAATACTCAATCACCAAATGACAAGACATACCTTTAGATTCGGGAGGCCCACCTTCAAACATCCGATCAATACAGGTGGGTGAGGGACCACATGGCTATCTCAAGTGGCAAAGAAATGGCACCTTGATGCCACTTGAGATAACCACACTGCAGGCCTGTAACAATCTCGCTCCATTAATAAATTAAAAAAAAAAAACAAAAATTTCCTAGTAAATTTTCCTCTTTCCTCCTACTTACACTAGCATTGTTTTGGTGGTGCATTGGCTTGCTGCTCTATGTATTCATCTTTAGGATCCCCTATTCCTTTCCTAGGGTTACTTGGCAAGAGTTAGTCAGATGTGCTTATTCCTGCAGGCAGTCGAACCCATCTACAATAACAATATCTAGGAAAACTTACACTTGTGAAGAGATGGGATCAGAGTGAACATTAGTGACATTTATTAATAGGTTATTATTTCGGTATATGACAAAGTAAACAGGACAGAAATGTTGAAATAATTTGGGGTTGATACAAATATGCATTATTACAGTTGTAAAAAGAAAGCTAATATAAAATATCCAATAAATCCAAAGATTTAAGGCATAATAAAAGATCATCTTAAAACGTTACACACTGTTTTCCTTATGTGAATACAGCCGCACCATCAGAAGTGAAACTTGAGACTTTTTGGGCTACAGGGTATATGAAATTTGATCTTTGAAAAGGCATTGCTGAGTTAAATGGATATTAATGATTGCAAATTAAAGTTTGCTTCCCTGTAAAATTTAAGTTTCTTGTTGGTGGAGAACTCTCAGCATGGTAGGTTGCTACTTAACATTTTTTAGAAAGTGACAGAATCTTTGTCGGTCTGTAAACTGATGTTTCAATGCCTTTGTTAGGCTGCATTGGTGGTTGTGACAGGATCCTCAGAGAGTTGATCGACATATGTGGGACAGGTTCTCGCAATTCTTTCACTGGTTCAGGTTAGAGAGTTTTCTATTTGACTATATTTCAGTAATGGAATGTCTCCTGGTACTTCTTAAAGATAATAATATCACATCATTCTAGATCAAGAAACTTTGTGATGCGTTACTCTTTCACAAATTGTCATTGTTTTCCGCAGCAAGAGGACAACAGCCTGCACAAGCTCCACGGAACAACAGAACTCAAGCTCCTGGGAACAGCAGGACGAGAAATTCTAGGCAGAGTCTATGTCTGCATTGTAGACAACCAGGTCATAGTTCCAATGAATGTCCGCAGCAAGCTCCCCGGCCTCAAGGGCGTCAAGTTGGTCATAGTTCGAATGAGCTGCCTCGGCAGCCTCAAAGGCATAGAGCGGGTTCTACTGGTATCACTCTATCCCAGAATGCCATAAGGCTTAAATAAAACGAGTCAGTTTTGGGACTGTAGTCTTTAGATAATCCATGATTGAACAACCTATTTCAAGGAAAATGAAATTTGCATTGGGGATGCTTTGACTTTGACCTTGGAGGCTCTGGCACGTGAAGAATTAAGTATCAAAAATAATCAGTATAGGTGTGGTGCATTCGTGAAGTGATAATAACCTCTACGTTAGTTTGCTTCGTTGCAGTGAAGATCTTTGGTTATTCCATATAAACATTTTGGTGACATGCTACTACTTGTATTATACAGGAACCCAGGAAGTGCTTTGCGAGAGCTGCCAAATGCCTTGTCCTTTGCGAACTGCCAACACTGAAAATAACAGGGGAAGACGATTCTATACTTGCCAGACACGAAGTTGTAACTTCTTCAAGTATATATCAAAACCTATACTCTAGCATATTATCAAATTTCGTCGGATTGCTGACTATGCAATGATCGTCCCTGTTTTAGGAAAAAGTAGACAATATGATTTTTTTGGTGTTGCTGGTAATTGTCAACAGGCTCTGACATCTTTATGGTGGATGTCTCTTGCAACGAAAAGAGAACCTAATTGTCTTTAGCTGTCTGTTTGTTTTCCCTTCCTAATTGCAGATGGGAGGATTCAATTCAAACTGCTAACGCAAGTGCTGGAAGAAACCGTGGTGGCACTAATGGTGAGGGGAACGGAAGAAGAAGGGTGAATCGAACAAACAGCAGAAGCGATAGGGGAGGAAGAGGAGATGGGAATTTTGTAAGTGCTACTGGTGAAGAGGTTGTAAGGAGGTGCTTTGTTTGTGGAGATCCTTCGCATTTTGCAAATGCTTGCCCAAATCGGACTACATAGACAATGACAACTATGTGCATGTTTGCAACCCCAGCGATGTCAAAAATTATCATATTTGGTTGCCATTTTCTTTGAAAGAGATCCTCTTCAAATCATCTATCCTCAGGCACACATAGTTGCATCTATAGGTCGAGCATATTGACAGGATGTTAAGCATGTTATCTATTTTTTATTAAAACCCCAGTTTTTGTTCTAACATTTTATTGTGAAAGGGGTTTCTCTGAAGTAAGTTGGCCATATTCAGAGGATATTTTATTGTGTAAAAACTTCCACGTGTAAAAACCCATGCAATGCAACAAAAAGATTGCACATCTGAGTTTTAAACTTAGCTGTCCAAAATGGGACATGACAAAAGCAATTTTTCTTGTGACTCAAATGAATTATGTTTTACTCTTTACAACTCAATACAAAATAGCAGAAGCTCAAGGCGAAGAAAGTTTATAACATCTGTTGGAGATTTGCAGGGTTATGACCCGAATGAAGGATCCGGGACATTATATCTTCGGAGCCAAGAGGGAAATATTAACCTGAATCTAATGGCCCTTCTTCTTCAGAAGGATAGCAATGCAAATGAAATGTTTGTGTTTGTATATGGTGTATAAATATAAACAAATGAAGCTTATGCTATTAATCAAATAAAGTATGAAATTATCTGCAGTGTTTACTATGGAATTTAATGTGTCTTCATGTCAAACGTGTCATTCCATTAACCATAACAATGACATTAAGAATACGAGTGATTATTTGTTCTTCATCTAAGTTCACATCTTTTCTGAAACTCGCAATGTGCCTAGTGTGAAAATCATTTAATATGCACGACCACAGCAGAAAAGATGAGATGGAATCTTGCGTTAAGGACCATTGTACTCTAGTTATGCTTTCTTTAACACAAAATTTGTTTTTTTTGTAGATTCGTAATTTATTATAAAGTCATATAAATTAAACGATTGGTAAATGTTGATAGACATCAATCCATAATAAACATCAAAACACTTCATTTATTTCATGATACATCATAGGTTGCAAAAAGTTAAAAAAATATAAAAACTAATTAAATTATAACTTTCTTATTATTATTATTTGTGAATTAAGAGACTTTATATTACTTATGAAAATTGGATTATAAAGATAACACAAGGTGCACATAACTGAGACTCAGTTTTCAACCTTTGTCACTTAGATGAGCCACTAAAAACTATATAGACAAAACCTTTGTCGCCTAGATGAGCCACTAAGCACTATATAGATAAAATCCCAGTACACCAGGGCCTTACAGGGCTTGTGCTCCTCTCCATACAAGTTATGCACCAAAGCTAGAGCAAAAGATTACACAAGAGTGTCAAACCACAATCCCATACCAACAAACATCTTGGAATACATAAAACATCCAACAAGTTGTGACAAAAGAACCCAAAAAGCACTGGTAAAGCCACCAACCCACTAAAAAGGAAACCACAATTGCCAGCCTAAGAACAAGCAGATTGCCTCCACAATTTGCAACAATCATATATCACTTGGTGTTTCAAACACCAAAAAAGAAAGGAAACTCTAGAGGCGGAAGAAGAGAAACACACCCATCTTGCAAAAAACACAGGGTTGCCACTCTGATATGTTGTCGTAATCTGTAGGTCCAAAGGCCATCTAGGGGCACACCAGAGGCAAGATTAAAAGCTTTAAGAGAAACCCAAAATTTGCCACCCACCATCCTTGATCATTATTCATTATCTGAAGACGACAAAATTATCGTAACCCTTGCATTGGAGCAAGGGGGATCCCTCATGTCCCTGCCATTAGATTTGCAAGGAATGTGACTCTCCACATGTACTAGACATGCATCAATTTTATCCACACATAACTGCAAATTTCTCAATGTCCTTTTAACATCCTCTAGAGGCAAAAATGTTGTACGTCTCCACTTGTTTATCCTTCAGAACCAAACCTAGTAATGTCTTCATTTGCCAATGAAGCACCACTAAGTTTAGATACTACTTCCCACCTCTGGTGTGCCCAAGGTTTGGGACCCAACCTGACAAATCCTCCAACAACTCAGAATCAGACATAGACTATCTTTCTTCTCTAACTTTAATCTCAAGTTCTAAGATTTCCTAGCATGTTTTAGGCAAAATTGCATAGAAGTAAGATGCCACAAATTCATGGGCAAAGAGCCTTACCCCTCTGTCCAGGATGGGTTCCGCTGCCGCTGCTCCTCCCACTCTACCTCTACCTAAGCAGTATCGTCGAGTCGCGAAGTGGCACTTTAATTTCACTACAGGGACTTCCCCTACCTGCAAAAGAGCACAAGGACTTGTTGGAAAACTTAGAGATTATAGAGTTTTTCCTTAACTTGATAATTACTTGTGATATGTGTTGGCTCTTTATTACTTTATTAGATCTTGTTCACCAAGTGATTACCAAAACAATGAAGATCACAACAAGACAGTACACAAGGTATAGGCTCCAAGCAAGGGAAAAACCCCTCCAAGGGGAAAACCCAAAAAAATGCTTCTCTTCTTATAGAATCTATTCACAAAGAGACTTCCAAGACCCAAAGACCAAAGGCCAAAATCCTCTTAAGCACCGAGTCAGCTTCCCAACAAGGTCTTGTTCAAAGTAGCTTCCAAACTTCGACCTACTGCAGCTTCGCTTTAGAATTTTGTCCCTACAACTTTTCCTCATAATTATGGCCTTGCAATTTCGACCCCTGCAAATGGAAGCAACACAAAAACACTAGCAGCTTCACACGTGTGGACAGAAAAAGAGATAGACCAAGAGACTTCAATTTATTCATCCTGCCTTCATCCTTCCAACTCTTTTTCTTCCTTTGCTATTGCAGATAAAACTTATCTTGGATGTTTATCCCAAACAAGTCCACCCTTATCTATAGCCTTCTTGAGGGATCGAATTGCCCTCCTTTAGGCCGACTTCTCCTTGACTGGGGCCGACTTGGTCTTGGAGGAATAAATGGATTTTTCTTGACTTAAATAAATATTTTTCCTTGTTACAATGAGTCCAAATGGGACTATAATACACAACATAATTTATTCTTTGTCCTAGAAAAACCTAGAAAGACCTAAAAGCACGAAGAACATGCTTTTAACCTAGACTTGAGCATGAAACCCATGCTTTATATATAAAACAATTTCTTTCTTTTCATTCTTCTTCTTTCTTTTTCTTTCTTTATACAAAGTATACAATGTCATGTTTCCAAATATGTCATTATGAAGACCGAACCTAGTTACAGTTGTTGAGAAATCTAGGGCAACATGCTAGGTTTTCTATTTTAATTTGATTTCTCTATTTCTTGACAATTTCTTGTGATTAATTATTTCTCCTACTTATTTTTGTTATTATTATCAACAAGATAGTTACCAAAACACAAAGAACACAAGAGAACACAAGATATAGGCACTTAGCCAGGGCAAAACCCCTATAAGGGGAAAACCCAGTCACAAACTCTTCCTATTGTAGATTCAATTCAAGATGAGACATACCTGACCTTTGACCAAAGATATAGACTTACTCCTTCCACCAAGTCAACCTAACACATGTAGATATTTGTCTTCTCTACAATTTCTACAACTTGTTCTCTACAATTCCTGCAACTCGTTCTCCTTTATTTTGGCTCCCTTCATCTAGTCTTAATATCATATGAGTAGCATCACAAATTCAGTTTCCCATAACAGACTTGGCTTGCCCATAATTTCCTTCTTCAGATTTTCGTATACTTCTCTACTAAGTCGAATTGTAGATATGTGTGTCATGTGTCCCTTAAAAAGTCGAATGCATTCCTTTATATAGTATCTGAAGCATCCAATAATAAGCCAACTTGTCAATTTGTGAAGAGGCCAACTTGTACACTGTTGAAGATGGTTGTCATGATGAGTTTGAGGCCGACTTGATAGGACGCTGACTTAGTGGAAGATAGATACAAAAATAAATTTTCTTTCTTGATCTAAAAGAGGCCAAGAAGGGTCTCTTACAATAATGACTTTGATCTTGACTCAACCAAAAATCCTAGAGCACGCAATGGGTGCTATGACCTATCGACTATTGGCCCAAGCATGAAACCCATGCTTTAATAAGTCAATAAAAATTTACTTTTGACAAATATATATTACATTATGACTCAAGTACAATTATGAAGACAAAAACTAGTTACATTCTTCAACACTCCCTCTTAACTAGGGAGGTATTCATAATTACATACATATGAAGGTACATGGAAGTTCTCAAAATGAAATGAACTACGCAGAGTTTTGGCACACTCGATGCCTCATACTAGATTCCTAACCAGAGTCATCTATTCAGGTGGGACTAAGATGGAGTCAAGCTTTCAGCCAAGTCTAGGTACCTTCAGCTTTATTTTCTAACCATCAACCCAGGGTTCTAGGTGTGTATCCAAGGTCAAATCTCCATGAACAACGCCCACCTTCCCTCTTCAGGATCTAAATATCAAAACATACATAGGCCGACTAGATGTCCTCCCAAGCATCCACCATTAGATGCTTCAACCCTCCCTATCAAACTAGATATATCCATTTATCCAAGCGTGCTTCCAGAGTGTTCAATCTTCTTGTGGAGAGTTTTACATGTACAAACACAAACCCCAAACAATAATAAACTTTCAAATATACAAGTAAGCACAAACCTTCGGGGTCCTCAATTATTCATATGTTGCTAATATCATCATCAAGTTGTCCATATTCAAATTGTCAGAAGCTATCTTCTTCTTTCATTTCTTCAACAACACCAATTCATACTCCAAAATATTCTTCAAGGTATCTATCACGACTATCATAATATGCCCTCCCTCTCAACTCAGGAGATGTACTCTTTCTTCTATCCAAGTTCCCTCTTAACTTAGGGAGATCAACAACTTCCTTCTCTTATGGCATTGGATAACCTTTCATAACTTCATTCCTTGATCATCATCATTCATATGTTTCCTTCATCATGCTTATACAAACATCTTGATTATCTTGAATATTATGTACTTGCAAAAGTTTATTAGCAAGTACAACCAAAAAACAAATATACAAAAGCATGAAGTTAGCTATACCAAAATCATATCAATACTATAATGGAAGCATTAGACTTTGGACATTAAACAGCTAAACCTATTTAGGTTCATGAGATACATGCTAAACATCAACTTCTTGCTAGGGTTTTATCATAAACCCTAGACTTTATTTTTGAAACACAAAGCCTTTACATATCAGTAATTTAATCACATAATTCAAGCACTATGCATCTAGGACTTCAATATAGATTTTACTAGAGTTTATTGCAAACCCTAGATTTTTTATCATCAAATTTAAATCATATCAACATCATCAAGTTCTAGAATAACAATTTCTACTAGGGTTTTGTTCTATACCTTAGATCAATGATATGCATATCTAGGGTTTTATTCCTAGGGTTTTATTTTAGCTTTTACAAGGGTCTTTCTTATAAACTCTAATTCTCCAAACCCTAAGAATTTAGGGTTTCGACAATAGTATCAAAATTAGCAAAAGATCTAGGGTTTTGGTGTATTACTAGAACAATACTAGCAAACCCTAAACGTTAGAATTTTTCTCATAACAATATCAAAACCCTAGATATCACAAGAATATATTTTTCATCATTGGTTCTTTATTAGCAACCCTAAGAGGACTAGGGTTTCAATATTATTGTTAATGTATCCTAAGCGAGGATAGAATCTCATTGTATAAACCCTAAGTAGATTAGGGTTTCATTGACATACCCTTAGGTTAGGGTTTTATAGTGAACCCTAAAGGTTAGGGTTTCATACGAATAATAAAAAATATAATGAGGCTAGATTCAATCAAAAGATTAATCACCCTAACAAGAATCTTTATGATTTGAAACCTAGACATGAGAGAGTTTGTAATACCAGGCAAAAATCAGTTTTAAAATAATCATACTTTTAATGAAGAAGACTTCTTACATACCTTGCTTTACTTCTTTACAAACCTTGTAGGGTTTTCTTGAAATTAGCTAAGATCTTTATATCTGCAATCTTTATTGAAAAATATAACCAAGCAAAACTATACAATGGTGTCAATTTGTTAATTGAGAATTTCTATGCAACAACGTTGAGGAAATCAAAATAGATTACTTAACTTCTTGTGGGAAGGGTTTCCTTTTGTACAATATCCTCTGCAAGATTTGCTTGAAAAATATTCAAGTGTATAATTAATTCCTAGGATTCTTTTGAGTACAAGTCTTTAAAGAGAAATATATCAAAATTATTGCAAAGGATTTGTCATAATCCTACAAACCCTAGGTATCATGAGATTATGGATTCTTTAAAGAAAACAAGAGTAGTATAAAGGGTCTAGAATTCCATAACTAAACCCCGAGCATTTTATTCTTCACTCAAGTGAACATTCATACATACCTCATTTTATTGAATTTACTACTCTCCTTGCAATTTGAAGATACATTGTTAGATTAAAGAACAAAAACAATACGTACTTGACCTTTGGTGAAGACTTCACATGTTGGAGCAAGATAATTGAACTGTTGTAGGTTGCCTTCTTCTTTGAAACAGTGACACTAGGCTTGATACCTTACTTATAATTGTAGTCAAAAAGTTAGATAAATAAATAGATAAAATAAGCAGTACTTACTTGACTATTGATGAGATCCTTTACTTCCTCAAGTTGGCCTAAGATGAACTAAATTAAAGACTTTTTATTTTTTTCAAAGTTTTGAATAGCAGAGAGTGACTTCTTTGTTACTTATAGATCTATGCCTTACTATGTGGTTCTCTTTAAATAGGCTACGACTTCCAAAATTTCTTTCTCTATATGGTTAGACATTTATAAGAGATGAAGTGCTCGATTTTTTTCAAAGATGGGAGGTTAATGGATTAAGTTTTACTAACGTTGACTTCCCACAATATATCTTATTGTGTCAAGAAATGAGATCCTCCAAGTCAGTCTTTCAAGTCACTTTGGATCTTACATATATATAAACAGATTCTCGTCCCTTTTCTACAGAGGTCTCGTCCCCTTTGATTATAAGACTGAAAGAGATTTTACAACAGAGCCATAATATTGCTAAATAGTTTTAATTTTTAGTCTTTTAATTCTTGAAGAATTGTTGGTTATATGGACTTTTGTAATTCGATCAAATTTCTAGGAATGATAATTTCAGATTTTATACATGCTTCTTAGAATAGGATATGGATCTAGACTACTCAGACATGCCTTAAATACTTGTTTTAGAACTTCACTCTTCTCGGCCTTGAGAGAGATATTAAACTAGCCTCTTAGTCCTTCAGAACGAGACTTCAACTAACCTCACTCTTTCTATTCTGATCATTATAACTAGGACTTGAGACCATGCCTAGAATTTGAAATTTCTTACCTGTAGGAGTTCGGTCTTCTATAGCTTGCTTATGTCTTGAAGCATTTTATTGCTTGACATGATTTTATGATTGCCCTTATGCTAATGAACCAAGCTTTGATACCATGTTGAGAAATCTAGGGCAACATGTTAGGTTTTCTATTTTAATTTGATTTATCTATTACTTGACAATTTCTTGTGATTAATTATTTCTTCCACTTATTTATTGTTATTATTATCATCAAGATAATTGCCAAAAACACAAGAGAACACAAGATATAGGCACTCAGCCAGGGAAAACCCCTATAAGGGGGAAACCTAGTCACAAACACTTCCTACAGTAGATTCAATTCAAGATGAGACATACCTGACCTTTGACCAGAGGTATAGACTTACTCCTTCCACCAAGTTAGCCCTTAGCACATGTCGATATTTGTCTTCTTCTTCTCTGTAATTCCTGCAACTCATTCTCCTTTATTTCGGCTCCCTTCATCCAATCTTAATATCGTATGAGTAGCATCACAAATTCGGTTTCCCATGACAAACTTCGCTTGCCCAAAATTCCCTTCTTCATATTTTTGTATACTTCTTTATTAAGTTGAATTGCATATATGTGTGTCATATGTCCCTTAAAAAGTCGAATTCATTCCTTTATACAGTAGTTGGAGCACCCAATAATAAGTCGACTTGTCAATTTGTGAAGCCGCTGACTTGTACCATGATATAAGCGAGCCCTCATTATAACATTCAATCATCCTTGTACATTCATCTTATTAATAAAAAATTACTTACAATACATTATGTATTTTACATTTAAAGCACAAACAAATCTAAGTTTTGTCGCTACACAGAGGCAGATATGTATGGTTCCATGCAAATATCTTAGGATATGCTTGGTTGCTATCCAATGATCATGATTTGGCTCCATCTGACACTAACTAAGGAAATTCATTTCAAAACAAATGTCAGTTCTTGTGTTAACCAAATACATCATGGACCCAATCAACTATTTGTAGCAAGTAGGATCCACTGGACTAGACTCTGAACTCCTCAACTTCTTTAAGTTGGTAATCATAAGAGTTATCATGGGCTTGTTATCCATCATGCTAAACTTTTGAAGAATATTGATCACATATTTACCTTGACAAAGATATATCTCACCTGGCTTCTGACATGCTTCTAGTCCCAAGTAGTAATGCATAATCCGAAGATCCTTCATATCAAACTCGGTTGCTAATTGCTTCTTGCATTCATGAATTTGATGCTCTACACTTGTAACAAGTAGAGCATCCACATACAAGAGTATGATGACTAGTTCACCCTGGACCACTCTGATGTATAGGTTAGGATCTGCAGAACTCTTGGAGAAACCAAGTCTCAATAGGTATGCACCCATTCTTGCATACCAAGCTCCAGGTGGTTTCTTTAAGCCATATAGAGCTTTCTTCAGTCTACAAACGTGAGTCTCCAGCTGATTTATTTCAAATCCTTGAGGTTACTCAATGTAAACCTCTTCATCAATAATCCCATTCAAAAAATATGTCTTAACATCCATTTGATGGATGTTCCATCCCATAGTAGCAGCCAAAGAAACAAGCAATCTTATTGTTTTATATCTAGTTGTGAGAAGCCTCAATAATCAATACCTTCTTTTTGTGAGAAGCCTCTTGCTACAAAATTTGCTTTGTATTTATCAATGCTCCCATCTAAAACGTGCTTTATCTTATATATCTACTTTGAAGTGATTATTGATTTGTTACTTGGCCTAGGAACAATTTCCCACACATCATTCTTCATAATTGACTGGAATTCTTCCTGCGTTGCATACCTTCACTCTTGACGTTTAGTTGCATCTTCATAAGAGGAAGGTTTAACTTCAAAAAGCTTCGTCATATATGTTGCATACCCATAAAACATTTTCGGTCTTTTACTTCCCCTAAAGGTCCCCTTTGTTCCGTGTCCTTTTGCTTCGTGTAGAGTAGTTCTCAACCAAGCAAGCCTTTTTCGATTTTCAGGAGAAATTACTTGTTGCACATGCTCACTAGGACCTTCAACATCTTCTTGAGTTGATGTTGGATCTTGACCATCCTTGTACCTCGAGACAACCTCAAAGATATGTATCTCATCTTCATCAAAGTCGACTGGAACATCCTTAGATTTCTTGTAAGCTATACTTTCATAAAAAATGACATCCCCGCTTACTTAGATTTGATGATCCTCCTTAATATAGATTCTATAATCTTTTCATGAATCACTATACCCAACAAAGATGCCCTTCATACTAGTAGGATCCAAATTCTTCCTTTTGTCCTTAGGTATATTTATATACATAGGACACCCAAATATTTGAAGATGCTCCACAGGCTTCTTTCATGTAAATGCTTCTTCCAGGGTCATGTTGTTAAGAATCTTGTGAGGACTTCGGTTATGCAAGTAAAAATTTGTCACACATGCTTCTCCCCAAAGGAATTGAGGGAGATCTTGATCATGTAGAACGACCCTGACACATTCTTCAATTTTTATGTTATTTCTTTCAACCACACCATTTTGTTCGAGATTGTAAGGAACAATAAGATCCCTCTTAATCCCTACTTCCTTGCAGAATGATATCAGTTCTTTGGAGGTATATTCTCCACCATTATCGGACCTCAAAGTCTTGATCATTCTTTAAGTCAGGTTCTTTAATTTATTCTTGAATTCTTGAAACTTCTCAAATACCTCATCTTGGTTCTTGAGGAGGTATAACCAAGTCTTCCTTGGGAAATCATCAATGAAGGTCACGTATTATTGATGTCCACCCAGAGATTTTACTACCATAGGACCACATACATCCAAACGTGAGAGATCTAAAACTTCCTTAGATCTGTTGTCACTTCTTGCAAATGGTTTCTTTACATTCTTGTCGAGAGCACACCCCTTACAGGTCCCTTCATGTTCTTCCTTCAATTTGATGATTCCATTGACCATTTGATTTAGAGATGGAAAAATCTTGTAATTAAGGTGTCCCATACCTTCTATGTCATAGTTCGGAAAGGTTCACATCTAAGTGAACTAGGGCTTGAGATAGAGGTGTAAAGAGTCTATATAATGTCCCCTCATGAATCCCAATCACCCTAGCATTGTCAATACTAGAGCCCTTACCCCAAACCAAAACCTTGCCATCAACAAAAGCAATTTTATCACCCTTATCCTCTAGACAAGAAATAGAAAGTAAGTTTTTCTTCAAACCTGGAACATATAGAATGTTGTTGAAGTGAATACTTCCACCGGACTTGAGCTCCAATGAAGTAGATCTAATCCCTTCCACTAGATAAATCTTCTTGTCTCAAGTTCGATTGAATGAGAGGAGCTTCCTTTTGACAAAGTCTAGAGTTGATTGCATTCTCCTGTCATATCACTAGAAGCACCACTTTCAATAACTTGTACATTCTCCTCCTTGAAAGTAATGAATAAAGCAGAGAATAGACTTTGTTCCATCACTTCTTTTGTTGGCTTGGAGATCATCAGTAGTATGCAACCTTTAATGGAAGTAGCGAGATTCCCAAGAAACTCAAAACCCTTCTTCATAACCCTTGTCATAGTGTCAACTAGGATGTGATCTTCAGTCTCCTTCTTGGACCTTAGCTCTAAAACTATGTTGGAAAATTAGGAGACTTAGAGACTATAGATATTTTCCTTAACTTGTTAATTATGTGTGATATGTGTTGCCCTTTTATTAATTTATTAGATCTTGTTCATCAAGTAATTACCAAAACAATGAAGATCAAAACAAGACAAAGTACACAAGATATATGCTCCAAGCTGGGACAAAACCCCTCCAAGGGGAGAACCCATAAAAATTATTTTCTTCTTATAGAATATGTTCACAAAGAGACTTCCAAGACCCAAAGACCAAAGCCCAAAATCCTCCTAAGCACCAAGTTAGGCACCCAACAAGGTGAGCCTTCAAGGCAGCGTCCAAACTTTGACCTACTGCGACTTCACTCTAGAATTTCTGCCCTGCAACTTCTCCTAAGAAATCCAACCCTGCAATTTCAGCCTCCTACAACTGGCAGCAACACAAAAAACCTAACAACTTCACACATGTGGACAGAAAAATGATATTGACCAAGAGACTTTGATTTCTTCTTCCTTCCTTTGTCCTTCCAGCTCTTTTTCTCTCTGTGTTGTTGCATATCAAACTTGACTTGGATGTATCTTCCAAATGAGTTGATCTTCTTCTATTTATAACATTCTTGAGGGGTCGAATTGCCCTCCTTTAGGTTGACTTCTCCTTGACTGGGGCTGACTTG
Source organism: Pinus tabuliformis (assembly GCA_031772625.1). NCBI lineage: Eukaryota > Viridiplantae > Streptophyta > Pinopsida > Pinales > Pinaceae > Pinus > Pinus tabuliformis. The sequence goes on from CM062811.1 coordinate 257,474,045, forward strand.
ATCTTGGAGGAATAAATGGATTTTCTTTGACTTAAATAAATATTTTTCTTTGTTACAATTAGTCCAAATGGGACTATCATACATGACGTAATTTCTTCTTTGTCCTAGAAAGACCTAGAAGCACAAAGAACATGATTTTAACCTATACTTGAGCATAAAACCCATGCTTTATATATAAAATACATTTTTTCTTTTCTTTCTTTTTCTTTCTTTTTCTTTCTTTATACAATGTATGTAATGTCATGTTTCCAAATAGGTCATTATGAAGATCGAACCTAGTTACAATTTCCAACGGGACTAACACAACCCACCCTCAACAAAACCTAGATACCAATAAAATATCTCGTCGCAGTAGCACCAAACGTAAGACTGAAACTTGGAAAAAGACCCACCCAAAAAGGTGGAAGATGACACTTACTCAACCACAACCTTTCCTCCCTCAACCATTGAACAAGAAATAGTGCCACCCTTGAACCAAGAAACTACTAAAAGAATTGTTATTATTATAATTTATTAAAATAATTAATATATAAGTTAAATACATATACATTTAAAAACATGGAATAAAATTCTTAACCAATGGCATTTATCCCTTTACCATGAAAATTTTTAATATGTAAATAGGCTTTGTTACAATACCATGGGCCAATATCATGATTTATCAATACCACATGCCCCAAAACCATAAATCACATCATATGTCATTTTTTTTAATTAATCAATTTAATTAAAAGGGCATAGCTAATTTAAGGCACAACCACTTTGGAGATAAATATTAACCTTTGATTTGTGTATATTACTAAGAATATTCTAAAATATTTTGTGGAGATTAAATATCTACCACCCAACTAATAATTATCAATAATTAAATTAAAATTCTAGAAGTCTTATTCCAAAATAGAAATGCCTATTGGCATAAATATAGGTATCCATTTTGGTGACAAAATTACATTGGCATATCCCTTCTTGTAACACATTGAAAAGAAAATATTCCTAGATAGCGTGGTCACATATAGAAACCCTCTAGAGACAATAATAGAATATGTCATATATTATATAATGTCTTTGAAAAATATACATTGTAATGTATTATTGTTCATTTTATATTTTTCATAGAAAAATATAAACCAACAAAAATAATGTCATGGACTTTGTAAATATATGTACCCATTTGGGTTACAAAAAATCACATTGGCATATCCTTGGTATCACATTGAAAGGGAATTATTCCTAGATAGAGTGTTGGTTCTATGCAAAAGCTCTCTAGAGATAATGACGAAATATATCATGATGATGATGATGATGATGATGGTTAACGTCCACTGAGACCAAATTGGTCTATCGGACCTACAATTTTCTTAATTTTTACTTGTCTGGCTCCTCGTCTTTCTTGGCGAGATTGGCGTTGTAGCTTTCTTTCTTTTCTCTACGGTCTTCCAACTTCCTTTGTCTTGCATCTCCTTCATCTCTTCTGGTTCTTGGGACATTGGTGTCTTAGCTTCGCGATCTATTGTGTTCGTTCTTTTGAAAATAGTCGGAGAAGAAGTTTGGTTTAGAAGATCTGCTTCGCTGTTAAATGAAGATTTATTTTCTGCGGTATTCAAATCCTCATAACTGTTGATTTGTTGGGGCAGGCTTTCTCCTTGCTTGTTTTGAGAGTTGTTTCTTTCTTCCTTGATTTCTTGTGACTCAGAGTTTTCTCTAGAATATTCTTCTTTGATGACAGTGTAGTGTTCTTTTTGTGCTCCTTCCCACCATGTAGATCTGTGGTGGTTTTTTCTAGCAAAATTTTTCTCAGAGGCTTTTGGGCAATTTTTGGCTAGATGCCCCATCTCAAAGCACGATCGACATCTGAAGAGGACACTTTCATAATCAAGCTTCTGGTTCCATACATAGTCTTTACTTGTTAGGTTTATTTCAGCTGGGAATCCGGCACTGAAATCCATTTCCACACAGATGCGTGCATAGGTGGTTCTGGCATATTCCTCTGTTTCTGGGCACCTGCAGTAAAATTTCCCAATTGCATTTTCGATGGCTTTTAGCGAGGAGAGATTCCAGAGATGCAAGGGTAGGCTTGGCAATCTCACCCAAACTGGTGCTGAGGTTATCACTGCTGTAGAGGGATCGAATGATGGGTTCCATGGCTTCATGAATAGGCCTGATTTTTCCCAAAACCAAGGGCCGGAATCTAGAATACATTGTCTGCTTTCAGGATTTTTAAAATCTACTATAAAGAAACCTCTAGCACAGGGGTAGATATTAATATCATCAGAAATGATAGGCTTCCATACCTCCGAGATCCAATTGTGGAGTGCTATCAGCCGCGGCCAAAAACCATTGAACCGGCAAATTAGGGCACTTTCAGAGAACTTCAAAGCTTCATCGAGTGAGTCCTGGACCACTTGGATAGTGGGAGCTGGGGCTTCACTCACGATATGGGCAGGAGATTGCCCTCCAGAGGCCGATGAGCCACTAATTATTTTTGCGAAGCTCGGAGCCATATCGCAGATCTGCACCAGATCTATACCGTATACCGAGATCTGTATTGAGGAGAAGCTGCAGATCGCACCGAGATCCGTATTGATCGAATATAGATCTGCTACGAGACCGCAGCGGTAGAAGCCACAGATTGCAGAAGCCGCAGCGGGAGAAGTCGCAGATCGCAGAATATCAGCCGGGAGAAACCGCAGATCGCAACCGCAGAATATCAGCGGGAGAAGCCGCAGATCTAATGAAGCCGCCGATCTAATGAAGCCGCAGTGTTATCACCGGGAGAAGCCGCCGATCTAATGAAGCCGCAGATCTAATGAAGCCGATATAAATCCTTTGACTTGTTACAACTATGCATGCGCACATTATATTATATATGTACTATAAGAACATACAATGTGATGTATTATTTTTAATTGTTTATTATTAGTCCATGCCTCACCAAGGACTATAGCATTCGCCTCGTAGTCAAATTGCATTGACTGTGTATTATTTTGTTGTTCTTTTGCAATTTTAACCAAAGTTTCAGGAAAATGTTGAGTTATTCTATTTTTGCAAGAATTCAAAAATAATTTTCTAATTTTCTGGAAATCTTATTTCTAATTTCCGATTGGCCTAGCAAGTTTTGATGGGACATAATTCCCCTGGTGGAGAGCGTTTTATTTTTTTATATATTTGTCAATGCCCGATAATTGATTATATATATATATATATATATATATATATATATATATATATATATATAGATATAGATATAGATATAGATATAGATATATATATATATATTAAAAAAAAAAACTAATTTCCTGAGTGGTCATTTTGTCGATGAGTGTTGTGGCATTTGTTCTCTAACATTAACACTGACATTGACATTGTTATGGTATTTCTCTTCCCATTAACACATAACTAACACAATTGTAGGTCCCTTGCGTGGACAGCAGAAGGGGAGAGGGGGGCGCTACAAAAGTCGTTGTGTGGAGATACTTTTACAAATTTCCAAATTGTATATCGTATAAAGGTTTACAAAGGGCAAAGTATGTGCCATGAAACAAGCAATACTATTATGTTTCATTGTTCGAAACTTTTACTTTGTGGAGTATGATGTATGTGTATAGGGCATTATTTAACTATTGATGTTATGTTGAGCGGAGATACTTTTACAAATTTACAAATCGTATATATGTGTGGTAGAGCAGTTGCATAGAGATTTTGATTTTATAGCTATGAGTCTTTGTGGAATGATTAATATTGTTGATTTCCATTGTGCGGGGTGGTGCATAGGGCATTGTTAAACTATTGATGTTAATCTGTGGGATTTTTTGTGCTAAGTGGATAATTGGGTTATATTGGAGGCATATGTGTTTTCTATTAATGATAAAAAATCTGGAAAACAAGGTGTGTGCAAGAGAACAGGGAACGTTTTTTCTTTGTCTTTGTTTCCCTTCGAAGAAGAAGCAACAAAGGCGACCTTAATAATACTGAAAATAATAATTGTGTATGTATGTATGCCCACCATGGATATTGTGTGCAAAGAAAGCGTTTTGTCAGCACTTCCGCACAATAAATTCCCTGCACCCAATAAAATAATTAAAAAACGGCATCGATAACTTGTGTGGAGCTTTGCTTGTGCAGATCTTTAATTGTACGGAAGATGGGTTTGTTGATTTCATGAACAAATCTAATACTTGTACATTTCCTAGTCATATGTTTACGGAGAACATAGTATGTACAAGAGAGCAGGGGATATTATTATGTTTCGTTATGTGGAGATTTTACTGTGCGGAGTAAGAAGTATGTGTGGTGGAACAATTGCATAGGATGGAGTATTTGTATTATATTGGAAGCATATGTGTTTTCTATTGGCGATTAAAAAAACTGGAAAATGAGTTATGTGTTTTTGTGAGTGCTCGGACTGTGTTATTTCCCTAAAAAGGGTATGTGCCATACATTTATTATGCAAAGCTTTGACTGTGCGGAATGATTAATATTGTTAATTTCTATTGATGTTAATTTGTGAGAGGGAAGGGGGGATGCTACATAGGTCGTTAAGCGAAGATAATTTTACAAGTTTCCAGATCGTATATTGTATGAATGTTTATGGAGGACTAGGTATATCATTGTTCAAAGTTTTTACTGTGCAGGATACGAGGTATGTGCGAGAGAACAGTTGCATAGAGCTTTTGATTTTATAGCAATGTATCTTTTACAGAATGATTAATATTTTGTATTTCCATTGTGTGAGGTGGTGCATAGGCCATTGTTAAACTATTGATCTTAATATGTGAGATTTTATATGTGTTTTATATTAACGATAAACCATCTAGAAAACGAGGTATGTGCAGGAGGGGGGGGGGGGGGGGGGGGGGGGGTTCACGAGTGCTATGAAAATGTGTTGTTGCTCTAGGAATTGGTGTTAGAATTGAATATTTGTGCACGACGAAGTTTGTGCGGAGATTTTATTAGGACAGGGTATTTTCAGGAGAATGCTCTGATAGTGTGTTATTGCTTTGAGGATTGGTGTTAGAATTGAATCTTTGCTTATGACGTGGTTTGTGTGGGATATTTCATTGTGAGGATTTTTTATTCGGGCGGGGCATTTTCGGGAGAAGAAGGAGTGCACGTGGAAATTAATGTTAATATGTTATTGTTATTATGTTTCATTGTGTGAAGCTTTGAATATACAAAAGATGGGGTATGTTTATCGATTTCCCAAACAAATATAATACTTTTACACATTTCCTGATCGTATATCATATGAAAGTTTATGTAGGATGCAGTATGTGAGGGACAGTAGGGAATATTATTATGTTTCATTGTGCAGATATTTTACTTTGAAGAGTACAAAGTATGGGCGAGAGAGAAATTATGGAGAGCTTTTATTTTAGAACTATGAATCTTTGCAGAGGTCGAGGTATTTGCAAAAGAACATAATGATTAAAACTATTAAATTTCATTATGCGCAGTGGTGCATATGGCATTTATTGTTAAACTATTAATGTTAAAATGTGAGATTTTTGTGTAGAATGGATTTTTTGTGAAATGTGGCACATATTCATTTGTGTTATATTGGAAGCACATTTGTTTTCTATTAGTGATAAAAAAAACTGGAAAACAAGTTATGTGGGGTAGAATGAGGGGTTTTGTGAGTGCTCTGATTTTGTTATTACTCTGAACAGGGTATGTGCAGGACATTTCATTGTGCGGAGTTGGTGGTATATTTTTGTTGAATTATAGCAATACAATTCCTTGTTCTAGTGTTTAGAAATTCGAAGAAGGATTGACATGAAGTTATTCTAAATTTATTTTCTTTATTAACTCCCCTACGAAAGAAAAACGAAAGAAAACTAAGAGCTATGTAAATTTCTACATATCCTCACTATCAGAAGTGGCGTGAGCTTCATTAACTTGTGGCTTAATCTAAGATGGGGAGAACATTGGTTGTTTTCTAGATTTATGATATATTGAAAAATACATTTTCAATTTTCAATTGAGCCAGAACGACATTTCCAATCTATTTTGTGTGCGAGATGAGAAGCGAATGCGAAAGTAGGAAATTTTGCCACAGAAGTATTGTGTTTGTTATTTTGTATAGTCATTGTTTGGCGTAAATCATAAATAAAAAGGTCTAAGTTTTATGAGGCTTTTGTGATATATTTTTAATAATAATAATAGTAATAATAATATTAGTAATAATAATAATAACAACAACAAAAAATAACTTGCTCTTTAACCTATGAATCCTAAATCAAATGTTCTAAGTTTTATAAAGTTGTTGTGGCATAATTTTAACATGTAACATGTCGATAGTTGCATTGGCTAGGTGTTGATCGTGCATTCATTTTTTGTGGATGCGTGCTTGTTATTACGAATGTTTTTTCTTTTGTTATTGAAATCGATACTCTTGTTCTGAGAATTATGTGACTTACTTGTTAACATAAGAATTGTACACAATATTTGTTTCTGAAAACAAATACATATTTTACGATATTCATATCAGGTACGTTATGGCTCATTTGTTTTGTGACTCTATACCTCATTCATATACAAGAGTTTTAGGTGAATTAGTTATATCTATATTGTTTTACTTATTTTCATGTACATTGTTTATGTTGTGCTTGTTGTTGAGCAATAGTTCATAGTGAAATTAAAATACTCTTTCATTTTTTTTGAAACATAATTGCTAAAGAAACAATGAACAAGCATGTTTGAAGCGTGATTGTTAAAGCATTGATGGAGAATAATTTGTTCAATGCATAAAGAAATGATCTAGATGCAATAGTAAGGCATCATAATCTATTTCATTTGAACAAGTTTTCATATGAGGTGGGAGATTTCCTATTCGATAGTATGCGAACTCTGTTGCATTTTAGATACATGTCAACATAATTGCATGAAGGAACAATAGAACATTTCAGGAATTGTTTACATGAAGGGAAGATTGAATCCATACTATATTACGAATGCGAATTGAATGTAGATGCATTATATATGCATGGTGTAGATATCCCAGATGTTTACTTGGAAAGGATGACAAAATCAGTGTCACATGCTATCACTGTAGAAGAAAGAGGACTTTGGGAATACATATTTTGTATACATTGAATATCAAATTCGCTGAAAATTCCCATAAGAATTTGGTCAAAGACAACGAAGAAAAACTATTTTCATTTTAATTCATATTTGTGCGAAAAAAGTTATGACATATTGTTCCATGTTGAGAATTTAATTATTGTACATTTCGAACCACTCATTTGCAAGAAAAAACATTCAATAGGACTTGAACATGAACCTAAATAAATATAACAACATATTAATAAATAGAGCATCAATGGATGCAGATAGATAAAAGCATGGACAGTTATATGGTTAAGAGATTTTTCGGATTTAGTAGTATTGACGGTGATTTTTTTTTGAAACAATATCCCAATTGATGGATAATGAGTATGATGTTTCTTGTTTATGATGCATAATTTCACAGACTTTTTGCAACACAATAATGCATAGTGATTCATTTGCATTAAACTGTATAGAAAAATACATGGATGAAAATGTAGTTAAGCAATTTCCCGGAATAGAAAATTGGTAAGGATGCATTATACAAATAGCAATGCTATATGAAAAAGGAAAGATAGACGATATATTTTCAACATAACTATATGCATATGGTCTGCTAACAATCTGGCTATTGTGTCTGAATTTCGTGCATTCTAGGAAGACAAACTGATATTCCATATTATGCAATTTGGTATGGTTTTAGGTCATTTGCATTATGAACCTCTCAAAGAAATATTGCAACAAAACAACATTCCATGTACTATTGAAATAGTTAACGAAAAATAATTTATAGAAAAATCTAATACAAAACATAGTGACATTAATACGTCTAACTTTGAAAACATCAACGTGAATGAAAATCGCATAGAAATTGATAGTGAATTTGTCAATGCAAACAAGAAATCATGATTATCAATGCATACAATCAAAAAACATATAAGAAACAAGGCTATTTTCAAAGAAGATATTCTTAGGGAACTATGCAAGCCATTAGATTCTATCTCTAAGAACATGAACATTGATGAAAATATTATGGAACTTAATACAAAGTCTGTCAATGGAAGAAAAATACCATATTCTTCATTGCATGAATTCAAAAAATACATGAGAAACAAAAATTTCATCGAAACAAGACAGATTACTAGAGGATCAAAACGGTGAAAGTCAATACAAGATAACGTATTTCTAATGAACAAAAAGTATCATCACAGATATTTGATTACACAATGGAGACATTAGTTGAACAACAATATTTTAAGAAAATACAAGATGTTCATGTTTATGACTGTGCAATTTGCAATCAAACTTGGTTTAAAAGAGATGTCACATAAAAACAAATAAGTGACATGTAGAAAATTAAATGTATATGCAAAAAAATGTAGAAAGGCACTAGACAATGACGAAGTTATCAAATTTTCAGTTCCAAAGCCAATTAGCCATAGTGGACAAATTTGTATAGTAAAAGAACTTTATGCATTGGAGGAACAATTGATATCATTACGATTACCATTTTTGCAAATATGAGAACTTGGATAACGTTTTAGAAAACCACAATTGGCATTGACTGGTGGACTAATCAATATACTTGTTGATATATGTTGAATTCAAATTGTACTCCCTCGTGACATACATGAATCTAGTATTGTGGTCATCATAATTAAAATATGTTTAATGTTTAAAAGCATATTTGTTGTTGGGTGAATACGTGTTCATAAAGTCATGAGGACATTGAGACAATTATATAAAACTCCACTCTATTGACTAGAGAATGCCATAATAAATGAAAACTGGAAACAAGTGTTTGATCAAAACAAATATGCATATGCATGTGAGACAGATGCAGCAACAGAAAGTAGTTATGATAATGATTACTATCATGAAGATTCGGCGACAAAGAAAATGTTACATGGATTTAGTGATTTGTATAGTATTTATGATCTTTGCAATAATTAAATAAACATTGTTATGGGTGAAGGCTATAAGCCTTTAGGCATCTTTAGATATAAGTATTCAAAAGAGATGATATTTCCCACACTGTTTTTCGGAAAAAAAAAATTGATTAGACAGTGTTACAAGAAACTTTACATATCATGATATTTCTAAGCGGGAAGTTTTGCATCAAGATCATGATTTTATGTATCATTCAATGTATTTGTTTTACAAAACAATGTGAATTATCCTCAATCAAGTATTCAATTGTATTTGGATTCGTATAAGAAAAGGAAAGTTAAAAGGAAAAAAACTAATAGCTAAAGACGTTAAAACAAAGGCTAATTTGAAACACATTCTTACATTGAACATTGTATATATGGATCTTAGGAAAATACAAACATCTCCAGACTATTTTTCACATTTGCGCAAGAACTTATATGCAATGATCTGACAATTAGGTCCACCCACTTTCTTTGTTTTGTTTAGCAGTGTTGAACACATATGGGAGCCTTTAGTAAAGGCTTTGCAACAAATACACCAACAAAAAAATTTGTGTACTGAAATGAAGTAGATGAAGGTGATATTGATACCTTGATAAGAAATGACCCCATCACTTGTGTACAGTGTCATAGAAGCAGAATGAATGCTCTACATTAGTTAATTTCACATGAGTCCAAGTACTTTGGTGATATCATTGACTATTTCTTTGTAACAAAATTCTAAAATCAAGGAAGCCAACATGAACATGGATTGATATGGGTTAAAAATGCTCCCATCTTTTGAACAAGTACAGATATTTAAATCGAAAACTTTTTTGACAAGTACTTGTGCTATGATTCAACCAAAATACCTACAAATCTAAAAAAATTTCAACGTCATTGTCACACAAGCACTTGTAGAAAAGGAAAGCAGATGCATTATAGGTTCATTTTTCCTATACCACCAATTCCAAGAACACGAATACTTAAACCTATGGAATTCGACAATGCAAAGACAAAATCGAATGCAAGAATGATATTAGATGCACTAGAGAATATGGAACATGATGATACATATAGATTTGATAGATTTCTAGAAAAAATATGTATAAGTGAAACTGATTATATCCATGCAATTCAACTTACTCTGAGATGAAGAACAATTTTTTTTAAAAGATAACTAACAAACATTTGGACTAATAACTTTTCTCAACATATTCCATTAATCTGGGGTGCAAATATTGATGCTCAATTTGTACTTGATTCATATGCTACAACTACTTATTGTAGTTCATACATGACAAATCTAGATAAAACAATGACATCAATGTTTAACATGTGTGAAGCGAGTGTCAAAAAAATGATGGTGATGTCATTGAAACAATTGCAAGACTTGGAAAAGATTTATTGAACTTACAACAAATGTATGCACAACAAGTTGTATATAGTGTTGTCAATGCCATTGAATACTAGTTCAAGAAAATGTATATTTATTAATACTTCAGCAATAGATGATCGAACTTTTTTACTAAAGAAACCAAGAGACTTGGAACATGAACTAGATGATTAAGAAAACATAACATGTTTATCAATTATCAATCACTATTTGCAACGACCAGAAAACATCGAACATGTATGTTTAGCAGAATTTGCATCCTGTTATACACTGCAAGGCAAAAAAAGAGGAAATGTTGACAGACCATATGTTATAAGGTACGTAAAGTATAATAAACATATTGATGTTGATAACTATTATAGATAACAATTTATGTTGCATGTCCCATATCATAGAGACAAAAACATATTTAGGGAACTATATTCGATTTGGAAGGATGCATATTTCTTATTTGAGAAAACCATAAAATGTAATGAGCGGAAATTCACCAATGAAACAATGGCAAAGTGGATTGATATTGATATCATAGTTACTGAGCTTGAAAAAAAAGAGAGTGAAATGTTTGAAAGAAATTTTTCTACTTCTAATGAAATGGAAAATGAAAAATGTTATCAAGAATATAGTATTGAATCAGATATACAATATTTTCAAAAGGATAAAAATGCAAAATCAATTGTTGAGAGACCTTATGAACATGTAAATCAGCCACAAGTATTAGAAGAAACAAAATTATATAAAATTATGAGAATGCTTAATCCATACCAGGGAAGAATAGTGAAAGAAATTGTTGATGAGAAGAAAAAAATTCAAAATGACCCATTGTATGTACTTATAACAAGTGTCACGGGGGTTGGAAAAACATTCATTGTTATAACAATATTCCAATATCTTATTTGCTTATACAATAACATGTTCAGATATGACCCATGTAAATTAAAAGGAATCATCATAGTATATACAAGAAAGGTAGTGTTCAATGCGGGCAGTATAACATTGCAATTTGCATTCCATTTACCATTTAACAAATCAGAATATATTTCGCTTAAAGGTGAAAAAATAGACACATTGACAAAACATTGCGAACAACTTCGTATTATGCTAATTGATAAAGCATATTTGATAAATTCAACATTATTATACCATGTTGACAAACGATTGCGCAAAATTAAGCATACTCCATTGGTTTATTTTGGAAATATTGATATATTTTAGGTGGTTTATTCCAAGCGCAACTGTTCAAAGACTCTACAATTTTTTAGAAACCAATTTTAGCGTCTGAAAAAGTAGTATATAATTTCTGGAAAGAGAAATTCAAATGCTATGAATTGCGCACAACAATGCATAAAAAAGATAACATGTTCATTGAAATCCTTAACAAAATGTGAGTGAATCAGCAATTTGGTGAAGGCATAAAATATATAAACGATAAGTGATACAGACCTACCCTAATGGATCCATTATTTCTATATCTATTTTACAGAAAAAAAGATGTACAAAAGCATAACAAAAAATGTTGTCACATGTAAATGAAGAGCTAATAGTTCTTGATGCAGTCGATGAATCAAGTGATAAGAAAATAAGATTTGTTTCATATGAGAAGATAGTGATATTACCGTCGAGAATACTGATCAAATGCAATGTTATTATTGAACTATATGCAGGGAACTATAATACAGAAGATGGTCTCATTAATGGCGTTGATGGGATATGCAAAAATATATATGAAAAATAACATTGATGTTGGTGTGTTATGAATAGATTTCGTAAATCCAGATATCAACAAACTTCAAAGAAACAAGTATCATGAAATGTATGACGAAAAATTTTCATCTTATTGGACTCCAATATTTCATGTTTCAAAGCCATTAAAATGTACTAGCAAGACCTTTACAACTATAGTAGCAAACAATTTTTGGTACAACTAGCTTGTGCTAGAACAATTCACTGATCACAGGGTTTAACATTAAATGGACTTGTATTTTATCCAAGTGGCATATCAACACATGGACTAGTTTACATAACATTTTCATGTGTTAGAATAATGGAATCATTGTATATTCTTCAAAGACTAACATGGAAAAACTTTTGCGTAAATAAGAAAGTATTATAAGAAATGAATCACTTAAGAACTGAAGCATCATGGAAATTGTGGTATATAGATAAGTCGATTGTAAATGAAAATAGTTTAACGATTGCAAGTTTGAATATGTGAAGTCTACGTGCTCATGTGAATTACATTGTGTGTGATGAAGATTTAATGAATTCTATGATTCTCTGTATCTAGGAAATGCATTTAAAATATCCAACATCCAATACTGAATTTGTTAAATTCAATTTCAATATACCAAATTGTTTTCATGGAGTACTTACTTGCATACAAGAGAACATAGAAATCTTATCAATGAAAAACATTTGTAATAACAGAATCGAACTTGATTTTTCGGAACTATATTTCCAATGTCAAATATGCATAATAAATGTATATGTTGCACCACTTGTACCTATTTTTGTAATCATTGAAGAAATAGCAAAATAAAAGGCACAATTCGCATTTAGTGATTACATTTTTATACTTATTCGATATTTCAATATCAACATTATTTCAAATAAAAATAGAAGTAATCAACTATTAGAATATACGCAGTTGGAACAGTTACAAGAAATAACAAGGAATTTTATTTATGGCAAAAGAATAATTATTAATAACATTTGGACAAATTTCCCTCTTCAACAATGCCATTCTCATGTTTCACATTTGTATTGGAGTGACCATGATGCAGTACATTCTTCGTTACACTTTGAGTAATTGTAAGACTGCAAAAGCTATAAGTTTTTTTTCGTTTTATTTATTTATTTAAGAAATAAAGTTCATAAGCAATTGTAAGTGGAATAGAGGAAACTTTTGCAAAATTTAGCTATTTTTGTATAGGCAGTAACCTTAGATTTGTTTATTTGTTGTGATTCACAGTCCAAAATGAATAGGTAATTAATGTTAATGTTAATGAACAAAAATTTGTTTTAACTGCACAATAGGAGGCAAAAATCACAGAAATTGAGAAAGAGATATCTAGTCAAAGTGTCGAATTCCAAATTATAGTTGTTCCTATGAAACATTGAATAAAGAAAAGTTAAAAAAAAATTGTTTCAATAAGGTACAAATATTGAAAACAATTAACAGTTAGGCAATAAGGACACATGATTTTACAATGTAGGTTTTCTTAAAACTTGCAATGTTCATTTTATGTTTACTAGTGATCAAATGTTCAAAAATTTTATATATGTTATAATGAATTCATTTAATTTCTGAATGCATTTTTTTCACTTTTGATTACACATGACTTTTTCATAGAATGGTTCACAAATTCCAATTCATTTACTTTTGGGCCTAAGTATAAATGGTTTCATAAATTCTTTAGATATTGAATGTTATTTTATGTATCCAAAATTATCGAGATGGCTTACATATCTATTTTTTGTATGCTATTTTCCTTTTTTTTTTTTTTTTCTTCTGCCACATAGCTTTATTTCGGAGTCACATTATCATTTATTATATGTATTTAATTAATTGTGGATTAATAGTTGCTATTTTTCCACAATGCAGGATCACAAAGTTAAAGAGACAAAAGAACCGAAATGGCAGTTCTAAATATGCTAGTGAATTGCGATATCAAAATTAAAATTATATACTTTATTGTTTAAAAACTCATTGCTTTGTGCAAATTCTGATACAGTTTATAAATTTTGTGAACAATTCAAACATAATTGCTCTTTCATTAATAGAAATGAAAATGAATCTTCAATAAATGTTTTTTATTGTCAAAAATATGTTTTGTCTTTGATGTTTATTTTAATCATGGCTATGGTAATTACAATTTGAATATGAATACAAATTTTCTTTGTTATGTTATCTATAGGACTACAAAAATGAACATTAACAAATTATTTTAACAAACAATAGAAATTAATATCTAATGTCTAAAATCATTATGTATTCCATGTGGTGAAACCTCTACTTTTAACTCTTTGGCCTTCGTCGCCTATCGTCCCACCATTCTTTTTGAAAATAACTTGTAACTGCGTTAATCTTGTCATAATTGAGTAGATAATAAGTGAAATGGCATTCAACTACTATCGAATTTAATGATATGAAATGGCATTTATCTACTCCATGATAGCTTGTTTTATTAATATGCTAGATCGTGTTATATTTTGATTAACCAGAGCTCTTCTATCATCAAATACAAGTTATTTTTTGGAATTTATTCAAAGTAGTAATGTGTACTCAGGACATTCACTGCATAAAATTGTTTTACTATTTACTAATTCTGGATTAGATAATTGCACATTTGGCCATTGTTCTCGCATTATTCAACAATAACCGAAATTAGTTCTTCAAACAATTTCTGAAATCATTTTGTATTCCATGTGATGAAATCTCTTCTTTCAGTTCTCTGACCCTCCTCTCTTTTCCCATCGTTGTTTTGTAAATAACTTGTAATTGTGTTAATATTGTCATAATTGAGGTGATCATATGTGAAATTATGTTCAACTACTATCGATTTTAATGATATGAAATGTCATTTAGCTACTCCAGGGAAACTTCTTTTCTTAATATGTTAGTTCACGTTCTATTTCGATTAACTAGACCTCTCCTATTAATAAATACAAGTTGTTTTTTTGGCATTTAGCCAGAGAAGTATCGTGTACTCTAGACATTCACTGCGTAAAATTGTTTTACAATTTACTAATTTTGGATTAGATAATTTCACATTTAGCGATTGTACTAGTATTAGTCAACATTAACTGAACTTAGTTCTTTAGACATAATAAAAATTTCATTTTATAAAGTTCCTTTCCACAAAGTAGAAAGGCACTTGCAATTGTAGAATTACAATTTATCATATTTTCTTCTTTGAAAATTTTCTGATGTCCTCTAATATAAGCACGATGAGAATAAGAGTTGCAACTACTAGCCCCAACAACTGAAAAAATTCATACATCGATAGCCCATCCATGTTGAAGCTCTATAGTAAATTGTTTAAGAAAATATATAAATAATACTAATT
Organism: Pinus tabuliformis; assembly: GCA_031772625.1. Classification (NCBI taxonomy): domain Eukaryota; kingdom Viridiplantae; phylum Streptophyta; class Pinopsida; order Pinales; family Pinaceae; genus Pinus; species Pinus tabuliformis. The sequence continues at coordinate 257,489,461 of CM062811.1, forward strand.
ACATTTTGTAAAGGTTACAATGCGATCTTTGCAGAAAGAAGCTTTCCTATTGAAAATCATGAATATCAAAATCAACTTGAAAAATATTTCTATTCCAAATGATTTAGACATTAGCAATTCTGAAATTGAACATTATAACTATAATTAACAGTGTAATTGAGACATGTTTCATTAGCAATTTTGACACTGAACATTGTAGCTATAATTAACATTGCAACTGAGACATGTTTATCGACATTTTGCAATTGTAGCCTACACAAAGTTATTTATGTTTATGCATATGCATTTTTTCTTCTCCCCACATGCTTACTTCAGATAACGAGTTATGCATAACCATTTTTGCACAACTTTCTTCACATAGTTATTTTCGTGGTTGTGAAATACGCTGATAAATAATAATAATAAACACAAGATCAAAATATATATGTTATAAAAAAACAATAACAACAAAAGACAAATGCATGTGTAAAATTGCATAACAAATTCATAATCTGCAAAAAAATCTCAAGCTTTCATTGTACTAACCTTCTCACTTTGCGCAGTCAACAAATAATAAAATAATCATTTTTTTAGATTTTAAGCTTCTGTGGTTGTTTCTTGGAGTAGCATGATCCGGATTATCCACAGTATCATGTTCATTCTGTCGACGTTTCAAACCCCAAAGGGGGTCCATCATCAGGATTAATTTTTTAGAATGGACCCCCTTTGGGGTTTGAAACGTCGACAAAATGAACATGATACTGTGGATAATCTGGATCATGCTACTCCAAAATAATCACTGATTTTGTATAAGAAAAACCACTTTTTCACAATGTTTTTCAGAAATCTAACACCATATAGTGGTTTGAAACTAACAACTCAAAAAAAAAATGACCATCAATATCCATATTTCATCCTCATTTGAGGACAATGGATTAGAATTTCATGTTAAACTATTCAATTGACAAATATTTTGGTCTACCAGCAAGAGCTACAATAGAAAGGGGTACATCATCACTAGCACCAATAACACTTCTAGCTAAATCTGACAGATTTTTCTCTAATCCAGGAAGACTCAATCGAATGCTAAATACCTATCTTTTAAAAGAAATATATACCTAAATTCACGAAATAGATATCGAAAAGCGTATTTTCTAATGTCAATTGATATGACCTTATTGATATCTTTGCAACTAGTTTTGATAACATCATTGCATGCAAATTTACTGAATGCATATTAATAGTAGTACTTGGCATTGATTAATTTTTATATGCTAAGTGTGAATACCAAATCCTTTCAATAGTTCATATGTTACTTTTTATTATTGTTATGATTACGAGATACAATATGTCATAAACATGAATATTAAATTCTCTAAAAACCGCTACAATACACAACACTAAGATTGATAAATGAGATTTGATATTGTATATAGCTTTCATATTTCTGCACTTACTCCCTGCATCCAAATAGTAGTTTCGTATGTGTTCAGACAAAAGATACAAAGTGAAAATTACTTACCACATAAAAAAATATTTTCACTTAAGAGCATAAGAGCATAAATTTAAAGTTAATTAATAATAACATGTCAATACTCCATGAGCTCTTGTGCGGAGATTCTATTGTTCGAAGCAACCTTGAAATGTGAACGTGTGTCGGTGCGGAGGTTTATATTATTTGTTTCACACACCATTGTTCCACACATATTTATTGTAATAATAATTATTTAATAATAACATTGAATCTAATGATTGTTGTATTCGACGAAAGCTATACAAAGGTGTGTTTATTCTCCTGAGATTACCAGATGACCTAGGTTATGTTCAAACGAAGCGTGTGCAGAGGACAAATGCACATGCAGATTTATTTTGTTATGTCCATCAAATAAATTTATTGAATATTGGAATAGCTATTCCAAAATGGTTGCGCATATACGACAACAAATACAAATAAAAAATAAAAAATATACACCTTTCTTTATCGAACTTCTTTGATGTCAATAAAACAATTAATAATAATAATTATGATAATAAGTAACCATACATCATCACAATTAACTCGTATTTATTTTATTTCGTACATCCCCACTATTTATTACATGTATATCAAGAACATTAAGACGATAACTGTTTCCAAAGTAAGAAAGCAAATAATTTTGGTATTTTGATATTTATTTTACCAACTACCACTCGCGTTCGCTTTGTAATTTTCATTTGTTATTGATTGAAAGTGTTAAATGTGTTGATATATCTATAAATCAGATCTGAATATAATAACACCTAAGGAAAAATGGTGGTGAGGACTTCTGACATTGCACTATCAATCATGATAAATGACTTTAGTAAACAACAATATTTTTCAGGAATCATGAGAAAATGTATATACAACCAGTTGTAATGTGTTATGGCAGTTAGTTTTGTACCATGATCTTGAAAATTGTGTATCAGAGTGTTCGTAAATAAAGTTTCCTTTACCATTTTTCATATTACGCTATCAAAATAAATCAAATCGCCATCAATTGAGTGGTGGGGACCAGTTCAATAATTAAATCAATTCATGATAGAAATAGTAAAGATGGTTACACATAATATTTACTTACGACTGTTTATAGTTATTATTGACAGTTTCAAATATAATTGTAATAATTTTCATAAGCTTTTTTATTACTACATATATGCATTTAGTCGTTTCGAAAACCTGTACAATTGTCAATTTGTGTAGAAATTTCAACTCAAAATCATCGATCCAAGAAATCATTGACAAATTTTTGACAATTTAAGCAGAAAAATACACTGGAAAACCTTTCAAAATGTAGTGCTAACAGACAATGGCCTTATATTGTGTTTCAAATTTATGTTTGTATGCCATGTATTTCAATGATATTAAATCAATAGCGAATTACGCAGTACGTGGACAAGATGGTTTTGCATTATCAGTATTTATTTCAATTACTTCCCATAAACATTGTCTTCATTATTTTCAATTTCTATTTATTAACAATGTTGTATGTGGTAGTTTCCACGCGAATAATAGCAACAACTGGTAATGGCTGCAACAGCAAATTGAAAAACTACAGGACATTGGAAACAAGTATAAGTAGCAAATAAATGAAGCAAGTTATTTTCACTTATACAATCAACCAATTGATATTTGAATCTTCCAACATAAAAGAAAAGAAACATAGATAGTTGCACTAGAAGATACTTTACTAGTCTCACATCTCTACGGATTCAACATTATTCAAAAGCTCATTTTCTCAATTTCTCAAGTTCTTTCACAATTTTCTCTACAACATATTCCTTTTTCTGCATATTTTTTTTGGGATCCGTATTTTCTCATTTCGCAGTCTATGAAGACAGTAACTTTAGCAAAAAATTTAACGCATGTAGTAGTCATTGCATTGTATCAATTTACTATTTCTTTCTATTTTTCCCCTCATATTTGCATCTGTTTTTCTAATAATCGAAATTGCATTTTAACAAAGAACCAATGCAATTTTTGCATGTCATAATGTATAAGAAAATATTGCACATAGTTCAAAATATGTTTACACAACACATAGTTTATTGAATTTGTAGAAAATCAAGTATTTATTATCGACAATGGATGCCCAAAGAGTAGCTGAAGCAAGACAGAAACAAAAATCCCTAAGTGTTGCACAATAGTCTTCACCTTCTACACTTGTTGTTGGTGCAACGTCATTCACAATTCTAGAAAGAAAGAAATAACCTTAGTTATAGAAAATCAGTGATTGGTGAATCAACAAATCGTCGATATGAGTAGGAAAATTTTCACCAATTCTTTCCAAACCAAATGCATACAATTCAAACATCGAATTCCAAAACTACCATGAATAGAGAAAGCATTGAACAGGCTATAGACATGAAAAGTGATAGCAGTGAACCACCTAACTAGGTTGCTACTTGTTTAGCATAGAATAAGAAAATAATGGAGCAAATTGTAGAAGAGGACATTATTTACGATGAACATCTTGTCACATTGCAAAATGCAAAATATGACAAGACCAACAAAAAATTGAGAGTTGAAAAGGTTAAGGTTGAAAATAAAAGGATTATTGATAAAAAAACAGGTCGATATTGATATGTATAGCATTGACATGATGGGGATCATGGTATTGCAACAATCTACCAGTGATGAAATTAGTCAAAATCTTATCAACGTGCTTCCAGAAAATCAATTGCTGAAAAACAAATTAAAAGAACTACTACACATTGCAAATTCAGTTCCTTTGTTGATGATTCCATTTGCAAGTTCTACTGTTGCCCTACCGCAACCATTTAACAAGACTATGAATCTTCTTAATGCAATGAAGGCATATATCCTCGACAACATTGTTGAAAAAAGCAACAAGAAATGTCAAAAATAGAATCCAGAAATTTCAGTTTAATTTGTCCTTGAATTAAACTGAGAATTAAAATCGAATGTTATTCTCATAGCAACTTGTAATAGTTAACTAGAGTGAGTTGACTTAGTTAATTGAGGAATTTCGAGTTGCAAGTCTTTCTGAAGTCATGTATATGGTTTCCCTATATTATAGGGGTCCAGGATGAGTTAAGTATAAGTTGTAATTAGTTAACTCAGTTTACTGAGTTAAGTTGAGTTAAATTAGTTACAAATTGTTTGAGGAACTAATAGTGAGTTAACAGTGAGTTGGTGCACTAATGCATTAACTAGTGCTACTCCAGTTAACTGAAGATTCCCTCATCAAAAACTCATGCATGTTGATTCTGAGAAAGACCCAATTGAGACTAGAGTGTAGGGACAATGTACTATTTGTTGTATAATTTTTTGAGTTGTACAGATGGTGCATGTAATCAAGAAGTGGACCTAATTTGGCTTGGGAATTTGGCTAAGTATTGGCCAAAGGAAGTCATCAGGTGGAGGATAGGAAATACTTGTGCAAGTTAAGCTCAAGGTTGAGCAGAGCATATTGTAATCATCTGAATTCTTTGACCAAGGGTGCAAGGAAATAGGGACTTGGAGAGCTGGAGAATTGGGTAAGTGTTGGCCAAGAGCTTTCTTGTGAGTTGGAGATTGATTTTACTAAGTGTCGGGATTGTTCTTGAGAGAGCAAGCATTGTATTATCATCTTGGATTTATGATTAATGCAATACAGATAGTGGGGTTTTGAGTTGTGGCTTTACCCGGATATTTAATGTGTTATGTGCCATTGATTAACTTCTTCTTGTCAATTATTGTTTTGCTCGATCTTTATGGGCTTCCCCTGTAAAGAGTAGAAGTAGATTCTTGTCTCTTGTTTTAGTAGATTACATGAGCTTGTGAATCTACAGGATTTTCTACATGGTATCAAAGGTATATTTGCAGAAATTTTCTACGTGGTATCGGAGCTCAGAACAATATACTAGAGGAAATTTCAAATGTTTGAGTTTTGGGCTGTGGGTTTGCAAAGAATATCTGAAATTTTTTGTGCAAAATTTTCAGAAACAAATAGCAAATTTGGATTCTTTGCGAAAAAATACCCAAATTCAAAAACAAAAAAAATCCTCTGAATCGGAGTTCGGATGAGGGAGGTATCACTAGTTTAAAATCATCTCTTTTTCTAGAGAATTCCATGATGGCGGGACAGATGAAATAGATTAGTGTGCTATCCAAGAACCTGTATGCACTTGAGGTACAATATGCATGAAAATCCTTGAGGAGAAAGGAAAAGGTTAGAGACTTAGTGGTTGAGAGGGAGAGTAAATTACCTTTTAACATGCAGCCCTAGAAGAAGCCTCTGAAGGAGCTTCATGAAGTTGTGGAGCATCAACAACTAGAGAAGCTGAGAGGAGACTGAGTGGAGAGTTCCACTCAAGTAGAGGAGAAATAGTCTCAGAAGCAGTCTCAGACAATTGTGGAGTAGCCACAATTGGAGAAGCCGAGAGGAGACCAAGTGGAGGCATCTAGTCATGAAGAGACCTCCAATGGAGGGGAATTTTTGAACCAAGTGGGAACATGGATCACATGCAGCCATACCTCCATGTGTGAGGTGGGGCGATGTGAAGTGATATTCCCAAGAGGGCTGAAATTGGGCAAGATCCATTAACAGATTTTATCTCATGGATCAGACCTTGCTACGGGAGCCCAAAGTACATAGTAGTGAGAGGAATCAGTGGGATTGATGTAGTCAGAGATCAAAGTGACAAAATCTAGAGCAGTCAAATACTGAAAAAGTGCAGAGAAGGGTTGACAACAGTACACAAAGTAGAGTCAATTATAGAAGTGTAGAGTTTTCAGTCGACAGAGGCAATAGCAGTTAAATAATTTGATGACAAAAGCATCATTCTAATTTAGGTTGGATGTTTTTTGTTTCTGGAGTTGTTGGAGCAACAACAACACTAGAGATAAGTGTTGCATGTATAACATTCCAAAGGTTCAGGATCGGGATCGAGTTGAATTCCTTTCTTTATGAGAGGGAATTTTGAAAATAGCAACAAGAAATGTTAAAAATAGAATCCATAAATTCCAGTTTAATTTTTCCTTGAATTAGACTGAGAATTAAAATCCAATTTTATTCTCATAGCAACTTGTAATAGTTAACTAGAGTGAGTTGAATTAGTTAACTTAGGAATTTCAAGTTGGAAGTCTTTCTGAAGTCATGTATATGTTCTCCCTATATTATAGAGGTCCAGGATGAGTTAAGTATGAGTTGTAATTAGTTAAATCAGTTTAATGAGTTAAGTCCAGTTAAATTAGTTCCAAACTGTTTGAGGAACTAATAGTGAGCTAACAGTCAATTGGTCCACTAATGCACTAACTAGTGCTACTCCAGTTAACTAAAGATTCCCTCATCAAAAACTCGTGCATGTTGATTATGCGAAAGACCCAGTTGAGACTAGAGTGCAGGGATAGTGTACTATTTGTAGTATAATTTTCTAAGTTGTACAGATGGTGTATGAAATCAGGAACTCAACGTAATTTTGGATTGCACGATTATGGATGAGTAATTTCCCTTTAAATATGGGTTAATTCTCTCAGTAATTGTGCAAAGAATTAGAAAATTGTAGCTTGGAAATTTGGCTAAGTATTGGCCAAAGGAAGCCATTAGGTGGAGGATAGGAAATACTTGTTTAGGTTAAGCTCAAAGTTGAGTAGAGCATATTGTATTTATCTGAATTCTTTGACCAAGGGCACAAGGAAATAGGGACTTGTAGAGCTAGAGAATTGGCTAAGTGTTGGCCAAGGGCTTGCTTATGAGTTGGACACTGATTTTACTGAGTGTTGGGATTGTTCTTGAGAGAACAAGCATTGTATTATCATCTTGGATTTCTGATTAATTCAATATAGATGATGGGGTTTTGAGTTATGGCTTTCCTCAGATATTTATTGTGTTATGTGCCATTGATTATCTTCCTCTTATTGATTATTGTTTTGCTCGATATTTATGGGCTTCTGCTGTAAAGAGTAGAAGTATATTATTGTCTCTTATTTTAGTAGATTACTTGAGCTTGTGAATATACAGGATTTTCTACATGGTATCAGGGGTAGATTTGTAGAAATTTTCTACATGGTATTGGAGATGAGAACAATGTACTAGAGGAGATTTCGAAGCTTTGAGTTTTGGGTCGCAAGTTTGTAGAGAAGATCTGAAAGTTTTTGTGCAAAATTTTTAGAAACAAATAGCAGATTTGGATTATTTGCAAAAAAAATACCCAAATTCAAAAAAAAAAAATCAGCCGAATCGGAGTTCGGATGAGGGAGATATTGCTGAATTAAAATCAACTCTTTTTCTAGAAAATTTCATGAAGGTGGGATAGATGAAACAGATTGGTGTGCTAACCAAGAACCTATATGCACTTGAGGTACAAGATGCATGAAAATCCTTGAGGATCAAGGCAAAGGTTTGAGACTTGGTGGTTAAGATGGACGGTAAATTACCTCTTAACATGCAGCCCCAGAAGAAGCCTCTGAAGCAACTTCAGGAAGTTGTGGAGTAGCCACAACTAGAGAAGTTCAGAGGAGATTGAGTGGAGAATTGTTGGGCGTTGGATCCCCCAAAGCAATTTTTGGGGCTTAAAGCCTAAGTTTTGACTAAGTCTGATGTAAATACTTCGCAATCTATGGGCGCGAAGCGCGAAGTTGTAATCGATTCATAGGGTTGTCCACCCTTACTTTTGTAATGTAATGTTGGCTTGAGAGTTCTACCCATGGTTCGCAGACCATGGGATTGTATAAATAGAGCGAGGCTCTAAGTTGTAATCGAATATAAGGTATTCATGAGGGAATCTAAGAATTGGACAGTCTAAGTTAAAGGGTAAAGTCGAGTCTTTGGTTCGTAGAGTAGGAGAAGGCTCTACAGCTGAGTGCACAGAGGCCTAGTAGTCTGCAGCTGAGTGCGCAGACCCCTGTAGCTGAGTGCGTAGGTCAGGTTGGGTCTGTAACCTTTGGAGAAGTAATAAAGAGAAGTATTACATCATTTTTGTGTATCTTTACTATTTACTGCATTGAATGTATTGAGTATAATTTCCATTTATGTTGTTTATGTGATGCGCGAATTTGATGAATGTGTTGATAAAGTGAATATAAGATAAAGTATTTGTTTATGCAAAGATAACTAACTGTTATAGGAAGATAAGTAAGATCCCCGGTGTAACTTGGGGAAATAGCACAGATCGCTGCTTTAGTAGCGTGAAAACACCTCATCCCCTGGTTAGGGCTGCATAAAGGCGAGTATAACAAAACACGAAGGCCTCGCAGGTTAGGAAAGTGCGTAAAGTAACCTACGCAAAGGTATTCATAGTGGGACTAAATCGACCCCTCATACATCTCAAGGGTGCGAAAACGTAGTTCCAGCATCCCCCCATACTGCTTCGGGTGAGACCTCAGTCCACACTTCGTGGGCTGTGCCGAATGGGCCAGTGGTACAAGGATTTTTTTGGCTAAATAACTCCGAACCTGGGTCAAGCCCCATCAAGCCAACAAGAATTCCACTCAAGTAGAGAAGAAATAGTCTCAGAAGCAGTCTCTGACAATTGGGGAGCAGCCACAATTAGAGAAGCCGACAGGAGACCGAGTGGAGGCATCCATTCATGTAGAGACCTCTAGTAGGGGGAATTTCAAGAAAGGTGGGCAGAGGGATCACATGCATCCATACATCCAGGTGTGAGGTGGGGCGATGTGAAGTGATAGTCCTAAGAGGGCTGAAATTGGGAAGGATCCATTGAGATATTTTATCTCATGGATCCGATCTTGCTACGGGATCCAAAAGTACCTATTAGTGGGAGGAATCAGTGGGATTGATGCAGTCAAAGATCAAAGTGATAGATGCTAGAGCAGTCAGATACTGAAGAAGCACAGAAAAGGGTTGAAAACAATACAGAAAGGTAGAGTCAACAAAAGCGTAGAGTTTTCACTTGACAGAGGCAATAACAGTTAGACCTTTTGATGACAGAGGCATCATTCTGATTCAAGTTGGATGTTTTGTTTTTTTTTGTTTTTTCTTTTTTTTTTTGGTTTTTTTTTTTGTTTTTTGTTTTGTTTTTTTTTGTTTTTTGTTTTTTTGTTTTTTGTTTTTGTTTGTTTGTTTGTTTGTTTTTGTTTTTTTTTTTTGTTTTGTTTGTTTGTTTGTTTGTTTTTGCTTTTGTTTTTGTTTTTGTTTTTTTTTTGTTTTTTTGTTTTTTGTTTTTTTGTTTTTTTGTTTTTTGTTTTTTTGTTTTTTTGTTTTTTGTTTTTTTGGAGTTGTTGGAGCAACAACACTAGAGAGAAGTTTTGCATGCAAAACATTCCAAAGGTTCAGGATCAAGATCAAGTTGAATTCCTTTCTTGTTGAGAGGGAGTGTTGAAAATAGCAACAAGAAATGTTAAAAATAGAATCCAGAAATTCCAGTTTAATTTGTCCTTGAATTAAACTGAGAATTAAAATCGAATTTTATTCTCATAGCAACTTGTAATAGTTAACTAGAGTGAGTTGACTTAGTTAACTTAGGAATTTCGAGTTGGAAGTCTTTTTGAAATCATGTATATGTTCTCCCTATATTATAGGGGTCCAGGATGAGTTAAGTATGAGTTGTAGTTACTTAACGTCCATTTAAATTAGTTACAAACTGTTTGAGGAATGAATAGTGAGTTAACAGTCAGTTAGTGCACTAATGCATTAACTAGTGCTACTCTAGTTAGCTAAAGATTCCCTTATCAAAAACTCATGCATGTTGAATCTAAGAAAGACCCAGTTGAGACTAGAGTGTGGGGACAGTCTACTATTTGTTGTATAATTTTCTGAAATTTATAGATGGTGCATGCAATAAGGAACTGGACCTAATTTTGGATTGTGCAGTTATGGATGAGGAATTTCCCTTTAAATATGAGCTAATTCTCTCAAGAATTGTGGAAAGAATTAGAATCTTGGAGGATTGGAAATTTGACTAAGTATTGGCCAAAGGAAGTCATCAGGTGGAGGATAGGAAATACTTGTGCAGGTTAAGCTCAAGGATGAGCAAAGCATATTGTATTCATCTAAATTCTTTAACCAAGGGCGCAAGGAAATAGGTACTTGGAGAGCTAGAGAATTGCCTAAGTGTTGGCCAAGAGCTTGCTTGTGAGCTGGAGATTGGTTTTACTGAGTGTTGGGATTGTTCTTAAGAGAACAAGAATTGTATTATCATCTTGTATTTCTAATTAATGCAATATAGATAGTGGGGTTTTGAGTTGTGGCTTTCTCCAGATGTTTATTTTGTTATGTGCCATTTCTTATCTTCCTCTTATCGATTATTGTTTTGCTCGTTCTTTATGGGCTTCCGTTGTAAAGAGTAGAAGTAGATTCTTGTCTCTTGTTTTAGTAGATTACATGAGCTTGTGAATCTACACAATTTTATACAAACATATGCCAAAGATTAGATATTATTGATGATGCATGGCAAGTAGTTTTCAACTTAATGCGCTTGCAAGAGAAACTGACAATATTTATGAACTTGGTTAGTAGTAATCTTACAGAAGATAAGAAATTTGTTGCCAATGAATTAAATATTTTTAAGCAAGGGCTATAAATATTCTCTTATTTCTAAAATAAAAAACAAAAGCTACGAGATATTGAACGAGTGAAGCAACTGGAAGTTGGACGGGCAGAAAGGGTGACTATTCTTGAGAATATCAATTATGCCTATAGCAACCTATGCAAAAGGAGAGGTAATGCATATATAAGGGCAAGGGATATTATAAAAGGCTTAACTATTCCACGTATGTTGCACGATTCTCAATTTACTTCGAATAACATGTTAAAAATTGAATTGTTGGAGCAAAAAAAGAAAATGGAACGAGACTTTGATAGTATTACTGATTTTACTGAATAATGAATTAACACATGGTAATTAATTTTTACAAGGTCAATATGCAGAATGCTAGGTGGGTTGTCGAGGTGCAAGAAGAATCTAGGGAAATTGAAAAAGATATTTTCACTAAACTTATGTGAAAATGGAAGTTACAGTTGCCCTTGATAGAGATTACATTGAAAAAATGGTGAACATGTTTCTGGAACAATTTCTCAGCTCGTAATACATGTTACAGATTGTTGTTTTGTGGATATAGATGTCATTCAAGCAAGTGAAATACCAATTCCCATTACAAAAAATCCATCTACTTTATAGTTTTCCTTGTACAATTTTGATTCTATTCAACAATTTTTCATTTCAAGTCTATGTTTTGATTCTGTTATCATATGATTATGAGATATCTTTATAGTCATTGAAAATTTATTTTGATTGTAGTTCTTACTGAATCTTATTATGTATCAATGTTATGATGGTGATCTCTATAACTTTGCAAAAAAATGCTTTTAGATTTTTTATTACATACAATGTTGTGTTGTTTCTTTAAACAAAATTGAACATCTGAAAATGGTTTGGCATCTTAGACATATATATTTTAATAATAGAATATTGATATAATGTGTTTATACCTCCAAGAATTTCATTCCGTGTAGTAATTAACTATGTTTATGACATGCCCTTTCTTAATTAATTTTGTTTGTGACACTCCCTTTTTTTCCACAGCGAAATAAATTTCAATATTACAGTTTTGATATTGTTGAATCTGGTTTGTTAATTTTTTGTTATGTAGTTTCTTGTATAGAGTTCTCATTATGAAAAGGTTACAACTAAAATTTTCATTGTGTCGACCAACTTTCTTGTGCACAATGAAAGCTCTACACAAATCAATATTGTATCAAAAAAGCATTTAATAGCAGTATAAATTGCGTTGGAAACGGCTGCATCTTAGACATATATCTCTTAATAATAGAATTATGGCATGTTGTTTTCAGACCTACATAGATTTCATTCGGTAGAATAATTAATTAATTATGTTTTTGATGCATACTTTTCTGCCTATAGCAAAATAACTCTTTGTGTTATATAGTTTCATGTACACAAATTGACCTACATGAAATATTTAGCATTCAGAACAATTTTATTGTATCAATTTTATGATAACCTTTTTTATTTGTATTTGAACATGTGCTTTGAAACATTGTTTTATGTTCTAATACTAAAACATTAGCAATAAAATCTTTCAGTATAGGTTGCGGACAACCACACAATGAAAGATTGAAAGCTTCTTCCGCACAGTGAACCTTTTACACAGTTCGCTAAACAAAACTTTTGGTCAATGAAATGCTTTTTCCATTCCTACTCATCACAAATAGAAATTTACAGCAAATAGTAGAAATAATTCACATAATATAAACCCGCCACACTTGTGGACATAAAATAGTAGAAATAATTCACATAATATAAACCCGCCACACTTGTGGACATAAAATAGTAGAAATTTTGACACGATTTTTTAGATTCTGACATGAAAATAATAGAAATTCTGAGCACAATTCTTTTTTTAAATCGGATTACAGTTGCCAAACTACAGGATTTTTCGCTACCAGAGTAATTGCTGATAGTGCTAAATCGTTTATCTTTTTTCGTTTTTGGTACATTTTATTATTCTGCATGTGAAATATGTTTTATGAAATAAATAGGAATTAAAAAATAGCAAAGCAGACGTTGCTGAGAAATAGAACTAATAGTTATTAAACTAATTCTCAAAATTCAGAAATCAATTACTCCATGTACAAAACAAATTAAATGTGAATATTTCCTAATAATGACAACTAGCTTATGAGTTGTCAACAATCGTATCCAACACTATATCAATGTCATTGTAGAGGTAATAACATTTATGTTTCTGATTAAGTGTTGATCCATCCATTTTTCCAAAAAGATATCAAACCATTAATGTCATTATACCGTCTACAAAATTGGCTAAACCACACTCTGTAGAATGAAAGTGTTTTGTTTTTTATGTTTCTTCTTCTCATTATTTCTTCTGCCTCTACATAACACAATTTTGCAAGTTCGCCTCTTTTCCATATGCAATATACATCTCTCGCATTGATTATTGTTACCAAAAAAACTTCAGCTATAGCATTAATATTATTTATTATTTTTTTGCAATTGGTAAAATTTATTATTAAATAATGTCACTTAATTAATAAATCTCACAGTGAAATAGGTTTCTATATATAGCATGAATTATATAAATACTTAATTTTGGAGATGCATTTTCTCCTTGCAAAGCCTCTGCACACGCACAACCACTTCGACAAAGCTAATTTTGTATCCAGTAATGTTTATCAAATACTCATTTACGATTTACTATTGTAACTTTTATGATTTGCAACATAAGGTTTAATATGGATTTCGCACAGCAAAAAGCTTCCCACAATAAAACAAGTTCTATGTTCAGTAGGCCTTATTTAAAAACATATTTTCTTTAAGAAAACAAACTGCATATGTCTATAAGAAAATTAATCAAAACAAAAATATGAAACATTTTCAAAATGTTTCGGAAAAACAAATCTCATAGTTCAATGTATAATTATAATTATTTATTATTATGATCATATGTTGTTGTGTAGAGATTTCACTTGAGCCAGCTTCCCCTTCAATATGGAAACTCTTATCCTAATTAAATATGACTGCAATAGAATAGTAACACTTTCTATCCCAGCGACCCTCAATAGTGATCAACATTGTGAATTGTATTTAGATTCAAATGCTAATTGTTGAGCCTTGGAATCGGTATAATTCTTCACCTTATTTTCTTAGTTTATAGTTAGTTTTCAAACCTTTCGATCATAGATTATAACAATTTTAATGATAAAGAGTTATATAAAGGATTTAATAACCATTTTGTTATTTTACCTCATTAGTGAATCGATTTGAATTTTGAAGATGTCATTAACCCACAATTTGGGTCAATATTTGGACAGGAAATATCAAATGTTGATTGTTGTTCCTTGAATAGTTGAGGAAGGCCGATCCATGAGGAAATAATTTAGTCTATTTGTGACCTGTTGACCATGGATCAACATCTTCTATGCACGAGACAGTTGAAAAGAGGATCATGACCTACTATTCTAAGGAAGACGTTGTAGATTTCACAACTTGAATTAATCATTTGAGAATCTCTTGATTCTTAGCATAGCTTTACCATTTCGAATTTAAGATTATTTTGTAATATAAAAGTAGGATTAAACTCTAGCAAGGTAGTTAATTATCTTTGATAATTTGTAAAACAAGATTGGAGAAATAAATTGTCTTGAGTTTTTACAGACTTCTCTTGTAATTTACTGTTGCATGTTAATGGAGATTTTAGCGATTCAGTTTTAATCTAGTGCATTGAGTTAACTACAAGGTGGTTAAATTCTAGTGATCGTCAGCCCTTTTATCTATGATAACCCCTTTTTCTTTCCTTTGTTTTCTAAAAACTCTAGCCGCTATGATCCATTTTTTAACTCTAGTCATAAACCCTTTGTTTTTCCAACTCTAGCCGCGTTTCCCCCATTCCCCTTTGAAATTTCTTTAAAACCTTAATAAAACATGTCGTAAACCTTTTTAAAGGTTGGGTCCCATAGTTTATATAGCAATCGGCCTTTTTTCCTTATGTAAAATCATATCTGCCATGCCCCTCATCCACTTGCGATTGCGATATCACAAATTGCAAAGTCTTTCTTCTGCCTCCAATATCACACTTTCTCCTCGCCAATTGCGATATCACATCACCCTTCCCCCACCGATTGTGATATCGTAAGACTTCCACCGATTGCTATTCTTGTTACCACTCTGCTCTCTGATTACGATAAAGACCCTTCATCTTTTAATGGCCCAGATTATCACTCCGCCAGAACAACGACCAGTAATGCTTTTCGACCCCCCCTTGTCATCCTACCTTTATCAGCCGGAGGGGTGGAGGGGGGGTCAAAAAAGTGGTTTTTCCCACCAGGGTCTACTGCTACATGTCCCTCCTACATGATTTCACACCCCCCTCTCAATACCTCTTACCAGTCACACTCCCCTCTGAAAACCGCTCATCCCTTACACCCACTCCCACCATAACACGTGCTCCTGATTATTTCACCCTCACTTCCACTCCACCTCCACCCCCATTGCCACGTACCTCCTTCTGCCTGATCCCATCCTAATAGTATGTCATTCCCTCCAATCTCCAGCTGCCATGTGACCCTCCTTTTTTCCTTCGTAAAAGCAGATCAACAACCCAAATCAACGAATGTTTCTGTTTCGTGAGACACAAAAAGTGTTTTTCAGTGTTTCTTCAACAGCATGGTCATCAAAGTGGACAAAAAACGTGTTTTTTGGCATTTCTTCAGTAGCATGGTCATCAAAGAGGAAAATGAAGGTGTTTTTCGGTAAATATCCAGCGGCATGGTCATTAAAGAGATAGCAAGAAAATAGGGCAGAGACACAATGGAACAGCAATGGCACTTTCAAACATGTTTCAAACAGAAAACATCATGCTTATCACTAGGATAAACGATATTGCTCATTTAAAAGCCCAAAAATATCACAGCAGAATTCGAAAGGTCGGATGCTCTGAATTTCCACAAATATAGCACCAATGCTACAACAATTGTATTTTCCTGAAAAATTGTAACTGTTAGATAAACTATGTTCATATGACTTCTATTTGTATTTGAATTCTGTTGTAGCATAAATCCTGATGAAGTCTCAAAGTTTTAATCAGATAGGAAGAGGTCTCTAGAATAATGGATTGAATCTAGCCCATGTGGCAAGATATGTAAAGAGATCTTTCTCTATAAATAAGTAGATTTATGACTTTGAGAAGGGTTGATTTGGAACGTGAGAAACTGGCCTTCTGTAATATTTTTTTCTTGTAATAGACAATATGCATCACTCTATTTTTGTACTTGAGATTCTTATTATAGCTTTTATGAGTTTTTATTCTGTTGTTATTATTTTTACATAGTATCTTGATTACTTGGATATTTTTCATACAACTCCAATTTCCTTCATTTACTGTGTATCACTGTGGGTGTTCATTTTATCAATTTTAAAACCATAGATGCCTTAGCTTCCATTAAACATTGTTGTTGATCATAATTGGAAGGACTAACTTCCCTCTCAGATTGGAAGGACTAACTTCCCTCTCAGATTTCCTCATCATCTACTAGGTTTTGATGGAAAGGAGGTCCCTCTCAGATTGGAAGGACTAACTTCCAATCTAAATTTGGTTTGAAATAGTTACATTTGGTTGAATTTTGATACAGCCCAGTCTGTCCTAGCCGAGTGATAACATTTTGGTGATTTTGTCGAGAGTTCGAAAGTTATATCATACTGGATGTTTCATTTCAAAAGGTGAGCTCTTGAAGGTAGCAGGAGATCAGATTGTTTGAAGCTGCATTTCTGCCTTGGCGACTCCACTGGTAATCTCAACTTAAAGGTGGCTTCCAAGAAGATTCATACGTTGATAAATCCAGACCCTAATCCACTAGAAATAGTTGATGATCCAGAAAAAATTCTCAGAAAATATGCTAGCTCATCAAAATCAGGTACTTCATTTCTCTTAAGATCTACCTCACTACCCTATGGAGATATTCAAGGTATTGAAGGTATTATATTTGATGAAGAGTATAAACCTATATTACTCATATCTAAATCAGTGAATGATTTACCAAAACTAGAGTTAGATTCTATTTTTGAGACTCCTAAAGAAGTTAAAGATAGGTTTTGGGAAATTGTTGCATCAGAATTGTCACTTGAACAGGAGTCTTTAGAAAAACTAAAAGAGTTTGATCCTTTTGAAAAATTTTAAAGAAAATAAATTGGTTTCCCTTTACCTGAAAGAAAAACAAAAGTCTCTATCACTCAAGCCCCTTCAAGTACATCTGCTTTCATCGCTACCCCTACTAGTTTCATTTTTACTCCTCCTGTTGGAATTTCTGCTAGTACTTCTGCTATGGAAGGCCTTGCTAGATATGCTCCTCTTGTTTTACCAGCCATACTTCATGACTTACCTCAAGGGTAATCCACTAGAATAAAAACTTTTGGAAGTGAGGATGGGATAACTGCAGAACAACATGTTGACCAGTTCAATGCTTTTATAGACCTGGAAGAGGTTGATTATGAAGATGTTAAAATGAGATTATTTGTACATAGTTTCATTGGTGAGGTGAAAGAATGGTTCAAAGCTTTAAACCCTGGGAATTTACATGATTGGAATGAATTAGAAGTTGCCTTCTTAAGGAAATGGGTAAGTAAAGTTAATCCTATGCAAGCCTTGACTTAATATAATAATTTGAAGAAGGTGAGCCATGAATCGGTGCAAGATTTTTCAAAAATATTCAATAAAATCTAAAATTATATTCCTTCTCACATTAAACCTCCTCCAAGAGCTACCCAATTACACTATGTTTAAGCATTTGATTATGAATGTTCCATCCTACTAAGAGAGTGAGAATCTGCTACCTTGGCTAACATGAAGAATGATGTTGTGAAAGTGGAAGTTAATATGGTTGTAGCAAAAAGATCTAAAGTGGCTAAAGTAAATTTAAAGGAGGAAGATTAGACTTCCACCTCTTCTAATGTTAAATTTGATACCATGATGAGAACAATGGAAAGACTCATGGATAGACTAGCGCTTGGAAATAATCCTCCTGCTGCACAACCTGAGACACAACTTAGAAATCCAAACTTCAGAAGGGTTAAAATCTAACAAAGGCAAAGAGAACAGAGAAATCAGCCTGACCAACAAGTTAGGCCTCCTTTCCATCAAAACCTAGTAGATGATGAGGAAATGCCACCATAAGTCCAAGAAGATACCATTCATTGTCTAGATGAAGATGAGAAAGGAATGCTTTTAACAAAATAATAACATGATGAGTCTTATAATGACTTGCATGGTGATGAAAATGAGCCAAAATCAAAATAATTAGAAGTCTATTAGCATGTTATTCTAGAGATGCAAAATCAATGTAATTTGAGAAACATAGATGTTCTTGTAGTTGCAAATAAAAATCAGCCTACAAAAGATGCTCCAAAGGTTACAGAACAAAAGAAAGAAACCCCTGCAAAGGAAGTTGAGAAGACACAACCAATTTTCAACTTGGAGAATCAAATCTCAAAGATAAAGATTATTTTTCCCTTTGGAGAAATTATAAGGGTTACAGAATATAGAAAGAAAATCGTTATAATGCTTAATGTTGAAGCTGGATCATTTGATATTTTGAATTTGCATGAAGATCATCCTATTGTGTTCCTAGGGCCTAGAGAAGAAGATGAGAAGAATGAAGAGGTACCACCTCTCTATGTGAGTTTAAACATCCATGACATGAAAGTACATAATGTTATGTTATACTCAGGGGCATCACACAATTTAATGGCTAAGGTAATCATGGAAAGATTTGGTTTAGACCTAACTATGCCATACAAAGACTTGTTTTCATTTGATACAAAAAGGGTGAAATGTATAGGTCTAATCAAAGATGTGGTTGTTGCTTTAAGTCAAATTCCTGCTAAGAATATATTGATGGATATTATTGTGGCTTATATTCCACAAAATTTTGGCATGTTTCTATCAAGATCATGGGCTGCCAAAGTCAAAGGAACCATTCAGATGGATATGTCCTATGCTACTACCCCAATTTTTGGTGAACAAAGGATATTATACAAAGAGTCTAGGATGGAATATATGGTTAGCAACAAAGACAAACCTCAAAACTTTCCAGTATATGCAATGGAGACTGAATTGGCTCATATATACTTTTCAATGAAATCACCAACAACACAGAAAATCAACATGTAGAAAAGGAGCAGCAAGTTGAAGAAATTGATAGGAAAGGGTGGTGGCACATGAGATTTGATGGTGCTGCACGAAGAGATGGAATTGGTGCAAGAATATGGATAATTAGCCCAGGAGATGAAAGTAATTTTTTCTCTTATAAACTCAATTTCGATTGCACAAATAATATGGCAGAGTATGAAGCATTTGTTTTGGGTTTCGAAGTCTTGAAGAATTTAGGTGCTAAGAAAATATCTATTTTTGGTGATTCTAAATTGATCATAAAACAAGTTAATAACACCTATCAAACCAAGGATGTTAGAATGAGAGCATACATAAATATGATTCTTAAATTACTGGAAAATTTTGAAGAGTATAATTTCACCATCAAGCCTAGAGAATAGAATAGTGTTATAGATTCTTTGGTTGTTTCAGCAAGCTTATTTACAATTCCAATTCATTCCAGCAATAAATATGAAGTTGAAATTAGCCATAGACATGTTATACCTGATAACATTAACATAATAAACTAGTAAGTGTTTGATAATGATTAGCAAGTCAGAAATTTCTTGGAATTGAAAGAAGAATTTAAATCTATTCAAGTTTACCAACAAAACATCTTTGCTGCAATAAAAGCCAATACCGAAGTTGTTCAGCTCAAACAAAATTGTATTCCAAAGGGACTAATTCCTTTTGAGACGTTATTTGACCAGAAAGATGTGGCCCAAAGTTCGAAGATGAAATCTGATGATGAGGAGGTTGAGACTTATAATCTTGGTATTGCAGAAAATCCAAAGAATGTCAAGTTGTCCAAATTTCTTTCTCTTGAGGAAAAAAAAAAATATCTAGTTTTGATGAAGAAATACGTAGATATTTTTGCATGGAGTTATGCTGATTTGAAAAGCTATGATCCAAATGTTATTCAACATACAATACCAATAAAAGAAAATGAAAAACCTTTCAAGCAGAAATTGAGAAGGATAAATTCATTGCTTTTGCCATTAATTGAAAAGGAGATTAAAAAGTTGTTTGAAGCAAAGATCATAGTACCATTGAGATTTTCCAAGTGGCTAGCTAACCTGGTGCGCGTGAGAAAGAAGAATGGAGAAATTAGGATATGCATTGATTTCAAGAACTTGAATAAAGCTTCATTAAAAGATAATTATCCACTTCCCAAAATGGACCATATTTTTCAAAGCATTGTAGGATCACAAAGGATGTCAATGCTAGATGGTTTCTCAGGTTATAATCAAATATTCGTACATCATGATGATCAAGAGAAGACAGATTTTACCACACCCTGGGGAACATTTATGTATGCAAAGATGCCTTTTGGACTTATGAATGCAGGGGAAATTTTTTAGAGAGGTGTGGACATTGCATTTGCAGATGAGATAAAAAGGTTTGTAGTAGTATATTTGGATGATATTACCATTTTTTCTAAAAAGGAAGAAGAACATCTCAAACACTTGGAGAAAGTCTTTCAAAAATGCAAAAAAATTGTTATTTCTCTAAATCCTACAAAGAGTATTTTTGCTTTGACAAAGAGAAATTTGGTGGGTCATATTATATCAAAGGAAGGAATTAAGATTGATCCAAGTAGGGCTTCTGCTATCCAGAAAATTGGTCTGTGCAGAAATAGAAAAGAAATTCAATCTTTTCTAGGCAAAGTGAATTTTGTGAGAAGAGTTGTTCCTAACTTTTCATAAATTGTGAAACACGTCACAAAGATTCTTAGGAAATATTGTGATATTAAATGGACAGCAGAGGCTAAACATTCATTTGAAGAAATCAAAAAGGCTCTTACTCAGTCTCCATTCCTTATAAATCCTGATTTTTCAAAGCAATTTCTGGTTTTTACTTTTGCTTCAGAACACACAATTGATGGAGTATTGTTGCAGGAAAGACAACAAGGTTATGAACAACCTATTTCATTTTTCAGTAGAACACTTGGAAATTCTGAATTGAAGTATAACATCATGGAGAAGCAAGCTTATGCTTTGGTGAAATCTCTTAAATATTTCAGGTTGTATGTCATTCATTCACACATTATTTCCTATGTACTTAATGTTGTAGTAAAGGACATATTAACTCAAGCTGATCCAGATGGTAAAAGGAGTAAATGGTTGCTACTCTACTGGAGTATGATTTGGAAAGCAGGCCTACAAAATTGGTAAAAGGATAAGGGTTCGCAAAGTTGATGACTGAATCAAATTTTGATTGTCTAGATATTAATTTTGTAGAAGAAAATTCAGATACAATTGTAGATGAAGAGTTGATCCATGTTGAATAAAATTTTACAATGTCAGATTGATATAAAGATGTTATCTTTGTACTACAAAATCATTGATCTCCTTCTGAACTAACAAAGTTAAAATCCAGATTTGTCAAGTTGAAATCAGTGAGATATTGTATTTTGAATAAATGTTTGTATTGGAAAGATTCAGGTGGAATACTTCTTAATTTTCTATTGGAAGATGAAGTTGAAAAGGTGATTGGAGAGTTTCATAAAGGTGATTGTGGAGGAAATAATTACTAGAGAGAAACAGTGAATAAGATACTCAGAGTGGGATTTTATTGGCCTTCAATGTTCAGAGATGTATACAGAAAGGTTGTTGCTTGTTATGAATGTCAAATATTTGAAGGAAAAAGGAAGTTACTCCCATTTCCTTTGAAGCCCATTTTTGTTGAAGACCCTTTCTAGCAGCGGGGGCTAGATTTTATTGGCGAAATACATCCTACATCTTCAAGCCATCATCAGTGGATCTTAACAACCACTGATTACTTCACAAAGTGGATTGAAGCAATTTCCACAAGACAAGCTACAGATGCAATCATTATTAAATTTCTAGAAAATAACATCATGTCAAGATTTGGTTACCCCATGAAGATCATCACTAACAACACTTAGGGTTTCAAATCAAAAAGGTCAGTTAGTTTTTGTAACCAGTATAATATCACTCTTGGTCATTATATAGCTTATTACAGCCAAGGTAATGGCTTAAATGAATCTTCAAACAAAAGCCTAGTTAGAATCATCAAAAATATTTTGCAGGAAAATAAAAGGTCATGGCATTTAAAGCTCAAATTTTCTCTATGGCTAATAGAATTTGTACTACAAGATCTATAGGAGTTTTGCCTTATGAGTTAGTTTATGGAACTGAAGATATTTTTCCTAGTTCTCTTGGAGTTCCTGTCATGAAACTGTTGCAGGGACTAGAAGAAGAACCGAATGTTATCCAAAGGAGGATCAACCAACTAATTTCTTTGCAAGAAAAAAGAGAAGAAGTCTACAGAAATCATCAATAATCTCAGAACATAATTAAAAATGCTTTTGACAAAAAGACCAAAGAAGAAAATTTAAGTCCTCAAGACATGGATTTGAAGTGGGAAGCTAAGATTGAAGATAAAGGAAAACATGACAAGTTCGAGAATCTCTGAAAGGGGCCATATAAAATTTCAGCTTACCATGGGG
The DNA here is from genome assembly GCA_031772625.1 of Pinus tabuliformis. Lineage (NCBI taxonomy): Eukaryota > Viridiplantae > Streptophyta > Pinopsida > Pinales > Pinaceae > Pinus > Pinus tabuliformis. The sequence continues at coordinate 257,512,017 of CM062811.1, forward strand.
ATAATACATTTATATTGCAAGAGATGGATGGTCAACTATATGCGGGAGGACCTATTAATGGCAAGTTCCTCAAACATTATATCCCTTGATCCAGTTGAAAGAAATACCATTGTATATATTCCATTTTTTTGTTTTTCTCATTTGCAGGTGTGGATGATATATTTAACAAGTTTGAGCCCGAAGTGAAGGCCATAAAAACTTGGAGATTATGTCGTCGTTTTCAATTTTAAATAAGGCATCTGGTCTACTAGTTATTTGCTGCATCATAGTTGTGTAGTATCCCCATTTGAGCCATTGTTATCTATGATAACACCTTCTTATTTTTTCCTTTTTTTTGAAAACTCTAGCCGTAGTGATCCATTTTTTAACTCTATCCGTAAATCCTTTGTTTTTCCAACTCTAGTCGTGTTTCCCCCATTCCCATTTGAAATTTCTTTAAAACCTTAATAAAACATGGGGTAAACCTTTTTAAAGGTTGGGACCCACGGTTTATATCGCAATCGACCCTTTTTCCTTATGCAAAATCATATCCGTCGTGCCCCTCATCCGCTTGTGATTGTAATATCGCAAATCACAAAGTATTTCTTCCGCCTCCGATATCGTACTTTCTCGTTGCCGATTGAGATATTGCATCACCCTCCTCCCACTGATTGTGATATCGTAAGACTTCTGCCAATATCACATATCACAATTTTCCTCCAATTATTATTCTCGTTACCACTCTGCTCTCTGATTGTGATAAATACCCTTCATCTTGTAATGGCCCATATTATCACTCCACCATATCAACGACCGATAATTCTTTTCGGCCCCCCCTTGTCATCCTATCTTTATCAACTTGGGGGTCCAAAAAGTGGTTTCTCCCACCGGGGCCCACTGCTACGTGTCCCTCCTACATGATTTCGCACCCCCCCCTCAATACCTCTTACCACTGGCACTCCCGCCATAACACGTGCTCCCGATTACGTCACACTCACTTCTGCTCCACCTCCACTTCCCCATTGCCACATATCTTCTCCCGCCTGCTCCCATCCTGATAGTATGTCCATTCCCTCCAATCCCCAACTGCCATGTGTCCCTCCTGCTTTCCTTCATAAATGCAAATCAATGGCCCAGATCAACGAATGCTTCCGCTTCGTGAGACAACAAAAGTGTTTTTCTGCATTTCTTCAACAGCATGGTCATCAAAGAGGACAGAAAATGTGTTTTTCGACAAATATCCAGTGGCATGGTCATTAAAGAGATATCAAGAAAACAGGGAAAAGACACAGTGGAATAATAATGGCACTTTCAAACACGTTTCAAACAGCATGCCTATCAGCAAGATAAATAATATTTCTCATTTAAAAGCCCATAAACAGTGCAATAGAATTCGAAAGGTCGGATGCTCTGAATTTCCACAATTACAACGCCAACGCTACAGCAGTTGTATTTTACTGAAAATTTGTAATTGTTAGATAAGCTTTGTTCATACAACTTCCATTTATATTTGAATTTTGTTGTAATAGAAATCTCGATGAAGTCTCAAAGTTTTATTAATCAGATAGGAACAGGTCTCTAGAACAATGGATTGAATTTGGCCCAGGTGGCAAGATATGTAAAGAGATATTTCTCTATAAATATGTAGATTACGACTTTGAGAAGGGTTGATTTGGAATGTGAGAAACTTGCCTTCTGTAATATTTTGTTCTTGTAATAGACAATATGCACCACTCTATTTTTTTACCTGAGAGTCTTAATATGGATTTTATGAGTTTTATTATGTTGTTATTAGTTTTACATGTAGTATCTTGATTACTTTGAAATCTATCATACAGCTCCAATTTCATTCATTTATTGTGTATCATTGTGGGTGTTCATTTGTATGAGTTTTAAAGCCATAGATGCCTTAGCTTCCATTAAACATTGTTGATGATCATAATCTATTTTAACTTGACTCCATGCCCAATGGTGGAAGTCAGCACATTTTTCTTCACCTACAAAATCACAAAAAGAAATCAAAGTTATTCATCTGAAATTTGAGTTTATCACGAGTTATTTTATAAATATTTTGAGAGAGAACTCTCATATTGGAAGGACTAACTTCTAGTCTAAAGTTGGTTTGAAATAGTTACATTTGGTTGAAGGTTGATACAGCCCAACCTATCCCAGCCGAGTGATAATAGGCCCAATCATGGGATGAATTTTGTCTTCCTCTATATTATTATTGCATCTTACTTTCAACTTTTTAATGATTAATCATTTCTTAGATTAAATCATTGTTTACCAGATTTACGGTTACTGTTTATAATAAATCATAGCGAATAACGTCAAACGAGATTTCCTTTACAATATTATCTTTTGTTATTGTTTTCCACAGGAATTGTGAATTGTTAGCTTCAAAGACTTAGCAGTTTTCTTATAGATGCATTTCAGTTATTTTATCACAGTTACCGTTCCCTAAGAAACAACTTGAATTGCTCTATCATTTCCAAATAGAAACTTAACAATTTATTTTTGTTATCAGTTTGATTGTAGTTTAGAGGTAGAAAGCGAGTGTTCTTTCAGTAAATATTTTGTTGTTCCTTTCATTTCTCAATATTTTCTTCTTATTAGTTTCACCTAGATCAAGATAATATCAACACTACCCTTGCGCCAATTGTGAGGAAAAATTTGCAATAAAATGACGAAATCCCATGTTGACAATTTAATGTGTAGAAGTTTAAGTTGATTCTTTAGGAACAACTAAGTGGCAAACATTTTGGCATCGTTGCTAGGGGGGTTGTCAAAGAAGTGTTTAGATGTATCCATGTGGGATTGGGTATTAAATATGGAAGGGAAGAACCTATGCCCGAATTGTTGATTTTGGTAGCATTGGATGTGCTGTTGAAATTTGGAGGAGAGGCTAAGGCACATGAGATCTCCAAGACCCAGAAATCATTTTAAGAAATTCCATCTGAATGAGGAGTTGTTAAAATAATTAATATTTTTAATGGGTTCCTAAGTCTAAACTTAGGAAAGTAAAAATATTAATGGGTATTAATAAAGATAAGGATGAGAAGCTCCTAAGAGACGAGGATCAAGTTTGTTTTAATCTTAACCGTTGATTAGGGACTTAATCTCAGCCGTTGATTCATCAACAGGAAAAGTATAAGAGAGGACTTGAGGGTCATTTGGAAACACACTGATAGATAATCAGTATCTCAAGGAAATTTGATTCTCAAGGAAGAGGAGATCGATTTTAGAGGGAGTTGCAGGGTGGAGGAAGAGGAGGGCTTTAGCAGCAGGCAGTGATTAAGGAGGAGGTGGCACAGGGGCAGTGGAAGATAGTGCAGAAAGAGAGACGTAGTCCAGAGGAGAGACACAAGGCCTACGCAGGATGACACAAAGGGACGCAGAGCCACTCAGAGCCACGCTGGGTCTATCAAAGTGACGCAGGGGTGACACAGAAGTGGGAGCAGGGTCTCTAAAGTGTCAAGTAATCTCAAAGGAAAATTATCAGGTGTTTTATCTAAGTTTATTTGTAAAACCATTCCTTGTAAAAGCAATTCCTGCTGAAGATTAATAAAGCCTTCATCTGTTGCACTAGTTTTCCCACATTGGTTTTTTTCGGGGACAATTGTCCAAAAATAACTGTGTCAATTTGATTGATTCTTGTGCATGTATTTTTTCTCTGGGTAATTATGTGATAACTGTAGTAGAATTTATTTTAATATTTGTTGAAGGAATTTCGTAAATAACGTATTGAGAATAATAAGTAGGTGAAATAAATCAGTTGTTGCAGTGATATAATTTCAGTTTAGAAATTTTCACATGGTATCAAAGCAGAGATCTGACAATTGGAAAGGAAAATCGATTATGGGTCAAGAGCATGATGCAGAGGCATCCACTCAAGGGGACCTGTGCATATTTTTAGAAGAATGCACAATGGACGAATATTTGATGTTAGCTTCCAGATTGGAAGAAGAAACAGCTTGCTTTGCAAGCTCTGCCTCCTTGGAGGTTTGGTATCTAGACAGTGGAGCTTCTTAGCATATGCAGGAATCCGAGAATGTTTTTCAGATTGTCAGGAAGAAAGAATGAATTTTCAGATCACCATGGGGAATAAGGCAAATTGTACTCCAGTAGGAAGAGGTACCATCATTTTTCAAACCAAAGTAGGAGAGCGACTTTGGGCAACCAATGTGATGCATGTCTCGGGATTGGGGATAAACTTACTTTCCATATCTCAACTTCAAAACAAGGTCTATGATGTTTTCTTCATTAAGGAGAAATTATATGTCAAACACTCGAGTTGGAAAATGAAGGATCAGATTGGAATCAAAAGTAACAGGTTGTACAGGTTACAGCTATAATCACCAATGGCATTGATAGGTAGTAATGGAGACAAAGACTTGAATGAGCCATGGCATAGGAGGATGGGACACTTACACCATGGGGCTTTGAGAATTCTCAGGAAAAAAGTATCAGTAGTTCCAGAACTAAGTACTGAACGGAATGATGTATGCAGAGGGTGCGCTCTAGGAAAGTATGCCAAAGTTGCGTTTTCCAGAAGTAATAATAGGGCGAAGAGTGTGCTAGGATTGATACACTCAGACATCTGCAGACCAATGTCCATAAATGCTCTTAGTGGTGCCGGTACTTCATCACCTTCATTGATGACCATTCTAGGAAGACTTGGATCTACTTTCTGAAAACCAAGGATGAGGCTTTTGGTCGATTCAATGAGTTCAAGGCTCTAGTGGAGAATTTGAAAAGAAAGAAGATAAAATTTTGCACTCAGACAATGGTGGAGAGTATGTTGACAAGGACTTCACCGCTTTTTGCACTAAGGAAGGTATCAGAAGAGAGTGGACAGCTCCCTACAATCTGGAGCAGAAAGGAAAAATAGGACTATTATGGAAGCAACTAGGGAAATGTTGTATGGTCAGGATATGCCTAAATTCCTATGGGCAGAAGCATGCGACACGTCAGTTTATGTCCATAACAGGACTCCTCACAAGGCATTGGGCAAAATCACTTTGGAGAAGGTCTTCACTAGGAAGACACTTAAATTCAGCCATTTCAGGATATTTGGGAGTTTAGTATATTGTCATATACCTAAAGAGAAGAGAAAGAAATTAGATCAAACTGCTGATAAAGGATATCTTGTGGGATATAGAAATAATGTTAAGGCATATAGAGTCTGTCTTCCAGGGAGTAGGAAGGTAGTAGTTCAGCGGGATGTAAAGTTCATGGAGGATAGAGATTTCATAAAATCTTGAGGAATGCCTTCCGAGTAGCAGTCGAAAGACGAGTCGTTGGTCAGACCACCTCAACCAGTAGAAACTGGTACCAGAAATCCTCCTAAAGACAAGGCTTCAGAACAAGAGCAATCTCAGGAAGAAGAGGATCTGATAGATGTACCTACTACCAGCAGAAGAACGAGCTGGGAACTCTGATAGATTTTATGCGATGCAGAAGACTTCATTGGTGCACCCAAGAATAGTAAAAGGGAGCGAAGACAGCCAGACAGATACCAGGCCATAGTAGCTCAGGTTGGGGAACCTTCTAGTTTTCAAGAGGTCGTTTAACATCAAGTATGGGTAGATGTTATGGTGGAGGAATATAGCTCTATAATGGTCAATGATGTCTCGGAAGTGGTACCTAGGTCTTAGGACAGATCAGTGGTAGGTTCGAGATGGATCTACAAGGTCAAGTATGCCACAGACGGAAGTGTGGAGAAATGCAAAGCCAAGTTCGTGGCTAAGGGGTATGCTCAGAAGGAAGGGATAGACTACGAAGAAACCTTAACCCCAATAGCGAGGTATACTTCTATCAGGGTCGTGATATCTCTTGCAGGGAATATGGGGTGGGAGATCCATCAGATGGATGTCAAGACAACATTCTTGAATGGGGTAATAGAAGAGGAATTATACATCGAACAACCTAAAGGTTTTGAGACACATGAGAAGAAATCCCATGTATGCATATTGAAGAAAGCCTTGTATAGGTTGAAACAAGCACTTAGGGCATGGTACGGTTGAATTGATGGCTACTTGCAAAAGATGGGGTTCGTCAAGAGTGACGTAGACCCTAATCTCTACTATCTGGTTGTAGAGAATGAGCCTCTAATGCTAGTGTTATATGTGGATGATCTCTTCCTGACAGGATCATCCAGGCTCATCAAAGACTGCCAGAAGAATCTAGCCACAAAATTTGACATGAAGGATTTGGGACAGATGCATTATTTTCTGGGGTTGGACGTTTGGCAGCAGAAGGGTGAGATCTTCCTAGGACAAGGGAGATATGTTACAGAAAGTTGAAGAGATTCAGGATGCAGGAAAGTATACCTATGGCTACTCCAATGATCACCAACTGGAATAAGATTGATGCATCATAAGATAAAGATGTATACCACCTTTTACAGGCAGCTCATAGGGTCCCTAACGTATCTATTCAATACCAGGCCATACATTTGTTATGTTGTAAACACCCTTAGTTAGTTCATGGTAGAACCTAAGAGGGCGCATTGGGTAGCATCCAAACATGTTCTCAGGTATATACAAGGAACAGTCGAGCATGGACTATTGTACAGTAGAGGCAATGACATCAGGTTGAGTGTGTTCACTGACGCAGATTGGACTAGAAGTTTAGTAGAACAGAAAAGTAAAACTGGGTATTGTTTCAACATTGGATCAGGAATGACCTCCTGGTGCAGTAGGAAACAAAAATCCGTGGCTCTGAGCTCAGCTGAAGCAGAATATATGGTAGCTAGCATAGCTTCATGCGAAGCCATATGGCTTAGGAAATTTCTTGTGAATCTATTCAGGAGAATGATGGAAGCAACTAGGATCATGTGTGATAATAAGAGTTGCATCAAGCTCTCTGAGAATCAAGTATTTCATGATTGGTCAAAGAACATTGATATCAGGTGTCACTTTTTCAAAGAATGTGTCCAATGAGGGGCAGTACAGTTGAGGTACACTCCTACAGGAAAACAGGTGGTAGACATCCTCACCAAGGCTCTAGGAAGAACAAATTTTGTTCATTTTAGGGAGAAGACGGGGATGGTAAAGAATCCATTTCAATAATGGATAAGTATAAGAAGTTGCAGTGCAGCAATTAGCAGTGGCAGTGTTATGGGCAGCATGATGCAGCAGGTTGAGAGGGAGCTGTAGTACATGAGCAGCAGTGAAAGTGGCAGTGTCATGGGAAGCAGTACAGGAAGTAGCAGTGTAGGGGATGTGAGGCAGCAAGCCAAGCATCAACACAGGTACCGATGCGGAAGATGAGTGTGATGTTTCTATAGTGAAACATTGCTAGAGCACATTCCTCGCTAAGAGGGAGTGTTGATTTTTGGTAGCATCAGATGTGCTCTAGCCTTGAAATTTGGAGGAGAGACTAAGGCACATGAGATCTCCAAGACCCAGAAATAGTTTTTAGAAATTCCATTCGGATGAGGAGTTTTTAAAATAATTAATATTTTTAATGGGTTCCTAAGGCTAAACATAGGAAAATAAAATTATTAATGGGTATTAATAAAGATCAGGATGAGAAGCTTCTAAGAGATGAGGATCAAGTCTATTTTAATCTTAACCGTTGATTAGGGACTTGATCTTGGCCATTGATTCATCAATAGGAAAAGTATAAGAGAATACTTGAGGGTCATTTGGAAACACACCGGCAGGTACTCAGTATCTCAAGGAAATTCGATTCTCAAGGAAGAGGAGATCAATTTCAGAGTGAGTTGCAAGGTGGAGGAAGAGGAGGGCTTCAGCAGTAGGCAGTGATCAAGGAGGAGGTGATGTAGGGGTAGTGGGAGACAGCACAGAAAGAGAGATGTAGTCCAGAGGAGAGATGTAGGGCCTACATAGGCTGATGCAAAGGGGCGCAGAGTCACTCAGAGCCACGTTGGGTCAATCAGATTGACGCAAGGGTGACACAGAAGTGGGAGTAGGGTCTCCAAAGTGTCAGATAGTCTTAGAGGGAAAGTCTCAAGTGTTTTCTCTCGGTTTCTTTGTAAAATAATTCCTTGTAAAATAAATTGCTAATGAATATTAATAAAGCCCTCATCGGATGCATTGGTTTTCCCGCATTGGGTTTTTCTAGGGACAATTGTCTAAAAATAATTGTGTCGATGTGATTGATTCTTGTGCATGTATTTTTTCTCTGGGTAATTGTGTGATAATTGTAGTAGAATTTGTTTTAATATTTGCTGAAGGAATTTCATAAATAACTTATTGAGAATAATAAGTAGGTGAAATAAATCAGTTAATGCAGTGATAGAATTTCAATTTAGAAATTTTCACACGCACCAAATAAATTTTTTATGTCAGTGCCTGCCCTCAACCGATACTTTTAGAATTGTTTAGTGTGTGTGACTAGGAAAAAGAATAGGATTGTAAATTAGGAAGTTATAGATTCAAAACCCATTTCAAAGACCACCAAAAGGAAAGGTAATTTTGACCTTGGGAGAGTGACATTCATAGAAGAAACCATTCAAAAATCTGAATATCAAGCATTGGTAGCTCCCAAAACAATATCTGGGAAGGGATCTACTATTGTATCTCGAGTGGTAGGATCATCTACTACAGCTCATGCTGAGATTCACAATAAGACTGAAGGATCTGAATGAAGTTTTCAAGATATACCCATTAGACACCTCAATTCTTCCTGTAAATTTGAGGGGAATTCTTGTAATTTGAAGGAGGGGGAACGTGAAAAAAATGAAGAAAACCCACAATATGTTGAAAATGACCCACAATTTTTCGAACATGAACCTCTTGCAACCCCTGTTCTAGGGAAAGCACCTAAAATCCCTGACTTGAATAGTGTTGTGAGACCCATTCAAGGGCCTAACATTAGCCAAAATCCTCTTGCTTAGACAATACCTCCTGATCACGAAATCCCTGAAGGCTACTGGCGTATTTTTGACCAAATGGTGAACGCAACACCACAAACCCAAACCTCAACCATAGAATACGCTATAGCCGATCCATTAGCCAATTCACTAATGAAAGCCATTACATTACAAAATATCCCAATTTTTTATGGAATGACCTCCAAAGACCCTGATGAATTCTTGTTTGAGTTCGATGTCCTATGTCAAGGTTATTATTATACCATTGACTCATAAAAACTAAAATTGTTTGCTTCTACCTTGAAGGCATTAGTTATACATTGGTTTATGGGACTAGGAGGTGGTACTATAAATTCATGGGATGAAATGAAAAATGCTTTCCTTACCAAATATTAGGATTATTGCCAATCTAGGGACTTAAGAGAGGAAAATTTTAAAATGATGGAAAAATATGATGAGACTTTAGAAGAATACGTTGAAAGATTTCAATATAACTTGCAAAGATCACCTTACACCACTTTACCCAAAGAAGTGTTGAAAATTGCTTTAATTAAGGGCATGAAAGATGAGTGGATAGAGACACTTAATTTAATGGGGCAAGGTGATATTTCCAAGGAATATTATGATAATATTATTAAACTATGTATCAGGTGCTTGTGAGGAAGTACACGAACCAAATCTAGAATTCGAGATCCTCTAGCAGGACTGTAGGCAGAAGTGTAACTCGAGTGGAGATCGGTAATATTTTAGAAGATTTTAAAAATGATATTTTGAGCACATTAACTACACAGTTGGTTCTCCTACAAGTCAATCAAAAACAGGTCAAATCAGAGCAAGCTCTGGTTATATTTTGTCCTCATTGTCGGAAGAAGCACAACCGCAAAGAGTGTCCATTGGATATGATTGAAACATGTGTTATTTGCACTAAAGATCATTTGACAGAGCAGTGTCCCTCACTCCCTAGATTAAAATTTGTATTCAAAGAAGCTAAGGAAGATCCAAAGCCATCATATCTTATGACACAGTGATGACAGTGGCAGACTCGCCCTTTAGGTATGATGCAGGACCTTTCTCTGTTTTATTCTAGACAATATGCTCAACAGCAGATTCCTAGATCAACATGGCAGGGCTAGCCATATTTTAATCCCACTTGGACATCTCATCCATACTTTGCACTGACCTGAGAAAATTAGCCATTCACTAGATCTGTGTGGCCAAATCAACATTATTCTACACCTTCATGGCAAAATGCAACAAACAATCCATATCCTTCACAGTGGGCAAACTCATCTGCATAAGGACCAATGTGGCCTAAAAATTGGCAGCATCCTGCAGGACCAATCAACCCATCTATCGAAACGCTACCCCAGTCATATCCACCATTTCAAGCTCCATTTCAATTGTCGCTGAATCCTCAACCCCCACTATGTACTTAAATACCTGCTCACTCAAATCCCAATTGAACAATAGGCTTGTCCAATATTTGGATATCGTTGAAATTTTGGATCGTGAATCCAAACCTCTTGAATGTAATGAGTTACGACTGAGGTTTGGATGAGTTATCTTTCCAGAAGATAATAAATTCAATCAAGAATGGGAAGATAATGAAAACCCAATCAAAGAGCAGCCTTTGGCAGAACAAATTTCTCTAATTGTAGTTGTTTCTTAAACAGAGGACCTGATGTGAAAACTAAACACTAAGACCCCATTAAAACTCTAGTTTCTACTCCTCCATTCCCCGAAAGACTCACAGTGACTAAGCCACCAGTCTATTCTGATTTTGATCTTATAGGGAAATTAAAAAAATTATGCATAAAAATCCCACTCCTCTAGGCTATACAAGACGTTCCTATTTATGCTAAAATGATTAAAGAATTGTGTGTCAAAAATCCTAGGAGGAAACCTAAAGATCCTCCTACAGTCCATGTCTTAGGGACACTCTCTAACCTTATCTTAGGGAAACAAATACCTGTCAAATATGATGACCTTGGGAATCCAATAGTCACTGTTCAAATTCAGGGTTGCAATTTCCCAAATACCCTGGTGGACTTAGGAGTTGATATAAACATCTTGACTATAGAAACTTGTGGTATTCTTGGGATCGCAGCCTTAAAAACGACTTCCACTATGTTGGAACTAGCTGACAGATTAGTAGTCAAACCAAAGGGCACTCTGGAAGATGCTATCATTTCTGTAGATTCCTAGGAGTACCCAATGGACTTTCTGGTTATCAGTCCTAGAAATAGACTAGATGGGAATCCTCTGATATTAGGGAGACCATGTCTGGAAGCTACAGATGCATATATAGGATGCCAAACAGGGAATATGACAACTACAAAAGGAACTGTTGTCAAAAATATTGTCTTATACCCACTTGCTAAACCCAGCCTACCTATCAAAAATTACCAGTTATTTCTGCCCAAATATCAAGAGGAAAACTTGCATTCTTCTCTTACCACGGATGAGGCTCTTACATTTAAAATCCAAACCAAGGATGATATATTTAATGGCTTTATTAACAAAACTTATACTATTGGGAATCCAACATGTCAAATTCTAAAATCCATGCTTGATAATGAGGCCCAGGAAGATCCACTAGAGGGAATAATGAAGATATACTTACAATTGTTTTCCATAATAGCATTCCCATCAAAATTGAACCTGGTAAAACTTTAAATAATATTTCCAATCTGGATGATCAACAACATAAAAAGTTAATTCAGATTCTCCAGAAATATAAGTAGGCTTTTTCTTGGGAATATTATGACATGAAGAGCATCGATCCACAACTATGTACCCATCACATTTATATAGAAAAAGATGCTCGTGCTATTCGACAGCCTCAGAGAAGATTAAATCCACACCTTAGGGATGTAGTAAAACAAGAGTTACAAAAGCTCCTGGATGTTAATTTTATATATCCTATTTCAGACAGCCAGTGGGTTTCACCATTAGTTGTCATCCCTAAGAAAAATGGTAAATGGATAATTTGTGTGGACTATAAATAATTGAACAAGGCTATGCAAAAATACCATTTCCCCCTTCCATTTGTAGATCAGGTCCTTGACACTCTTGTTGGGAAGAATTTTTTCTCCTTTCTGGATGGTTTTAGTGGTTATAATCAAATTCAAATTTCTCCCAAAGACCAGGATAAGACCACATTTACCTACCCTTGGGGAACGTTTGCATATAGAGTTTTACCATTTGGGCTGTGCAATGCACCAGCCACCTTCCAGAGGGAAATTTTGAGTATCTTTTATGATTTAATTATTGAAGGACTTGAGTTGTACATGGATGATTTTACTCCATATTTTAATGAGTTTGACCATGCCTTACAAAATTTAGAAAAAGTTCTTAAATGATGCATTGCTACCAAATTATGCCTTAGCCATGAAAATTTTCATATGATGATGACCGAAGGTGTAGTTCTGGGACATTACATTTATACTACAAGTAGTCAAGTGGATCCAACAAAGATTGAGGTAATTCTTAAGTTGCCTACTCCTTGTACATCAATTGCGGTACGCAGTTTCCTTGGCTATGCTGGTTATTATCGTAGATTTATAGCATTTTTTTCAAATATAGTAGCATCACTATATTTTTTGATAGGAAATGTTGAATTTGAATGGACTAACAGATGTGATGTTTCTTTTGCATAACTTAAAAATCTAGTTGCAACATCCCATGTGTTAAAAGCGCCAAACTAGAATTACCCTTCCATATTTCATTAAACACATTGAACACAATGATAGGAGCTGACCTTGGACAATAAGAAGACAAAAAGTCGTATGCCATTTATTTTATCAGCAAGAATCCTACATCAACAGAGCTAAATTATACAGTGACGAAAAAAGAGTTTTTAGTTGTTTTGTATTCTATTAATAAATTTTGTCACTATATAATGGGATATCCAGTCTTCCTGCACTCTGATCATTCTGTCATTACATATCTAGCTAATAAACCTATTACCAATGGTCGAATAACTCTATGGTTGTTTTTATTACAGGAGTTCGACATTACTATAAAGGATCACCAGGAAAGGAAAATCTCGTTGCAGATTTTCTGTCTAGAGTACCTAAAACAGTCGATCCTTTACCGGTGGAAGATAAATTTCTATATGAACACCTGTTTTCTGTAACAATCAAGACACCCTGGTATGTTGATGTGGCCAATTACCTAGCAGTAGGAAAACTGCCAACACATTTTCCACCTCGAGATAGGAAACTTATTATTCAGCGCAGTGCACGATTCTCTTGGATAGATGGTTACCTCTATCATATAGGGTTTGACTTTCAAATCCGCGGATGCATTAGAGAAGACGAGATTTACGACATTCTCATAGTCTTTTATGATGAACCCTATGGTGGACATTTTGTTGATCGCAGGATAGGGCATAAAGTACTCCAAATGGGGTATTATTGGCCCATGATATTCAAGGATGCACAAAAGTATGTCGGTATTTGTGATAGATGTCATAGAATGGTTCACCCCACTCAAGCTGATGAGATGCCCCTACAACCGCAATTTGTAATAGAACCCTTTGAAAGATGGGAATTGGATTTCATGGTCCCCTTTAACCCATCAACGAATCAGAAGGCGTACATCTTGGTTTGTACAGACTATGTGACTAAATGGGTGGAAGCAGTAGCTCTTCTGAGAGTTACAGAAGAAGCGATCATTAGTTTCTTATTTGAACTATTTGTGCAATACAGACTGCCTAGAGAAATAATAACATATGGGGGGTCTCAATTAATTACTCATAAAATTTATGCTACTTTACAGAAGTACCAAATTAAGCACAGAGTCACTTCTCCTTACCATCCTCAAGCAAATGCACAATTGGAAAGTACCAATAAGGTTTTGGAGGCAATTTTGACCAAAACAATATCTGTGAACCGCCAGAACTGGGCAGTTAAACTTCATGAGGCCTTATGGGCCTATCGAACAATGTGACGCAATACTACTGGCTATTCACCATACCACCTTGTTTTTGGTAAGGAGCCCATTTTTCCTATTGAATTCAAGATTAAGACTCTCAAGGCTGTAAGAGAAGCTGGATTGGATTTCACAGAAGCATAGAAATAACGTTTACAACAACTTAATGAACTGGACAAGATTCTCCTGGATGCGGGTGATTGACAGGCTAAAGGGTGCGTTGGAGGCGCGTCGAGTGGGCAGGTGCCAGCCCAATTGCGCCACGGGTAATGGTTATGGGATGGCGAGCTGGTCGCGCACACCTCTATTAGTGGCAGCATTAATGTTGTCCTTCAGTCTCCTATTTAATTACGCAATGGCTCTCAGGATGTTCGTCACTCCCGCGGTTCCATTGCAGGCCTTCGACTCCATAAAGGTCACTGCTCTGAGCGTTTCCCTGAGCCCCTCTGTTAGTTCGTTTCTGTTTGTCAGTCTTTTGCTTGGCTCAAGAGCTTTCTCCATCCTTGTCTTTCGCTCGGCTCTGGCTCCACGGGCTCATGGATTTGTTTGGGCTCCGTCTCCGCTTCTCTCTGAGCACTCGTTTCTTTGTCATCCCCCTTTGTGCATTCGCTCCTCTGTCAAGCCTCGGTATATCAAAATGCCACGAGAAAGCCCCAGAATGGGGAGTAGGCGAGGCGGTTCCCACGGTCGCACCACCCATTAGCTATCCAACCCCACCTCGGACCCATCCTCGGATGCGTTGGAGTTCGGTCGCTTCAATTATCCAGCCACCAGAAGTGGCAGAGGTAGGGGAAGAGGGCGAGTTAGGATCGATGATTGTGAGCATAATGCACATCCCACTGCCCGTTTCCACATTCTGTGTTCCCTGGCAAACTCCTCCTTCATAGTCTCGGTTATGATTGAAAAGTGTGAGAATGCCAGGGGTTTGGGAGCGGCTCATCTTGGGGTTCCTGTAGATTAGAGGACGGCAAATCAAAATGTTAACCAGCGCCAAGTCATAGGAGGCCTTTTTGTGGTGAATTATGAAGCCAACGCAGGTCCGAGCGCGCCAGCAAGAGGAGAGCCTACAGGCTCAGAGGTCCATCCGTCCGACTCATATGACTCAGCTTAATTTGGGTGTCAGGTCATTGAGGAACAACCATATACCTCTGATGACAAATCAACCAGCCCGTGCCTCCGTTTTGGTGTTGCATCTGAAGAAGGAGTTCGCCTCCCTTTTGAGTCTTGGTGTTCATGTATGTTTCAGGTCTCTGTCAGTTAATGTTTTGTTTATGTTTAGCGATGGATAATTGTGTGTCAATTTTGGAGTTTTATGGAAGTTAAAAGCACTGTTGTAGGTCTTCCGCGGACTGAGGTCAAGAATTTTTTTGTAAAATTCCAACTTCATGGCAAGAATTTTCAAGGCAGCTGCCTTGCTGTAACACTTTTTGTATAAATAATAGAAGTAGACCGATTGAGAAAAAAAAAACTGGACAAGATTCGCCTATTAGCCCTGCAACGTACAATTGTTATTAAACAACAAAGGTACAAATGGCATGATCACATTATTAAAAATAAAACTTTTTATAAAGTTGACTGGGCTCTATTGTATGATTATAGGTTTCAATATTTTCCAGGAAAACTTCAGACGAGATGGTTAGGACCGTATGATATTACCAGATTCTATGACAACGATACAGTGACCTTGAATACCATAGATGGTTCTAGTGTCTCTTTTCTTGCTAATGGACATCGACTCTGCCTCTATCATTAGCCACTTACATAAGAGTTTTTATGCCATCAGATAAGCGATGATTCCAATTTTCATATCATAGTTGATTGGGGAGGTAACCCCGCAACTACATCTAGCTAAAACAATATCAAAACTCCTTTAATTTTGTACATAATGTATATATTTTCATGAAATTTATGTTTCATAAAAAAATTATAAAAAATAAGAATAAGAATAAGAATAAGAATGAAATAAGGGGAAAGGGTTGTTATTATTTTTGTCATGGTTGTTCTCCTTTGGTCACAGTTGTTGTCCCATCACTGTTGTTCCCTTATTTGCAATCGTTGTTCCCTTTCATTATAGCTTGTTGTTCCCTTTTATCACAGTTGTTGTTCCTTTGGTCACAGTTATTGTTCCTTCATTGATGCTCCCTTAGTTGCAATCGTTGTTCCCTTTCATTCTAGCTTGTTTTTCCCTTTTATCACAATTGTTGTTCCTTCATTGATGTTCGCTTACTTTTAGCCATTGTGCCCTTTCGTTATAGCTTGTTATTCCCTTTTATCATAGTTGTTGTTCCTTCACTATTGTTCCCTTAGTTGCAATCATTGTTCCCTTTCATCACAACTTGTTGTTCCCTTTTGTCACAGTTGTTGTTCCTTTTTTCGCAATTGTTGTTCCTTTGGTCACAGATGTTGTTCCTTCACTATTGTTCCCTTAGTTTTAGTCGTTGTTCCCTTTCATCACAACTTTTTGTTCCCTTTTGTCACAGTTGTTGTTCCTTTGGTTGCAGTTGTTGTTCTTTCATTATTGTTCCCTTAGTTGCAGTCAATGTTCCCTTTCATCACAACTTGTTGTTCCCTTTTATCACAATTGTTTTTCCTTTGGTTGCAGTTGTTGTTCCCTTTGGACATGGTTGTTGTTCCCTTAAGTCACAGTTGTTGTTCGCTAATGATTGTTATTTTCTTAGCTGTAACCATTTTTTTCCCAATTTTGAAGCACTTTTTTTATATCATGGTGACAAAATTATGGTGTCCTAATGATTACCATAAGATAATATTTTACTTGACTACTAAACTTCATCAAAACTTAACAATTCTGATATTTTCTTAATTCAAGCTTCTGTGATCCATATTACATAAAGAAGAGTCTTTTTAGTAGAAATCACATAGGAGAAAATTTTACCGACGAGTTTCGAACTAGCTAGTGTTGTTCATCATCAAAACCAGATGAAAATGCAGATCATGGCACATGCTTAAATAGAGGGCAATGTAGAGAACAAAAGATCATATAACGGCTAATTTATGAAAAATAATATTTTAATAATGATAATATTCCTATAATAGTTAATATAACGGCTAGTTTAAGAATAATAATAGTATAATTTATAATAATTATTAAAAAAATGATATATATATATATATATATATATATATATATATATATATATATATATATATATATATATATATATATATATATATATATATATATATATATATATATATATATATATATATATATATATATATATAGATAAAGAATGAAAAACGTAAACAATAATAAGAAACAAACAATCCAAGTCAACCAATGATAGGGAGCAGAGTCAAAATAGATATATATAATTCAAGACCTAATTAATGAGTCAAGATCTTGTAACAAAAATAATAATTAAATGACACTTAAATTAAAACAAAGTAATCAAAAGGGAGAGAATTTTTTTATTTTTTAAAAGGTGAGAAAACAGATCAAAATAATATTAACATTAAATGAAAATACCTATATAGAAACAAAAAATTCATAAATAGAAATGTCAAACCTTAAAAAACAAAATAATCCGCAAACAGAAACAAACTAGGAGGACAGGACAGGGACCCAACTTCTGCTAATATTCCAACCATCGTCTCTATTTAAATTATTGGGTCTTTTTTCTATTTCCAAGGCCTCCCTGAATTTACGATGATGGAAATGACTAACCTTGGCAATGACACGGGCTTCCTCAATGTAGATGTGATTCCTAGATTTTTATGCATGTTTTGTTGAAGCAGAGGAGCAGGTCCTGCCATGCTTGATGGTGTATTATTGGCCCATGATATTCAAGGATGCACAGAAGTATGTCAGTATTTGTGATAGATGTCATAGAATGGTTCATCCCACTCAAGCTGATGATATGCCCCTGCAGCCGCAATTTGTAATAGAACCCTTCGAAAGATGGAAATTGGATTTTGTGGGCCCCTTTAACCCACCATCGAATCAGAAGGCGTACATCTTGGTTTGTACAGACTATGTGACTAAATGGGTGGAAGCAGTAGATCTTCCAAAAGTTACAGAAGAAGCGGTCATTAGTTTCTTATTTGAACTATTTGTGCGATACAGACTGCCTAGAGAAATAATAACATATGGGGGGTCACAATTAATTGCTCATAAAATTTATGCTACTTTACAGAAGTACCACATTAAGCACAAAGTCACTTCTCCTTACCATCCTCAAGCAAATGGACAAGTGGAAAGTACCAATAAGTTTTTGGAGGCAATTTTGACTAAAACAATATCTGTGAACCACCAGAACTGGGAAGTTAAACTTCGTGAGACCTTATGGGCCTATCGAACAATGTGGCACAATACTACTGGCTATTCACCATACCACCTTGTTTTTGGTAAGAAGCCCATTTTTCCTATTGAATTTGAGATTAAGACTCTCAAGACTGCAAGAGAAGTTGGATTGGATTTCATAGAAGCATAGAAATAGCATTTACAACAACTTAATGAACTGGATGAGATTCGCCTATTGGCCTTGCAACGTATAACTGTTATTAAACAACAAAGGTAAAAATGGCATGATCGCCTTATTAAAAGAAATTTTTTCATAAAGTTGACTGGGCTCTATTGTATGATTCCAGGTTTTAATATTTTCTAGAAAAACTTCAGACGAGATGGTTAGAACTGTATGATATTACCAGAGTCTATGACAATGATATAGTGACCTTGAATACCATAGATGGTTCTAGTGTCTCTTTTCTTGCTAATGGACATTGACTCTGCCTCTACCATTAGCCACTTACATGAGAGTGTTTATGCCATCAGATAAGCAATGATTCCAATTTGCATATCATAGTTGATTGGGGAGGTAACCCCGCAGCTACATCTAGCTAAAACAATATCAAAACTCCTTTCATTTTGTACATAATGTATATATTTTCATGAAATTTATGTTTCGTAAAAAAAATATAAAAAATAAAAAATAATAAGAATAAGAATGATAACTATGGCCAAGTAAAAAGTTCCGATTACTGCTGCGCGCGTGTTCTGAGCTCCCACTCCCCTGCTTCCTCGGCCCCTGTGGCCCTCCACAGGCCTCCTGCCTGGCAGCCCCTGCTGCTGGGCCCTCATTCCTTCCCGGCATCCCCGCAATTGGGCTCTACCTTCCTCCTCTGGTTTTTAGCAGAGGAGCGTAGCTACCGCCATGAGTGCACCTAGGGGTGGGGATCCCTCTCCCACCCCACCAATCTCTTCAGAGGAAGCATTCAGAAGACTACTCTCACAGAAAGGGAAGAAGCGTTTGACTCCAGAAGTCCCAAAATTCATCCAAAAACTAGAGGAAATTCCTGAGATCACCCTGCCAGAAGAACAACCGATGAAAATAGCACTAGCACTAACTGACAGAGGGCTGGTAGGACAATTTATGGGACACTAGCCCTCTACAAAAACAACAGACGACTAGTTCCAACACAACTGGAGGCCCCAACTGGAAAACAATGTGATCTGCTATGTTGTCGGAAGAGGGTATTTCATTTTGAGTTCACCTCCAAAGAAGATTGAGATTTGGTTTTTAGAAACGGTCTGTATTTTATGGGAAATCAAGGTCTGTATCTTAATAAGTGGACCCCCAACTTCGATCCCTCAATTGACACCCCTAAAGAAGTCCTAGTCTAGGTCCAGCTCCCCAATCTTCCGATCCACTACTGGAGCTACCACACCCTGCAGAAGATTGGAAATGGTCTCGGTCGCTTCATTGAAAAAGCAGATAACAAGGGCCAATATACATGTGCAAGAATCTGTGTGGAAGTCGATCTGGAAGTTGGACTTCCCGAAGCGATAAAACTTACAGTTGGAGAATGGCATCACTATCAAAAATTGGATTATGAGCAATTGCCTTTCAAATGCAGAACCTGTCACGAACATGGACACTTCCAATGAAACTTCCCAAAAGCCTTAGCCGGGGACAAAGTGGACGAAGAAGGATGGAAAGAAATAAAAAAGGGCAAGGCAGTCCCAAAACTAACTGAGAAGAAAAATTCAAGGCCATTGGTGAAGCCCCAGCCCAAACCAAAAGCCAAAGAATTTCCAAAAGAGGGTTCTTCCTCTGGCAAAAAGACAGATGCCATTGAGACCCAAGAGGAACCAGAAGACCCGTCGAAGAAAGTGAAAGAAGCCGAGGCAAAGTCAACTCTTCCTCCAGTAGAGGTTGAACAAGGGGAAAAAGAAGAAAATGAGGAGCACATCAATCTAGGCTCCGACTCTGAGGGATATTCAGAAGATGGAGTCTCAGATTCAGACAGCTCGCAAGTCACTCCTCTCAAGTTGGCTAGGGGTCGAAAGTCCAAGAAGAAACAGAGAGAGGAAAAAACTTACCTAGATGTCCTCCAAGGCTCTCAGAAAACTCTCAAAGGAATGATGAATACCAGATCTAAGCGCAAGCATGGTTAGGCTCCAAGAGGAGCCACAACCTTCCAAGCCAGTAAATAATGAGATACATCTCCTAGAATTGCAGAGGGTTAGGCAGTAGGTTGAAAGAAGAAGCTCTGAAAGACATTGTAAGGATGTACTCGCCTAAAATCCTTCTCATCCAGGAGACAAAAATGGAGGACCTTCTATTCCTCCAAGCAAGCAAAGCATTCTGGCATAAAGGGAGAGAATTCAGCGCCATAGGTGCCTCTGGAGGGATTGTCTCCTTTTGGGATAGCTCCAAATATGATTTGATTCACGAAGAATGTTGCCCCCTTTGGCTACTCACTAAGCTCCTCCATAAAGATTTTGGCCACCAAGTAAGTATGTTCAACCTTTATGCTCCGGTCTTACCATCTGAGAAAAAAAATTGTTGGGACTCGCTTCAGTCCTATCTTTTCTTGCACAATCCAGGAAATATTATTATTGCAGGTGATCTGAATGTTACGTTAGCCACAGAAGAGAAAAAGGGGGGCTCGCTGGTCAGGGACCCAGCTAGAGAATGGGTTGAAGACATCATTTTAGATTGGGAATTGGAGGATATCAAGCCCACAACTGGGAAATTCACCTGGTCAAACAAAAGGATAGGCCCTGGCCACATTGTTGCTCGTCTGGACAGATTTCTAGTCCAATCCTCCTTCTTGACTTGTGGTCTAATGGCCACCTCTAAAATTCTGCCAAACTACACCTCTGACCATAAAACCATTCTGCTTGAGCTCTCCTTGGATGGAAATCTTGGCCCCATTCCCTTTAGATTCAACTCTCTATGGATTCATCAAGAAGGATTCCAGGACGTGGTCTTCGAGGCCTGGAACCGGTAAGTCCAAGGATCCCCTTTCTTTGTGTGGGAAGGAAAAATGAGAAGACTTAAAAGGGAGCTCAAGGAGTGGGCTAAAAGGCTGAAAACACCCACCGCCAAAAGAAAGGAGCTGCACGATAGTTTAGAAGGCCATCAATTAACAATGGAGAATTCTGATGTAACTCAATCCCTTCTTCAAAAAGAAGTAGAACTACAAAAAGATCTCCATAGAGCAAGTAGGGATGAAGAAGAGTTCTGGAGACAGAAGTCTAGAAATCTTTGGTTAAAGGCTGGAGACAAAAATACAAGCTACTTCCATAAGCAAGCTGAGCACACAAGCAATTCAAAACGTTAAATGAAATTCACTATCAAAACACTGTGGTTAAAGATTCTAAAGGCATAAAGCGAGCAGCCCACTCCTTCTTCAAAGATCATTACTCTGCCCTGGAAGACCCTCCTATTGAGTCTCAAGCCTATCCAATTGATCTTATTCTTCAATGTGTTCAAGATTCTGACAATATTATGCTGACTGCTCCGATCAGTATGAATGAGATTAAAAAAGCTTTGGATTGCATGGACCCGGATAAAGCCCGAGGCCCTGATGGGTTCACACCAAGGTTCTACCTGACTTGCTGGCCTACAATAAGAAAATACCTTCTGAGAATGATCCGTAAATCTCAGACCTATACCAAGATTGAGGGCAGTACCAACTCACCTTCCTTGCTTGATTCCGAAAGACAAAGGCGCCACCGATTTCAGCAGATTTAGGCCCATCTCTTTGTGTTACACAAGTTATAAGCTGATCACAAAAATAATAGCCAACCGTATTAAGAAAATTCTGTCGGCCATCATCCTTGAAAACCAAGGAGGATTCATAAAAGGGAGAAATATTCTTGACAATATTGTGTTGGTGCAAGAAGCAATTCATTCAAGCTGTCATCGAAAAGAGAAAGGCATGGTGATTAAGCTTGATTTGTCAAATGCCTTTGACAGGGTGAGACACGATTTCCTGTTTTCTGTGATGGCAAAATTTGGCTTCTCAAAAGTTCTCATAACTTGGGTGAAAGCCTAAATTGCCTCCCCTTGGATAGTGCCCCTAGTTAATGGTCGTTCAATGGAATTCTTCCAGGCCTCGAGGGGGCTAAGACAAGGTTACCCTTTGTCCCCGCTTCTCTACGCCATTCAAGCTTCGGTGCTCAACATCCAGCTAGACTACTGTCAATAGATCCAAACTATGCCAGGCCTAAGAATGGCTCACAATGTTAAAGACATAAATCATGCCTAGTTTGTTGATGATACTTTATTGCTTGGAGGAGCTAGCATAAATTCTGCTAGAAACTTCAAGAAGGAGCTGGGCATTTATAAGGAGGTTTCGGGCAGCAAGATTAACTATCTAAAAAGCACAATCTATGGCTGGAATTGCTCGATCAAGGATTTGACAGACATAGCCAGGCTTTTAAAAACATAAAGAACCCTGACCTGGGAGTCATTTAAGTATCTTGGGATCCCAATCTTCAAATCAAATCCTAAGGTTGCTCACTGGATGCCTCTGCTAGACAAGCTAAAACTCAGAATACAAGCTTAGGAGCCTCATGGTTGAATAACATTGGGAAGGTAATCCTTATGAAATCTATTCTCATAAGTCTCCCAGTTTATCAGAACTCCATCCTTTTAGCCCCTAAAACCTTTATTAGCAAAGTGGATTGTCTCCTGAGAATATTTCTGTGGGAGGGAGGGAAAAATAATGAAAGAAGGCTCCATTTAGTAAATTGGGACACTATTAAGAAGCCATTCTTGGAAGGAGGTCTCCAAATGCGGGATCTGGCAGCCCAAAATCTTGCTCTGGGCTCCGAGCTCCTTTGGAACATTGTTTCTGGGAATCTCAGTTGGAGCAAGAGAGTTTTGTGGAAAAATATTTTCATGGGCAGAATTTGAGGTGCTTGGACTAGCCTCCAAGAATTTCCAAAGGATCTCCAATTTTCAAACTCTATCTCACAGCTTTGAAACATTTCAGTCATAAGCTTTATTGGATCCCAGGTAATGGGAAACAAATAAAAATTTGGGATGATTCGATTCTTGGAGATCAACCCTTCAATCAGATGACAGAACTGGAAAATATCAAATTTTGGCTTCAGGCCAGCAATCTGGAAACCCTTTGGGACATCTCCATTTGGACAAATGATGTTAATAGTCTATGGGATGGTTGGAATTTGGGGGAGGTCCCCCATTGGCTGGATGGTGAAGCCAATTTATTGTTGGACTTGCTCTAAGGAAAATCTCCCTTAAAGGCCTCCTCTAAGGACAAAAGAGGGTGGGTTTCTCTCTCAAGCTCTTACTCAGCAGTATAAGGTTACAAAAGTATGGTGGCTGTCCCTAGAGTCCCCCTAGAGCCAACTCAATGGAAATTTATTTGGTCTTTCCCTGTACTCCCCAAAATTGACTTCTTTTGCTGGACTTTGGTGCATAAAAGTATCCTCACTAGAGATAACCTGAGGAAGCGTGGAATGGAAGGTTCCTATAGGTGCCCTCTTTGTGCTTCGGATGAAGAAACAGCTAACCACCTATTCTTATTGTGCCCCTTTGATCAAGAAGTCTGGAGGGGTGTCTTGATGTTAGGATCAAACAAAATAGAGCTTCTAGGAAATACTCAGGACCTGCTAAGAAACTGGGCCAAATTATCCACGTTCTGTCTCTCCAAAAAAAGCCTTCTCAAGGCTGCTTGGATGTGGATCTCCAAATTCACATGCTAGAAACTGTGGCTGGAGAGGAGCAACAGAATTTTTAGGGAGGAGAGTTGTAACCCGATCAGAATTATCACTAAGATCAAAGCTCTGTTGGGGGAGGCCTTAGAAACCAACCCCACCATAAGAAATGGCATGATTCTGGACAACGAGGAAGATCAACGGTTAAAAGAGCTTGTCCCAAATCACCAGAATAGACCCATTCCTCCTGCTAAAGCCACCTCTCACTGGGAAATTCGTCTGGAAGAACAGGAATTCATCAAATGGAGATCTGCTCTGGATGATCACTGCCTTTTCTTCGATGGGGCCTCTAAAGGCAACCAAGAAAGGCGAGTGGCGGTGGAGTTATCCTAAGCCCAGCTGGCTCAATTGAGCTACGCTTTACTTGGGGTCTGGGGCATGAAGCAAAAAACAGAGCAGAGGCACTTGCTTTGTGGCAGGGTCTAACTGGCTCTCAGAGGAACCTCCTCTCCATCTCAGTATTTGGAGACTCCAGACTAACTATACAGGCTATGAACTCTCAAAATATCCCTTCTCAGGTGCAGTTAGCTCCCATCCTCAAAAAAATCAGACTTTGTTGCCCGAGTTCCACAAAATCTCCTTCTATCATGTTCTGAGGAAGTTAAACCACAGGAAGACTTGGCAGCCAACCTAGGCTCTCTCAGGAGTAGGAGATCTTTGTTAGTTTTTGATGTGGAATCGGACTGCAGCATTCCTTAATTCTAGAGATGTTTGGGCCTCTGTTCCTTTGAGCATTTCACCGATTCAGATTCTCCAGACCTCGGGACCGAACCATTCTATGTTGGTCATTGTTAGGATCCGTGGACTCACTCACAAGGGAAGTTTAGAATGCAACCTCGGCATTTCGATCTCTGTTCATCGCTGGAAATCACTGCTGCATCTGGGTAGGTGCTGGGGAGTTCACGAGGGCCTCCTCAAGACTAGTTTCTGCTCTTGGGTTTCTTGAACTCTTTATAACGCTCCACCAGATCAAAAAGAAATTGCAGTGATTCCTGGGATGATCTAGCTCTCCCCGCATTGGGTCTCCTCTCTGTAAACTAGGAAGCAGATCTTCGTCTCGGAAAGCAAAAATAAGGATCTTCACCAAGGTTGATGCACTGCACCTGTGATCTATTAACAAAGGGGAACAACAAAAATTCAAGGGTTGTTCTTTTTGGAAAAGGAACAACAGAAAAATCCAAGAGCTGATCCGTTAGAAAAGTAACAACAAAGAAATGCAAGAGCTGTTCCATCGGGAAAAAGGAACAGCAGAAAATACAGCAGAAAAGGAACAACAGAAAATACAGTAGAAAAGGAATAGTGGAAAAGGGACAAAAAAAAAGGAACAGCAAAAAAGGAACAACAGAAAAGAAACAGTAGAAAAAGAACAGAAGAAAAGGAACAACAAAAATATGCTGATAAGAGCACTTTCAAGCAATCAATCGCAAATCTGTAACAATGAATTACAGAGAAGCCCTGTTAAAGCCCTCGGCAACTGTTTTGCCGAATCATAAATAAAAACTACCCGTTATTGTAAAAAAAAATAAGAATAAGAATAATAATAAGAATAAGAATGAAATAAGGGGAAAGGCTTGTTATTATTTTTGTCATGGTTGTTTTCCTTTGGTCACAATTGTTGTCCCCTTTACTGTTGTTCCCTTAGTTGCAGTCGTTGTTCCCTTTCATTATAGCTTGTTGTTCCCTTTTATCACAGTTGTTGCTCCTTTGGTCACAGTTGTTGTTCCTTCATTGATGCTCCCTTAGTTGCAGTCATTGTTCCCTTTCATTCTAGCTTGTTGTTCCCTTTTATCACAGTTGTTATTCCTTTGGTCACAGTTGTTGTTCCTTCATTGATGTTCCCTTAGTTGCAGCCATTGTTCTCTTTCATTACAGCTTGTTGTTCCCTTTTATCACAGTTGTTGTTCCTTTGGTCTTGGTTGTTGTTCCTTCACTATTGTTCCCTTAGTTATAGTCGTTGTTCCCTTTTGTCACAATTGTTGTTCCTTTGGTCGCAGATGTTGTTCCTTTGGTCGCAGTTGTTGTTCCTTCACTATTGTTCCCTTAGTTTTAGTCGTTGTTCCCTTTCATCACAACTTTTTGTTCCCTTTTGTCACAGTAATTGTTCCTTTGGTTGCATTTGTTGTTCTTTCATTATTGTTCCCTTAGTTGCAGTCAATGTTCCCTTTCATCACAACTTGTTGTTCCCTTTTATCACAATTGTTTTTCGTTTGGTCGTAGTTGTTTTTCCCTTTGGACATGGTTGTTGTTCCCTTAAGTCACAGTTGTTGTTCGTTAATGATTGTTAGTTTCTTAGTTGTAACCATTTTTTCCCAATTTTGAAGCACTTTTTTTATATCATGGTGACAAAATTATGGCGTCTTAATGATTACCATAAGATAATATTTTACTTGACTTCTCAACTTCATCAAAACTTAACAATTATGATATTTTCTTAAGTCAAGCTTCTGTGATCTATATTACACTAAGAAGAGTCTTTTTGGTAGAAATCACATAGGAGAAAATTTTACTGATGAGTTTCGAACTAGCTAGTGTTGTTCATCATCAGAAACAAATGAAAATGCAGATCATGGCACATGCTTGAATAGAGGGCGATGTAGAGAACAAAAGATCATATAACGGCTAACTTATGAAAAATAATATTTTAATAATGATTATTAAGATCAAATAATATTCCTATAACAGCTAGTTTAAGAATAATAATAATTATAATTTATAATAATTAATTAAAAAAATGTTATATATATATATATAGATATATATATATATATATGTATGTATGTATATCTATATATATATAATATATAAAGCTAAAGAATGATATATATATGTAATACAATAATAAGATATACATATACAATCCATATATCATATATATATATATAGATATACATATATATATATATATATATATATGAAAAATATAATATATATATATATATATATATATATATATATATAAGTCAAGACCTGATTAATGAGTCAAGATCTTGTAACAAAAATAATAATTAAATGATATTAAGATTAAAACAAAGTAATCAAAAGGGAGAGAATTTTTTATTTTTTAAAAGGTGAGAAAATGGATCAATAAGTTTTCATTCATATTCTTTCTGATTTAGTCCTAATGATGGACCCCCTTTGGGGTTTGAAACGTCAACAGAATGAACACGAAACTGTGGATAATCCAGATCATACCACTGCAAGAATATTAACATTAAATGCAAATACCTATATAGAAACAAAAAAAAATCATAAATAGAAACCTCAAACCTTATAAAACAAAATAATCCACAAACAGAAACAAACTAGGAGGACAGGACAAGGACCCAGCTTCTGCTAATATTCCAACCATCGTCTCTATTTAAATTATTGGTTCTTTTTTCAATTTCCAAGGCCTCCCTAAATTTACGATGATAGAAATGACTAACCTTGGCAATGACATGGGCTTCCTCAATGTAGATGTGATTCCTAGATTTTTATGCATGTTTTGCCAAAGCAGAGGAGCAGGTCCTACCATGCTTGATGTCAGTTGCATGCTCACAAATCCTTTGATTAATCGAGTGACCAGTCTCACCAATCAAAGGATTTGTGAGCATGCAGCTGACATCAAGCATGGAAGGACCCGCTCCTTTGCTTTGGTAGAACATGTAGAAAAATTATGCATCACATCTGCATTGAGGAAGCCCATGTCATTGCCAAGGTTAGTCATTTCCATCATCGTAAATTTAGGGAGACCTTGGAAATCGAAAAAATACCTAATAATTTAAATAGAGACGATTGTTGGAATATTAGCATACGCTGGGTCCCTGTCTTGTCCTCCTAATTTGTTTTTGTTTGCATATTATTTTATTTTTTAAGGTTTGATGTTTCTATTTATGAATTTTTTTTCTATATAGGCATTTGCATTTAATGTTAATATTATTTTGATCCTTCTTCTCACCTTTAAAAAAAAATAACTCTCCCTTTTGATTGCTTTGTTTTAATTTTAGTTTCATTTAATTATTTTTTTTTTTATAGGATCTTGACTCATATATATATATATATATATATATATATATATAGAGAGAGAGAGAGAGAGAGAGAGAGAGAGACTATGTTCCCTATCATTGGTATATATATATATTATATATATATATATATATATATATATATATATATATATATATATATATATATATATATATATATATATGATTATTCTTAAACTAGCCATTATAGGAATATTATTTGATCTTAATAATCATTACTAAAATATTATTTTTCACAAAGTAGCCGCTAAAAAAAATAAATAATAATAATAATAATTTTACCCTCCCATATGATTGCTTTGTTTTAATTTTAGTCTCCTTTAATTATTATTTTTGTTATAGGATCTTGACTCATTAATACTCCTATTTATTTATTTTATTAATTTATTTTTATTTTTTGACTATGTTCCCTATATTTTGTTGAATTGGATTGTTTGTTTCTTATTAATGATTATGTTTTTCGATCTTTCTTAATTATTATTATTATTATTAAACTAGTCATTATATTAACTGTTGTATGAATATTATCAATATTAAAATATTAATTTTCATAAACTAGTCATTATATGATCTTTTGGTCTCTACATCGCCCTCTATTTAAGCCCATGCCATGATCTGCATCTTCATCTAGTCTTGATGATGAACCACACTAGCTAGTTCAAAACACATCGGCAAAATTTTTTCCTATGTGATTTCTACCGAAAAGACTCTTCTTAATTTTGATATTGCAAATACATAAATTGTTCATAATATATCTCTTCAATTATCACCAAAGGTTTTTTTCTTCCCTATAGTCCTGTGATCTCCTTGACAAATAAATTTTTTGGACGCAGATAGCAAACTAAAAGGATAATTATTACCATACTTTTTATGTCATCCCTAACTCTTGATGAGTTGATGAGCCACCCCATTCACTAATCCCTTGTCATAACAAAATGGGAAAACTACTAATAAATCAAATTAAAGAAGAAAATTGTACCAAAAGGATAGGAGGTCTCATCATGAGATGACCTACCATGATCATAGGACTTAATAAGGCGACATTACCATTCTGGTCATCAAGCTAGGGTAATGGCCTTCAACACTTGGGCTGAAGGACAAGAGGTCTCATCATGAGCTGGCTTGTTCGTCTCATTAAGATTTGGCAAATAGAATTGTTACTAGCTGGTCACCATGCAAAAACAATGGACTTTTGTCGATAATAAGTAAATTAGGTTATGGATCCTTTTTAGTAGAATGGGATATTGGCATATCAAAGGGGTAAAAGGCAACCATGTCGAGGCCATGGACGCCTTCTGGTAGTGGAGGCCATGCCTGTGGTATTGGAGTATATATGAAATCACATTATAAACACTTTGCTATCTTGTCTTCCCTTTCCAATAATAAAAGAGGATCATCGGGTCATTATGTAAATTTATTACATCAAAAAGGTGGTAATGTCGAGTATGTGTGAACAATCACTTATTCTAAATTTCATATATCAAGAATGCAATTCTAAAAAGTTTCCAAGTCTATCTTTAACCTCTTTCTTTTGGTAATATTTTGGTGCGAATCTATCTTAGCCATGATTAGAGCTTTAATTCTATCCCCATGTTTTGATTCCCACAAAGATTTAGTCACATCATTGCATCTTAGCATTCTATGCACCCTATAATCACGTCACATGTATCCATTGTTATTTTCATGTATGTATCCATTGTTATTTTCATGTTTTGATGGTCGTCCATTATAGCATTTAATTTGTTTCTATCTGGTTAATTATGTTTGTTGTCCACTACATGATTGAAGGTCGTGGTCGACCTTTAATTTTATTAGGGGGGTGTAGAACCACATATATGATAAGACATTTAAACCATCACAGTAACTTTGTTTTGTGTGTTAACTCTTGTATTCATTGAACTCTTATGTTACTTGTAATTGTTGAACATTGCTAATTGCACTTATTACTTGCTAAACTCTATTGAACGTAGATCCAAATCACTTCCTGAGAAATACCTGAGATGGGTGGTCATTCAATTTGTAGTGAACCAGACCAATTGAGAGTTTTCAAAGATGCACGCAGTTTTTTGGACTGGGTGGGCTAGACATAATATTTTCCCCTATTATAGGGATTTGACAATCTGATTTCTCTATAATTCACACATAATTTGAGCAATGAGATAACCCCAATTAAAGGCAGGAAAGTGCAGGTCAGTGAATAAGTCGTGTCAAAAGTCACAGGCCTTCCTACGGAAGGTGAAAAGTGGGTTGACAAATATACTTCGTTACAGAGCGCAACATTGTTGTTCACAGACCCCGGAAAAGATTAATTAGGAAAGTTAATGGGTATAACCCTGCTTCATTTCCAGAACCTTGGAAGGAACTGGCAGGAGTTTTGCAAAGATATATCACGTGGTCAAACCTCAACACTTGAAGTCGATGATGACACTAAAGCAAAAGGTAACTCTAAACTTACCTTACTCTTTTAATTCACTTCTGCATGAGATTGTTGCAAGATTTATAAAATCCAAAGATAGGGCTTTGGTGGTAAGCCACCATAGTCTCATAAAAATATTAGTCATCAGAGAATTGAGTTGGGTACACCTAAGTTGGGAAGAATTTGTGGGAAACTATGAAGTCCCACCTAAAATTGGAATACCTACTAAAGAAAATGAATGGCCATTAGAGAATGAGGAGGCCAACATGGCAAGGGAATAAACTACACAGCAACAAGCCCAGACCTCAGCTTCACAACATCTAACCAAGGCATAAAAGAGAGTGGCTTCCCTTCTAGTCTCTTTACCTACTAAATGAAGAAGGTCATCTAGACTATCCAAGAAAGTGAGTCCCACAGATCCTATTGTATATCTAATGGAAGAAATTGAATCTTAGAGACTTCTTAATATATGGGAAACTCACCAAGAAGGTTTCCCCCAAGAACATGAAATGTAAATAGCCCAAGTATTGGAAGGACTACGAACCCTTTTAAGTTTTGTAAATTTCGAGGAAGTCGTAGGTTGTTCAGAAAATCCACCAGAACAAACCCTGCCACCCAATTCTCTTGTTCCTCCTTCTAGTTCAAGAGCTACTATCATTCTGGATTCCTCAGGAGATCCTGAAGATACCCCTCTTCAAGAGAATTCTGTAGAATCCATTGCAACCATCATGGAACCATGTTCTTCCCCAGAAGAAACATCTCTACAATCTCCTATGGGACAGTGGATTAATGTTGATTTTTCTAGATGAGGGATTTACAGAACATGTAACTACTAGCTCAACCAAGGAAGTAGTGACTAAAAGGCCCGAGGTTATCATTATTGCTCCCTCTCCTTCGATCATCCAGACTAAAAATCTTGTTGGAAAAAGAAGAAGGTAAATCAATCATGAATTAGAGTTGCTAAAAAGATAAAATAAGAAACTGCAAAGAAAAGTGCAGCAGCTCAAGAAGTGGTTAAGAAACAGCAAGGCTTAAGGGTACCACAAAGAAATAAAGAAACCTGAACAGTTGAGACTCAAACTAAAAACTTTGTTATCTCCACAGGGACTCAGATAGAAGAAACTCTTTTTGTTACCATAGCAATACAGACCGACCCAGATTTATTAAGCATTAACGTGATGACTATTGAGGTGATTCAAACATAATTATCAGTTTTTATTGATAGAAGCACATAAATGGAGCCTGTACCTCCTTACATTCCCCTAATTGTAGATGCCACCATTCGGGTTTTAAACAAGAAGCTAGAAGAATAGCAGGAAATTTTGACATGATATCAAAGAGAGGTGGTGCCCCAAAAGGAGCATCAGGAATTGTTGTAGAAATTCAAAGCATTGACGATCATTGAAGATGAAACCTATGCTAAATTAAGAGCGGAAGAAAAGAGGGTGAAGACTGTAAAAGGCTAGCTTGAGAAAGCCCTTGAACAAACAAAAACAATGCTCTGTTTTTATTGGAACGATATCTTTTTCTCAAGATCAAGGTTGTCTGATCTGGTCAACCTAATGAATTCAACATTGTTTTTTATTGTTTCAAATCTTTCCATCAATGAGATTTTAACACAAAGAATTTCCTATGTGAATTATATATGAACAATTTCTTTTTGGAGGAACAAATAGACGAAAACCGTGTTCCTTTCATTGGAGATGTACAATTTCAAGCATTTATTTCATTTTCTAGAAATCAAATAAACTGGTCCAAAGCTTATAAAACCTTCCAACGAAGAGAGAATGACCTTGAAATTTGGGTCAGAGGAGAGCTAAAAATCCCTTTGTGTACACTTGTTAAACACAAGAGGCTTATGGAGTGTCCTAGCATTGTTATTGCCTTGGCACCTATCCATAACAATGTCTTACAGTCGGGGTTGGAGTATCTTGGGGATATTAGAGTCAAAGGTTTACGAGATGCTAAACAGAGATGGAAAGTGCCATCTAATGAAATTAAGAATAGATAACCCTTCAGTCTCATGAATTTCCAAGTTGCAATAAGAATGGTATGGGATTATATTCATTTGGTCCTAGAATATGGCCCCAACTAGCTTGGATGTAGGTACAAATGCCCCATAATTTGGTACCCTCTAGATGACTATAAAGTTGAGTATGAGCTAATGAAAGAAGGTAATTTTGTAGCATTCTAGGAAGTCAGAAGTAGGAATGGATTCAGATGCTACAAAGAGCATCCTTACCCAACTTACTCTGTAACCTTACTTCATGTTAACCATCTCTTTTCATGAGGTCATGCAAAAAGGTAAGCTTGGGGGTGATGTTGGGCCTTGGAATCAGTATAATTCTTCACCTTATTTCCTTATTTTATAGTTAGTTTATCAAACCTTTCGAGCATATATTATAATAATTTGAATGCTAAAGAGTTTTATAAAGGAGTTAATAATTGTTTTCTTATTTTACCTCATTAGTGAATCAATTTGAATCTTGAAGATGTCATTAACTCAGGGTTGATATTTAGATAGGAAATATTTAATGTTGATTGTTGTTCCTTGAATAGCTGAGGAAGGTCGAGTCATGGGGAAATCATTCGGTCTACTTGTGACCTGCTAACCATGGATCAACATATTCTACACATAAGATGGTGAACAGAGGATTGTGACCTACTATTCTAAGGAAGACGTTGCAGATTTCACAACTTGAATTAAGCATCCTAAGAATCTCCCGATTCTCAGGATACGTTTACTATTTCGAATTTGGGATTATTTTGTAATATAAAAGTAGGATTAAACTCTAGAAAGGTATTTAATTATCTCTGATTATTTGTAAAACAAGACTGGAGAAACAGATTGTCCTGAGTTTTTACATACTTCTCTTGTAATTTATTGTTGCATGTTAATGGAGATTTCAGCAATTCAGTTTTAATCTATTACATTGAGTTAACTACAAGGTGGTTAAATTCCAGTGACCGTGGGCCCAGTCCTGGGATGAATATTGTCTTCCTCTGTATTATTATTGTATCTTACTTTCATATTTTGAATGATTAATCATTTGTTAGATTAAATCATTGTTTCCCAGATTTACTGTTATTGTTTACAAGTAATCATAGTGAATAGCGTTGAATGAGATTTCCTTTACAACATTATCTTTTTTTATTGTTTTCCACAGCAAGTGTGAATTGTTAGATTCAAAGACTTAGCATTTTTCTGATAGACGCATTTCAGTTCTTTTATCATAGCTATCATTCCTTAGAAACAACTTGAACTTCTTTATGATTTCCAAATAGAAACTTAAAAATTTATTTCTTTTATCAGTTTGATTGTAGTTTAGAGGTAGAAATTGAGTGTTCTTTCTGTAAATATTTTTTTGTTCCTTTCATTTCTTAGTCTTTTCTTCTTATTAGTTTCACCTAGATCAAGATAATTTCAACACTACCCTTGAACCAACTATGCAGACAACCTTGCAATAAAAAGACAAAATCTCAAGTTGACAATTTAACGTGTAGAGGTTTAAGTTGATTCTTTAGGAACAACTTAGTGCCCAACACTAATCAAAACAGATGCAGTAGATACAAATTCACATGTAAAACATAATCTAAGAATTATTGAAATAACTGGTAAAAAGTTTGAGTATTAGAACAGAGTAAACACAAATGAATTTTAATTATTATTCATTACATACTTATTTAGGATTTATCTCGTTTCTGTTTCATTCATCTAAAACAACGTAATCGAAAGTGCATGCAGTAATACGCTTTTATAGAGGCTACATGGATGTGTAGAAGGCTTTGTGTCAACGCTGTTAAAATAGTAAAAATTCAAGTGTTGGGTCCCTATAATACTAGTGATTACCCCATTACTATTATAGTTATACCCCTTATTTATATTGTTGTGTCCCTATTACCCCCATGCTGTTATTTCTGTGCCCCATAGAATCCCTCTATTGTTATTTTTGTGGCTTTATATTATTATTGTTAGGTCGGCTGGATTATATTGTGACTCCTTAGACTCCTATATATAGAAAGGAGGTTTTGTCATTTGTATCTCCAAGAATTGTTCATTTATGTAATGTAAAGGAGGTTGCCCCCTCGAAGAGGCTGAATTCTAAGGCGTTGTAAATCTCTTTGTGAGCTAGTTGCTAGTGGATCTCCTTCTCGATAGAGCTTGCTTGAATTCTAAGGCGTGGATCTCTCTTTTCTATCTTTTTGTGAGCTGGTTTCATAACATTTGGTATCAAAGCTTTGGATTCTAGGGTTTCGCTGCTCCAAACAGGTCATCGTGGCATTTTCGCTATAACTTTTTTCTGTGACGTTTCAGAAGTCGCAAAAAAAACCCATTTGAGAAGAAATCGCTCTGAACCTTGGGTCCGAATTTCAGAGCTTTTCACGCGATATTTGCGGAGATATGATCTGAGGAAGTTGGTCTTTTTGCAGACTCTTGAATTACATTCAAAACAGGTGACTTGGGGAAAATCATCATAACTTTCTCTCTGGGGATTGGATTGAAATTTCGTAAGAAGGTACAGAAAGAGGACAGACTGTAGTTTCTTGTATGCATGTTTCAGATTCAAAGGTTGAAACAGTGACTCGTACATGCAAGTGACAAGATTGAAAAATAGTGTACTTGCAGAGGTGTCAAACTGAAAAGAGTATTGTCTACACTACAACAAATTTCCTACGACCAATATTGTGCAAACAAAATAGATTCTATTGAAATGTTAAGAAATTTATGATAGACCATCAAAAGGTAGTTATATGTATACACTGACAGATTTATTTGTTTACATTGTTAAACAATTTGGCAAGGGAAAAGTGTTTTCTCATTGCATTTCCAGGCATTTGTTGATAGTGTTGTACCTGCCAACATTCAAGGGGGTCTCCTCGATATGTAATCCCAACTAGGCCTCACACCATTTGGGATAGGAGCCCCATATAAAATATGATCTGGTTGTCATCTACTTAAATATATTCCTTGGCTTCAGCTGTCAGCAAGAGAGAGAATCGCACATGTGCCTTCAAAAAGCATGCTAGTGTGCCTAGTGAATGTTCAGTTGCAAGTGCATCAAGGTTCTTCTATCGCAAAGGGAAAATAATGTGAGCCTCTAGGAGAGAGGTAATAGTACCACCCTCATAAAGACACACACAAACAGGAAAGTTTCATCTAATATCCACTAGAATATTCCACACGAATGAGAAAAATGTTATAAACATTACAAAACATTCTCAATAGAATAAGCACTAAAATAACCAAAATAGTTCAACTACCTTACTACTAGTGAAAGAAAACATGAACAATGAATGTTCATAGAATAGTGTTGCAAACATCCATAATCCATGTATGAAAACATGTTGGCTGTCAAGGCTTCAAATATTAAGTAAAATTCCCAATATTCATGAATACAACGAACATCACTTGCTCTAATAGTGGAGCATTGGAGCCACTACTTGCTTATCAAAAGTACTAACTTATCTCTCTTATGCCTTATGGGAGAAGTCAAGGTTAAAAGTCCTTTACATGAGAAATGAGGATTTATTTATAATTTGAGTGACCTTTCATATCCTCATGACTCTTGACTTTCTAACTTCTAGTGACCTTTGGACTTCTACAACCTTTGAAGTTCCAAATGACTTTTGGAATTACATATGACTTTTGGTATTACATGTCCTTTGGACTTCTGTGACTCTTGAGTTTACATATGACTCTTGGACTTCTACTCGCTTGTCTTTTACAATACTTACAATAATATATTTTCTCTTCCATATCATCGTATGATTGAACTTGACACATCACTATCTAGGATGACTGGGACTAACGGTGATTGATGACATGGACTTGCTTTAATGGTGACATGGTTGTCACTATGTCTATTCTTTATCATCATCATCTCATGGTGCTTCCACCCTCTGAAGGGTCTTCAATATTGGAGTCTTCATGGTACTTTTGTCATCAAGTTTCAAGTGCATTCTTAGTTCTTCTCGTGCTTCCATTTTTTATCCTCGTTGCCCAATATTCTTTGTGTGTGCATGCCATGAGCTCCCTCAAATACATGTTTTTGCAATCTCTCATGACAAGAAACCATTAGTCTAAAAATATCCTGCTCTACCATTTTTATGCAGATTTTACTCTTCATGCCTTTTTGGTGCATCTAAAACAGTCAAGGGAGCTATAGGGAACAAGGGTGCACTTTAAGAGGCTGAAGGTCTTAGAGGATGGAGCTTCAAGGCTTCGAGATGAACTCATGCACCCTAAAAAGCAAGGCAGTCAAGATAGGGCTCATGTCATAAGTCCAAAGGATGAAGGGAAAAGCTTCAGGCTTCTCAAGTGTGTTATGCATTCAAGGGACAGAGGGAAGGTGCAGGGAACACTCCTAAAGGCTGAAGGTTGAATCTTCGTGCCTTCAGGGTATGCTCATGCACTCAAGAGGGCTCAAGGAGGGTGCAGGGCACACTCCTGAAGGCTGAAGGTTGGGGCTTCATGCCTTCAGGGTGCAACATTGTGCTCAATTAGTTCAGGAGGGCGCATGGCGCATAGGGGAAGACTGAAGGGTTGAGCATCAAGTCTTCAAGATGCACCAACGCACTCAAGGAGGGTGCACTTCTTCAAGTCAAAGGAGTGCACTCTAGGAAGACTTAGTCATTCTTGGAGGGTGCAGTTCGAAAAAACAAAGGGGATTCGCACTTTTGTAGTGCACCCAACTCTTAGGGATGGTTCAAGGTGCACTTCGAAATAACAAAGGGTCTCCCATCAAGGCTTCAGAGTGCACTCATGCACTCTTTGCCTTAATGGGCTTACTTTTCAACCAAAATTGTTCTAAGTTTGGATGATTGGTCAAGGAATGAACAAGATGATTTCTAGACATAAAACCCAACTGCAACACATACTAACTCATCAAGAAAAAATAGACAAACATAACCAAACAATGAATATAAATCAAAATGCCATTTTATGCACATTCCCCAAATATAAACAGTCAAGTGTGTGCTTCTAGCGCTCGAATCTGCCTCAGGCTGAGGAAGGAAAAATCCAAGGCAACATCAAACCACTTAGCCTCGTAGCTAGCCCTACGGGGACAGGAGAGGGCTCTCTCCGGGTCTATCTCGGCAAAAGGTCTTCAAAGGGCTGAGATGACCAATAAAGAACACTGATTTTAGGCTAGTAAACTGATAGGAAAAGTTTGATTTCAATTTTTTAGGGTTTTGTTGGAAAACTGAGCACGGCAATTTTGGGTGCGGGGATGAGACACAGTTTTTGCAGAGGTCTTTTTGGGGCAAGGTAGGAGATTGTCTTGATGCCTTTGAAATAAGTGAATGGATAGATATGACCGGTGAGGAGCTAAGGAGAGCAAGAAACCATCGAGAGTTCTCCTTAAACAGACGAAAACATAGATATTAAGCAAACTTAAAGGCAGAGCATAGAAACCATGAATTCTACCTTAACACTTCATTTACTTAATTTGCAGAAGAGAAGAGTAGGAAGATGATACACATAAAAAACTTACAATTACATGATAGAAACACACCATCAACACAAATAACCACAGGAATCCCAAATAGTACTGCAAAACCCTGGTCTTTCCTTTGCCAAAATTGCAGAGATACAAAGAGTAAAACAGTCTAAGCTTATCCCTCAAGAGTCCAACCATGAAAATGACTAAGAAAGTACATAATATAGGCAAGCTAACACATCTCCTTTCCTCTAGGGGTCGAGCTCATCATCCTAGGAGCTGTTTCAACCAATTCTAAACTGAGCACTACAATCTAGGCAATCAAAACAACTTGCCTCTATAAGCTAGGAAACCAATTCATTCATTAATTTTTTGCCATTTTATGAATGAATCTTCTAGAATAGGTAAAAAAGTGTCATGTCAACATAAAATTACATCAATTACATTAAGGAGGATGAAAAATCCCACCAAAAAGTCAAAACTGGTCAAATGCTGCGTTTTCCTGAGCTTAAGGTGAAAAATTAAGAAAATGTCCTGATGCGTAGCGCGCCATTTCTCAACGCGTAGCGCACCTTTGAGCCCACTTTTGGGGCACTTCCCGGCATCCAAATGAGGCACAAGTGGGCTTGTTGGAAAGGTATGGATGTCTACTTTCCAGCCCAAGTAGAATTTCTCAATTTGGTGGCCATTTTCCCTTCCAAAAATGCAATCTCCCAAGACTGCTTCCTGTGTGTCCAAAAAGTGGCAGAAGGTCATTTTTTGCTTGTTTTCTGACCTTTTGGGGGCTCAAATCTCCATGAAATGTCTTGGCAGTGGCTGAGCAAGTGTAAT
The DNA here is from genome assembly GCA_031772625.1 of Pinus tabuliformis. Lineage (NCBI taxonomy): Eukaryota > Viridiplantae > Streptophyta > Pinopsida > Pinales > Pinaceae > Pinus > Pinus tabuliformis. The sequence continues at coordinate 257,550,481 of CM062811.1, forward strand.
TTGTCATGAAAAATCCAAAAATGCTGAGTTTTTGTGAAATGGACCTCCCCAACTTAAGGGTAGCGCGCGGCGCGCTACGCGTTGAGGGCAAAAACCTGTTTTTAGCAAAAAAAAATCAAAATTGACCAAAATTGCTCCAAATTTCTTGAAATTTGGACTGTAGGTTCTTCATCAAGGGCAATGATGAGCCAAGGATGCCTCAGCCAATATCTAGAGTCCTTCATCCACTTTTTGCCTCCTTGAAGCTCTCTTTACCTTTGCTTTCAAACTTCTGATTCGCGCTTTGTACACCAAGTTCCGGGACAAGTAATGATATTTTTGCCACCTCTATGAAGCCTCATGAGTGCATGTCCTTCCAAGGGTGAGTCACTTTGGGTTTCCATTTCATAATTGGATGAATGACCGGATGACATAACTGTTGTTGCACGACTACCTTGGATGAATGCTGATATGTGAAACTGCTGTATACAACTGAATGTGAACTGCTCTTCTGATATAAACAATGTTGTGATCAAGGGGAAAACAAATGTAACAAGGGAATATTAGGAAGGGGAGAATATCAGGGAATTAGGGAATAATGGAAATAAAACAAGGAATTTAGGGAAGGTAAGGGATATGGAAATCTTGATATTGTAGGGTTTTGGGGTGAAGTAGGTTTTGGGATTAAGTAGGGTTTGGGATTTTGTGGAGGGATATTATAGAATTTTATTGTAAATTTGAAGGAGAATGTGGATGGATATGAGGGAAAAAAGGGATCAAAAATGGGCAACCTTGGACAACAAAATATTTTGAAACCCTAGCACCATTAAGTTTTTAAATCTTCCACAGAAAAGTAGGGTTTTGACTTTTCATTTTCATGGCATTTTAACATATTAATTTCTCATTCATCTTGCAAAACCAAATCTAGCCATGGAGGAGAGGCCTACCTGCAATTTGCTTGAGAGAAAAGTGGATTTGGTAGCTTGCTGACAGTTTGTTGGGCGAAAAACCCAACGCGTAGCGCGCCTTGCCCAACACGTAGCGCCCCTCTGACGCGTAGCGCATGTGCAAATTTGTTCTGAGAAAGGCAGCCTGATGCGTAGCGCGCCCTTGACGTGTAGCGCGCCCACCCTGATGCGTAGCGCGCACTCAGCTAAATAGGGCATTTTGCAGTAGGCGTTTGGAGGCCTTCCCGGTGTCGAAATTGGGCGCAGGATAGCTCGTTGGAAAGGTATTTGAGTATACTTTCCAAAAAACTAGAATTTTTCAATTTGGAGTTCATTTTCCCTATCAAAAATCAAATCTCCCAAGACTGGTAAAAATGTGCCAAATGAGGCTGCCTCAAGACAGAGTGTTGTTGCAGTCAATGTTTGAATGTCTTCCTCAACTCCAAATTGAGCTCAGGATAGCTCATTAGAAATATATTTGTGTCTAGTTATTATTTGAATCATCAAAAAAGTCATTTGGCCAACCAAGCTAGGAGAAAACTTGATTTTCCCAAGGTCACTTCAGAGGTGCATTTGATTCTCCTAAGGCAATGGTATTTTTGACATTTCTCTAAAACCATGACACATGTGTAAACAGTGAAGGAGGTTTTTATTTCTTGGAATGTTGTGGACAAAACACTCTCTCATTTTTCCAAAATTCATCTTTTATTGCTCTGAAACATCTTTTGAATGAAACTTATCCCGATGTGTGAAACTAGGAATTTTGTGGAAATGAAGCGAAATGAAGGGGATGAGGGGCTTGTAAATTCTTGGGGAAATTTTGGGGAGTAGGGAGGGATGTTAGGAAGTAGGGGAAAGTGGAATCTCAGAGATCGAGTGAGGGGAAGGGGTCCAAAAGGGCAAAACACAGGCCAAACCTAGAAAATTGCCAAGTTGTAGCAAGAAACTAGGGTTTGTGCGAAAATGACGAATTTGGGGGATCTCAGTGATGGGAAGTGTTTAATAAGGTGAATGAAGGATAGGGGAAGGTGTATGAACATCTGGATACAAGTTTTGCTAATGATTTGACCATCCAAGAGAAATTTCCTTCAAAACCCTAGGAGGGGCAAATGAACCTTGCCTAGGCGCAACTGAAGCATGAACAAGGAGTAAAATGACCCAATGGAACCTGACATGATAATGACAACCCTATAAATGATGATAGACTCAGCAGATGGATGACATGGACCGACATTTGGACAAATTTAGAAGGAGTGAAAGCAAACCCTAGATCTAATGCCTAATGACCAAATTTTGCTTGAAGACTCTTTGAAATGACAAAATTTGACCTTGACACTCTGAGACCACTTTGTAAGAGCATATTTGATCACTGGAGGAAGGCTAGAAAGAATGACACTAACATTGGCTCCAATGGGGATGGTAGCTCCTTGGAGGTGCCAAGAACGGCAGATCTTTGGGAGAGCAGACAGTACCTTCGTCCATTGGGCAATGGAGTCAAAAACTCAAACTAAAATGCATGACTGAAAACCGACACAAACTAACTTAACAACAAGACTGAAAATTGACTCACAAAGGACTCATGACTCAACTAAAAACTGACTCGATACTTAAACACAATCGACCAACTGAAAATGATCCTCAAAGTGGAGCTTATTCATTAAAACCTACTCTAACAGTTTCATTCATCACCTGATCAAGTGAAATGAAACAACCAATGCAACCAAGTAAGTATCCTATCTGTTGTTCGAATTCTCCGCAAGTGCTCACTTATGAACAACAAGAGAGAAATACTGAAAAGCAACTCCCATGACAACTTGGAAACAGATTCGTTGAATGATATGAATTCTCTATCCTCCTCCAAAAACACTGCATAAGGATCATGAAATTCAAGCACATTGGAACTTAGCTCATCTAATGGATTACTTCTCGTTTCCTCATACCATGAATGCAAATTTTGATCTGAGCCTTGTGACGAGACCTCTACTGAAAATGACAAAGAAACCGGCTGCCGGATCAAATTCATATCAGCACATGTTTCAAGCTCACATGTAGTCAATGGAGAAAGACTTTGACTGCAAACCTCATCCAAAACATCAGCTATTGGATCATGAAAAACTTGAAAAGACTGTTGTGATGTATCCATTGAAAATGTATGACATCCTTCTAGCTGTTCATCTTTTTCTTGAGAGATTTTACAAAGATTCTGCCTTATAAACTGAAATGCTTCGAAACAAAAGGGTATAGAATCTTCCTGCATCATCAAATCATGTATTTCATCTTCCAAAGCTTCATCTGTAAGCTGCCCTTCAATTTCATTTGGTGGCTGCAAATCTGATGCTACAGGCTGCTCAAGAATTTTGTTATCTGTCTCATCCTCAACATTAACACTGAGAGATTGCTGATTTGTTATAGGCTGTTCATTTGAAGATTTACTATGCAATCTACCCTTCAAAAACTGAAATGATTCAAAACAAAATGGTACGGAGTCACCTTGAATCATTAAATCATGTGTGTCCACTTCCAAGTCTTCAGTTGCAACTTGAAAATCAATGGCTTTCGGGGATTGCAAATCTGAATATGAGAAGTCTTGAACAAAATTTTCATTGCTCTCAAGATGCTTCAAATCAAGACTTGTTGACATTTGATTTCTGATTTCATGGTAGTTCTCTCTGATGAACTGAAACGAATCAAAAAAAAAAGGCAAAGATCCTTCACTTACTTCAAACTTTGCTGCACTTTCCTCGTCATTGTCATAGCTCATATGTAATGGTTGAACATTGTATTCAAGCTGCTGTAAGTGAACCTCTTCCTCCCACAAACTAGCTGCTTGTTTGATTGCAATATTAGCTTCTGTTTGGAGAACATAATCATCATCATACTGATCAAACTGAGGCAAATCATCGGTATAAAACATATCATCAAGCATGCAGGTCATATCAACAGTGCTTTCTTCGCCAAGGTGATCTACAAAACAATCATTATCAGATCTATGACAACTAGGATAAGAAACAAAATGTTTTGGATCAGCAACTTGTTCTTCTTCAATCAACGAGCCATGAGCTTGAACATCATAATCATTCCTTGTGGTGATCTTGTCCATCATCTTTTCCACGGCACTTACCAAAATGTCAAGTTTCACCTCTAGAGATGTTGATTCCTCCGGATCTATGTTTTTCATCTCTTCTTCCTTCAACCTTGCCCGTCGGATCAGCAGATGCGCCTCTACATTTACTGCACGGTTTTGCATCTCATGAAGTGTTGCAATATCCCTTTCTCTCAGCTGAAACTCCATCTCCGGATCAAAGGCACCCGGATAGTGCAAGAGAGCAGATCTAGGAGTAGGCCTTATATCAACTGGCATCGAATGATAAACTTGGTTAAATCTGGCTGAAAACTGTTGTATTGTCTCCCCTGACAATCTTTTCAGCTGGTTATACTCTTCTACAATCAAGAAAAGGTTCTGCCCGATCATCCACCTGTCAAGAAAAACTTTGACAAACTGCTGGAAATCTGAAATTCTCGTATCAGGCAGGGCTTTGAACCAACTCTTCACTTTAGCTTGCAAAGAAAGAGTAAAAAGCCTTATACTGACATCTTCTTCATCAACTTCAAAAAGATCTAGAAAAGATTCAAAATTCTGCACATGTTGCTCAGAGTTGACATTCTTACTTTCACCATTGAACCTCGGCAAGTATAGATCATAATTTTTGGGGAAAGCATGGAGAACATAAGGTAAAACAAGAGGTTTATACCGATCTGGAATTTTACAAGGTGTAGGGGTATGTACAGCAGGTATAGAATCAGTCTTGGTCTCTTGAGGCTCATCAATTTGAAGATGGTCAGCACAAGATTTAGAAGAAAGGTCTTGATCAAGCTCAAAGGCATGCAAATCTTTGGTATTCACGATCTTCAAAGGGAAAGAATCAACTGCAGGCCGAGGATCTCTTCTCAAATATGATATACTTTGCAAAGCCTTCTTGACATTCTTGGGAAAAGAGAAGAAATAATTTATGACAAAGAACAAAATGTCTTGGATGAAATTCCAACTTGAATACCTGATCTGTCCACGTTGTCCTTTCATGTTTTTGCTGGTCGGGATCATCCTCCAGTGGAGTCTTTGGATCTGATCTCAAAACTGATTCAGAGTCGCCAGGTGAATGATTTCAGCCTTTCAAGTGTCTGATCGTTGTCCACCATCAACCATCAGATCTGAACTTGATACATGTACTGGGGTAATTAACAAGTTAGATGTCACGATTACCAGCTAGACCGGAGATTGACTGAAGCAGCGTTTATCTACTTCCGCTAATGCAAAGCAAAAGTGTTTCGAAGGCTACCTAGCATAACTTCAGGCTCCGTCTATAGCTTATAAAACAAATTACATCAACAAGTAAACCATTTGTTCTTCCCTAGTATGGTTGCCACTATGTTAGCGCTCGAATCTGCCTCAGGCTGAGGAAGGCAAAATCCAAGGCAACATCAAACCACTTAGCCTCGTAGCTAGCCCTACGGGGACAGGAGAGGGCTCTCTCCGGGTATATCTCGGAAAAAGGTCTTCAAAGGGCTGAGATGACCAATAAAGAACACTGATTTTAGGCTAGTAAACTGATAGGGAAAGTTTGATTTCAAATTTTTAGGGTTTTGTTGGAAAACTGAGCACGGCAATTTTGGGTGCGGGGATGAGACACAGTTTTTGCAGAGGTCTTTTTGGGGCAAGGTAGGAGATTGTCTTGATGCCTTTGAAATAAGTGAATGGATAGATATGACTGGTGAGGAGCTAAGGAGAGCAAGAAACCATCGAGATTTCTCCTTAAACAGACGAAAACATAGATATTAAGCAAACTTAAAGGCAGAGCATAGAAACCATGAATTCTACCTTAACACTTCATTTACTTAATTTGCAGAAGAGAAGAGTAGGAAGATGATACACATAACAAAATTACAAGTACATGAGAGAAACACACCATCAACACAAATAACCACAGGAATCCCAAATAGTGCTGCAAAACCCTGGTCTTTCCTTTGCCAAAATTGCAGAGATGCAAAGAGTAAAACAGTCTAAGCTTATCCCTCAAGAGTCCAACCATGAAAATGACTAAGAAAGTACATAATATAGGCAAGCTAACACATCTCCTTGCCTCTAGGGGTCGAGCTCATCATCCTAGGAGCTGTTTCAACCAATTCTAAACTGAGCACTACAATCTAGGCAATCAAAACAACTTGCCTCTATAAGCTAGGAAACCAATTCATTCATTAATTTTTTGCCATTTTATGAATGAATCTTCTAGAATAGGTAAAAAAGTGTCATGTCAACATAAAATTACATCAATTACATCAAGGAGGATGAAAAATCCCACCAAAAAGTCAAAACTGGTCAAATGCTGCGTTTTCCTGAGCTGAAGGTGAAAAATTGAGAAAATGTCCTGATGCGTAGCACGCCATTTCTCAATGCGTAGCGCGCCTTTGAGCCCACTTTTGGGGTTCTTCCCGGCATCCAAATGAGGCACAAGTGGGCTTGTTGGAAAGGTCTGGATGTCTACTTTCCAGCCCAAGTGGAACAATTTGGTGGCCATTTGCCCCTCCAAAAATGCAATCTCCCAAGACTGCTTCCTGTGTGTCCAAAAAGTGGCAGAAGGTCATTTTTTGCTTGTTTTTTGACCTTTTGGGGGCTCAAATCTCCATGAAATGTCTTGGCAGTGGCTGAGCAAGTGTAATTTGTCATGACAAATCCAAAAATGCTGAGTTTTTGTGAAATGGACCTCCCCAACTTAAGGGTAGCGCGCGGCGCGCTACGCGTTGAGGGCAAAAACCTGTTTTTAGCAAAAAAAATTCAAAATTGACCAAAATTGCTCCAAATTTCTTGAAATTTGGACTGTAGGTTCTTCATCAAGGGCAATGATTAGCCAAGGATGCCTCAGCCAATATCTAGAGTCCTTCATCCACTTTTTGCCTCCTTGAAGCTCTCTTTACCTTTGCTTTCAAACTTCCGATTCTCGCTTTGTACACCAAGTTCCGGGACAAGTAATGATATTTCTGCCACCTCTATGAAGCCTCATGAGTGCATGTCCTTCCAAGGGTGAGTCACTTTGGGTTTCCACTTCATAATTGGATGAATGACCGGATGACATAACTGTTGTTGCACGACTGCCTTGGATGAATGCTGATATGTGAAACTGCTGTATACAACTGAATGTGAACTGCTCTTCTGATCTAAACAATGTTGTGACCAAGGGGAAAACAAATGTAACAAGGGAATATTAGGAAGGGGAGAATATCAGGGAATTAGGGAATAATGGAAATAAAACAAGGAATTTAGGGAAGGGAAGGGATATGGAAATCTTGATATTGTAGGGTTTTGGGGTGAAGTAGGTTTTGGGATTAAGTAGGGTTTGGGATTTTGTGGAGGGATATTATAGAATTTTATGGGAAATTTGAAGGAGAATGTGGATGGAGATGAGGGAAAAAAGGGATAAAAAATGGGCAACCTTGGACAACAAAATATTTTGAAACCCTAGCACCATTAAGTTTTTAAATCTTCCACAGCAAAGTAGGGTTTTGAATTTTCATTTTCATGGCATTTTAACATATTAATTTCTCATTCATCTTGCAAAACCAAATCTAGCCATGGAGGAGAGGTCTACCTGCAATTTGCTTGAGAGAAAAGTGGATTTGGTAGCTTGCTGACAGTTTGTTGGGCGAAAAACCCAACGCGTAGCGCACCTTGCCCAACACGTAGCGCCCCTCTGACGCGTAGCACACGTGCAAATTTGTTCTGAGAAAGGCAGCCCGTAATTCGTAGCGTGCCCCTGACGTGTAGCGCGCCCACCCTGATGCGTAGCGCGCACTCAGCTAAATAGGGAATTTTGCAATAGGCATTTGGAGGCCTTCCCGGTGTCGAAATTGGGCGCAGGATAGCTCGTTGGAAAGGTATTTGAGTATCCTTTCCAAAAAAACTAGAATTTTTCAATTTAGAGTTCATTTTCCCTCTCAAAAATCAAATCTCCCAAGACTGGTAAAAATGTGCCAAATGAGGCTGCCTCAAGGCAGAGTGCTGTTGCAGTCAACGTTTGAATGCCTTCCTCATCTCCAAATTGAGCTCATGATAGCTCATTGGAAAGCTATTTGTGTCTAGTTATCATTTGACTCATCAATAAAGTCATTTGGCCAACCAAGCTAGGAGAAAACTTGATTTTCCCAAGGTCACTTCAGAGGTGCATTCGATTCTCCTGAGGCAACGATATTTTTGACATTTCTCTAAAACCATGACACCTGTGTAAAAAGTGAAGGAGGTTTTTCTTCCTTGGCATGTTTTGGACAAAAATTTCTCTCAGTTTTCCAAAATTCATCTTTGATTGCTCTGAAACATCTTTTGAATGAAACTTATCCCGATGTGTGAAACTAGGAATTTTGTGGAAATGAAGCGAAATGAAGGGGATGAGGGGCTTGTAAATTCTTGGGGAAATTTTGGGGAGTAGGGAGGGATGTTAGGAAGCAGGGGAAAGTGGAATCTCAGAGATCGAGCGAGGGGAAGGGATCCAAAAGGTAAAAACACAGGCCAAACCTAGAAAATTGCCAGGTTGTAGCAAGAAACTAGGGTTTGTGTGAAAATGACGAATTTGGGGGATCTCAGTGATGGGAAGTGTTTAATAAGGTGAATGAAGGATAGGGGAAGGTGTATGAACATCTGGATACAAGTTTTGCTAATGATTTGACCATCCAAGAGAAATTTCCTTCAAAACCCTAGGAGGGGCAAATGAACCTTGCCTAGGCGCAACTGAAGCATGAACAAGGAGTAAAATGACCCAATGGAACCTGACATGATAATGTAACCCTATAAATGATGATAGACTCAGCAGATGGATGACATGGACCGACATTTGGACAACTTTAGAAGGAGTGAAAGCAAACCCTAGATCTAATGCCTAGTGACCAAATTTTGCTTGAAGACTCTTTGAAATGACAAAATTTGACCTTGACACTCTGAGACCACTTTGTAAGAGCATATTTGATCACTGGAGGAAGGCTAGAAATACTGACACTAACATGTGCAACTGCAACCCAAAAGTGTCATTTTACAACAAGAAAGGTGTTGTGACCATGAAATGCATATAAGGATATTCAAATCAATACAATGACACTTAATGTAACAACCCTGGTTAAACATCCATGTAAATATAAAAATATAAGACCAAGGTCATGGGACACTTATTCCAAGCTAAATGGTGGGCAAGAACATCCTAGTGGGGTGTCACTTCGATTTATTATGGCTAAATGAATTTGGCAAAGACAATGGAAAAGGCTTTGGAAAGGAAAAATGGAATTTTTGGCACATTTATTTATGAAAATAATGGAAATTAGGAGAAAAGGAAGGTGAAATGTAATAGGATGGATGTGAGGAGGAAAATGAAGGAAAATAATGGAAAATGAAGAAAATAGAGGCCTCATTAATCAAAAGGCTTTGAGGATTAGTGGGTAGGCTTAGTCTATGTAGCTTTTCGTCAGTTCAGTTTTGGAGGTCTCATTCTATTCTCTCTCTCATATTCTTGGACACTTAGAGTTTTCTTGGAGTACTCTTGGAGAGTGTGGCATACTTGGATGCTTGGAGCATGAAGACAAAAGAAAAGCAGGAACACACAAGAGGACATCGGGATTAGCAGCTACAATAGTTTTTGCTTGCAGGTACCGAGTTGCATGTATTTTTTCCTCACTAGTTTTGGCATGCATGGCATATGCATATGTTTCTTGGTTATGATCTTTCATTGGCATGGAGGATTTCCTGGATTAACAGTGGATTTTCCTAGTCTTTTCATATCTTGGATAGCCATGGTGTTGTGGGTTCATTTCCTTTTGTTCTCTAGTTGGTTATCATGTTCCTTTAGCTGTGGGTTGAGTTTGAGTTACTAGTTTTTGGAGCCTTGGTTGGAAAAACGCTTTGGAGCCCTATAATAGCTTGGGTTTAGTTACTAGTCCTTGAGCTTGTTGGGTGTGGAACCTGATTATCTTCTTTATTTAGAGGTATCACTGCATGGGACCCCAGTTCGTAATGTGGCGACAACGATTCCCGTAATATTTGCGCTACGAGGGGGGTTCAGGGGGGGCGGCTGCTATCTTTGGGAGCCCCCCCCCAAGCGGGGGATCAGGGGCGACACCCTTGAAGCTAAAAATAGATGTAAAATTGCCTTGTAAAATGTTGTAATTTCGTAGTCAATCTGGGTCGTTCATTAGGCAGAGATCTGACGGTAGAAATTATGTTTAATTTAGGGTTTTTTGCCCTAGAAGGCAACCCCTCACTATATATGAGGGAATTGTATTGCGTCTATGTAGATATGTATTCTGAGTGAGAAAGAGAGAGGAGATTGTGTGAGATCGAAGAGGGAATTCCAACGGATCTACTGTGGGTTGTATCTCTTCAGTTTGTTGGATAATATAAAAGGAAGGACTGGTTGTTTCCCGTGGACATAGCCCAAATTAGGTGAACCACGTATATATGTGTCTCTCTTGTTTTATGTGTTTTCTGTGTTTATATTTCTACAGGTATATTTTATGTGTTCCATTGCACTATAATATATAATTCTCTAACCACTGGTATCATAGCCGAAAGTCTTTTTGGCTTATAAACTCGTAGGAGAGAAAGGTTCCTGGTTCGAGTGGGAGCAATGACGGAAGATGGTAGGTTTAGGGTCAAAAAAATTAACGAACAAAACTACCAACTGTGGAAGATGTAGATGGAAGATTATCTGTATCAGAAAGATCTGTACCTACCATTGAGTGGAAAGACAAAGAATCCAACGAGTATGACAAACATGGAATGGGATATTCTCGACAGAAAGGCACTTGGAACAATACGGTTGTGCCTAGCGACGTCGGTAGAATTTAATATTTCAAAGGAAATGACAATAGAGGGTTTAATGTTGGCATTGGCCAAACTATATGAAAAACCCTCGGCCTCAAATAAGGTATTTCTTATTAAGCATTTATTTAATATGAAGATTTCAAAAGGTGGATCTGTTGATGATCATTTAAATGAATTTAATACAGTTACCAGTCAATTAAGTTCTGTAGGGGTAACTTTTGATGATGAAGTTAGGGCTCTGTTATTTCTATGTTCATCGCCAGAAAGTTGGAATGGTTTAGTTATGGCCATTAGTAACTCTGTCTCTGGATCTAGTACTTTAAAGTTTGATGATGTTATCAGTGCAATCCTTAGAGAGGAAATGTGATGGAAAAGCTCTGGTGACACATCATGTAATGATTTGACTGCATAGACTAGGGGAAGAAAAATGGAAAGAGGAAAGAGCCTAGGATATCGTAGTAAGTCAAGGAAAGAAAGATCCAAGTCCAGATTGGGGATAGTGTGCTGGAAACGCGAGAAGAAAAGACACCTGAAGAAAGACTGCAAGTATTGGAAGGGAAAAGAAGGAGAAAACAATTATGAAGTGAATGTGACAAGTGATGTGTTGCAATATTCTTTGATTCTTTCATTAGAGAATATTATTGATGCATGGGTGGTAGATTTAGGGGCCTCATTCCATGCCACACCTGATAGGAAACATTTTCATGATTATGTTCAAGGAGATTTTGGACAGGTTTGATTGGGTGATGATAAACCATGTAAAATCATTGGAATGGGTACAGTTTTCATAAAACAGTAGAATGGAAATCAATGGTTATTTAAGGAGGTAAGGCATGTTCCAGATTTGAAGAAAAATCGTATTCAACAGGGCAGTTGGGAGGTGAAGTCTGTGTGACTACTTTTACAGATAAAACCTGGAAGGCCACTAAAGGATCCCTGGTAATAGTAAAAGGAGAAAAGGTTGGTACATTGTATTTATGCAATGGTATTTCTAATTTTGTTAATGCTTTAACCTCTACAGGAGAATATATAGCATTGTGGCATCATAGGCTTGGGCACATGAGTGAGAAAGGGATGCAAATTCTTCACTCAAGAAATTTATTTCTAGGTTTGAAGCATGTTGATTTAAAATTCTATGAGAATTATGTTTATGGAAAACATAAGAGAGTCAGATTCCTTAGAGTTTGGAAAGAAAAGAAGAGCGAAAAATTAGAACTTGTGCATACAGATGTATGGGGACCTGCTCAAGTATCATCTCTCGATGGTTCTCGCTATTATGTTACTTTTACTGATGATGCAACCAAAAAAACTGGATTTATTGTATTCGAAATAAATCTGATTTATTTGATACTTTCAAGAAATGGAAAGATTTGGTTGAAAATGAGAGAGGAAAAAGGTTGAAGTGTCTCAGATCAGAAAATGGAGGTGAATATTGCAGCAAATATTTTGATAGGTATTGTTCAGAGAATGGAATTCACAGAGAGAAGATAGTTCTAGGAACACCACAAGAAAATGGTGTGTCAGAAAGGATGAACAAGACAATCATGGAGCGTGCAAGGTGCATGAGATTGCATGCAGGATTGCCTTTACAATTTTGGGTAGATGTTGTAGATACTATTGTTTATCTAATAAATAGAGGGCCTTCAAGTTCCTTGGATGGTGGTATTCCAGAGGAGGCATGGACAGGTAAAAAGGTAAACTACTCAATTTTAAAGACTTTTGGTTGTGAAGCCTTTGTCCACATTTAATAAAGAAAATAGAACAAAGCTTGAGGAAAAATCAAATAAATGTAGCTTTATTGGATATGGTGTTAATGATTTCCGTTATCTCTTTTATGATTATGAAAAACACAAAATCATTAGGAGTAGATATGTCATATTCAATGAAAATGTTTTGTATAAGGATTAGCTGCAAGAAAAGAAACGGGAAAAAGAAAAAAGAGAATGCATAGTGCTTGATGAGATCATAGATAAAGTGAAGGTGCCTGAAAATCATAATGATCAATAGCAAGAACAAATACAACAACCACAACAGCAACAAGCACCTCAAACACCTGAAAGTTGTGTTAGAGGATCTACCAAGATAAGTAGACCCCCTGAACAATACTCTCCTTCATTATATTATGTATTGTTGACTGATTCTGGTGAACCAGAATATTATGAAGAAGTAGTGTAGGTAGAAACCAGGAAGAAGTGGGAGCAAACCATGAAAGAAGAGATGGTCTCCTTAGCACATAACCAGATTGGGACTTAGTCAGGTTACCTGTAGGTAAAACAACATTGCATAATAAATGGGTTTACAAGTTGAAGGAAGAAGATGGAGGTAGAAAAAGGTATAAAGCTAGACTTGTGGTGAAGGAGTTTGCACAGAAAAAGGTTATAGAATTTGATGGCATATTTTCTCTTGTTGTTAAAATGACTTCAATTAGAACTATTTTAAGTCTAGTAGCAACTGAAGATTTGCATCTTGAGCAGTTAGATGTAACGACAGCCTTTCTCCATGGGGATTTGGAGGAAGAGGTATATATGCAACAACCACAAGGATATGAGGTAAAAGGGAAGGAGAAACTAGTGTGCAGGTTGAAGAAGAGCTTTTATGGCTTAAAATAGGCTCCAAGCCAGTGGTATCTAAAATTTGGCAGGTTTATGTCTAAACAAGGTTATACTAGATGTCACTCTGATCATGGTGTTTATCTCAAAAGGAAAAATGATGGCAGTTATATTATATTGTTATTGTATGTAGATGACATGCTTGTTGCAGGTTCTAACATGCAGGAAATAAATGTGCTCAAAATAAAATTGGAAAACTCATTTGCAATGAAGGATTTGGGTGCTGCAAAACAAATCCTTGGTATGAGAAGAATTAGAGGCAGGAAGAATCGAAAATTAACATTGTCTCAAAGCGAGCACATAGAAAAGGTGTTGAGAAGATTTAATATGCAGAATGAAAAACCAGTTAGTATACTTTGGCTAGCCATTTCAAACTAAGTAAGGAAATGTGTCCTAAGACTCAGGAAGAAATGGATTATATGTCTAAAGTTCCATACGCATCAGCAGTTGGAAGCTTAATGTATGCAATGGTTTGCACAAGGCCTAATATTGCACATGCAGTGGGAGTTGTAAGAAATTACATGAACAATCCAAGAAAAGAACATTGGATGGCGGTGAAGTGGATTCTCAGGTATTTGAGAGGTACCACAAATCAAGTATTATGCTTTGTTGGTTCAAACATTGCTCTAAAGGGATATGTTGATGCAGATATGGTGGGTGATAGAGATAACAGGAGGAGCACCATAAGGACAAATGCTCTAGAGCCCGACAGAAGTTGTGGGTTGAGTTACTAGTCCTACAAGCCTTAATTGGAAAAAACGCTCTGGAGCCCTTGAAGACTTGGGAAAAGACCAATCTGGTGATGGTTTCTATGTCCATCCATGAGGTGGAATCACTGTTCGATGGGTTAAGGTGGTTTGGCCTTTAGAAGCCCTGGTTCGGTTTTGATAAATTGTTCCATGGGATCCCACATTCATGCTTGGAATATGGCATCGGGGTGACTGGATGAAGAGATATTTGGCTCAGCCATGTCTATTCGGATGGTTCATGGAAGTCCCAAACCTGGTTGGGCTTTGCATCATTAATATGAGGCTATGTCTCCTTGTTAATTCATGAGTATTATATTGGTTTATATGTGGATTATATGGTTGTTGTTTCCTTGGTATTTATGTTGTTATTATGTTTCTTATGAACATGCATTATGATAGTGTCTATGTATGGATATCATCATGTTTTTACTTGTAAATTAATGAAAAATGTATCTATGGACTAATAGATGAAATTCTAGCTAATGTGTTGAGGCATCAATGCTTCTTAGTGATTCTCAAATAGGTATGAGACCCCTATGCTCAGTTATACAGTTAAGATCTGTATCTTTCATGTTTGTGACATGTTTGACGAAATGCTTGTCATGGCTAGTAGGGGTCCAGTCTAGTCATTGTTGATGTTTTGCAGATGTATCTTTGTTCCACTGTGAAATTTCATTTTTGAAGGTTTCATTGAGTTCTGGGCGTAACTTGGGCTTTGGGCCTGAAAAACTGGCACAAATCCCGGAGTCACAAGCACAACATTGGGGGGAAAGCCCGTGGAACTATATTTCCAATGTTGAATATGCATAATAAATGTATATGTTGCACCACTTGTACCTATTTCCGCAATCATTGAAGAAATAGAAAAATAAAAGGCACAATTTTCATTTCGTGATTACATTTTTATACTCATTGGAGATTTCAATATCAACATTATTTCAAATAGCAATAGAAGTAATCAACTATTAGAATATGCACAGTTGCAATAGTTACAAGAAATAACAAGGAATTTTGTTTATGGCAAAAGAATAATTATTAATAACATTTGGACAAATTTCCCTCTTCAACAATGTCATTCTCATGTTTCACATTCGCATTGGAGTGACCATGATGCAATACATTCTTCGTTACACTTTGAGTAATTGTAAGATTGCAAAAGTTATAAGTTTTTTTTTGTTTTTGGTTTTTTTTAAGAAATAAACTTCATAAGAAATTGTAAGTGGAATAGAGGACACTTTTGCAAATTTTAACTATTTTTGTATAGGCAGTAACCATAGATTTTTTTATTTGTTGTGATTCACAGTCCAAAATGAATAGGTAATTAATGTTAATGTTAATGAACAAAAATTTATTTTAACTGCACAACAGCAGGTAAAAATCAAAGACATTGAGAAAGAGATATCTAGTCAAAGTGTCAAATTCCAAATTATAGTTGTTCCTATGAAACATTGCATAAGGAAAAGTAAAAAAAATGTTTCAATAAAGTGCAAACGTTGAAAAAAATTAACAGTTAAGCAATAAGGGCACGTGGTTTTACAGTGTAGGTTTTCTTAAAACTTGCAGTGTTCATTTTATGTTTACTAGTGATCAAATGTTCGAAATTGCTATATATGTTATAATGAATTCATTTAATCTCTAAATGCAATTTTTTCGCTTTTGATTACAAATGACTTTTTCATAGAATGGTTCACAAATTCCAATTCATTTACTTTTGGGTCTAAGCATAAACAGTTTCATAAACTCTTTAGATATTGAATTTTATTTTATGTATCCAAAATTATCAAGATGGCTTACATATCTATTTTTTGTATGTTATTTTCTATTTTTTGTCTTCTCCTTTTTTTCTACCACATAGCTTTGTTTCAGAGTCACATTATCATTTATTATATGTATTTAATTAATTGTGGATTAATTGTTGCTATTTTTCCAAAATGCAGGGGCACAAAGTTAAAGAGACAAAAGAACTGGAATGTCAGTTCTTAATATGCTAGTGAATTGCGATATCAAAATTCAAATTATATACTTTATTGTTTAAAAACTCATTGCTTTGTGCAAATTCTGATACAGTTTATAAATTTTGTGAACAATTCGAACATAATTTCTCTTTCATTAATAGAAATGAAAATGCATCTTCAATAAATGTTTTTGATTTTCAAAAATATGTTTTGTCCTAGATGTTTATTTTAATCATAGCTATGGTAATCACAATTTGAATCTGAATACAAATTTTCTTTGTTATCTTATCTATAGGACTACAAAAAATGAACATTAACAAATTATTTTAACAAACAATAGAAATTGATATCTAATGTCTAAAATCATTATGTATTCCATGTGGTGAAACCTCTACTTTTAACTCTTTGGCCTTCATCGCCTATCATCCCACCGTTCCTTTTGCAAATAACTTGTAACTGTGTTAATCTTGTCATAATTGAGTAGATAGTATGTGAAATGGCATTCAACTACTATCGATTTTAATGATATGAAATGACATTTATTGACTCTGTTAGCGCTTGAATTTGGCCTCAGGCTGAAAAAGACAAAATCCAAGGCAACATCAAACCACTTAGCCTCGTAGCTAGCCCTACGGGGACAGGAGAGGGCTCTCTCCGGGTCTATCTCGGCAAAAGGTCTTCAAAGGGCTAAGATGACCAATAACGAACACTGATTTTAGGCTAGTAAACTGATAGGGAAAGTTTGATTTTAAATTTTTAGAGTTTTGTTGGAAAATTAAGCACAACAATTTTGGGTGCGGGATGAGACACAGTTTTTGCAGAGGTCTTTTTGGGGCAAGGTAGGAGATTGTCTTGATGCCTTTGAATTAAGTGAATGGATAGGAATGACCAGTGAGGAGCTAAAGAGAGCAAGAAACCTTCGAGAGTTCTCTTTAGACAGATGAAAACATAGATATTAAGCAAACTTAAAGGCAGAGCATAGAAACCATGAATTCTACCTTAACACTTCATTTACTTAATGTGCAGAAAAGAGGAGTAGGAAAATGATACACATAAACAAACTTACAAGTACATGAGAGAAGCACACCATCAACACAAAACACCACAGGAATCCCAAATAGTGCTGCAAAACCCTGGTCTTTCCTTTGCCAAAATTGCAGAGATACAAAGAGTAAAACAGTCTAAGCTTATCCCTCAAGAGTCCAACCATGAAAATGACTAAGAAAATACATAATATAGGCAAGCTAACACATTCCCTTGCCTCTAGGGGTCGAGCTCATCATCCTAGGAGCTTTTTCAACCAATTCTAAACTGAGCACTACAATCTAGGCAATCAAAACAACTTGCCTCTATAAGCTAGGAAACCAATTCATTCATTAATTTTTTGCCATTTTATGAATGAATCTTCTAGAATAGGTAAAAAGTGTCATGTCAATCATGAAATTACATCAAATACATCAAGGAGGATGAAAAATCCAACTAAAAAGTCAAAACTAGTCATTGCTGCGTTTTCCTGTGCTGAAGATGCAAAACTGGCAAATTTTCCCAACGCGTAGCGCGACATTTTCAGGCCACTTTCAGGCCACTTTTGAGGCACTTCCTGGCATCCAAATGAGGCACAAGTGGGCTTGTTGGAAATTTTTGGATGTCTACTTTCCATCCCAAGTGGAATTTCTCAATTTGGTGGCCATTTGCCCCTCCAAAATTGTAATCTCCCAAGACTGCTTCCTGTGTGTCCAAAAAGTGGCAAAAGGTCATTTTTTGCTTTTTTTTTGACCTTTTGGGGGCTCAAATCTCCATGAAACTTCTTGGAAGTGGCTGAGCAAGTGTATTTTGCCATGAAAAATCCAAAAATGCTGAGTTTTCCTGAAATGGACCTCCCCAACTTAAGGGTAGCACGCGGTGCGCTACGCATTGAGGGCAAAAACCTGTGTTTGGCACAAAAAAGTCAAAATTGACCAAAATTGCTCAAAATTTCCTGAAATTTGAGTTGGAGGTGTGTCATTGAGAACCATGCTCCCTCAAGGTGGCTTCAGCCAAAATTTGAAGCGGATCAGGCCTTTTCCTCCGTTTTAGTGCCTTGGCCAAGCGTGCTTTAAGTACCTTCATTTTTGCTTTGCACACATGCATGCGGGCCCAATAATGGTTTTTCATGTGGCGGAGCATGTCTTTGTCCCTATTTGCCTTTGCTATCAACCTCTCTAAATGTGTGTTCACCTGAATGAGCATAGAGCTTTGCTCCTTAGGTGTCAAATCACCGGGTCTCTTGCGAGCCAAGTTCCGGTCTTCTCGGATCCTCCGCAACTCATCAAGAGTGTGTTCATCCTCTAATTTCTTGTTGCGCTGCTCTAAGTATGTGATTGTCCAATTTTCCATTTCCAACTTTTGCTGCAACAAGTCATTTTCAGCCCTTAGTTGCTAGATGATCTCCTTTGGCTCTAGGCTAGGAGAACTGATATCAAGGTCAACAACATCTATGCTGGATCACCTGATGGCCCCTCATCAATCTTGGGCTGCTTGCCTCTCTCTTGTACCTGTGCTGCTGTCGATAGCGAGGCCCCTTCCACCTGATGTGGAGATAACACTCGCTGTGCTGATGAAGAAGGCGAGACCCCTTCCACCTGATGTGGAGATAATACTCGTCGTGCAGATGCAAATAAGGCCCTGTGGCCTCTCTGATATGTAACATAAGGAGGAGTGCTGACATGCTCTGGCTCAGGAATATCAAACTGCTGTGAAGGCCCTCCCTCATCATGGACAACCTCGGGAGGTGGCTGTGGCACCATGAAGAAGTCGCGAGAAATGAAATCCTCCCAAGCAATACCCTGTTGTGCCAACTGATGCATCACTATGATCTCGATCAGTGCATAATGATATATACTTTTGAGCTGCTGTGCGGGATTCTTCCTTTGCACTACGAGCACCATCTTCTCTATATTTCGGCACATGAAAAATGGAATGTTCATCATTCGTACCCAGGTGAAATGCATCAACAAACGGATATGGTATGAATATAAACGTGAAAATTTGCCCTCACAAGTGAAATAACGCATAATGAGCCTCATCAAGGGTGCATACTCATCCCTTAGGAATCTAAAAGGAAAAACAATAGTAAGGTGCCTCATGCATCCGGGTTTGATGTATGGTTGATAATGAAATTTGTCTAGCAGCTTGCGCTTGGTCCACTCTTCCCCAACATTTGGTATCCCGGTGGCTTGAGCAACCATTTCAGGTGATAAGGTGAAATCCACTCCTGCAAGGTTCACATGGCCATTGTGCAAATGTAGGACAAACAAGCGAACCAACTCTCTATGGTGTTGAATTTGTGAGATCCTCTCACAATATCCAAAGCATGATTGATACCGAAAACATGACATTGCAAGTGGACAAGCTTGCAAATGAGCCAATGAAGTGGGCTCCTCTCTAACATGCCGACCACCCTTACCACCCTTATGATGCCTCCTTGGCACTTCTACCTCTGGTGTTGAATCACTGTCATAGCTCTGCTCATAATCTGATTCGGTTTCTGACATGGTTATGAAGGCAAGATGACTGAAATATATTGCTGACTTGGCACCCAATTAACTGCTCTTTGACTTTTTCAAATGCTGTCACCAAGGGGACATAAATACAAGGGAACTGTTAGGGATAGGGGAACATGTGGGAATTAGGGAGAATAAACACAAAGAAGGAATTTAGGGAAGACAAGCATGGGAAATTACAAAATTGTGGGATTTTAAAGTGTAGTAGGGTTTAGGAATTAAGTATGCTTTTAGGAATTTTAAAGAGGAGAATGATGAAATTTCAAGGGAAAATTTGAGGGAGAAAAGTGATGAAAATGAGGGAAAAAGGGATTTACAAATGGGCAACCTTGGACAGCAAGAGAAATTTGAAACCCTAGTGCCATTGAAACTTTAAATTCTCCATAACAAGGGAGGGTTTTGATTTATCATTTACATAGCATTTGAACATATTAATTCTCTTTTTCGATTTGCAAAACCAAATCTAGGCATAGAGAAGAAGCCTACCTGCACTTTGCCTGAGAGAAAAATCGATTTGATGGCCTGCTGGCAGTTTGTTTGAGCTGAAACCCCAACACGTAGCGCGCCCTGCCCAACGCGTAGCGCGCTTGTAAAATAACACTGTAAAATAACCTGACGCGTAGCGCGCCTGACGCGTAGCGCGCCTCTCCTGACGCGTAGCGCGCCCCTGAAACTGCTCAACTTGCTCAAGAACTCCTCAAATCGACTTTGCAAGGATTCACTTAGCTTGTAAAAGGCAAATGAGTTGTAAATGAGGAGTGATGTGCTTTTATAGGTTTCCTTTTGATTTTTACTTGCCCAAAACCCACTTTGTAATGTTTTGAGTGTTGACACTTTTTGAATTAATTGGCTCTGATCTTTGATTTCTTTTCTTTGAAAAATTGGTTGAAATGATGATTTCTTCTGAAAATTTTTGCAAGGATAGCTTCTAGGATGCTTTGGCAAAGGAGACCAAGGCTGCACTTCGACATTTGAAGAATTTGAAATTTTGAGAATTTTTACAAAAATGAGATAATGACCTTTGTTTTCAAAAACAGAGTTTTTGAGAACAAGGTGAAAATTTAGCTGTACAATGATGAGAATTTTTGAAATAATGTTTAATGAAGAACATCCCTCTGGCCTGCTGGTCCTTTATGACCTCTCAAGACAAAATTGGACTCAACCCTAGACCTAAGACCTTAAAACTTAAAGCAAGATGAATGACCCTTTGAGGATTTTATTTACTTGAACAAACCTGAACCAGCAGTGCCAAACAAGAGGGGAATAACGACACAAACTCCCTCCACCAGGATTATGGCATGCCTAACGGAATGCAACATGATCACACTGATGGGACACCTAATCATGAAATGCAAAGAGCTTTGATCTCTGGTGGAGGGCTACTAGACCGACTCTAACATTGGCTCCAATGGGGATGGTAGCTCCTTGGAGGTGCCAAGAACCGCAAACCTCTGGGAGAGCAGACCAGTGCTTTCAACCATTGGGCGATGGAGTCATTATTTACTCATTTGACACAAACTCTGACAGCTTTAGTGACTGCAGATTTGACTGAAAATTGGACACAACTTTGACCCAAACTAACTCAATTGTGAACAGAAAATGGACTGATAAAAACACCTTGACAAACCTCAAACCAACCAATCTCCATCTTCAGAATTATAGCCTTCACCGCGGGCCCCAGACTGAGGATGAAAGATCAGCACACACATGCGATAAAACAGAAGTAAAACGGTATATACAATGATGGTGACAAGAACAGAAAATGCTCAGACATGGTACCTCTTCAGCAGCCGACCATTGATCGACCCTCCGGGATAATCATCTCCGTTCATTTCCTTGAGAAGAAAAGCATTTTGGCCACGATATGCTGCGATCTTATAGGGACCCTTCCATAAATTATCAAATTTGTCGTGCTTCCCTTTGTCTTCATTCCGAGCATCCCACTTCAAAACCACATCATCTATTTGAAAGTCATCTGATTTTGCTTTCCGGTCATAAATCTTCTTTATGCGCTCTTGCAACTTGAGAGTATTGTGAAGAACCTCCTCCCGTGTCTACTGTAAATGAATCATTTGATTAATCCGCCTTTGCATAGTATCTTCCTCACTATCAGCTTCTTGAAGCAATTTGACTACCGGAATAGCAAACGAAGTAGGAAACACTGCATCTGTCCCGTACACCAACTCAAAAGGAGACATGCCAATTGACTTTTTATGACTTACCCTATCAGCCCACAGTGCATTCACTAACTTTTTATGCCAGCTCTTCTTATTGATTTCCAGCAACTTTTTAATGATATTTACCAAGGACTTATTTGAAGATTCTGCCAACCCATTTCCTTACGGATGGTAGGCGGTAGAATGCCCCAAGCTGATATTATACTTGTAGCAAAAGTCAACCATTCTCTTTGATTTAAATGCTGCTGCATTATCTGTGATTAACTTACTTGGACAGCGAAAATGTGACAGTATATTATTTTCAAGGAAAGAAATAATTACCGCATCCGTGGCCTGCCGGGTGGGAATGGCTTCAATCCATTTTGTGAAGTAATCTGTAGCTGTCAATATCCATCTATGTTGTCCTGACGATGCTGGATGAATCTCACCGATAAAATCCAAGCCCCACTGCTGAAATGGTGCACTGACTTCAATTGGTTTGAGAGGCAATGGCTGCAATTTCTGTTTCCCTTGAAAAATTTGGCACTCATGACAACTCTTAACAGCTTTATATACATCTGAAAACACTGAAGGCCAATAAAAACCTGCTCTTAGGATCTTATTTGCTGTAGTCTTCCAAAACAAATGACCCCCACAGTCACCTTTATGAAAATCATCCACCACTGTTTTGGCTTCCTCCTCAACCAAACAATTCAGCAATATTCCACCAGGGTCTTTCCAATATAGTGCAGATTTAAGGATGCAAAACTTGGCTGCTTTCAACTTCAATGTCCTACTCTTATTTCGAGGCATCCCGGGAGGTGAAGACAAATTTTGAAGTACATATACAATATCAGCATACCAAGGAGAAGAAATAAAGATGTCGGATACCTGTTGTGCTGAATTCTCCTCATCTTCATCGGACATGGCAGCTATCAAATTGATGTCTAGGACATGTAGATTTGTTTCAGCCATCAACTTGGCAAGACCTTGCCCTTTGATCAACTTAGTGGGTTTAATTTCCACATCATACTCTAATAATGCAGCAATCCACTTTCCCCGCCTTCCTTCCGGTTCTGCCTGTACCAATACATCCTTTACTGTCGCGTTAGGAACATATGCTATAATGTGGGAATGCAATATATACACATGAAAATCTTTCAAGGCCTTCACAAGCGCAAGTGCTTGTTTTTCAATGATATTATACTTTAATGCCCCATCTCTGATAATACGGCTGAAAAAAGCAATAGGCTTCTCAACTCCATCTCTCTTTTGCATTAGTACAGCTGCCAATGTGTGCTCAGAAGCAAATGAAAACAAAATAAAATCTTGTGTGTAATCCGGACTGATTAGAGTAGGGGCTGAAGATAGAACCAACTTTACCAAATTGAAAGATTTCACCGCCTCTTCGGTCCACTTTAGCTGGCTGTCCTTTTTCAGCATGTTTGTGATTTCTCTAAGGTGCTCAGCAAGATTCGGAACGAAGCGACGCAGAAAATTCAGCTTACCATTAAAGGACTGTATTTCTTTTTTGTTCCGGGGCTGCTCAAGTTGCTGAATAGCTTCAACACGTGCAGGATCTATACGGATGCCATCTTTGGAAATGATGTGACCCAAGAGCTTGCCTTCACTCATGGCGAAAAGACTCTTCTTTGGATTCAGCGAAATACCATATTTTCTGCACTTTTGAAAAACAATTTGCAAGTGATATAAATGTTCTTCATCAGATTTTGAAAATACAGTCAAATCATCAAGGTAAACAACTAAAAAGACATCTTTCTCATTGGCAAAGGCCATGTCCATCGCACGCTGAAAAGTGGCACCTGCATTTTTCAAACCAAATGGTATTTTTGCATAATGAAATGTTCCCCATGGAGTAGTGAATGCGGTTTTGTCACGATCATCCTCATGCACCAAAATCTGATTGTACCCGGAATAGCCATCGAGTAGCGACATCCTTGATGCTCCAACTACTCGCTGCAATATATGATCCATTTTGGGCAGCGGATAATTGTCCTTTAAAGACACCTTATTCAAATTTCTGAAGTCAATGCATAAACGGATCTCACTGGTCTTCTTTCTTACGGGTACCAAATTGGATATCCAATCAGAAAATCTGATAGGTACTATGATTCCAGACTTGTACAACCTATTCACTTCTTTTTCTATCAATGGCAGCAATTTAGGATTGATTCTCCTCAACTTTTGGCGGAAAGGTTTTTGATTTGGCTTTATAGGAATAGTATGCTGAATGATATTAGTATCATATGTTTTCAGATCTGAATAATCCCATGCAAAGACATTAGAAAACGAAGACAACAATCTGACATACTCCTTCTTTACCTTTGGTGACAATGATTTATATAGCTTTACCATCTTAGGATTCTCAGCTGCTCCAATGTTTACCTCCTCAACACCTTCTTCAGTTGGTCTTAATGTCGGCTTGCGGGCCACATCATCTTGATCAAACAGCTCTTCCAAAGGAATCAATCCTTTAGGAATAAAATTATCCTTAAGTTGCAACACATCCATTTGATTTACCTCATCTGGTTCAGTATCTATGGAGATGTCCTTAAACTCACCTTCAATCTGCAGAAAATCTTTGATTTCTTCATCATCCTGGAAGACTTGCCAACATCGTTGATTATCCGGAACTGTGGGGCGGTGTTTCACATAAATCTCAAATTTGTTGCTGGAATTCATTGGAATTTTTAAGTTACTTGCTGCCTTGGCCAATGCATCAGCAACACCATTTTGTATGCGGGGCACACATGTCAAAGTATGTTCAGAAAATAATTTCAAAATATCTAGGACAACATTTCGATATGCTCTCATGCGAGGATGCTTGGCCTGAAACTCACCTTTAACTTGCTTTATCACCAACTCGGAGTCGCCATAGACTGCAATCTTCTTTGCTTTCAACTTGCGAAGAATTTTAAGGCCAGCAATAAGAGCCTCGTATTCTGCCTCATTGTTTGAACAATCAAATGCTAGTTTATAAGAACACACTCTCACCTTGCTTGGGACTTTGTCTCGGGCATAAAAGGGACTTCGAATCCACACACCAATACCAGCACCATAGTTGCCCACAGCGCCATCGAAATCCATGGTCCAAAGACCATCTTCATCTTCCTCCAACTGCTGAAACTGTGTTGCCTCTGTTTTTTTGTTTGCTGCCCCTTAGCTTCAGCTGTTTGCCTCATGACAACTGACTTTTCTTCTCTTTCCTTTTGTAGAACTTCTCTAAAATTTTCAGTAATCTCTGGTATATCTTCTACCTGAACTAACTGACTATCTATCTCATTAAAATTATCAGCAAACAAAACAAACAACTCCAAATCTGTATGTACATAATTTACAGGATGATTTATTGGCTTTTCTTTGCTAGTTATCATGTATTTCATCTTTTGCTCCCGATATAACTTTCTCATTTGACCGAAGACTAGAATTGTAGCATAAGAAAAATCTAGCTGAAGTGTACCTTTCAACTTAGCTCCCCAAGATCTTGAAAGCAACATACCAAAACGCAGAGGAATATTCGCCACAACCACATCCATCAAGACATTCTTAGCTGGAATTTGATCTAGGCTTACCACCAAGTCCTTGATCAATCCAATACACTTTACCCGGCTGGAATCAAATGAATACAAATCATGATATCTTCTTGTGATGTCCAATCCCAACCTTTCCATTATTGCTTTCGGCATCAAATTATGCGAAGCACCCGAGTCAAACATAGCATTATGTAAAACATACTCGTGCAACCTCAAACTGATATAGAAGGGAGGAACATCATTTTCAGGAGACTCACCATTTAAAGCAGGCCCAAAAATTAATTCCGGCTGATCATCTTCTACATTTACCGTGTCAAGCATTGGATCAATATTCAGAATTTTGGAAATTTGACCTCGGTAGGTGGTATTTTTCATGATTTCAGTCAATGGAATAGACACTTTCAGCTTTGAAATTTCATTCTCCAAACTAAATGCTGAAACCTTTTCACCTTCCTTGGCTGGAACTTCTCTTCTTTCAACTTTATCCTTCATTATGCTTGGTGGCTGATTTACCTTATCCGCTGAAGATGATTGACTTGCTGGGGGATCAATTATATCTTTTCCTTTTGTCTGTGGGGAAGCTGAATCATTTTTTGCTGAAGTATCTTTCCTCTTCTGAATGGGATTTATGGGAACAGTTCGATTTCTTAATTGTCTCTGCTGAGCGGACAAAGCATTGAGATATCCTCTTTGGTACTCCTCCGATTCTTCCACGAGGGCTGCATCATTTGATAAGATATAATCCTCATCCTGTTGGATGATGGAGTTTCTCATCAATTCTTCTTCTTCTGTAATATAAGTAGGCAGATCATCAGGAGTGAAAAAATGATTCTCCTCTCCTATAGTATCACCTTCATCCTCGGATTCTTGGCTAACAAAATTCTGCTGAAGTGGAGGTTTTATTTGCTGCTGTACTGCTGTTTCTTGTGCCCTTGTTTCACGCTACTTAATTCTGTATTGTGGCTACTGCGGACCTCGGAAATTAGGATTACGGATCTGCGGTTCCGGCTTGCTGAGATGAGTATTTTCAAGTAACCTTTCTACCCTTTCTACCTTGCGAAGGAGCTGATCTGATGTAGAGGCTTCTTCTTTGATTGTCACTCGCTTTTCAGCTTTCATCCTTGCTCTTTTATCATTCAAATTTGCTTCGACACTAACAGCGATTTTCTGCATATCCTCCAAGGTAGGCAGATCTCTATCTCGCAATGAATAAGACATCTCCGGATCAAAGCCATCCGGGAATTTGAGAAGTGCTAATTTTCTAGATGGTCTTAAATCATCTGGAATAGCATTGTAAACTGTGTTAAATCTGATAATGTAATCTTGAATAGACTCACCATGATTACGTTTGAGATTGTTTTACTCAGAATTGATCTGAAGTGGATCTTTTCTGATTTCCCATCGATCTAGAAACTGCTTCTGAAGTTCTTCCAATGTGGGTATGCTTCTAGATGTCAAACCTTTGAACCATTTTCTTACTTCTCCTCCGAATGTTTGTACAAACAAACGCATAGTTACATCCTCTTCATCTATCTCATATAGATCAAAGAAAGTTGTCATCTTGTCTATATGCTGCTGAGCGGAAACACCTTGAGGAGTGCCATCAAACATGGGAATTTTACTCTGATAATCAGCTAGCATATCATGCATATTTTGAGGAAGAGCAAGTGGGTCAAACCGGGCAGCCATTGCTTTAGGTAGATTGGGTCTAGGAGTAGCAGGTGGAGTAGGTGTATCTGTAGTATGAGGAGTATAGGGAGGTGTAGGCAGAGGAGAAACGATATGTGATGAGGAAGGAGAATTGCTTGTGGATTCAGGATGTGTAACTATAGGGGATATAGAAATAAAAGGAGGATTGGTCTGTTCATGTGGAACTGAAGCCGTGATAGTAGATCCAAGATTGCTAGATATAGTTTCAAGGAAATCAACAAGATTAGTGACTGAAGGTGTCTTAGGATGAAATTTTCAACCAATTTATTGTGTCTCTCGATTTCAAGGGCAGCAGCAAAATCAGGGTTGGGAACTAGAGAATCAAGTGCACTTTCAGATTTGGTTTTGAACAAAGACAACTCAAAACTCTCGTCAAAATCAATGTCTTCAAGATACTCAAAAACAGTTGGACATGAATGAGATTTGAATATATGATTAGAAATTGAAGCCAGTTTGGATATCAAGGAACAAATAACCAATCAGCCTGTGAAAACTCTCAACTAATCATCCAAAAGTTTAGAGTTTGCAAATGAACTGGGGTAAAATGCAATCGAAGTGCTGTATTCACAAGCTCACGGAGATTGACTGAAGCAGCGTTTATCTACTTCCGCTTATGCAAAGCAAAAGCGTTTCGAAGGCTACCTGGCATAACTTCAGGCTCCGTCTAAGACTTATGAAATAAACACATCAATCCACAAACAAGTTTGTTCTCCCCAGTATGGTCGCCAATATGTTAGCGCTTGAATTTGGCCTGAGGCTGAAAAAGACAAAATCCAAGGCAACATCAAACCACTTAGCCTCGTAGCTAGCCCTACGGGGACCGGAGAGGGCTCTCTCTGGGTCTATCTCGGCAAAAGGTCTTCAAAGGGCTGAGATGACCAATAAAGAAAATTGATTTTAGGCTAGTAAACTGATAGGGAAAGTTTGATTTTAAATTTTTAGAGTTTTGTTGGAAAATTAAGCACATCAATTTTGGGTGCGGGGATGAGACACAATTTTTGCAGAGGTCTTTTTGGGGCAAGGTAGGAGATTGTCTTGATGACTTTTAATTAAGTGAATGGATAGGAATGACCGGTGAGGAGCTAAAGAGAGCAAGAAACCTTCGAGAGTTCTCTTTAGACAGATGAAAACATAGATATTAAGCAAACTTAAAGGCAGAGCATAGAAACCATGAATTCTACCTTAACACTTCATTTACTTAATGTGCAGAAAAGAGGAGTAGGAAAATGATACACATAAACAAACTTACAAGTACATGAGAGAAGCACACCATCAACACAAAACACCATAGGAATCCCAAATAGTGCTGCAAAACCTTGGTCTTTCCTTTGCCAAAATTGCAGAGATACAAAGAGTAAAACAGTCTAAGCTTATCCCTCAAGAGTCCAACCATGAAAATGACTAAGAAAATACATAATATAGGCAAGCTAACACATTCCCTTGCCTCTAGGGGTCGAGCTCATCATCCTAGGAGTTGTTTCAACCAATTCTAAACTGAGCACTACAATCTAGGCAATCAAAACAACTTGCCTCTATAAGCTAGGAAACCAATTCATTCATTAATTTTTTGCCATTTTATGAATGAATCTTCTAGAATCGGTAAAAAGTGTCATTTCAATCATGAAATTACATCAAATACATCAAGGAGGATGAAAAATCCAACTAAAAAGTCAAAACTAGTCACTGCTGCGTTTTCCTATGCTGAAGATGCAAAACTGGCAAATTTTCCCAACGCGTAGCATGCTTTTCAGGCCACTTTTGAGGCACTTCCCGGCATCCAAATGAGGCACAAGTGGGCTTTTTGGAAAGGTAGGGATGTCTACTTTCCAGCCCAAGTGGAATTTCTCAATTTGGTGTCCATTTCCCCTCCAAAATTGCAATCTCCCAAGACTGCTTCATGTGTGTCCAAAAAGTGGCAGAAGGTCATTTTTTGCTTGTTTTTTGACCTTTTGGGGGCTCAAATCTCCATGAAACTTCTTGGCAGTGGCTGAGAAAGTGTATTTTTCCATGACAAATCCAAAAATGCTGATTTTTCCTAAAATGGACCTCCCCAACTTAAGGGTAGCGCGCGGCGCGCTACGCGTTGAGGGCAAAAACCTGTGTTTGGCACAAAAAAGTCAAAATTGACCAAAATTGCTCAAAATTTCCTGAAATTTGAGTTGGAGGTGTGTCATTGAGCACCATGCTCCCTCAAGGTGGCTTCAGCCAAAATTTAAAGCGGATCAGGCCTTTTCCTCCGTTTTAGTGCCTTGGCCAAGCGTGCTTTAAGTACCTTCATTTTTGCTTTGCACACATGCATGCGGGCCCAATAATGGTTTTTCATGTGGCGGAGCATGTCTTTGTCCCTGTTTGCCTTTGCTATCAACCTCTCTAAATGTGCGTTTACCTGAATGAGCATAGAGCTTTGCTCCTTAGGTGTCAAATCACCGGGTCTCTTGCGAGCCAAGTTCCGGTCTTCTCGGATCCTCCGCAACTCATCAAGAGTGTGTTCATCCTCTAATTTCTTGTTGTGCTGCTCTAAGTATGTGATTGTCCAATTTTCCATTTCCAAATTTTGCTGCAACAAGTCATTTTCAGCCCTTAGTTGCTGGATGATCTCCTTTGGCTCTAGGCTAGGAGAACTGATATCAAGGTCAACAACATCTATGCCTGGATCACCTGATGGCCCCTCATCAATATTGGGCTGCTTGCCTCTCTCTTGTACCTGTGCTGTTGTCGATAGCGAGGCCCCTTCCACCTGATGTGGAGATAACACTCGCTGTGCTGATGAAGAAGGCGAGACCCCTTCCACCTGATGTGGAGATAATACTCGCCGTGCAGATGCAAATAAGGCCCTGTGGCCTCTCTGATATGTAACATAAGGAGGAGTGCTGACATGCTCTGGCTCAGGAATATCAAACTGCTGTGAAGGCCCTCCCTCATCATGGACAACCTCGGGAGGTGGCTGTGGCACCATGAAGAAGTCGCGAGAAATGAAATCCTCCCAAGCAATACCCTGCTGTGCCAACTGATGCATCACTATGATCTCGATCAGTGTATAATGACATATACTTTTGAGCTGTTGTGCGAGATTCTTCCTTTGCACTACGGGCACCATCTTCTCTATATTTCGGCACATGAAAAATGGAATGTTCATCATTCGTACCCGAGTGAAATGCATCAACAAACAGATATGGTACGAATATAAACGTGAAAATCTGCCCTCACAAGTGAAATAACACATAATGAGCCTCATCAAGGGTGCATACTCATCCCTTAGGAATTTGAAAGGAAAAACAGCAGTAAGGTGCCTCATGCATCCGAGTTTGATGTATGGTTGATAATGAAATTTGTCTAGCAGCTTGCGCTTGGTCCACTCTTCCCCAACATTTGGTATCCCGGTGGCTTGAGCAACCATTTCAGGTGATAAGGTGAAATCCACTCCTGCAAGGTTCACATGGCCATTGTGCAAATGTAGAACAAACAAGCGAACCAACTCTCTATGGTGTTGAATTTGTGAGATCCTCTCACAATATCCAAAGCATGATTGATACCGAAAACATGACATTGCAAGTGGACAAGCTTGCAAATGAGCCAATGAAGTGGGCTCCTCTCTAACATGCCGACCACCCTTACCACCCTTATGATGCCTCCTTGGCACTTCTACCTCTGGTGTTGAATCACTTTCATAGCTCTGCTCATAATCTGATTCGGTTTCTGACATGGTTATGAAGGCAAGATTACTGAAATATATTGCTGACTTGGCACCCAATTAACTGCTCTTTGACTTTTTCAAATGCTGTCACCAAGGGGGCATAAATACAAGGGAACTGTTAAGGATAGGGGAACATGTGGGAATTAGGGAGAATAAACACAAAGAAGGAATTTAGGGAAGACAAGCATGGGAAATTACAAAATTGTGGGATTTTAAAGTGTAGTAGGGTTTAGGAATTAAGTATGCTTTTGGGAATTTTAAAGAGGAGAATGATGAATTTTCAAGGGAAAATTTGAGGGAGAAAAGTGATGAAAATGAGGGAAAAAGGGATTTACAAATGGGCAACCTTGGACAGCAAGAGAAATTTGAAACCCTAGTGCCATTGAAACTTTAAATTCTCCATAACAAGGGAGGGTTTTGATTTATCATTTACATAGCATTTGAACATATTAATTCTATTTTTCAATTTGCAAAACCAAATCTAGGCATAGAGAAGAAGCCTACCTGCACTTTGCCTGAGAGAAAAATCGATTTGATGGCCTGCTGGCAGTTTGTTTGAGCTGAAACCCCAACGCGTAGCGCGCCCTGCCCAACGCGTAGCGTGCCCCTGACGCGTAGCGCGCTTGTAAAATAACACTGAAAAAGTCTGCCTGACGCGTAGCGCGCCCCGGAAACTGCTCAACTTGCTCAAGAACTCCTCAAATCGACTTTGCAAGGATTCACTTAGCTTGTAAAAGGCAAATGAGTTGTAAATGAGAAGTGATGTGCTTTTATAGGTTTCCTTTTGATTTTTACTTGCCCAAAACCCACTTTGTAATGTTTTGAGTGTTGACACTTTTTGAATTAATTGGCTCTGATCTTTGATTTCTTTTCTCTGAAAAATTGGTTGAAATGATGATTTCTTCTGAAAATTTTTGCAGGGATAGCTTCTAGGATGCTTTGGCAAAGGAGACCAAGGCTGCACTTCGACATTTGAAGAAATTGAAATTTTGAGAATTTTTACAAAAATGAGATAATGACCTTTGTTTTCAAAAACAGAGTTTTTGAGAACAAGGTGAAAATTTAGCTGTACAATGATGAGAATTTTTGAAATAATGTTTAATGAAGAACATCCCTCTGGCCTACTGGTCCTTTATGACCTCTCAAGACAAAATTGGACTCAACCCTAGACCTAAGACCCTAAAACTTAAAGCAAGATGAATGACCCTTTGAGGATTTTATTTACTTGAACAAACCTAAACCAGCAGTGCCAAACAAGAGGGGAATAACGACACAAACTCCCTCCACCAGGATTATGGCATGCCTAACGGAATGCAACATGATCACACTGATGGGACACCTAATCATGAAATGCAAAGAGCTTTGATCTCTGGTGGAGGGCTACTAGACTGACGCTAACAGACTCCATGGTAGCTTGTTTTATTAATATGCTATATCATGTTCTATTTTGATTAACCAGAGCTCTTCTA
Source organism: Pinus tabuliformis (assembly GCA_031772625.1). Classification (NCBI taxonomy): domain Eukaryota; kingdom Viridiplantae; phylum Streptophyta; class Pinopsida; order Pinales; family Pinaceae; genus Pinus; species Pinus tabuliformis. The sequence continues at coordinate 257,582,698 of CM062811.1, forward strand.
TGATTAAATAGAAGTTATTTTTTGGAATTTATTCAGAGTAGTAATGTGTACTCAGGACATTCATTGCATAAAATTGTTTTACTATTTACTAATTCTGGATTAGATAATTGCACATTTGGCCATTGTTCTCGCATTATTCAACATTAACCGAAATTAGTTCTTCAAACAATTTCTGAAATCATTTTGTATTCCATGTGATGAAATCCCTGCTTTTAGTTCTCTGACCCTCCTCTCTTTTCCTGCCGGCGTTTTTGTAAATAACTTGTAACTGCGTTACTATTGTCATAATTGAGGTGATCATATGTGAAATGGCGTTAAACTACTATCGATTTTAATGATACGAAATTAAATTTAGCTACTCTAGGGAAACTTGTTTTATTAATATGCTAGATCACGTTCTATTTTGATTAACAAGACCTCTCCTATTAATAAATACAAGTTGTTTTTTTGGCATTTATTTAGAGAAGTAGCATGTACTCTAGAAATTCACTGCGTAAAATTGTGTTACTATTTACTAATTTTTGATTAGATAATTTCACATTTAGCAATTGTACTGGTATTATGCAACATTAACCGAACTTAGTTCTTTAAATAAGTAATAAAAATTTCATTTTATAAAGTTCCTTTCCACAAAGTAGGAAGGAACTTGCAATTGTAGAATTACAATTTATCATATTTTCTTCTTTGAAAATTTTCTGATGTCCTCTGATATAAGCTCGATGAGAATAAGATCTGCAACTACTAGCCCCAGCAACTGAAAAAATTCATATGTCGTTAGCCCATCCATGTTGAAGCTCTATAGTAAATTGTTTAAGAAAATAGATAAATAATACTAATTACATTCTGTAAAGGTTACAATGCGATCTTTGAAGAAATAAGCCTTCCTATCAAAAATCATGAATATCAAAACCAACTTGAAAAATATTTCTATTCCAAATGAATATTATAACTATAATTAACATCGTAACTGAGACATGTTTCATTAGCAATTTTGAAACTGAACATTGTAGCTATAATTAACATTGTAACTGAGACATGTTTATCGACATTTTGCAATTGTAGCATATGCAAAGTTATTTATGTTTATGCATATGCATTTGTTCTTCTCTGCACATGCTTACTTTAGATAACGAGTTATGCATAACCATTTTTGCACAGCTTTCTTCACATAGTTATTTTCGTGGTTGTGAAATACACTGATAAATAATAATAATAAACACAAGACCAAAATATATATATTATAATAAAACAATAACAACAAAACACAAATGCATGTGTAAAATTGTATAACAAACTCATAATCTGCAAAAAAATCTTGAGCTTTCATTGTACTAACCTTTGCACTTTGCACAGTCAACAAATACTAAAATAATCATTGATTTTGTATAAGCAAAACCACATTTTCACAACGTTTTTCAGAAATCTAACACCAAATAGTGGTTTGAAACTAACAACTCAAAAAAAAATAAAAAAAATTGACCATCCATATCCATATTTCATCCTCATTTGAGCACAATGGAATAGAATTGAGTGTCAAACTATTCAATTGACAAATATTTTGGTTTGCCAGCAAGAGCTACAATATAAAGGGGCACATCATCACTAGCACCAATAACACTTCTAGCTAAATCTGATAGCTTTTTCTCTAATCTAGGACGACCCAATCGAATGCTAAATACCTATCTTTTAAAAGAAATATATACCTGAATTCACAAAATAGATATCGAAAAGCATATTTTATAATGTCAATAGATATGGCCTTATCAATATCTTTGCAACTAGTTGTGATAACGTCATTGCATGCAAATTTACTGAATGCATATTAATAGTAGTACTTGGCATTAATTAATTTTTATATGCTAAGTGAGAATACCAAATCCTTTCAATAGTTCATATGTTACCTTCTATTATTGTTATGATTACGAGATACAATATGTCCTAAACACGAATATTAATTTCTCTAAAAACCGCTACAATACGCAACACTAAAATTGATAAATGAGATTTGATATTGTATATAGCTTTCATCTTTCTGCACTTACTCCCTGCATCCAAATAGTAGTTCCATATGTGTTCAGACAAAAGATACAAAGTGAAAATTACTTACCACATAAAAAGAAAAATTCACTTAAGAGCATAAGAACATAAACTTAAAGTTACTTAATAATAACATGTCAATACTCCATGATCTCTTGTGCGGAGATTCTACTATTCGAAGCAAACTTGAAATGTGAATGTGTGTCGGTGCAAAGGTTTATATTGCTTGTTTCACACACCATCGTTCCACACATATTTATTGTAATAATAATTATTTAATAATAACATTGAATCTAATGATTGTTGTATTCGACGGAAGCTATAGAAAGGTGTCTTTATTCTCCTAAGATTACCAAATGACTTAGGTTATGTTCAAACGAAGCATGTGCAAAGTACAAATGCACATGCAGATTTATTTTGTTGTGTCCATCGAATAAATTTATTGAATACTGGAATAGCTATTCCGAAATGGTTGTGCATATACGACAACAAATACAAATAAAAAATAGAAAATATACACCTTTATTTAGCGAACTACTTTGATGTCAATAAACAATTAATAATAATTATTATGATAATAATTAACTATACATCATCACAATGAACTCATATTTATTTTATTTCCTACATCCCCACTATTTATTACATGTATATCGAGAACATTAAGATGATAAGTGTTGCTAAAGTAAGAAAGCAAATAATTTTCGAATTTTGAGATTTATTTTAATAGCTACCACTATTGTTTGCTTTGAAAGTTTCATTTGTTATTGATTGAAAGTGTTAAAAGTGTTGATATATCTATAAATCAGATCTGAATATAATAACTCCTAAGGATAAATGGCAGTGAGGACTTCTGACATTTCACTATCAATCATGATAAATGACTTTAGTAAACGACAATATTTTTCAGGAATCATGAGAAAATATATATACAACCAGTTGTAATGTGTTATGGCAGTTAGCTTTGTACCATGATCTTGGAAATCGTGTATCAGAGTGTTCGTAAATCAAGTTTCCTTTACCATTTTTCATATTATGCTATCAAAATAAATCAAATCGCCATTGATTTAGTGGTGGGGACCAGTTCAATAATTAAATCAATTCATCATAGAACTAGTAAAGATGTTTACACATAATATTTACTTATGACTATTTATATTTATTGTTGACAATTTCAAAGCTAATTGTAATAATTTTCATAAGCTTTTTTATTACTACATATATGCATTTAGTCGTTTCGAAAACCTGTACAATTGTCAAATTGTGTAGAAATTTCAACTCAAAATCATGAATCCAAGAAATCATTGACAAATTTTTGACAATTTAAGCAGAAAAATACACAAGAAAACCTTTCAAAATGTAGTGTTGATAGACAATGGCCTTATATTATGTTTCAAATTTATGTTTGTATGCCATATATTTCAATGATATTAAATCAATAGCAAATTACGCAGTATGTGGACAAGATGGTTTTGCATTATCAGTATTTATTTCCATTACTTGCCATAAACATTGGCCTCAATATTTTCAATTTATATTTATTAACAGTGCCATATGTGGTATTTTCCACACGAATAGTAGCAACAATTGGTAATCGCTGCAACACCAAATTGAAAACTACGGGACATTGGAAATGAGTATAAGTAGCAGATAAATGAAGCAAGTTATTTTCACTTATACAATCAACAACTGATATTTGAATCTGCCAACGTAAAAGAAAAGAAACATAGATAGTTGCACTAGCAGATACTTTATTGGTCTCACATCTCTGCGGATTGAACATTATTCAAAAGTTCATTTTCTCAATTTCTCAAGTTCTTTCACAATTTTCTCTACAACATATTCCTTTTTCTGCATATTTTTTTAGGGATTTGTATTTTCTCATTTCACAGTCTATGAAGATAGTAACTTTAGCAAAAAATTAATGCATGTAATAGTCATTGCATTGTATCAATTTACTATTTCTTTTTCTTTTGCCTCTCGTATTTGTATCTGTGTTTTCTAATAACGTAAATTGCATTTTAACAAAAAACCAATGTGATTTTTGCATGTCATGATGTATAAGAAAATGTTGCACATAGTTCAAAATATGTTTACACAACACATAGTTTATTGAATTTGTAGAAAATCAAGTATTTATTATCGACAATGGATGCCCAAAGAGTATCTGAAGTAAGACATAAACAAAAATCCCTAAGTGTTACACAATAGTCTTCACCTTCTACACTTGTTGTTGGTGCAGCGTCATTCACGATTCTAGAAAGAGAAATAATCTTAGTTATAGAAAATTAGTTATTGGTGAATCAACAAATCGTTGATATGAGTAGGATAATTTTCGCCAATTAATTTCAAACCAAATGCATACAATTCAAACATTGAATTCCAAAACTACCGTGAATAGAGAAAGCATTGAACAGGCTATAGACATGAAAAGTGATAGCAATGAACCACCTAACTGGGTTGCTACTCGTCTAGCATAAAATAAGAAAATAATGGAGCAAATTGTAGGAGAGGACATTATCTACTATGAACATCTTGTCACATTGAAAAATGTAAAATATGACAACACCAACAAAAAATTGAGAGTTGAAAAGGTTAAGGTTGAGAATAAAAAGATTATTGATAAAAAAAACAGGTCGACATTGATATGTCTAGCGTTGACACGATGGGGATCATGGTATTGCAACAATTCACTAGTGATGAAATTAGTCAAAATCTTATCAACGTGCTTCCAGAAAATCAGCTGCTGAAAAACAAATTAAAAGAACTACTACACATTGCAAATTCAGTTCCTTTGTTGATGATTCCATTTTCAAGTTCTACTGCTGCACTACCGCAACCATTTAACAAGGCTATGAATCTGCTTAATGCAATGAAGGCATATATCCTCAACAACATTGTTGAAAAAAGGAACAAGAAATGTCAAAAATAGAATCCAGAAATTCCAATTTAATTTGTCCTTGAATTAAACTGAGAATTAAAATCGAATTTTATTCTCATAGCAACTTGTAATAGTTAACTAGAGTGAGTTGACTTAGTTAACTGAGGAATTTCAAGTTGCACGTCTTTCTGAAGTCATGTATATGGTCTCCCTATATTATAGGGGTCCAAGATGAGTTAAGTATAAGTTGCCCGATAGATCTTAATAGTCTGGATGGACAAGCCAGCCCAAGACCTTGAGTAGGAAAGGATAACCCCCCCCCCCCCCCCCCCCCCCCAACCACCCCCTAATTAGTTAACTCAGTTTACTGAGTTAAGTCTAGTTAAATTAGTTACAAACTGTTTGAGGAAATAATAGTGATTTAACAGTCTGTTGGTGCACTAATGCATTAACTAGTGATACTCCAGTGAACTGAAGATTCCCTCATTAGAAACTCGTGCATGTTGATTCTGAGAAAGACCCAATTGAGACTAGAGTGTAGGGACAATGTACTATTTGTTGTATAATTTTTTGAGTTGTATAGATGGTGAATGTAATCAGGAATTTGACCTAATTTTGGATTGCACAGTTATGGATGAGGAATTTCCCTTTTAATACAGGGTAATTCTCTCGAGAATTGTGCAAAGAATTAGAAGCTTGGTGGCTTGGAAATTTGGCTAAGTATTGGCCAAAGGAGGTCATCAGGTGGAGGATAGGAAATACTTGTGCAAGTTAAGCTCAAGGTTGAGCAAATCATATTGTATTCATCTGAATTATTTGACCAAGGGCGCAAGAAAATAGGGACTTGGAGAGTTGGAGAATTGGCTAAGTGTTGGCCAAGATCTTTCTCTTGAGTTGGATATTGATTTTACTAAGTGTTGGGATTTGTTCTTGAGAGAACAAGCATTGTATTATCATCTTGGATTTATGATTAATGCAATATAGATAGTGGGGTTTTGAGTTGTGGCTTTACCCAAATATTTAATGTGTTATGTGTCATTGATTATCTTCCTCTTGTTGATTATTGTTTTGCTCGATCTTTATGGGCTTCCCCTATAAAGAGTAGAAGTGCATTCTTGTCTCTTGTTTTAGTAGATTACACGAGATTATGAATCTACAGGATTTTCTACATGGTATCAGAGGTATATTTGTAGAAATTTTCTACATGGTATCGGAGTTGAGAACAGTATACTAGAGGAGATTTCAAATTTTGAGTTTTGGGCCGTGAGTTTGCAAAGAATATCTAAAATTTTTTGTGCAAAATTTTCAGAAACAAATATTAGATTTGGATTCTTTGTGAAAAAATACCCAAATTCAAAAATAAACAAAAAAATCGTCTGAATTGGAGTTCGGATGAGGGAGATATCACTGATTTAAAATCAATTCTTTTCCTAGAAAATTTCGTGACAGTAGGACAGATGAAATAGATTGGTGTTCTAGCCAAGAACCTATATGCACTTGAGGTACAAGATGCATGAAAATCCTTGAGGAGCAAGGCAAAGGTTAGAGACTTAGTGGTTGAGAGGGAGAGTAAATTACCTCTTAACATGTAGCCCCAGAAGAAGCCTCTGAAGGAGCTTCAGGAAGTTGTGGAGTAGCCACAACTAGAGAAGCTGAGAGGAGATCGAATGGAGAGTTCCACTCAAGTAGAGAAGAAACAGTCTCAAAAGCAGTCTCAAACAATTTTGGAGCAACCACAATTGGAGAAGACGAGAGGAGACCGCGTGGAGGCATCCAGTCCATGTGCAGAGACCTCCAATGGGGGGAAATTTTGAACCAGGTGGGCATAGGGATCACATGCATCCATATCTCCATGTGTGAGGTGGGGTGATTTGAAGTGATAGTCCCAAGAGGGATGAAATTGGGCAAGGTCCATTGAGATATTTTATCTCATGGATCGAACCTTGCTACGGGAGCCCAAAGTACATAGTAGTGGGAGGAATCAGTGGGATTGATGTAGTCAGAGGTCAAACTGACAAAGGCTTAGCATTCAGATACTAAAGAAGTGTAGAGAAGGGTTGACAATAGTACAGAAAGGCAGAGTCAACAGAAGCGCAGAGTTTTCAGTCGACAAAGGCAATAACAGTCAGAGACTTTGATGACAGAGGCATCATTATGATTCAGGTTAGATATTTTTTGTTTCTGTAGTTGTTGGAGCAACAAAACTTGAGAAAATTGTTGCCTTTAGAACATTCCAAAGGTTCACGATAAGGATCGAGTTTAATTCCTTTCTTGTTGAGAGGGAGTGTTGAAAATAGCAACAAGAAATGTTAAAAATAGAATCCATAAATTCTAGTTTAATTTGTCCTTGAATTAAACTGAGAATTAAAATCGAATTTTATTCTCATAGCTACTTGTAATAGTTAACTAGAATTAGTTGACTTAGTTAACTGAGGAATTTCGAGTTGGAAGTATTTCTAAAGTCATGTATATGTTCTCCCTATATTATAGGGGTCTAGGATGAGTTAAGTATGGGTTGTAATTAGTTGAATCAGTTTAATGAGTTAAACCCAGTTAAATTAGTTCCAAACTGTTTGAGGAACTAATAGTGGGTTAACAGTTAGTTGGTGCTCTAATGCACTAACTAGTGCTACTCTAGTTAACTGAAGATTCCCTCATCAGAAACTCATGCCTGTTGATTATGAGAAAGACCCAGTTGAGACTAGAGTGCAGGGACAATGTACTATTTGTTGTATAATTTTCTAAGTTGTACAGATGGTGTATGCAATCAGGAACTGGACCTAATTTTGGATTGCACGATTATGGATGAGGAATTTCCCTTTAAATACGGGTTAATTCTCTCAGGAATTGTGCAAAGAATTATAAGATTGGAGGCTTGGAAATTTGGCTAAGTATTGGTCAAAGGAAGTCATCAGGTGGAGGATAGGAAATACTTGTTCAGGTTAAGCTCAAGATTGAGTAGAGCATATTGTATTCATCTGAATTCTTTGACCAAGGGCACAAGGAAATAGGGACTTGGAGAGCTGGAGAATTGGCTAAGTGTTGGCCAAGGGCTTGCTTGTGAGTTGGAGACTGATCTTAATGAGCGTTGGGATTGTTCTTGAGAGAACAAGCATTGTATTATCATCTTATATTTCTTATTAATTCAATACAAATAGTGGGGTTTTGAGTTGTGGCTTTCCCTATATATTTATTGTGTTATGTGCCATTGATTATCTTCCTCTTGTCGATTATTGTTTTGCTTGATCTTTATGGGCTTCCGCTATAAAGAGTAGAAGTAGATTATTGTCTCTTGTTTTAGTAGATTACTTGAGCTTATGAATCTATAGGATTTTCTACATGGTATCAAAGGTAGATTTTTAGAAATAATCTACATGGTATCAGAGCTGAGAACAATATACTAGAGGAGATTTCGAAGCTTTGAGTTTTGGGCTGCAAGTTTGTAGAGAAGATCTAAAAGTTTTTGTGCAAAATTTTTAGAAACAAATAGCAGATTTGGATTATTTGCAAAAAAATACCAAAATTCAAAACAAAAAAAAAAATCCACTGAATCAGACTTTGGATGAGGGAGAGTTCCACTCAAGTAGAGAAGAAACAGTCTTAGAAGCAGTCTCAAACAATTGGGGAGCAACCACAATTGGACAAGCTGAGAGGAGACCAAGTGGAGGCATCCATTCGTGCAGGGACCTTCAGTAGGGGAAATTTCGAGCATGGTGGGCAGAGGGATCACATGCATCCATACCTCCAAGTGTGAGGTGGGGCAATATGAAGTGATAGTCCCAAGAGGGCTGAAAGTGGGTAGGATCCATTGAGATATTTTATCCCATGGATCAGACCTTGCTGCGGGATCCCAAAGTGCCTACTAGTAGGAGGAATCAATAGGATTGATGCAGTGAGAGATAAAAGTGATAGATGCTAGAGCAGTGAAATACTGAAGAAGCACATAGAAGGGTTGACAACAATACAGAAAGGCAGAGTCAATAGAAGCGCAGAGTTTTCAATCAACAAAGGTAATAACAGTCAGAGACTTTGATGACAGAGGCATCATTTTGATTTAGGTTAGATTTTTTTTATTTTATTTTTTTGGAGTTGTTGGAGCAACAACACTAGAGAGAAGTTTTGCACACAAAACATTTTAAAGGTTTAGGATTGAGATTAAGTTTAATTCCTCTCTTTTTGAGATGGAGTGTTGAAAATAGCAACAAGAAATGTTAAAAATAGAATCTAGAAATTCTAGTTTAATTGTCCTTGAATTAAACTGAGAATTAAAATCGAATTTTATTCTCATAGCAACTTGTAATAGTTAACTAAAGTGAGTTGACTTTATTAACTTAGGAATTTCGAGTTGGAAGTCTTTCTGAAATCATGTATATGTTCTCCCTATATTATAGGGGTCCAGGATGAGTTAAGTATGAGTTGTAATTACTTAACTCAATTTACTAGATTAAGTCCATTTAAATTAGTTCCAAACTATTTCAGGAACTAATAGTGAGTTAACAGTCAGTTGGTGCACTAATGCGTTAACTAGTGCTACTCTAGTTCACTGAAGATTCTCTTATCAGAAACTTATGCATGTTGATTCTAAGAAAGACCCAGTTGAGACTAGAGTGTGGGGACAGTCTACTATTTGTTGTATAATTTTCTTATTTGTACAGATGGTGCATGAAATCAAGAACTGGACCTAATTTTGGATTGCGCATTTATGGATGAGGAATTTCCCTTTAAATACAGGCTAATTCTCTTAGGAATTGTGGAAAGAAATAGAATCTTGGAGGATTGGAAATTTGGCTAAGTATTGGCCAAAGGAAGTCATCAGGTGGAGGATAGGAAATACTTGTGCAAGTTAAGCTCAAGGTTGAGTAGAGAATATTGTATTCATCTGAATTCTTTGACCAAGGACGCAAGGAAATAGGTACTTGGATAGATAGAGAATTGGCTAAGTGTTGGCCAAGAGCTTGTTTGTGAGCTGGAGATTGATTTTACTGAGTGTTGGGATTGTTCTTGAGAGAAAAAGCATTGTATTATCATCTTGGATTTATGATTAATGCAATATAGATAGTGGGGTTCTGAGTTGTGGTTTTCCCCGAATATTTATTGTGTTATGTGCCATTGATTATCTTCCTCTTATCGATTATTGTTTTGCTCGTTCTTTATGGGCTTCCATTGTAAAGAGTAGAAGTATATTCTTGTCTCTTGTTTTAGTAGATTGCATGATCTTGTGAATCTACACAATTTTATACAAACATATGCCAAAGATTAGAAATTATTGATGATGCATGGCAAGTAGTTTTCAATTTAATGCGCTTGCAAGAGAAACTGACGATATTTATGAACTTGGTTAGTAGTAATCTTACAAAAGACAAGAAATTCATTGCCAATGAATTAAATATTTTTAAGAAAGGGCTAGAAATACTCTCTTCTTTTGAAAAGAAAAATCAAAAGCTACAAGATATTGAACGAGTGAAGCAATTGGAAATTGGATGGGCAGAAAGGGTGACTATACTTGAGAATATCAATTATGCCTGTAGCAACCTATGCAAAAGGAGAGGTAATGCATATATAAGGGCAAGGAATATTATAAAAGGCTTAGCCATTCCATGTATGTTGCATGATTCTCAATTTATTTCAAATAACAGGTTAGAAACTAAATTGTTGGAGCAAAAACAGAAAATGGAAGCAAACTTTGATAGTATTACTGATTTTACTGAAGAATGAATTAACACATGGCTAATTAATTTTTACAAGGTCAATACGTAGAATGCTAGGTGGGTTGTCGAGGTGCAAGAAGAATATAGGGAAATTGAAAAAGATATTTTCACTAAACTTATGTGAAATGGAAGTTAGAGTTGTCCCTGATAGAGACTACATTGAAAAAATGGTGAACATGTTTCTGGAACAAGTTCTCAGCTCGTAATACATGTTACAGATTGTTGTTTATGGATATAGATGTCATTCAAGCAAGCGGAATACCAATTCCTATTACAACAAATCCATCTACTTTATAGTTTTCCTTACACAATTTTGATTCTATTCAGCAATTTTTCACTTCATGTCTATGTTTTGATTATGTTATCATACGAATATGAGATATCATTATAGTCATTGAAAATTTATTTTGACTGTAATTCTTACGAATCTTATTATGTATCAATGTTACGATGGTGATCTCTATAAATTTGCAAAAAAATTCTTTTAACTTTTTTATTACATACAATGTTGTGTTGTTTCTTTAAACGAAATTGAACATCTGAAAATGGTTTGGCATCTTAGACATATATATTTTAATAATAGAATATTGATACAATGTGTTTATACCTCCAAGAATTTCATTCCATGTAGTAATTAACTATGTTTATGGCACGCCCTTTCTTAATTAATTTTGTTTGTGACACTCCCTTTTTTCCCACAGCGAAATAAATTTCAATATTACAGTTCTGATACTGTTGAATTTCGTTTGTTAATTTCTTGTTATGTGGTTTCTTGTATGGAGTTCTCATTATGCAAAGGTTACAACTAAAATTTTCATTGTGTCGACCAAGTTTCTTGTGCACAATGAAAGCTCTACACAAATTGATATCGTATCAAAAAAACATTTAATAGCGGTATAAATTGTGTTGGAAACGGATGCATCTTAGACATATATCTCTTAATAATAGAATTATGGCACGTTGTTTTCAGACCTACATAGATTTCATTCGGTAGAATAATTAATTAATTATGTTTTTGACGCATACTTTTCTTCCTATAGCAAAATAACTCTTTGTGTTATATAGTTCCTTGTACACAAATTGACCTACATGAACTATTTTCCATTTAGAACAATTATGTTGTATCAATTTTATGATAACCTTTTTAATTTGTATTTGAACACGTGCTTTGAAACATTGTTTTATGTTTTAATACTAAAACATTAGCAATAAAATCTTTTAGTATAGGTTGCGGACAACCACACAATGGAAGCTTGGAAGCTTCTTCTGCACAGTGAAACTTTTACACAGTTTGCTAAACAAAGCTTTTGGTCAATGAAATGCTTTTTCCATTCCTACTCATCACAAATAGAAATTTACCACAAATAGCAGAAATAATTCACATAATCTAAACCTACCACTATTGTGGACAGAAAATAGTATAAATTTTGACACGAATTTTTAGATT